>CM077819.1:33760168-34401001 GCA_039764185.1 Tamarix austromongolica
TTCAATAAGTTCTATTTACATATTGGAAACACTCGAAATACAAAAGTTGTAGATATTTAATTTATCTTTCTAAGGCAAAAAGAATATTTCAATTTAGTTATTGTAAGAAAAAGTTATAGCCAATTTACTGAATGTTGGTCTGTTTATCTACGAATTTATACAAATAAGATAAAGAAAGATAAGTCATATAATATCATCTAAGATAATTAGAAGATACTAATTAAAGACATTAAAAAATAAATAAAAATATAAAATTTTATCATATATAACAATAAAAATGTATCTCTCTTCAAAATACTCTCTTTTTTCCCAAAAAAAAATATTTGTTTATAAAATTCTCATTTTGCCCTTTTGCTATCCTATATAAAATAAGGGTTTAAAATAGTTTTTTTAAGTTATAGAAAAATTCCAACCACTAATATAACAATCTTTAAAATATTTTAAATACATGATAACATGAAATAACTCTTTTCTAAAAATAGTAACTTTCGGGTTACCAAAAGTATTATAAAAATAGTAGTTTTTCTTAAAACTTCTAAAATTGAAAGGAGAGTTTTTCCTTAACCTTAAAATGAATAAAATAGTATAAATATAACACAATTTCAATTCCAAATATGAGTTCTTACATCCTCATAAAAATTTAAACAATGATCACTAAAAAAGTACATTAAAATGTTTAAAATTATGGGGTATTACCCTACTACCTCATTAATAAAGAACTTCGTCCTCGAAATTCATCAAATAAGAAATTCCAATGAAACATGATGAATAATTTAGAAATATTAACATGAAATATAAGATTTTTATAAATGCACATTAATAAAGAATAGTGGAAAATAAAAATTCTTGAAAAAAAAATTACACGTGATGTTTTTCTCAAATAGCATATTTAGAAAACTATAATTGTAAGAATATCATTTCATCGAAATATGGGAATAAATACCGTCTATAGAAGGAACTTGTGGTGGAGGTTCCACTAGAAACCAAACAAAAACATAAAAAAAAGACTTTATATTACATCACCAAAAGAATCATGGAGTTAAAAGGAGATCGAGGAAAAGAGGAAGATGAATGTTAAATTAACTTTTCAAGACGAGAATAGACTAGTAACAAGAATGTCATAACAATGTGGAAATATCTAATGGAAGAATGAAAATAGTAATAAGGAGCTAAGCTAACCAATAATCAAGTGTTACAGGGAGGATCACAAGGTAATCAAGATGAAGAACGTCAATCGAGATATTACAACATAGTAATGGGTTTAACACAAAATTAAACATAATAATAGAGTCCTAGTACCAAATAGGCATAATAAGAATAAGAGGATGAAAAGATTCACTAAATGAAAACTACTCATTAACTAGTTCACAATATCAAATTTAAAGAGGACAAATTAACAAGAGTATGATACTTCTAGATGGGCTCAAAACAAAGGATTAATGATACAACATGATAGTTATGTGAAATCAACATCAAGTGAGGTAAAGAGGATGATTCACACATGGTATGATCATAAGCACCAAAGCAATAATAACACAAAGTCAAAAAGGAGAAAAAGAAGAAGAGAGACTCATGAAATGGCAACTAGTTTCATGAGAACAACCATAAATAAAGACGAGGGGCATTTGTAAATTGGATTGTCAATGAAAGTTAAATTTTAGGGATTAACATAGTCAATCCATAAGGCAACGTACTAATTCCATAATATAAATTTAAAGTAAAATGTGTAGGTGGTAATAGGGAGTGAAAATGGTAAGAGAGAGTTCCCTCAATCAATAATAAATGTTTGATATTCAAAATAAGGAATTAGTGATATAATGAGAACATAAATCATCGTAAGCAAGTGAAATAAAAGAATTATAATGGAACTAACAAGTAAAGAAGATAATTATGTTTGACTCCAATATCAAAAATATAAATGATAGCGAGTACAACAAAGAGAACACAAGGAGATCATAAGAAAATAATTGTAAGATAATACATGTGATTTAGAAATGATTCAATATATGTCTAGAAAAATGGAAAAAGTTGGAACTAAAGAAAGGGAATAAAATTATATTAAGGAAAAGATTATACTCATATCATCATTGGAAATTAAGGAAACAAGTTGAAATAATGGAAAAGTTATAATAAGAAAAGTGTACCAGTAAACAAAGATAACAAGATGAAAGAGTAATAATAAGGTAGGTGACCACGATAAGAATGTAACAATAAGGAACCACAACCATGAGAAAAAGTAACTCCAAGAAAATTAACAACCAAATAGAGTAGTGAATGGGTAGGATAACAACATGAAAATATATAAAGAGATATAACATTAGGAACTAAGATAACAACCAAGGAATCAAAACATTTGTTTGGTGAGAGTGAGAATAGAAAAGTTACAATAAGGCATGTCGATCCCAACAAATGAATAATGTCAATGATAGATGATAATTGGGGAAATTATCTAGGGAAAAAATACTGACAAGGGCAGTATCATAATAAATAATAGAAGCTAACAAAGGGAGGTAATGCAAAGGAAAATAATAATAATAAGAAAACCAATATAATGAAAGAATATCACCAACTAAGGTAATATGCAAGGAATGCATAACCATTATAATTAACAAAGGGAGGAGCATGTGAGAATATGATATCAATCAAGGAAGGATCATCGAGGACATATTCAAAAGAAAATATTTTAGAAATCAATATCCATGAAAACTCTAAGGTTTAAAGGAAAACAATGCATCGAAAACAACATCCATGAAAATACATATTTATCAAACCATGGGAAGGGAAAACTTCGTCAAAACTCTAACAATTGATCTAAGGCATCCAAAGCTTTCCTTAAATTATGATCCTTAAAACCTTAGAAAATTAAATTCCACAAGCATATATAAACACAAATATTTTAAACCTCAAACATCATCAAAACCTTAAACGTGCATTAAGCACAACAAATCCAAAATACTTTCAAAGCATGAGCTACTAAAATTCTCGAAATGAGATTCTATCAAAAAGTTAATCAATCCCCTAAATAAAAATGGTGTTATAAATATATCAGGAAATACCATGGAAACCATTCTTTGTGTGAAGTATCAAAATCCCATCAAAATACTTCAAAATGAATTAACTAATCAATATAGGTTGAGGAAGACACTCCTAAAACTCATTTAAAAATAAGAGGGTTAACAAAAATAGTTAACATAACCCAAAGGTAAATAATGGGGATACTACCCCCTTAAAAAGGAAACACGGGGCAAAAAAAAAATACTCATAATGATATAACATAGCACATTAATGAATGCAACCCATATCATCACATAAATAAGGTATGATAATGTCCTCATACAACTCAAAAAGATCAAACTAGAACATAAAAATGAAGGAAACAAATGAGCATGTATTCCATGAGCCCCAACCCATTCTTCACGTGGTGGCTTTATAAGTTTCAAAATCAACACCTCTAAAAAAAATCAAACATACTTCCAAATTTTCAATGAAAAACTTTACATTAAACATTTAAAAAAATAAGTTCTAAAAACCATTGCTTTGATACCACTTTGTAACACCTCTATTTTTTAAAATCAATTGACTAGAAAAAATACTTCAAGTAAATTATCACCGATATTGATGGATATTTGTCAATAAGTTCTGTTTAGATATTGTAAAAGTCGAAATACAAAAGTTGTAGATATTTAATTTATCTTTCTAACGCAAAAAAAATCATCCAATTAAGTTATTGTATGAAAAAGTTATAGCCAATTTACTGAATGTTGGTATGTTTATCTACGAATTTATACAAACAAGATAAAGAAAGATAAGTCATATAATACATTTAAGATAATTATTAGATACTAATTAAAGACACTAAAAAATAAATAAAAATATAAATTTTATTATATATAACAATAAAAATGTATCTCTCTTCAAAATATTCTCTTTTTTCCTAAAAAAAATATATATTTGTTTATGAAATTCTCATTTTGTTCTTTTGCTATCCTATACAAAATAAGGGTTTAAAATAGTTTTTTTTTTAAGTTTTAGAAAAAGTCCAACCACTAATATAACAATCTTAAAAATATTTTCAACACATGATAACATGAAATAGCTATTTTCTAAAAATAGTAACTTTTGGGTTACCAAAAGTATTATGAAAATAGTAGTTTTTCTTATAACTTCTAAAACTGAAAGGAGAGTTTTTCCTTAACCTTAAAATGAATAAATTAGTATAAATATAACACAATTTTAATTCCAAATATGAGGTATTACATCCTCATAAAAATTCAAACAATGATCACCAAAAGAGTACATTAAAAGGTTTAAAATTATGGGGTATTACAAAAAAAAATTTCTATTTTGTGGAAGAAATAATAATAAAATAATAGATGTTATGTTGTATCCAACATAGTGAAGGTTCTGCCTATACCCAATATATGCTATGTTCAAGACTAAAAGTAACTCATATGTAGAGATTAGGTGTGAAAAATACTTGATACGATAACTATACAATATTATGAGACAAAGTGAACAGAACACTTACAAGAAAAAGCAAAGGATTAAAAGTCTACACACACACACACATGTATGTATGTATGTATGTCTGAATAGCCATACACTATACCAACCCAAATAATCACTCACCCAATACAATCACAACAAGAGCATTAAATCATCATATATCTACCAAATAGGGCGGCATCTGTTTATGGGAACAATCATCACTTATAAAAAAGGATGTTCAATACACTATGTACTAAATAAGATAATAATAAACATCAATAGAATAAGGCATGCATAAGACAAAATAGGTACTATGCATTCATATATACTTAAGATATAAGATAAATCAAGTGAAAATATATTTAGGATTTAACATTAGGTGATCACATTATTCTATTTACTAAATCAAATTGAGACTAGGAAGCTTCTTGTATTATTTACTCTCATCTTTTCCTTATATATGGATTAAATATAGTCAATATTATCTTAAGTAAGCCGCTACTCCTTAAAGACATATATCCCCTATAAGTTAGTAAATCAGACTAGTATAGAATAGATTTGGGTCCTCTAATTCTATAAGGATCATGACATTTTTCATTGAAACATTTACAAAAATTGGAATCACTGTAGTCCTAACTCATGTGATCTTCCACTTTACGTGTTAGTACTAATTCATAAATCAACATTTAGCATGTAGAAATGAATTCCTTGTATTACTCATTATTATAACACTTTCACTTATATTCCACTTGTCTCATCATATGTAATATTGTTTATCATTCTTACATGAAATACCAACTATTTTTGAACTCATTCCAACAATTTTTGTTATCATAAGACACTTATAAATACATCAAATTTAATCAAATCTAACATGTTACACTCACACGAAGCAATGATAAAAAATAAAAAAGATAACGAGCACAATAGAAGACATTACTTAAGTGAAAAGATCATAATGTCCTCATAAAATTCTAATTTACAACTCACTCACAACTTCATCAATAAAACTCACCAACTCACCAAAATAGACACAACACTCCAATATAGCAAGCTTAACAACATATCCAAAAATAAGGATTTTACTCCAATGTTTTATACATAAAATACTAATGTTTCCCTTTTGATTACTTAACCCATTTTTAAGTTGTTTTTCATAAAATCATACTTGGTTAACTCATAATTGCCTTATTCCCTTTTCATATCATGCTTATCATATTTTAAACCCAATAACACTTATATGGCTCCAATTTATTAATTTAAAATAAAAGAACTATTTTGTCTTCATTTCATCTAAACACCTCAAAACTTTTGATTAAATAAAATAAATCAGTCTTAATCAAACTAAATTCAATTTATGTAAACCAAACTCAGTAATTTGTAGGAATCATATGGTTTTAAAAAAATCAAAGTATCATAATTATACTTTAAAGTATAACTAATATAAACAATACTATAATTGATATTATTTTAATAATTAATATTTTCATTATATTATCTTATTAATTGTAATAGTTATATTATAACAATAAAAAAATTAACAATAATTTAAATAACAAGAATAATATTATTTTGATAATCATTATAAAAATAATGACATTTATAGTAAAATAATTATTATAACAAGAAAAGTTTTGTCGGATATGAGATAAGTAGCTAGGTTGTGCTAAAAATGTAATAATGTATAAAATCTCTTGTAATACCTTATATACTAATAACAACAAATATATAAGTGTGTATTACTTTTATTAGCATAATGCTACTAATAACCGCGTATATAATAGAGGGTAAAATATATGTTGGCATAACATACTAATACTAACATATACAAAATTTATGCAGGAAAAACTATATTATTGTAATACCCCAAATATTTTAAAAACCTATAATTTAATAAATAGCTTTTATTTGGGATAAATTAACATTTAAATTTATTTAACTTAACTATTTTGTGGATTTTTGAGTATGCAAAAATGGATATGAATATTTAATAAATTAAAATAAATATCTTATTATTTTATCATACTCATTTTATTTGAATAATTTTCCAAACTAATATTTTACTAAAATTAACTTGTTTAAACCAATATATTAAATTATAATAAATTATATTATTAAATTAATTAATGTATCAGAAATATTAAATTCTATTATTCCAAAAAAAATATATTTTATTTTATTCCTCCCCATTTTCCTTTTTCCTTTTCCTTTTTCTTCTTCCTTTTCTCCTTCGGGCCACTAGGCCTACGTTTCCTTCCTCCTTGCACTAGGCTGCTGCCCGACCCACTTTCTCCTCTCCTTCTCCCTTCCCCACGTTGTTTGCCCCAGCCCATCCCCCTCTTTCTTTTCTTTCTTTCTTTCTCCCCCGGCTGGACCAGCCCAGTCCCTTTTTTTTCTTCCCTCCCCCTCGCGCGAGCTCGCCCACTCCCCCTTCTTTCTCCCTCGCCCGACCGGCTTGCCTTCTTCCCCTTTCTTCTTCTTTTTCTTCTTCTTCTTCTTTCCTCCTACCCCGACAATCGACCACGCCATGTCTACCCTCCTACACTGCCTGCAACTACCACTAATTACCCCTCCCTACAGCTTGCTCTCTCTCCCTCTCTCCCTACATCCCTTTCTTCCATTTTTGGACCATACAAGCCCCTAAACCCTTCCCCGTATGGCCTGTTTTCCCTTCTTCTTCTTCCTCAACCTACCATCTGATGTGCCACCCTCCTGCACCCTACCTTACTGGTCATACCTACTCCTTTCCCACCCTTCTGTTTCCTCTCCTTAACCTTCCTTCTTTGCCCATTTTTGAGCCTCCCTCCTCCAAGCTGAGACTTCTTCTCCCTTCCTTCTCCTCTTCTTCCTTTCCCCTATTTATGCTCTACCACCCTCAACCACCACAGCCACTGCACAACCAACAACCTGCACAACCTCCTACCACCCCTACTACCTCCTTGCACCCTAAAGCCACCCCACACCCCCTGTAGTCACCCTTCTTCTTCTTCTTCACCCTTTTCTTTCCCCTTCTCAGCCTCCACCCTTCACCACCATTGTCCACCTCCGTTCTGCCTCTTCCGCTGCCACTAAGGCCACCAATCCACTCCTTAGAACCTCCCTTACCACCACCTTGCCTCCCTTGGACGAAACCTAGCCCTATAGCCCCTTTTTTTCCTTCTTCTTTTCCCTTCCTTCTTCTCCTCCGCCACCCCTGCAACCAACTTTGTAGCCCTACAACCACCGCCTCCACTGCCCTTGGCTGCCGATCATCCACCCGACCACCACCTACACCCCCACTCCATCCCTACACTAAGCCACTACCCTAACTCCCCTCCACCTACCCTCCTCCGAACCCCCAAGACCTTAACCAAACCAACACCCCTCCCTTCTCCTATTCCCTCTTCGACCCCCTTTCTTCCTTACCTTGTGCATGCAGCTCACGCTGTATGAGCAGTGTGAGACCTGCCTTCTATTTAGACCTTGTTTGGTTTATTTTTTGAGGTATAATAATGGTTAACATTAGTATGTTTGCAATTAATTTTTGATAAAGTTTTATCCTTTTGGTTTTTCTACTTCTAATATGATAAGTATTGCTATTATTTTTAGGTATTGATTTTGCTAATCAAAGCTTAAGCCTTTAACCGGGGTACCGGTAAGGTTTGATTTTTGGGAAAAATAAGGTAACCGTTAAATCCTACTTAAATTTATGGATATACGTATGCTAGCACATTAGGATTTTTAATATGTTTATATGCATGATATATGTTGTTAATTATAATGTATTTAGTGGCATGTGTTGATTGATAAAAAATAAAGCATGTTAATTTATGTGTCATGTGTAGAAATAATGCTTAAGGAAGGAGATTTGTTGTTAATAATAATATTAAGTGCATATGTATGATATGTTATGCTAATGTGGCCAGTTATTGTATAAATATTGTTATTATAGGCCCTAGGGGCATTTTGGTAATATTTCTTGTATAAGAGTGTGGCCTAAATAGGTGTAGGTGCTAATGTGTATTAAAGTTAAATAATAATAGTTGGTGGAGTTGGATGATAGGTATGGAGCATGAATATTAATATTTATGTAGTGAGGGTTTTTTGGTAAAAGTGGCATGATAAGGGAAAAATGGTAAATTATAAGAGTAAAGGGGGGTAAAATTGTAAATGGACAAGGAAGGAGGGCATTCTAATAATTTTACATGAAAAGGGGATAACTTTGTAATTTTTGGGTGTAAGAAAGTATTTTGGTGAATTAAATATAATGAAAAGGGTATTATGGTAATTCTGAAAAGTGAAGGGTTAAGATGGTAATTTAATAAAGTAGAAGGGTAAAATGGTAATTTGGTATGAAGGAAGGGTATTTTGGTAATCTTGTAAGTAAAATGTAATTATGTAAAGTAAAAGGGTAAAATGGTAATTTCGTATACAGGAAGGGGGAGTTGGTAATTATGTAAGGTGAAAGGGTAAAATGGTAATTTGGTACAAAGGAAGGGTATTTTGATAATTATGAAAGGTAAAAGGGTAAAATGGTAATTTGGTATAAAGGAGAAGGGTGTTTTGGTAATTTGGTATAAAGGAAAGGGTATGTTAGTAATTTTGTAGAAAGAGGGGCGAAATAGTAATTATAATAATGAGCAAGGACAATTTGGTAATTTAACCAATTAAAAGGGCAAATAATGAAGAAGGGCAATTTGGTAATTTAACCAACTAAGAGGGCAATTTGGTAATTTTAATAATGAAGAAGGGCAATTTGGTAATTATAATAATGAAGAAGGGCGATTTGGTAATTTAACCAACTAAAAGGGTAATTTGATAATTATAATAATGAAGAAGGGCAATTTGATAATCTAACTAACCAAATGGAAAATCTGACAAGTGTAACAAGTATGAAGGGTGATTTGGTAACTTAATAAGCCTAAGGGGTAATTTGGTAATTTAGATAAGTACAAAGGGTAATACAATAATTTAATCCACTAGAAGGGTAAATTGGTAACTTAACAAGTATGAGGGGTAAAGTTGGTGATTTAATAAGTATGGAGGATAATTTGGTAATCTAACACAAGTAAGGGGGTAATTTAGTAATTATGCAACATGGAGAGTAATATGGTAAATTGGCAAATAAAAAGGGATAACTTAGTAATTTTTCAAGTAAGGGGTTTTTCGGTAATTTTGTAAAGATGATAGGGGTAAATCAGTAACTTGTATTTAACATGTCAATGGATTAAAGGAGTTTCATAATAAGACTCAGGTAACATTGAATAACAAGATAAGGGTATTTGACAAATTATTAAGTATCATAAGAACGGGGCTTAACCTGGGATTGGATGGATACTTAAGAGTGTGGTATGGTGTTTATCTCATATTCATGAAGGAGGTATCTTAATCATTAATCATGTATGATATTGGGTGTTAAGTGTGATTTAAGGGCATGTTAGGGGTATGTGTGCCATGATCCTTCGATGTGAACTAACTAGACTCTAAGATCGTAATGTGATTATGATATGATAACCCTTATGGCATGTGAACAAATGGAAACGAATTATGAATTGGAATGGGATGAGATAAGGATGGCCTTAGTGGTTCCTTTAGGTTATCATGGATAATTGTCTTACTTAATGATAACAGACACAAATGGAAGTGAGTAAGTATATGGTTGTTGTGCTTCTCATAGTCACCCTAATTAAGACACTAATAATTAAAATGGAAGATCTCGAGATCGGGAATGGTGGCTCTTTAGGGGTCGCCACCCTAAAGACGTAGTTTAGCCATGATTATTCTCGTATTTGCTGGTGTGCCTTAGTGTCCCAGTCAGGTCCTACATCTTACTCTATCTAGCTCTACAGATCTATTTAGGGGGTATGCATACTTATGGATTAGGTATTATGTAGCTTGTATGCACCAATGCTACCACGGTACCTTTGCGTCCCTAGATTGATAGTTGAAGGGTACTTAGTAGCTTGTATGCACCCGTATGACCGGTGTATCTTAGTGTCTTCGAGATCTTGATCTCCCCTCAAGGTAAATACATGGAACCGTTGTGCTAATTAAAATGGAAACCGCTAATCATGTAAAGAGCTAGACCATATAAGGCAGGCCCAAACCGGTCCACTGGCGAATAATAGTGGCCAGGAGCCTTCTGCCTTGGAGACTAGTCCACCGATGAATAATAGTGGCCAATCTACCCTAATGTATATTCCGATCCACCGACTATAATAGTGGGGTTCCCGCACTCATATAGATATAATTCGAGAGATGATGATTGAATACTAATGGCTTGAGACCAAATGAGTACTATCATTAGTACGATCTACTATTATAATATAAGTTTATCCTTGGTGCCTATCTCTCTTGATGGAATTGCTAAGTACGTGGATGTTGTGCTATACTTCTCTTGTTATATGTGTAGTGTTGAATTATGTATTAGTCCGTATGTTATCATTTCGTACTGTGTGTGTTTTATGTGTTGCATGCGAGCCTGCCGTTTAGTTTGTTTTAAAGGGTTACACAGTATCATAGTATTGAAGGGTTCTATTCGTGGGCCCCAGCCTTTTCAATGGGAAGTGTCCCTTGCAAGTCCATTGCAGGTGCTATTCAAGAGGGTTTGGGTACGAGTGTAAGGATTATCCGAAAAATCCTTAGGGTATCTCTTCCACGTTTTTAATTATTTGGTAAATGATTTTACTCTTGTAACCACTAATTGTGGGCTCATATCTTTTATAACGAATTCAGTGTGCTACTCTATTTTAAATTGAGTTTGTATAAATTATGTTATGTTTCTTTTTAGCCTTAGTACTTGGTACAGGAATGGTAGGAGGAAACTAGTCCAGTACTAAGCATGGCGGTAATATCCCCTAAATTCACAATTTTTTCTTTTTGCTTCTGCTATCTTTTTAAACATTTTTTTTTCAGTAGTAAATTTTGGGTGTCATACAAGTTGGTATCAAAGCTGGTTTCGACTGCTCTTGTAATTTCAAACGTTTTAAGATGGTACCACAAGTTGGTATCCTAGGATTTTAGAAACCCTTTTCGGTTTTTAATGTTCAAATTGAGACTATGAGTTAGTATCAGGGTATTTTGTTAAAGCTTTCTAAGTTTTAATTGATTTTAGGAAGGTTTCCTTCCTATCTCCCTTGTTTGAAAATCCGAATTAGTCCTGAGAGTTGGGTATGGGTAGATTAAGTGACCTTGGCTTAGGTCACCTAGCTTGAGAAATAACACATTTCCTAACGCACTTCTATTTTGCAGCTAACACGGCATGACCCAAGATGAACGTGTCGATAACCTAAAGAGAGCGTTTGAGATGCTTATGGAATTAGCTCAGCGTTCCTCAGTGCCTTAACCTCAAATTGCTCTACCTTCGGCAGGTATCGGAGAGGATTGGCTTGACAGAGTCTAGCATCATCGGCCTCCAACCTATGACAGGAAAGAAGACCCCGTGTTCCTAGAAAGTTGGATACGAGATTTTGATAGGACCTTCGAGGCACTCAACTGCCCTAAGGAGCGGAAGACGATCATTGTAGTGTATTTCCTTCGAGGACCAACTGACACTTAGTGGGAAGATTTTCGAGCCCAAGGAGGATGATCAGCATCTTGGGAAGACTTCAAGACTGCACTCCGCACAAGTTTCTACACTGAAAGTTTCAAGAGCGCCAATCTTAAGGAATTCATGGAGTTGACGCAATGAAGCTTATCGGTCAGAGAATACTATGCATGATGCATGGAACTATTGATGTTCCCCCGGTATAGCCGCTAGCAAGGCTACCATGGTCTTCCAGTTTGAGCAAGGACTTCACCTCAACTTCCGAATTATGATGGGTGCAAAAATTTCCCACGACTTGACTATGGTGTACTAGCGGGAGTGTGTCGCCGATGCCTTGGTCCAGGAACAAGCCTCCATCTTAGGCAAGAGGAAGAATGAAGAGACCGAGTGCGGAGAAAAGAGTCATCATCCCAGTAGCAAGGTTTTGTGGGTCCAACCTCAACCTTAAACTAAAGTTTGGCGTAACAAGAGTCAGAGTGCTCCTAGTGGCAAGGCTAGCAAGAGACCAGTCCAGCATTACCATTGCGGTCATTGTAGAAGTGATCATCCAGGCAAAGATTGTATGGGAAAGCAGGTTCAATGCCACGACGGTGGACAACTTAGCTATTGGAGATTTGAGTGCTACAACGCACCCCATGAAGAAATTCAGAGATCGCGGCAACCATCGGTTTAGTAGAATCAGACGCTCGGAGCAACCCATTCAGCCTCTTAAACTGAATCATTTGCATTGAACCAGATGCGATCGTTTGCATTATTAAATATGTGTGTAGTTGTTTCTTTTGGTCGAATAGGTTTGCCCTTAAGGGGGTAGTTACCCGAAGTACCCTAGGATCTCTCTTTTGTATCCCTAGTACTAAGGCGTAAACTTCGGGGACAAAGTTTTTCTTTAAAAGGGTAGTGATGTAATACCCCAAAAATTATAAAAACCTATAATTTAATAAATAGAATTTATATGGGATAAATTAAAATTAAAATTTATTTAAGTTAATTATTTTGTGGATTTTTTAGTATACAAAAATGGATATGAATATTTAATAAATTAAAATAAATATCTTATTATTTTATCATACTCATTTTATTTAAATAATTTTCCCAAATAATACATGAATATAATTTAAAATAAAAACTAAATATTATCTCTAGCAGAGAAGCATGTTAACATGAATTTTTATAAAAATAATAACGCATATGTAAAAAAACCCTAATATAAAGTCGTGCATCCTTATTAAAGGCTACATCGATCTCTTATTAAAATTACTCATTATTATGGCCTTAGGACTACCTAAATAACAATAGCATAGAATTAGATAAGAAAAATAATAAAAAAAATGTTAGAATAGAAGAGAAAATTTATGGTAAGTAGAGAAGTCCCTTAATCTTAAAAGTATGGACTTGGACATGCCTGAATAAGCCTTTCACCAATCCACAAACTTTAACCATCTTTTTTTATTAGAAAAAAGTACCAAAAGGCTAAAAAAATTAGGATCTTAGAAGAAAAGAGTGGAGGAAGGAGAAGAGGGAGTGTCTCGATGGGGGTTAGGATCAACAAGAACATACAAGAACAAAATGAAAGGTTAGAGGAGAGAAAAGGGAGTAAAGGTAAGAAAGTATAAACATAGGCTAAGTATAAAGTGAGAAACCATAGGAATAAGCCCTTATAATTTAAAATCAAGGTGTGAGAAAGGGAAGATTAGATTGCAAGGGATTTCTTGCAAGACATGAAGGTGGTGGAGTGTAGGAGAAAAGGTAAGCCAATGTCGGAGTTTGTAAGAGAGTGTTTTAAGTGTAAGGTGATTGGATTATGACAAAAAATGTGGTTGAATGAGTAAGAAAAAACAAGATCATATCAAGAGGGGTAATAGGGTCACATTTTGTGGTCAAACATGAGCATGAAAGGTTAGCAACGATTAAAAATATTTAGGTAATTTAGAAAATCAATTAATTAGGTAAAAAATTGGGAGAATAATCAAATATTTCCTAAAAATTTTAAAAAATTAGGGAAGGGTGTGGAATTAATCTAGGAACCTGTATATATATATATAACTATTTAGAATAGGTATTGATTTAGAGTTAAAAGAAAATAATAAAACCAATAACAACGCTAATCACTAGACCCCCTAGGTGGATGGTTTGGAAAGCTATTAGCCGGTCAACTAAAGGGTAATGCCCAAATGACCATTGATCGTTTGATGTCGAAACTATGATTTGAAGGGTATCAATGTAAAAAGAGTGTTAAGGTAGGAATTAAGAGATTAATCATCCAAAATTTAGGGATTTAGGGTATTACGCCCTCTTCTAGACTTCTAACTTTTGTTGGTCTTCCAATTCTCCTTTTGATAGTGGAGACAACAATACTAATTTGTCTTGTTAGGACCAACCATTAGGTTCAAGTGCAAGACATATGATGCCCTTGTATATGAAAATATATTTATCTATTGAAAAACACTTGTTTATATAGTCATTTATGTCTAGTCTTTCATTAATAATTGTCTTATAGGAGAGCCTACAAAGAATCCTGTTGAGTTGCCATGCCTCACACATATATATCTACTTATTAGAATTAATTGGAACCATCTTTGACCCACCTTTATCATATATAATTTCCCTATAATACCTAATCTTCTCACAAATATACCATCACTTATCCCTAATTTTTGAGCATAGGCCATCACGGGGACAACTCTTACCTAAACATTATTTCATACTTATGTTGATCATGCATGCCTTAATTATTCTTACAAAAACAATAAGAGGGAAATTAGTTGTTAGGAATTTAATAACAAAAAATCCATAATTGTTTTTACACTATATGGCCCTAGTATAAATTTAAAATTTAACTTGTATAAATATGATTCAATATGAACCCACACCTTTAGGAAAATAAGTAATGGGCTTGTTCCAATCAAGACCTAATATGGAGTTAAATGAGTGTACAAAGTTTGATGTATTCTCCTCAAAATACACAGTTATATCAATCTTAGATGTAGCCTATTAATCTATATGAATGTTCATGAGGTAATGATAAACATCAAGTAAATGCATCTTGATGGTCCTCACTATCTTCTCAAACACAACTAAGTTAGTTATATTTGTAGCTTACTAGAATAAATTCCTATCAATCAAAGAACAACATATCAAAATACAAGCATTTCAAACAAAAAGGCTAACTTAGTTACTTCTAATGGTGTTGGATGCACCTCTAGAAGTTTTTCATATAATTGCCTATAATAGTGCCTTTTTGATATTTAAGGAAAAACATCACCCACATCCTTTTCCACTCCTTGAAAAATGTTAAAACCATAACCAATTTTAGTAAATTTACTTATTAGTAGCAAAATATAGTTTAAAATTAAAGTTACACATGCACCATATAACCTTAAATTGTAAATAGTGTTATTTGGTTTAAAAGCACAAACTAATTTTGAGAAATTATGTTACCTATGAATTTTAATCTTAATTCATCAATACTTGTTGTGGCCAACTTCAACATTTTAATGATGATTATCATGAAAGACAACTACATATAGGGCTACACCACCACAAGAACCCTTTAGATGACATCCATCCACTCTAATGATGGGTCTAAAACCATTTATAAACCCCCATAACATATAATTAAATGTGATGAAACAATAATTGAATTTAATTGTCTCCCCAACTCTAGTAGGAGCATAGTAACATCTCGACAAACCATTTGTCCTCATACATATCTCATCTTAATATGGGATTTTTCCATCTAAGTTATCAAATGCACCCTCAATATCCTCCTTAGCTTAAGCTATTGACTTGTACATTAATATGCCCTTAATAATGACCCCTTATTTCTCTAGCACCATAGTCTACATAGCCTTAATGAGTACATTTAGGTTACCTCTAAATTTTCCAACATTTTCTTTCTAATCCACTAACATTTCATTAAACTGTTCTCCTCTAACCTCTTAACATGTATGTACAAGATTATAGATTTTCTTGATAACAAATGATATTCCACCAACCACCACAGAGGCATTAATCATCCTCTCACAACCCTCGGCAACACACACAATGGTGTACCTAATCTTTTTAACCTTTATTCTTATCAAATCAAAGCCTTCTTGAATACAATAATTTCTAAGAACTAAAATGAAATGATCCTTGTTAAAGAAAAATAGCCCACATATTAATTTTCATCTTCCCAAATTCCTTTCTCTCATACAACTTTCCATTCTTATACTCCTTATCCAAGTATGACAACTTAACCTTAGGAACATACTCATCAACTATACTAGAATCATATATATCACCAATGAAAAATTATTACATAATACTTTCTTATCTCAACTATAACCCTCAGGGTAACTCTCACTATTATACTCCTTTCTACTACAACCACTACTACCACCATCATAGTTTTCATCAATGCTTGTTTGTGAATCATCATCAATGTTTGACCATTGAAAATCGTCGTGCATGTACGATGTTATCTTAAGTTCCTTCCTCCTTGTTCTCCCAACCATTTCATCTATCATATTAGTTCTCTCACCCTTATCATCTCTCTTTCTCATGCCTAAATCTACATTAACTTGATTTATCTTCACTTTTCTCTTCTATTTTGATTTTTTAGTGATAGATATTTTTTGTAGTGAGCCTTATAAGGGGATGATGTGTGTGAAGTACGGCGTGTGTAAAGAAGAAGAAGAAGAAGAAGAAGAAGAAGAAGAAGAAGAATGTTGTCAGTCTTTCTTACAAGAGGTTTATTTTATTGAAAATTACCTTGAACTTTTTGTTGAGAGTTACTAACATATTCATTTGGAGGGGCTTTTTGCTCTTGTTCATGTTGAATAGTAGCATATTGTTATTGAGATTGAGTACAAGGAGGCACTTCATATGGAATATATGACATTTTAGTGTAGATTTTGCATTAGCAAAGGGATTAAGGAATTCTAAATTACAAAGAGTGATATCAAATATGATTTTAAGATCCTCAATTAAGTTTTAGCATTTATTGTATAATTCTTCTTCCTATCTTTCCCTTTCCTCTTTTTTTTTGCTTCATTTATCTTCTTAGTCTTTCATACTCTTCCGGTTCTTTCATATACTGCTCCCTCCATTTTCTCACCATCTTTTTCTTCTTCATTTTTTTTTTCTATTTTCTTATACATCTATCCACTTAGTATAACACCCCAAATTCATTTTTTTTTGCTCGTTCAAAACTATTGATTTGCAAAAGTGAAAACCAATTTATGGAAGTTACCAATGCTGTCAACATGAGTCTAATATCCATACGATTCTTATGCTAAGGGCAAGGTAACATATTTTGCAAACAAGTCACAATATAGAGAATAATGGAGCAATAATAATATAATGAGATAAGATGTGCATATAAACTCCTAAAAAGATATAACCAAAAAGGGAAATTGGACACATGAGTCTTAAGCACCAAGAATACAAAACATCCCAAAGGAACCATCGAATAACTCCTACTTTAAGTCCCAACCAAAAATAACTTCACTCTTGCCCAATAACATCAACATGTAGATCAATATTATCCTCATCAGGTACTTACAAGAAATCACCTACACGTGTAGTATCAATACACTGATGTACCGAGTAAATAAGACATTTCCTATAGAGGCATCATGTAACACATAGGGTATGAAATACAAGTGGTCAATCATATGTACATGCAACATGCTATCATGAATACGCAAACATATAATAATCCTATTCTCAACTCATATCAAATACTATAACCATATTCCATACTTAATTCGGTGGACTACCTACTACAAGTTCATCCAACATAGATTATTAATGCATTTTTATACAATAAACATAGGTATATTGTCTATTACTTGCTAACCCAATATAGGTACCCATCACAACATAAGAAAATGTGGACTAATATAGATAGTTGGAAAAATTAAAAATTAAGGTAGAATAAAACCATTAGTTAATACAATATAGATAACCAACACATCTCACAAATAAGGTGGAGTAAAACCACCAGTTGACCCAATATAGATAGCTAACACATCTCATAAAATAGGTAGACTAAAAAACCAGCTAACCTAATATATATTGTCAACACCACTCAAAAATATGGTGGACCAAAACCACTAGGTGATCCATATAAGGAGTTCAACATAGGGTTATATTATCTTCCACTTTAACTAATAATGTATTATTCAAGGCCAACACCTAAGCTCATATCATACATTTATAATTAAACCAATTAGTTCCATTTTAATCAAAATTCAAAAAGGTAAAATGCCAATAAAGGAAGTTAATCTTTCAGATTAACTATAACACCCCCAAATTTAGTGCTTAAAAATTTTATTTTGCGAAAGCGTTAATTATTAAAATAATGGATGTTACTGCCACACTTAGCATAATTATGGTTATATCATCTTCCTTATTCTAATTTTTGAGGCTCAAAACAAGGTAGATCCCAAACAAAGTAGTGGAATAAGATAAAATAATATAGATAAAGGTTATGTTCAAACAACCTCCACACAACAACAATAATTAACATATAATAAGGGACATAAGAGCGCAAAAGAAAACTTCTTACAACAAGTTTTAGTACCCAAATGTACAACATCGGTTTGTCCTAACTCTTAGACTCAATAGCCCATTCTGACAATGGAACATCCTCCTAAGGACCTCACTAATCCTCTATACACTTATGTGCCTCATGTTACTCCATGCACCACACATAATCATATATAAAATATAGTATTAGTACAAAATTCTTGTACTGAGTAAATCATAATACATCACAGGAGGTAGCATGCTCATATTACATGCAATCACATAGAATCATACAATATGCTTAAATCACAAACCACATGCAATAACAAGAATACAATAACTATAAGATAACTAATAAATTGGTAAAAGGACTAATATTGGGATGATTTTTACTCTTGATATAAGCATATTTCCATAAATTCTCTATGTAGATTGTTAGATTTTTTATTAGATTTATAGATTTTGTGTTCTGTGGTGTTTTTATTTTCTAGGCTCACTAAATGGATGTGAATAAGGCTGAGGTAAGGCAATATAAAGGCTTTGAGCAGGCATTGTAAAGAACCTAGTTTGGATATGGCCTTATTAATTTTAGAGACAATAACATTTGATTAAAAAAGTGAAAAATCTTTCCATGCACAAAATATGAATACGGAGAAGTTAAAATAACAAAATTCATAGATCTTCTTATCATTTTTCCAATACATTAAAGATCACCTTGCTTTAACTATGAATAAATCAGTTATGAGCATTTTTCCAAAATTTATCTAAAAAGTCAAGAAGAAGAAATTTGCAGTGTCGTGCATAACATATTGCTTATAGCCTGAGATGAAGTTATTTAAACGGTTTGCCTGTGCAAGATAGGTATGGATATGAAAAACCCAATGAAAGCTGCAAAGCTACACGATCTAAGCATGTAGTAGACAATTATCCCATTTTTAAAACACGACTCGACCCTCTCTTTGGCGTTTCATCTGATTTCAGATGATAAAACATTTTGGGCTTTTATTTTATCTCTTTTTCTCTATACCAAAACTCCCTCTTTTTACATTTGATTCCCTCATTCTAATATTATTTTTATTCTTAATTTTATTTTGCATGCATACATTTGACATCATGATTTCAATGTTCTTATTCTATGGTTCTATCTTTCTCTTGTTATTTCCTATGGTTCACGTAATGTATTAATGATAAATTAGTTTACTTTTAACTGTAATTATAAGTGAGCATAATTCTTTTCTTGGATTGGCTATAGTCTAAATTGTGAATTAATGATAAATTAGTTTAATTTTTGTTTCGATTGCTTGAATTCTTGAATTCAATTGTTAGTTCTTCATTTATGGCTAAGTTACTTGATCACTAATTTGACCAGACATAAGTATTTAGTCAAAGAAATGGAAGGTGAAGATTATTAAACAGAAATCTAGTAATTGAATAGGAGAATCAAACCATGAAAATAAGCTAGAGTCTCTTGGATATTTTTACTTATTTATCATAGAGCATAATTGATTGAATTTTATTAAATACCATAAAAATAGGTTATCAAAATTGGAGTAGATATGGCCATTAGACCTTGGAAGAGGTTATTAGTCAATTTAGGCTATTTCACCTTCTTGTATTTAAGTATTTGTTTGGTAATTAAATTGATTATTCATTAAGTACCAATTTATGACGAAAATCCAATCCTAGGTTTTTAATTAGATTTTTACTAACATTAGCATTTTTATTTAATTTAATTTGTTATTTATTTTCTACTCCCCATATTTGATTTATCTAGATAGTCTTAATTTATGAAGATTAAGTAATTAATAACAAGTCCCTGTGGAGACAACCTAGGAATATTATAACAACCATTGTGCCTTTGTGATTTGACCCTTTAACAACATATACAACATCAAAGTCTCATGCTCCACAACAAACACACATATCCATTTCAACTCAATCTTAAAGCACACAAGAATCATATAATAACCCATGATGAGCAAGTTAGCGCACTAAGGCTCTATCAACCAACCAACCAAATCAATTCTAGTTTAGGATAAAAGAATAATGATTTCTTTGAGATGTATAAAGCATTCCGGTCATACTAGCACATAAAGCAATACAATACCCTCTTAACCATACTATCATGTCAATTTATATATTCCATGACAATCAAATACATTACTAATATATATATATATACATTCATTACTTCCATTTTTAATACTTAAGAGGATATAAGATACAACTTAGATACATATAAAGTACACTAGTAATACTACTTCACTCATGATAACACAATACCCTCCCAACCATATAACCTAGAGGTGTAAATACACTAATCATAGTAGAATAGTTAGGTAGCACAATACTCTTCAATCTAGGTTATCTAATCATTAAATATCGATACCCCCTATAGGATCTTTAAGTCATGTATAGAGTATATTAGAGCCTTAATGGGGCATTAAGGCACAACACTGAAATGAAATCCAAAATGCGGATTATTACCTCCTCTCTAGGGTAGCTAGCCCTAAAGAGCAAACTATGCCCAATATTAAGGTCTTTCACTTTAAATATTAGTAATTTACTTGGTGATCATAGATATCCCCTAATACATGATAATTATAATTTCCTTACTTAGCCATTTTCCTTTATTTCTAATTATTCAATTCAACCTTATAGCCAATGGTCTAAGATAAGGTCAAATTCAACACTAAGGATAATGTATCGATATCCTAAGGCCAACCTATGTTTAATTATTTGCATAGGGCGTATTAGGTTAAAAATGACTAACAAGCCCTTAAAACACAAATTACATTATTATTATACAATTTTATTATAATGATAAATTTTCTTGAAAAGGATATAAGATAATAATTCACATCACTTTAGTATGTAGGAAATTTCAAAGTTTTAACGATTGACTATATTTTCCATCGTGTACGTATTTTGTAACTTACACACACAAAACCCTGAGCATGCATTTTTAATATGACATATATCTCATGCAACAAAAACATATAGATTTATAGTATGATTTGACATTTAAGATAACAATTAATATCATGGTGCATTCAAGATTGCATTTCTACCCTTAGATCATGCGAATAACAATTATCACAAATTAACCTTAATTGTGCATATGTACTATCATGATATACATACATACATACATACATACATATATATATCTAACCTACCTACCACTTACAACAATAATCATGGTGATGCAGGAACATCTATTATTCAAGGTCATAGTTATCATACTTGGAGATGGTACCAATTGTTCTTGAAAACCCTAAAGATAACACTAATGCTACTAATTTTTTTATTAAGTGATTCTTGCACGTACTATTTATGTTTCTAAGAACAAGACAATGATAAGACAAGGACTGAAAAGTTGCATAAAAGATAAAGCTTCAAGATAAAAAGCTTTATTGATTGATTATTCAATGTATTACATGGGTAGGGCTTTGTTTAGCTTTGATATTTTATGTAAACTTTGTAATGTCTTCTAACTTGTAATTATAGATCATTATGTGTATACTATAAGTGTGTAGTGCATTATTTTATATCTTTATTTAACTAGATAGACCAATTGGGCTAGGCTTGGTTAATAAAGAGGAACTAAGACATCATCTATCTATATATATACATGCATGTCGACTTGTACATGGAGAACAAACAAATCAAGTGAAATCAAGTTTAAGAATTTTTTAAATTCTTCCTTTCTCTTCAAGTGATTTTATCTTAAGATTTTAGGTATTGTTATATAGAGAAAACTTTATTGATTTCTCTTTATAATTGAGTTGATCTTGGTGAATATCAAACTCAAAACCATGGAGCTTGTTGAAGACTATATTCATATTCAAGAATTAAATCATTTTTGAGTATCATTTCTACTTCAAGAATTAAGACAAAAGATCTTACATTGTGAAAGAACAATTCTTCAATTGTATTCTAAATCAATTTTGGTATCAAATCAAGGTCTTGGATCGACAACTCTCATAGGAGATCCCATCTTCAAAGTTGAGACGAGCAAACATACCACTACTAGATTTAGGTTGAGGTTCATGATTATTCTTGCTATAATTATTTGAATCTTGATTGTCGTTCTTGGAATCTTGTATACATCTTTATGATTTTAACTGAATATGTGTGAAGATAGGTAATGTGGCATAGTAATCTTGAAATAAATCTTCGACGTTGTTTGCAAAGAACAAAACAAAAAATAGGTGAATGCATGCTAAATTTTGAATGATTTAGAAAGGGAACCGTGGATGTGTAGGCATTGTGTTTTGTTTTCCTAGATGAAATTTATTCAGCATGATGTTTCATGTGATTAAGTTAGGTTTGCATATTTAATAATTACCTTTGATGATCAATTTAATTTCATGAAAATATATTATTCATTTACCCTAATCGCAACTTGATTTGTTTCGAAGGAGTTATGTTGATAATGTGGTTTCTATTTCTTAAAACCTAAGTCATGTGTAGTCCATAATTTGGACAGATTGTTTTTGAGTTACATAAACATAACATATTTAGATTTGTGTTTTGACTTCACTTTAGATACATTGCATGATAGAATATATAAAACATGCATAATTGTTTGAAGTGCATCGAATAAATTAACAATTATTTTGTTGATTTTATATCCAAAAATTGACAAGAAACACGTAAGGGGTGATAATCAACTTGTGTTTGTGATATTATTGATTCTTAGACATGTTTTTGATTCATTAGAGTTGAATTTTTTTACAATAACCAACCAAGATCCAATGAGGGACATTATTTGATTCAAATTTCTAATCAAAACCCCACGAATTACTAACTCTTTTGTTGAGTGTGTTAGCAAGTCGATTACAATGAAAAGGGAGAAAAAAATTCCAATCCATTTTTAAGGTAATCTAGAATCTCTCAACAAACCTAAATGCAACCAATTCTCAAATTAAACAGCTTCCTTCATTATAAACTAAATTGCAAAGGATGGAGTCTCGATTTATCGAGCAAGATTCAGTCCAAACTGTACAAGAGCAAAAGGAGTGCGACAAAACAAACCAATCCAGGAAGAGGAAGATATCCTAAATCACATGTAGATTATGGATAAGAGTCACAAGGAAGCTGAAGTAGTCGAACATTCTATAACCATCAAACGTGACACCACCATAGAGAAGATAAATGTATAAAAGTTAATCTTTTTTTATTTTGATGGTAAACTTAAATTTTAGTTATGGTTACATGAGATTGAGGCTATATTTGAATTAAAGGATTATCATGATGAGCAAAAATGTAAACTAGCTACTTTCATTTTAAGAAGTTTTCTAGGATATGGTATGATAACTTGAAAGGGATTAGAGAAAGAGAACACAAATCTACAATCAAGTCTTAGGATAAGCTTAAGAAACATTTGAGAAATAAATTTTTACATAAATAGTATGAGCAAGATAATTACATTAGATTGACTACTCTTAGACAAGGAATTATAAGTATTGAAGAATATGTTAGGGTGTTTGAAAGGTGGGTATTTATATGTAATATTCATGAGAGATAAGAGAAAACATGTGCTAGATTTTTAAGAGACCTTAATATGATGATTTGAGATAAAGTTGAAACTTGTTTATATGATTCTCTTGATGATATAATTAAGTTATATTTGAGATTTGAAAAGAAAATCAAGTCCACTAAGCCTCATGCCAAGCAAAGTACTTATTCTACAACTTATTTTTTGAATGCATAAGATACAAAGTATGGGATGGGTACCTCACATACAACAAATGTTGATAAGAAGCAAGGACTCACACAAAAGGAAAAAGGCAAGGACTAGATCAATGAGGTCTCTACAAAGCAATGTTTTAAATGCCACGGATATGGATACTTTGCTAGAAAATATCCTAATTAGAGAGTGTTGTCCATACAAGAGATTGAAGCTATGGTGAATTGTGATGAAGACCCTGAGTTCGAGCCAAGTGAAGTAATTTTAAGTGAATCTGAGGATGAGGGAAATGCTTGTTATGTGCTACAAAGAGTTCTTCAAATTCAAGCTAATGAGAAACCCAACCAATGAGAGAAGATATTCAATACTAAAGGAAGAGTGAGAGATAAAATCACTGATGCACTTCATTTTCATTCTACATGAGAATTTTTCATTTGTGAAAAGCTACATAATATGCCTTAAAATGTCTTTTATTACAATTACTTATGCCTTCAACTATTTGCAAGAATGATAAAATTCTTCATAAAATTTTACCATTTTTAATTCTATCAAATTATAATGATCTTAATTTTTTAGTATTAAAGTTTGATCCCTTTTTTCCCAAGTAGATGATTTGGGAATTTGAGTAACTCAATAAGAGAACTTCATTCTCTTTTGAACAACCAAATGCACGTACTTATCAAGAAAAAATCTTGACTATTTATCGAAAGGCATGTCCATAGGCTCTTGTTGTTTGTAAATCTATAATGGAAAGATTAAAAAATCCTATGTGTTTTCTATTCTTTAATTATTCAAGTAGCTAGTGTTGGGGTTCCTTGGTAAGTCAACTGGGGTGAACACATAGGTTGTCACCCAAAAGTAGATATCTAGTTTATCAACTAAGGATGAATTGATAGTTACAATTCGCTAGAAAGGTCTTGTGGCTAAAATTGAGGGAGAAGATGTAAGCAAATATGGGATGTCAAAGGGTAGTTAGAAAATCCCTTATTAAAAGGGTTTTGGTACTCATCAACATGATGGCTTATAAGTGTACAGGGGTTAACTGGTGGACTCAATCATTAAACGATAATTCCTTTTACTCTAATGAGTGTTAGGTAGCTAGCTGTACAAAATCTGTCGCCTAAATTGGGGATGAGTGTTTGGCCAATGATGAGAAAGGGTATAAAATACCCTATGCTAACTACTTGTAAATATCAATTGTGAAGCACAAGTTCCCATTTTTCTCCTATTATTTATACTTAATAAAATTTTCCTATTATTCCTCCCACAGTTCTTCATTCTTTGTGATTATAATTTACTCTTAAAGTTCCTCATAATTGTATAGTTGGTCAAAGGTGTTATCGTTTATCTAGCTAAGGGGAGTTTTCCAACAACTAGTATCAAAAATAGGTTTGCAACCATGACAGTTGGTAAACCTTTCATGATGATACCTAACAATATAAATTACAGGATATAGAAGAGTAAGATGGAAGACCTACTCTATGTAAAAGAGTTGGCCAATCCAATTGTGAATGAAAAATTCATTCCTGTGAGCATGAAAGAAAAAAAAAGGGGAGTGGAAGAATCTTGATAGAAGATCTAGTTGTTATATCCATCAATGGGTGGATGCCAGCATCATTCATCATGTTGAAAAAGAAACCACATCCTATAGAGTGTGATCCAAGAAAGATTTTCTTTATGTGAAAAAAATAACTAGAAACATGGTGCAACTCATGAGGCAGTTGTAAAAATTGAGGTATGGAGATAGATAGTGCATCACCACACACCTTAATGACTTTGATGATGAAGTTTATGCTATATTTGTCCTTGGTTCTCTATGAGACAATTGGGAGACTATTTGTGTGTCTCTCAGTAATTATTCTCCAAGTAAAAAGCTCACAATGACATCAATGACAATGTCATTTATGGGATAATATATCAAAATAGGAACCAATTTGGTTTCATTATCAAATTCTAAGGCACTTGTAGTGATCCAATAGAGATCTAAGAGTGAGATACACAGGCAAAGGTCTAAGTGCATAGTGAGGAACTTGTTGCAGAATTAGCGTGGATTGAAAAGCATCCAAACCAAATTGGAATTAATAAGATTAATAACAATTGAGGATTCAATTATAAAATAGAATAATTGAGAAAAAGTAGAGATCTTTATTCGTGCTCTTGTGTAATTAAAATATAATTAAAAACTCAATCAATCAATTATAAAAATCTATAATTCTATTTTAATGGAGCATTCTATAGAGAAGAAGAAGTAGGGTCACATGACTTCGACAGCTAGAGTTTCAGCTGTATCCTTTTATAGAAGATAAAACCTTATGGAGCAAAATAATGTGTTTCAAAAATAATGAAAAATTACGGTTTGTGTTTAGGAAACATAGGACCCAGTGTTTATTTCCTTACTCTCGACTTTTTCCCAAAACACATCAAAGATTTTATATAGAAACAAGGTCCATATTAATTTATATGGTACCCTCTTGTTTCTCATATACTTCACATTCTACACTTAAAATTCTCCAACACCTGCATAAACCAACACAATGTTATGCTATGCTCAAATACCCATTCAAAACTCACAATTCTGCACCTTGACACAATATTTGTGAGGCATGGTATATAAATACCTTTGCAAAAACCTTATCCTAACAAAGGGCCTCATGGCCTATGAACACCAATCAAATATGAGAAAGACTCGAACTTACCCACAATCAGTGGCTTCATTAGCATATAAGCATGGTTATCCAAAGTATCCACTTTCTTCAACACAACTTTTCCTACAGCAATAGTACCCTGAATAAAGTGATACTTAATGTTAATGTGCTTCATTTGACGATGGAAATAATTCTTATTCTTCACTAAATAGATATCACTTTGTCTATCACCACAAACAACTGGAGCACCATGACCAAACCTCAACTCTCATACCAAACCACCAAGTCATAAGGCTTCCTAAAAAGCCTTTGTCATAAACACATGCTTTGCCTCAGTAGTAGACAAGGTCATCACCTCCTGCAAGGAAGACCTCCCGCTAATGGCTGAAGTACCATGGCAGAAAATATATCCACTGATCGATCTCCTTTTATCAAGGCCTCAACCATAATTAGAGATCACAACCCCGACCAATGAATCAGTTGATATCCCATAATCAATACAAGATGGTGATGTTCCCTTTAAGTACCTACAGATCCACTTCACTCTTGCCAATGAGTATTTCTTAGATTCACCATATATTAACTCACAACACTAACAGCTTGAGCAATATCAGGCTAGGTACACATTGTAGCGCTTATGATATAACCAACAACATTTAACTATGGAACATACGCCATATACTCCTCTTCCTCTTTAGATTTGGGATAGGCCAAAGCATCCAATCTAAAGTGAGTAGCCAATGGAGTGCTTAGTGTCTTGGCATCCATCAAATGAAACCTCTCTAGCACCTTGTTTATATAGTGCTCTTGTGATAAGTACAAAAGCTTCTACTTACGGTTTCTAATGATTTCTATGCCAAGGGTCCTCTTTGTAGCTCTAAGATCCTTTATCTCAAACTCACTCTTTAGAATTACCTTCACCTTATCAACATCGGACATATTTTTTGCTTCCAAAAGCATGCCATCAACATATAGCAAAAGATACACAAAAAAGCCACCCTCCATCTCCTTCAATTAGATACATCCATCATACTCACTCCCGGAGAAACCAGGCTCAAGTATAATTTGATCAAATCATCTATACCACCATCTAGATGACTACTTTAGACCGTATAGTGACCTATTTAATGGACACACATAATAATGCATCCCTTTAACCACAAATTCTCACCATGAAAAAATATAGTTTTAACATCCATCTACTCCAATTCTAGATCATGCATACCCACAAGTGTAATTGAGGTACAAATAAAAGTATGTCTAACCTTAGGAGAAAAATACCTCATTATAGTCCATGCATGGAATATAACTAAATCCACGTGTAACTAAACGAGCCTTGTACCTTGGTATCTAGACCCCTAAAGCTCCCTGTTTGAACTTGTACACCACTTGTAATCTACAATATTTTTCTTTCTCAGTGCCTTCACAAGTTCCCATGTATGATTCTCCAATAAGAACTCCATCTTCTCCTCCATAGAAACACACCACTCAGCAAAATCTATACTCTTAATAGCCTATAAGAAATATACACTTCTTGGCTCTAGGCTCAAGTTCACCATCATTCACATAAGCATAAGAAGGGCAACCAAATACATGTAAATCAAAGCAATCAATTGGCTTACAAAACCACTAATCCTCAGGTCTCTTCAAATCAATTGACCAATTTGTTGATGAGTTTACCAGGTATGCTTCCATGTGAACCGCCTTAGCCTAAAACCCTCTACCTAGCCCTCCCTGTGATAACATGCATCATGCCTTCTCTAATAGGGTTTTGTTCATCCACTCTACAACCCGATTCAGTTGTTGTCTTCCTAAACAAGTGTAGTGTCTCATTATCCTATGGTCTTAGTAGAAATCAATGATACTCTACTCAATAAACTCAAGAACATTATCTATCCTAAGACACTTAACCTGCTTCCTAGTCTGCTTTTCTAGCAAGGTCTTTCAGCATTTAAGAACACCAAATACGCCATTCTTATGCTTTAAGAAACAAACCCTTACCTTTTTAGAGAATTCATCAAAGAATGTGAACAAGTACCACAAACCATCTTTGGAACCCACTCTCTCTGAACCCCATAAATATGAATGGATATACTTGAGAGGCCCTCTCATATTATGCTTAGCTGTTGAAAAGCTAACCCTCTTATGCTTTCCAAACACACACTTCTCATAGAAGACCATAATAACTTTACTTTATCCATCCAACATGCCCCTCTTAGACAGCTCAGTCACACTAAAAAATAATTGATTTTTGCCAACATGCCTTATCTATTGGTAAAAACCATATTTCTGTGAAAAATCTATGGGTAAAAACTCTGTGCTTAAAAGTTTTACCCACAGATACGTAAGATCTGTTGGTATTAGTTACTTATGCCCACAGATATTTATCTGTTGGTAAAATTTATACCCATAATTATATTTGTGAGTAAAAGTATTAACCACAAAATAATATCTGTGACTAAAAGTATTGTCCACAAAACAATATCTATGACTAAAATTATTACCCACAAAAAAGAAAATCTATGACTAAAAGTAGTATCCACAAAATTATATCAGTTGCTAAAATTATATATATATATATTATCTATTAGTAAAACGACAATAATGTCCATAATACCTGTTGTAGCAGTATTTACTTATAACAATAACTTATCTTTATATAAAATGTAGTACACCATACATAATCATCATTCTTTAGTTTAACTATCAAAACGATAATAGTCATATAGGTATAATATATATACAACTTGTAACCTATGCTAACATATAAGACATCTTCATTAATATATCAAACACCATCTTCTTCATTCCCATCCTATTTAGCATCTCCAACGACTTCTGCATCTTCAATATTTTCTTTGATAATTATCAAGATGTATTCCCTAAAAACAAATGCATGTAACTTAATCGGATTAATATAAATTCATGTAGGATATTATTTAACTGGTGTGGTGTCTTTTAATATGTATGTAATTCCAAGTTTTTAACTTGCAATTTCAATTACCAATACCTGCCTTAGCTACAAAAGTCCAACAACAATCAAATACCAGTATTAAAAATGAAGTGATTAGCACATAACCTCATTTCGAAACAACAATCAAACATACCGCTGGGTAGAAAAAGTTACAATGATGATAGTAGTAGAAAGAGCGGTCATTACAAGAAGATGAAGAAACAAAGATATGTGTTTTAGATAAGGAGTTAAGTTGATATACTTAACAATGGATATAGATGGAGGAAATATGGTCAAAAGGCTGTTAAGAACAACAAATTCCCAAGGTATATATATAGTATATATTATGTAGGCGTAATTACTACTAGCAATCCACTAAAAGTATGTTTAAACATCTAGTTTATACATAATTGGCAAATTCATCTTGAAAATTTCATGTTTCTATCTCTGACTTATGGAGATACATAATGGAAGAGAAAGCTAATGCATCCAGTGTCTCTAATCAAAGCATATAAAAAAAATAATAATAAGAAGAAATTATTTAGATCAATCTATTACTATAATAATGAAAACCAAATCCCAGTAAAGAAAAAAAAAGTAATCCAACATACCAGTAACTAAGAGAAGTATGCTTCCAAGAGAAATCCAGCCATCTTTTCCGGTATCCTTGAAAAACTTTATGATATAATATGGAGAAATTGCACGTATAATACTTAGATTCCAATTTATTATGTTGTAGAGCCCAATAACAAATGTAGAGAACAACCATAGAAACACTATTGGTGCAAACAAAAATGCCACTTTGTGGGTATCATAATGCTGCAGGGGCAAACAAGCTGACTAATTAATATTATGCAGGCAATCAGTTGGAGCACACCTATGAACCACAACAATATCAGAAGACAGGAATAAAAATATAGTGACTTTTGCGCCCATTCTATTATTTTTTATGAACTGTGAGAGGGGAAAGAGCACTTTGCCATGAAAATAAGTATTGATCAACACAAAAGTTCCAGCTTGTATCCCATCCAAAATATATTTAGAGTTTGAAAATTTAGAGGAGAAGAAAAAAATTCCTCCCCTTTTAATATAATGAACTTCAACTCGTATAACTAACTATTTAACTCTATACACGATAAACCCACAATCCATGTCACTACTGATTGCTTTACGCCTACATAATGCAGACTCATTTGCCAACCGGAATAAATTCAAACAGAAGAAAATAATCACTATTGTCATGCCCATTTTAGCAATGATCCCCAGCAAAGGAAACCTAATAAATTTTATGGATTATACTTAAGATCTCACAACCAAAACTTTGCGCCCATAAACTTTTGGCCAAATGAATTTTAGCATAGTAATCAATTTTTTAGCAGAATAATCCAAATTTCTAAAACTTTAAGCCAAATAAATTTTCATCTATAACCCAGAAACTTGTAAAAGGATAGCAAGAATGGGTAATACTAACTAATAAACAAATAAATAAATAAAAATCAACACCTCAGACTTGGCGGCTATTTCCATTTGTTGTTTTAATAAAGCATATGATTGGCTCCGAGAAAGGAACGAATTTGACCCTGAAACTGAAGGACTGGAACTAGAACTACGGTTGCTTGAGCTCAGACTTTCTTCACCTCCGACACCACCGGGTCCACCCCCACCGTTATGGGAAGAACACACCACGATCCTACACATTCTGATTCCATCTCTTCCTATGACTGCCGACGCCCAATTTGTTCTCTCTGAATCTGCGGCCTGACCATAAGTCTGTCCTCTTGTTCCTACATTGAAATACGTGAACAACTTTAAATGCAACAAATGCATCTTTTGGATATCAAACTCCAAATATCAACCATCTATGGCAATATACCCACATAAAAACTATTTTAAGAAGGTTTTATGGTTGTAAAAGGAGATAATGCAGTATACTGATATTATATGAGAATCTTCAAGAGCAAAACCGAAAGGACCAACTCTATAACGCATGTCCAAGAAGCTATCAAACCCTAAAGCTACTATTATGGTAATCTATAAATGAAATAGGTAAAATAATAGGATATACTATATAGTGAACTTTATTAGCTATCAGTGTATCTAGCATGAAGGCATATATGATTCAGCATGCTTATTCTTGATATTCATTCCTTAGGTTGGTCAAGCTACATACATTCAAATGTACTAGCTTGAGGTAGAGTACAATACCATGATATATATCTTGATTAAGTGAGCTAATGTAACATATATAAAGTAGGGCATGACATAAAACAATCTTTCAAGTAGCCAATTGAAGACTATTAAATTTCGAAACTAGGGTTTCAAAGCCCAAGATACAAAATTGGATAGTTCAAATCAATTGATTTCAATTAAAGGTGTTACGATGCAATTAATACCATTTCAACTATTTATATATATTCAAGTTTATAAAAAAACCATACAAATGGCCAACTTCATAATTTCACTTAATATCTAGGATTTTAGACCCGAAAATACAATTCGGTTGAATTCTATTAATTTAGTTAAATTGAATGTTTAGAAATACAATTAGACATATTTTATAACATAACATATAATTAATTGCTCAAAAATAATAAAAGAAATATCCAATTTATCATAATTAGGGTTTTTGAGCCTGAAACGCAAATCCAATCAATTCTTCCTAAAGTATATAAATTGATAGTTTGGAACTGTAATTAAATGTATTCTAATGTAATTTATATAATCAATTGAATAAAACAACCCGATTACACAATCCAATTTAGACCCGCAAAAGTTTTGACCCAAAAATCCAATTCCAATCAATTTCACATAATTTTCCTAAATCAACACTTTCGATATGAAATTAAATGCATTTCAAAATATATTATAAAATCAATTGAGTAAAAAAACTCAATTATGCAATCCAATTTCATTACACACGAATTTTGACCTAGAAAGTCAATTCCAATGAATTCCACATAAATTTCTCAAATTGACGGTTCTAACATAAAATTAGATACATTTCAAAGCATAACGTAAAATTAATTTGCCCAAAATAGCTTAATCGGACGAATCCGAAAAATTCGGACACACTCCCACCTAAAATTCGATTTTCACAAATCAACCAAATGCACTACAATTCACCATTTTAAATTAATCATACAACATATATATATATAATTATACAATCAATTTAGCTTATTATAAGCTAATTCATACTCAATTAATCAAAATAAGGGTTAGGGTTTCGGAAATTTATACCAAGCGAAACTAACAAATTTGAATGGGTGAAGGCTAGAGAAGATACGTCGGAGTTCGAGGATTGCTCGCCCGCAACCAGTGAGGCTCGCTATGGCAGGAGGATGGCGGCACGACCGGTGCTGCTGCTCGTGGCTGCTGCTGGTTGTTGCGGCGCTGGAGCTGACAGGCACAACGGTGGCGTGCGGCTAGAGTGGCAACGTCGATGGTGGCCGACGGTCGGCTGTTAACAATGGAGGAGCTGGTGGCGACGTCAATGGGGCGTAGAGGGCAGGGAGACCGACGAGAAATAACCGAAGAGAAAGGAGAGAAGAAGAGAGAAAGGGAAAAGGAAAAAGGTCCTCTTTGTTTTTTCCAAATACACATATATAAATAAATGCTATACATCTAAAAATATTCTTGGAAAATTTTATCTACAAGTTATTTAACAAAAAATCATTTCAAAAAGATCCGAAGGCCTAAAATCAATATAAAAGTTATATAAAGAATTTCGAAAATATTTTTGGAAAAATTTACTAATGAGTATAAATATTTATATTATTTACAAAAATAATTTATAAGTCCTCGAAATAATATCTTCTTTTTTAACTTTAGAAAATATTTATAAAATAAATTATAATAGAAATACACTCATAGAAACTATAAATAGTTTTCAGATAAAAATAAAAGACTTATCCGAATAAATAATTTTATTTTAAATAAATCATAACGCTTATTAAAATAAAAAATATAATGAAAAAATAATATTTAAAATAAATCAAAAGAAATATTTTAAGAAATTTTAGAGCGACTAAAAATAAAATAACACATTTTCCAAAAGTAATTCATAAGCCAAAATGGAAAGAAAAACATAAATAAGTTGTGAAAATCTTTAATTTAATATTTTTTTAAGATCTTATCGACCTCGTAAAAATAAATAAATTCAAAGATAGAAATATTTACTACGGATAAAGATATTAGAAGGTTCTATAATAGATGACATTAAAGATAATATTTCAAATACATTCGAGAAATATTCTTATATTAGTTTAAACGACTAAAAATAATTTAACACATTTTCAAAAAAGATATCTATAAGCCCTAAAAAAATAATTCTATTAATTACAATTAATTATTATAATATTTACTATAATGATTATAATTTTTTTCCTTACAAATAATATATTTAATATTACTCCTAATAATAATATTATTATTAATTATCTAATAATATTATTAAATAATAAATTTAAATAATAATTAGTATTATTTAAAAATATTTAATATAAAATTAATATTTTATAATGTATAATTAAGATAATATTAATCATAATTTATAATAAAATAATAATAATTATTAAAAATAATTATTAATGGAAAATAAATAAAAATATGAATAATATAAATATTAATCATAATTTCCAAAAATTAGTAATAATAATTTTTTATTAAAATAATAATAATAATAATAATAATAATAATAATAATGTCCTAAAATAATTATTCTTAGTAATAATTAATAAAGAATTATATTAATAAGAATAATATGAATCATTATTTTAAATAAATTAATAATAGTATCTAATAATTACTAATATATTATTAATAATGTGAATGATTATTGACAATATTTATTATTGTTAAGATAATATAGATTTGAATGATAATTGGTAGTATTTAATTTTAAATTACTTTAATAGTAAATGGTAGTAGATATACTATATATTATTTCATTATAATTGTTAAAAGACACCATTATGAATAATATTAATATAAAAAATTAGAAATAAAATAATAATTAATAATAATTATTGCATAAACTATTATTTCTAATAATGACTAATGACTTAATTATTATTATTATTATTATTATTATTATTATTATTATTATTATTATTATTATATTATATTAAAAATAATAGAATTAACCATTATTAAAATTATATAAAAACAGATATTATTGTTGAATTTCATAAACACTAATACCAACAGATGTAAAAGTGGGTATTAGTTCTGCTGGCATAATGCTACTAATAACCACAGATATAAGTGATTGTAAAAGATCTGTTGGCATAACATAGTAATACCAACAGATAAAAAATTCCTGTTGGAAAAACTACATTATTGTCCACAAAAATTTATCTCTTGGTATTAGTTGCTTTTACCAACAAAAAAAGTATCTGTGACTAAGTTTATGTTGGCAAAAGTCAATTATTTTGTAGTGTCAGATCCTTGACACTCATGTGTGCTAGACTCATGTGCCAAACTCTCATAACATATAAGTTTGACAACCTCGGCGATGTCATAACAATTTTTCCCACAATACTGGAACCCACCAACTCATATAGCATCCCGACCCACTTTCCCTTCATTGCCACTAGAGCCCTTTTTGTAACTCTTAGATTATCATCCTCAATAACACATTGGTAATCATTAAAATCCAAGGAACTTATATATATGAGATTCTTGGTCATCTCTAGGACATGTCTCATGTTAAACAGTGTTATGACCACACCGTCATGCATCCTCACCTTCACCGTCCCAATCCCAACAACTTTACAAATAACATTATTTCCCATCAAGATAACTCCACCCTAATTCACCTCGAACATCTAAAACCATCTTTGGTTGGGTTATATATGGTAAAAGAACCAAAAATCTAAGATCCAAGATCCATCTATCATTGATCTTGTTCCATCCATCAGTGGCCGGCAATATATCTTCATCACTATCACCATGGGAAACTACAACATCATCATTTGTACTGGATGACTTACTAGACATAACATCAGGCTTCTTATTAGGAAAAAATTTCTTACATGCCCCTTCTTGTGACACCCATAGCATGCCATATTCTTCTACCAACTCTTTGACTTAGATTTGGACTTCTTATGGTCACCAGACCCTCGCTTCTATATCCTCCCCTGCCTATCAATCCCTCACTATATGAGTCCCTATAATTACCGCTACCACTTAACTAAATAACAATCAACTCCTGTTGTAGCAAGTCAGATTTCATATCCTCAAGGAATAACTTGTCCTTCCTATATAAAGTAGTCTCACAAAAATGTTTAAAATTTGCAGGCAAATAACATAACAACATTATAGCCAAATCTTCACCATCTAATTTAACGTCTATATTATGCAAATCCATAAGTCAAATTCATCTAAGTGACTTTGTTAGGACTAATAATCCATTTTTACCCCTTTTTCTAGTGTACTCCATATTGCTCTTTAGGTGTTAGTATTTTCTTTCTTACTCGATCTTCCTTACACTATGTTACATTATCTTCTCATATTTAGGCATTGGCTTTTTATTATGAGAGACATATTTATATTTCACTTTTTAACTTTCTCTTATTACATTCTCTATCTTTAAGCCTTTTTAGATGAACCAAGACTTGGATGAATAAGGGCCTAGATGAAAAAGAGGTTGCTAGTTTTAAATTGTCAATGTCTATACAATGGACTCATTCATGCATATAAGTTTTATTTTTGGTTTTAGTTTAATAGTTTCAAGTAACAATTCCATTGTTCTTTTTCCCATAAATTGATTCATGCTTGATTTGCTTATTTTTCATCCAAAATTATCTTATTTTTATCTATGTAACTTTTTTTTTATTCTTTCTTACTATTAGTATCACATTTAACTTAAATTTGTTACCACATGGTCACGAAATAATTAATGATATGCTAACAAATGTTTTTAGTAAGTGATATAAGTGTAATTAGTTTTTCTCTAATTTTTTGGGCAAAGTTAAATTACAAAATTATGTTTTAAAACTACATTGATGTAATTTTAATTTGGATTTTTGTTGTGCATGGAATATTGGAAACTATTAGATTTACAAGATGAGACTAATAAAGTTATTAAAGAATATCTGAATGCATAGCATACCAAAGCTCAAGTGCAAAAAAAATTAAGGTATATTTTGAGGATGATATTGCGGTTGTCATTACTGGTGAAAGCAATAGGGAAAATTTTAAATATGGTATTAAGGAAATGGGAATTTATATGTTCACAAGGATATTTTTTTTACCCAAGGAAGTGAAGGAACATATTATAGTATGATTATGTTATTTATCATAATGTTGTTTTGACTATAGTTTATAAATTATGTCTTCTAGAATCCAAGAAGGCAAACAATATTCAAGTTAAAGGAGCTTATCTGCTCTAGTTTTTATAGCGCAATTAAATTTATTTTTGTTTTTTACTTACTGAGTTTGGTTGTGATCTATTTTTCTAATTTGTAATGTGTAGCTGCAGGTCCACCTTCATGAATGGCGTGTATCTATTTTAGTTCTTGCGATGGTTGCACACTACCAATAAGGAGTATAAAAATTGCCTAAAGTTCTTAATATAGGTTCATTTTTTCCACTTTTCATATTTTTTTTATATTAAGTATTGTTTTCAAGTTTTGTGTTTTTTACTAGAAAAAAATAGTGGAAATGATCCACGATCATGTGATATATCTTAGGTCATGATAAAAAATAAGTTGGTGCATATCATGTATCTATGTGATATGGATATGTGTTATGAAAGTTTATGAAATGAGTAATGTAATAGTGATAACATTCAGTGGCTGATGTACTAGCAAATAGGGTTTTACAATCATATTTTGTTAGTTAGAAACAAAAAGGAAATGAATATTGAAAGTAAAAAGATAAAAGAACTAAAATCTTATTGAATCAGTGAAATTATTATATTGTGATGGAGTATAGTGACGCACGATCTATTATGTACACATCATATCTAAATTATTATAAAAAGATGGTGATGGCAAAAAATGAAACAATCAGTTAGAACATATTTCTAGTTATCACGGATAACAGTTTTGTTAACTACACCAAACTCCCTACACATGTTATGCTTGGCTTGCTTTAGATGTGAAGTCTTGATCTAATTGTGTTGTGGTTGATTCAAACATATTCCTCTCAACTAATCGAGTCGAACACAAAAATCAAATATAAATAAGTTCTAAAATGTTTTCCGATAAAATCAACACAAATAACAAAAGAGTCAATTTACATAGAAAATAAGTAATTTGCAATTCAAATCATATGTTAAATTCAATAATATTATTTTTCTAAAGATTTAAAAAAATGTAAATAAATTTAAAGTTGAATCACCATAAAAATTATAAATCAAAATAATCGAAAGCTAAATCAAATGCATGCCCTCAAAAATTATAATTTAAATTAATCAAATCGATATCGATGCAATTAAATGTTCAATTTTATAAATTAAGCTGACATTTAAAGTAAATTAATTACGTTACCATAAAGTAAAATATTACGGTAAGAGTCTCGCATTCACGAAACAAATCAATGAGACAAGTTGGTTCTAACTATGTTATACGAAATTAGGTTGCAGACTCCTTGAAAATATTACGGCTATTGTGTGTGAGCTAGTTCTCTATCTCGTTTCCCATTTAATGTCATTAAAATATCGAAGTAGTACACTAATCAATAAAAAATATGTGTTTCTTCTATTATGAAGATGCCCCATTCATAAAATTATGGCAGACACTTGTGGTTATAATTTTTACCTTTTGAAAATTTGAATGAAAGTGCACAGATAGTTTGAATTTTCAAGCAGCCATAATCTAACCTATGATTGTCCAAAGCGCGTCTAATTTCTCTATAGCTCCTTTTTCTCAATCAGTCGCCCAATTCATTATCCCCTTTTTTCAATTAATTAAGATAAAAATTAAATATTGGCGTAAATAATCACATTTGTAATATAAAAAAAAATTGGTCGTCGTAGTAAAAATACTTTGAATATATTCTAGGTTAACAGATAAAATAAAATCTTGCACGAAATAAAAAAGTTAGCATCAAAATGAGGAATTCTACACTTTTGAAGAGGCGATAAAGCCTTATTTTTAACATGCATCTTCCTTTACCTCTTCTCTCTCTCTCTCTCTCTCTCTCTCTCCCTCTCTATCTCTTCCTCGTTTATTTATTTATTCATGTATGTCGTTCAAGTAAGGGCATATATGATGTTGCGAGTAGAAGTTTAATTGAATAATACTTTTTTTTTAAAAAAAAAATATGAGCTCATTCAATCATGTTGCACTTGATTGAATAAAATATACGTGGCATTACTTAGTCTATGTAATCATGTTGTCATATTTATTTAATCATAGGATTTTATTTTTTTTAGAGTTATTTAATCATCATAGGATTGAGGAAATTGAGGGCAAGTGTTGAGGGGAGGAAAATTATCTATACCTTAATTTATTTTTAATGTCGGTCGATATAGTCGTATAGTTTGTTTAATTCAACTAGGAGAATTACATATCATATGGTTGGTTGGTAGGTACGTAATATGATCTTCGGTTCTTGCCGCAGATCTAGCTCCGGAGGGGACAAAAGTTCATCTCTTTGAGTAGCTAGTACTATTAAATTATGCCTGCACTGAGACAGTCGGTCAACTTGAATTCATTCAATCCTGACGAGGACCTATCAAGGGAGGACCAAAGACCGAATATCTGATCCGGACACATAGCGTCATCATTCATTACCAGATGAAGTGACGAGGAAGCACTAGAGACAGACGGACAGGATAAAAGACCAGTTGCAACTTGGGCATATTTTCCCGTATTCTTCATTCACCAAGTCAGTCAAACAATCAAAACTTCCATCGAATTTCACGGGCTTAAAAGAGGATGGTAAAATTAATAATTTGTTGGCACGAATATCTCCTTTGGTTCAATTATGACGTACCTAGTTAGTTTATCAAAAACACAGTTTATCGTAAGAATTGATGATCTTCTTTAAAATATTTAGGACAAATTTTAACATCAGGGAATTTCTATCGCCTAATATAGATAGCTTTTTACTTTATAATATAAATAACACTATTTATTAAAAGTCATTGTATTTTTTGTGGCACTTAAATATTTAGGTTTATAAAAGATTTACAGTATTTACTTTTGTCCACTAAAAATAGTTTCCACCATATATTATGGATAATTTTCTAATCCACTAAAAATAGTTTTCTAACATGAAATATAAATATATAATATTTATACAAATATCACTATTTTTTTTCCAAATACTTAAATACTATAGTTTTCTAATAGACTTATAATAATTTATGTCACCTATTAAAAGTAGTTTTCCCTACCTATTATCCGTAGTTTTTAAAGCTGAAATATAAATACACAAAATTTATAAAAATATCATTATTGTTTTTCTAACCCTCAAATACTATAGTTTCTTGAAACTACTTACATTATTTTCTTCTATCTATTAATAATATTTTACACCATCTACTATAGATAATTTCTTCAATTCGAGAAATTAGGTTTCGATTTTCACCGATATAACTAGTTTTCTTTAGATATTTTTTTTTCATAAGAGTAATAGTTAACACAATTCAATATAAATACATGTCAATCATAGTTTTATTTGTATATCTTATATTATTCTTGTTTTGATAACGAGCTAGACCAATATGTCTCATTGATATTTTAGTTATAATATATTCTTACAAAATGAATCAAATTAATTCTTAACAAGCATCTATATATGCCCATGTATCAAGAGTATTTTAGTTATGGTATGGTCATAAGGAAAAGATAAAAATGACACCGAAATTAAGATAATAAGAAACAAACCGTTGAGTATTCACTATTTAATTCTTCAATCTTTTATAATTTATGTTTGACTGTTTCAAAGTGACATTACTATTTTTATACAACAAAATATAATTGAAACTAAAATGAATTGTTTTATTCTTTTGAAGGGAGCATTATTTCATTTTTATACTTTGATGCAAGATGTAGATATCAATTTTAGGCTTCATTTAGGATTATTGTATTGATTTTGCTCATGGTTATTCTAGTTATATCTTTGTATTTTTTAAGAAACTAAGATTATTATAATATATACTCATTCGTATTGAAAAGAAAGTCATTTAATTATTAAAATTTTATATTAAAAAGAATTTATTTTAAAAAATTAAAAGTCTATTTTTTATTTTTATCCTTAATTTTTTTAATTATATGTGCATTAAATATTTTTTTATTTTTGAATAAAAAATGTTAGTGTAATTTTGAGAATTTTTTTATATATTTTAAAAAATATATAAAATAACAGAATAATTTTTTTTTATATGGTTGGAATATAATTTTTGAAAGGCGGCTACGTGGCGCCTAAAGTTTCCTAAAGCCACCTCTAACTTATTTAAGAATCAATTAATGCTATTTATGCTGACGACAAATCTTAGTACACCTGGATGCAACTTGTAATGTACATCCAAATAAGCACCAAACTATTTTTAAAATGATAAGTAACTTTTACTTTTCAAAAGTTATTATGGTCGAATATAAAAATGCATTCGTCTTTAACTTCAGGCCATAGAAAAATATTATATTAAAATATTTCTCTTTTAGCTTAGATATCTATATTATTATATTTTTAACATAAAAAAAAAATAATAGATAAATTACTCTAGCTCGTACATTATATTAGACTCATAATAATTATTAACTTGAAATCTAAAGTTCATCAACTCAAATTGTTTATATCAATCATATAAAAGACACAAATACATGTTCAGTACATATTCATTAACTTAAAAAGTCTAAAATTCATCCATTCAAAAAGATATATGTTCCACAAGGATATTATCACAAGTAGAAACAATTAGACAAGTAAAACAGTAACATGACATGCATGCCCCCCCCCCCCCCCCACAAAAAAAAAATAACAGTTCTTGAGATTCAAAATTGTTGTTTCGAACTAAGTTATATATATTCGCAGATAATATCAAATTAATCTTATACGGGCGAAATGGAAAAATTGGGCCTGTATCAATAGTTATTCGAAAACAAGGAGCGAAAAGGAGGTGTGACTGATGAGTAACCTAAAGTTCATTTGCTTTTAGCTATTGACTACAATAGCTGGTTAGTGTCAGCCAATTGATGATTTTTTATTTATTAATTTTGTTGCATAAATTATTGCAATTGGCTGTATCATCAGTCTCCCGTAATCTCTTCTATTTGTATTTAATTTAATAATATTCATCCAAGCATGCTTATACTCTTTTCTAAATACGTTGACTAGCTTAGTATAGGAGTCTTTCACTTAACCAAACAGCAGCACCGCCATGATTATAGACTGAGGTACCTCGACACTAAGACCGTAATGAATACGGGGAACTCATGGTCTGAAATGAGTGAACTTTCATATTAAGTGGTTGCTTGGTTCGAGGATAATAGAGGTAAAAAAATTATATTTTATATAATTTAATAAAAGTTAAATAGTTTTATTTTAGATCTTAATTTTATCTAAAATAAATATTTTATTAAAAATATATTTGTTATTATTAAATATTTAATATAACAGATATATAATAGGGAAAAAAAATTTCCACCCTTATTATATCTATACCAAAAAGTCCTAAGAGTGATCGGATATTAGTTAAGCTTGTACTGAATATTGATTTACTTTTATTAAATATATAAATAAATAGTTATTGAGCACACAAAAAGTATATACTAGACAAATAATTAACGAGTTGCTAGGCATGAAATAAATATATGCTAATCATGTACAAAAAAGTTTTTGAACATGTGTTGAGTATGTGTTGATTGTATACTAAATAATTAATAAACATATAATAAGGATGTGTTGAGGATATATTAAATAGTTGATGAACATACAACAAGTATTATAATTCAATATTACCACGCCATATAGAATGTATGTAATATCCCTTTTGTTAAAAAAAACTTAATTTATTCAATATCTATATCATTTAGAAATAAAATTACTTTATTTTATATTTTTTATTACATCCCTTTGAAGTTACTTTATTTTATATTTTTTTATTATATCCATTTAAAAATTAGAAGTTTGTTATATTTTTGAAAAATTTATTCACACTTTTAAATATCATTTTTTTATGGTTTAACCAATACAAAAACAATCATAGATGGTAGTGAAAATGGCAATAGATGGCAATAATTAATAGTTAATAGTCATCTATACTATAGACGATGGTTCAAAACATAACAATCTATAATGAAATAAAAAAAATTCTTCAAAAAATTGTGGGAAGGATTAGACAATTGTTGTGAACAAAAAATAGTCATCTATTGTCAAGTATACACATCAGTTTTAGCCCAAACATGTCGTCTAATCTTCACCTAATTTTTTAAGGAAGGGTTTTGGTTTGAAAATGTCGTCTATGGTCTACTATAAATGGTGTTTTTATCCCATACCTGCCATTTAATCATTACTCTATTTTTTTTATTTTGGGTTTAGATAGTGGTTTTGACTTAAAATCGGTATCTATAGCATTTTTCCTTCAATTTTTTGAGTTTAAACAATAACTTTAACTTAAAACCTTCATCTATAGCCTACTTTTTTATAATTTTTTTTTATCTTGCTACCTACATCATATACAATTCCCTACACACAAAAATCTACATGAATTCAATTGATACACAAGAATTAATAGTGTGTACCCCAACTTAGAACATTACTTTTGCATTATAATATCAATCAATTTATATTATAATTAACTCACAAGGCATTTTAGCAATGCATTAATCACATATAAAAAAGAAAAGTAACAAAATAAATTAAGTCACAACATTAGGTCTCCTAGAGAGTTGGATAAACTATTCTTGTTCTTCATTACCTATCTTGATATCTTCATTTATCATACACACATGAGAAATGAAGAATCCAATATAGATAACAAAGGCATATATTCAACAAAAAATACACATTGTACCATTTCAATGGACACCAAATAATTTTTATTACTATTGTTATCTATATCACTTCCTCAAACTACAACAGGATTGTTAGAACATTTATGGCCTAAGATTTGCATTCTAGAGCATTTCATCAGCATATGAATTGCATTCTTACATATGCTTTAATCTAAACTCATCCTTTTTATTTTATTTACCTTTCTCCTCAAAAATTCATCAATATCATTACATGTCATAACTGCATGAAATCATCGAAGGAATAAATAAACATACATTTTAACAAAAAAAAAAATTGATCACAAATTATATAAAATTTTAACAATTATGGCATACATCATTCATCTAAGTCACTTTAAGGCTCCTATAAATATATTCCACTACCATAATGTTCTATCCAACTATAATAAAAGAGGTCTTATAATGGCATTACATCCATCTATGATATAAGGCTATTATAAATACTCCTAAATCCTATGATTTTTATTTTTCTTACAAGAGAATATACTACTTTTTTTTTATCAAATTACACATGCACACATGTCATACCATAAGATATTTATCAAAAAATAGATTTTTATAACTTAAAACATAAAAACCTCAACTGAAAGGCTAAAACAGTGTTTTGCTTTTCTCCAAAAAAGTTGAAACTCCCTTCAAAGGGTTATACTACATAGATCTAAAAAAATACCTAAAATAAAAAAAATCACCCAAAATGGAAAACTAAGTCAAAACTTATGCCCATTGAAATATTGTTGACAAATTACGACAATAATTTCTTTACAATACATAAAAAGACACTACATTCACATTAAACTAATAACTATAACATTGATACCAAAAAACTTTAAATGATATATAAAACACATAGCATAGAAAATTTGAGCACATATTTACTAAGAAAGAAGATGAAAAATGCACACTTGTTGAGAAAACAATAGGGAAAAGAGAAGAGACAAAAGTTTGGTCGGTGTTTGTGACATAGCTAACTAGTTGAGAAGAAGAAGGAACTAGTGGAGAAAGAAACATTTGTGGAAGGCTTTTGGGAAGAAGTTTAGCTTATAGGTGTAACACCCCGAGTCGACACGACCACACGGGGGCTACCTTGGAGCGCTTTCGGATTGATCGGCTGGCCCCACAGATCAACACGAGTCCTTTTAGCACGCTTTGTCCTCACTCACGCACTTCCCGAGAAATTTTCAGAAAATTTTCGAAACTTCCCAGGAGGTCACCCATCCTAAAATTACTCCACGGCCAGCACGCTTAACTATGGAGTTCTTAGGACGGAATCACCAAAAAGATGGTATACCATGTTGATATAAGTAGCCAAATCAATCCTCATAACACTCCCCTCAATTTGGGGTATTACATTCACCCCCACTCAAAGAACACAACGTCCTCGTTGTGCCTCAACCAATGACTGTCTCATCCAAGTTCATCTCACGGTCGCGGTTTCGCTCTGATACCATTTGTAACACCCCGAGTCGACACGACCACGCGGGGGCTACCTTGGAGTGCTTTCGGATTGATCGGCTGGCCCCACAGATCAACATGAGTCCTTTCAGCACGCTTTGTCCTCACTCACGCACTTCCCAAGAAATTTTCAGAAAATTTCTGAAACTTCCCAGGAGGTCACCCATCCTAAAATTGCTCCACGGCCAGCACGCTTAACTGTGGAGTTCTTAGGACGGAATCACCAAAAGGATGGTATACCATGTTGATATAAGTAGCCAAATCAATCCTCATAACACTCCCCTCAATTTGGGGTATTACAATAGGTCTCTATGTGTATTCATGCAAATGTGAGGAGTGAAAAATGCTTGCTAGATTACAAGTGAAGAATATAAAAAGGAAAAAAAAATTGCTAAAGTATAGATAATTAAAAAAATTTGAAGTTCATTAAGGTCTAAATGATGGTTGCAACATATATATATATATATATATATTAAGGTATAAACAGAGGTTTTGGGTTACAACCATCTCACACTCTAGATGATAATTATAATTCCTCAAGCACTATCTATTTCTTCCACCTTTTTTCATTCAACTTAGTTTTTTAATAGAGATTTTAGAAACAACTAATCATATTAAAACAACCATATCTATGTTGTTATCGATGTTTATTTTTTCATCATTCTCATGAGATTTTTAAAGTTATTTTTTTGTTTGAAACATTTTTTTTATGTGGATCTTTGAGCTCCTCATATTTTTTTTGAGTCTTCTAGTCTCTTTCAAATTATAAAAAAAGAGTTTTTGGCAAAAAAGATACTATTTATTACACTAATGTAGCTTAATCGCATTTTTAACCCACAAAAGAATTTTTTTAGCTATTTGAAATTTATATAACTTTGAGCACCATTATAGTTTAATGTTATTGATCATAAACTAATTTAAAAATGTTATATAAATGTTTTTATTTTTTTTAATTTAATTAGATTTTTTTTATATAATAAATCATCAAAACCAAGTTTTCCTCTTTCATTATCATTTAAACTTTATGAAAATCAAACATAGGCTTATACTATTGATAAGGATGGATGATAACCTCTCAATTTCCCCCCTCCTTGGTAGATCCACTCCCCCTTGTTTAGATATTTTTATAATTTATCACCCCCATTTTTAACACTTGGTGATTTCATTTAAAAGAGTTATTTGTAAAAGATAAAATTTAAAACATAGGGTATTATTGCTACAATTAACATAAGTCTAATCTCCATTACCATTCTTATTCTAAGTTCAAAGGCTAAAACATTTATTTGCTTCAACTAGGAAGAGCATTGATAAGAAGAAAATAAGAGATATTACAGTCAATATTACAAATTTCCTAATATAACTTAAAATAGCAGACAAGGTAGAAATACAACTGAAAGAAAAGATACAAGGGGTCAAGGTTATTAGAATTGAGATTCTACCCAGGATCAATTTGGAAGCTCAATATCTTATTGTAAAATCATATAAAACCCACAAAAGATATGAAAATTGTATACTTGTATGCTATAAATAAAATATTTTTGGTTAAAATAATATAAAAATTACATTCTTAATATCTTATATAGTCACTGATTGAGTTATAGCAATTTACAAATAACATAAAGTACCAAAATCATTTTATATATTAAGAACTATAATAAGTTAACGACCTCAAAAATAAATTATAAAAAAATGAAAATGACAATAAGATTATGGGTAAAGGTATTATATACATCATTATGTTCATAATATACAATACTGTTAGCATTAAGAAAAATACACAAAGAATGAAGAAGTCATATGAAAATGAAGGCAATAATGAGATGATAATTATTTTTTATCATTTAAGAGAATAAGTTCCAAAAAAAATTATGTTAGCTTTTTGTAGTTTAGATGAATCAAGATTAAAGAAAAGAAAAGAAAAAAAGGTTTGGCTAAATTCACACACGTTAAGTTATTATATGAACCATGCATACACCATAAACTAAAGCTTATTTGTATTATAAAGCTAACCTGACCATAAAATAATAAGAAAAATATATTAATTTTGAATTCAATAGAATTTAATAATTAATAATATTTAAAATTCAATATATTTATTTTACCATTAAGATAGAAATTATATTCTTTGTTAACATTTTACTTTAACAATCGACTTTATTATCTTAGTGGCATCTTAATCATATTTTCTTTGTTTTATCTCATTTTCAAGGCATGTTGCAAAACAATATAAGGCTAAAAATCAAATAATTAAGAAAGAAATATATGTGGTATAAGAGGAAAAATGTATTTTGAGATGAATCATTAAAAATTATAGTTATTATAGATAATTGTAGAATTTGTTGTAGGTTCATAAGATTCTATTGAATGATTGTAAGTTGCTGCAGCTATTAAATTACTTTAAAATTCTACCTAGGATCGTGGATCATTTTGTATTTTTTGAATCATATGATCATGGGATTAAATTGGAATTTAATATTTATGGGAGAGACAGAAAGTCGAAGGGATATCCTTATCAAAAGATTCCTGAGTGGATACTCGATAATCCTAACTCTCCAAACCATATTATAGATACCTCAATTGGGGGCCTCAAAATATTCCTTTGAGGTTATGAATGCCAATTCAATAGGACCATGAAATAAAATTTATCAATACAATTATATTAAGTAAACCACTATACAACACTAGTATATAAAGATCACATGGATCGCATTAAAGGTAAGATTGGCATAAATAAAAAAAAGGGAAAACTCACAACAACTATCTATAATAATCATGATATAATCACATACATTAACAGAAGACACATGCTTATCATGCCATCATACTTAAATCATATTACGACCATATCATTATTCTAAAATATAACAAAGAAATCCCACAAGGGGAAACACCAAAACCATACATAAAAAATCCAAATTCCACCACAATATTCCTCATATCATAAATGATAGTGCTCTAAGGCCACTACTAACTAAAACCATGAAAATAAAATCCAATTATCTAAAGGTAATGCACTAAGGAAACTACCGACCAACATTTCAAAACACCACAAATGCAAATATACTAGAATTAATTCCTTCTCTAATTATTCAAAGGGATACAAAAATAATCCTAAGATGTATAAAATACATCATCCATATCACTACACTAAGGCAACACAATACCCTCCAACCTTGCAACATGGAGATGTATAAAATACTTTAGTTATACTAGTGCACCAAGAAAACACAATACCCTTCAATTTAGGTCACCTAATCCTCAAAATATACTACCTTTAATAAGGCCAAAGAATTAATTTAATTAAATTAAATTAGGTCCTTAGTTGGAATATCGATGCATCTAACAAAAGCACTAAACCAAGATCAATGGATCTTACTTTATCCCTAGGGTTTTTAATCCTAAATAGTAAACCATTCTCAAATCCCAAGTTATTTTAGTATAAATATTAGTATTTTATTGAATTCATCACAAATTAAAAATATGGCACAAAATTTCACAACACCATACTCAACCATTTTCTTCTAATTTTGATTATTCAAAGTCAACCATAATGTCAATGGTCCAAGCCAAGTCAAAGGCCAATACTATAGTCCACTACAAGCCAACCTAATCTAATTATTAGATTCCTAGGCACACTTAATCATAAATAACCAAAAATACCCTTAAAGGTTAGATTCTCCATAATTAGCCATATTACTTCTAAAACATATTAGAAATAAATAAAACTCATGTTATTAGTAACTATCTTCAAATTAAACATTTCAACATGACATTATAATACTGGAAATTTTTTCACAAAAGTGGAAATTTTTTCATTTTGTCCCTTAATCACACTTAAACACAAAAAGCACATAAAAACCTAGTAATTTTTCCCTTTACTCACACTTAAGCACAAAAAGTACATAAAATCCTAGTCAAGCATATCTGTCATAACATGTCTCACATGTTTTTCATACTCAACATAGAATAACATATATATGGCATACATACTTGAACATTACATGTCTATATGCAAAAAGACATAACTACCCCTATAGCACACAAATCTCAAATCATTCACAACTATGTTTATGCACAGTCACAACTCAACATACCATGCACCAAATTTTAAGAAAAATGTGTGAGAAACCTAATGTTAAGATGAAAATATAAGAAAATGACTCTACAACAACAATAATATCCTCATAGAAATTACAACATTAAACCCTATTCTAGCTTAATATTTTTCATATATGACATTACATAAATTTAGCATGTGTTTATATAAAATCACATCGTCTCATACTTAGAGAAATATATAACGATACATGATACAAGCATATACTTCATAAACTTAAAAAGGCATAAAATTACACCTAAGAATAATAATTAAAAACCCTAACAAACTACCACATAATTTTTACATATTTAATAGGAGCATATGGATTACCTTATTTTCAAGACAACAAACAAAATAAGTAACAAAGGAGAACCATAAAAGCCCCAACGCCCAACTATTTTTCCTCCTTCACCTTAAAAATAAAACCCAAAAATTATAGTTACAACACATAAAATGAAAAGGAGAATATCAACCAAATAATAAAGAAAATAGAAGCTATAGCTAATCAATTAGGTGGCACACCTAGAGGACGAAAAGAGGGGAAGCTCTTTAATTTTTTTGGAATCTAACACATTTGCACTTAATAAAATATAGCGAGGCTAAATAAAGGATTAAGAGAAGATACAAAAAACAATGAAAAGAGAAAACACAAGAGGGTTAGGATGTTCAATTTTCTATAACAAGAAAAATAAGAAAAGTGCTCTTCAAACACTTAGATAAAACTCAAAGAATATGGAGGAGAACTGACATATCACAAAGCATATGATGACTTAGTGTATGAAGATGAGACACAAAAGGGGCATAAAGAGACATAATGATGAAAAATCAACAAGGGAAAAGATAGATAACTTACCCAAGGCACGATTTAGTTATAATTGAATAAAAAGTTAAGTGATGGGGTAAGGTGTATAAGAGAGTTCATAGGAGGTAAAGTGAGATGATACAAGGCTATACTCTTGGTTAATAGGTGGAGAATAAGTAAGTATATAATCCAAGGTGAAGAAAGGTCACGAGAAGACCCATAAGGTAAAGTAGGTTGACCACAAAAGCTAAAATAAAGTTAAAAACTTTCAACACTAGTATGCTTAAACCCTAGGTACATCCAATATATACCTTAATAACCGTTTGTCTGACCTACCACCCTTAGTAAACCACAACCTCTAATTTTTTTTATTTTTCTTTTACCATTTTAACCAAATTAATCTAATTCCATTCCACTCAAAGCTAAATATACATAAGACAACACATTAAACATAGAGTATCCACCTATTATTCCTATGATCAAGTTCATATATTATATTAAGTTTCACTTAGGGTTTTAGTTAGGATTTATGAGGACATGAGGTATTATAAATAAATATCTTAACATTTAATTAACTTTAAAGACTTATAATTCGTATCCCTAACTTAGTATTTCCTTATTTAATTTTCTTCTTCTTTCCCTTCTCCCTGTCTTCTCCATTTTTTAGCTTTTTCTCCCTGTTTTCCTCTATGCCTCTACCTCCTCCTTACTTCTAAATACTTAGGTTTAGCTCATTAGTACTTTCTTAAGAAACAATAGGTTAAATCATTGTTTATAAAGAAGTGTTCTTAAGATTTATCCACTTAGATTCAAGATATATTTGGGAGTTTATGATTTTTTTTTCAAGACTTGCTTCAAGTTAACCTCATAAGCTTTTAGTAAATAGAAGATTACCTATTATTATATGTTATGCTTGTTTTATGTTCAAGTTAATCATGTTTTGGATGTGATAATAATCTTATTAAATTGAGTATGAAATCATGAGATTATATGGATATATGCATGTTAAGCATGTATCAATTTATTTGGTGTAAAGTGTTGAAAAGCTATTTTTGGCCTTAAAGTATGCTCTTGGGATCCTTCCCCTTTTTTGAGTTCTTGATATATTCAATAGATTTTGATGGTACCATCGGATTCATTAATGTGTTAAGATATGATTTGATTTATAACTTGTTAAGTTCTAATCACAATTAGACTTACTTATGTTTTTTTTAAGATTACTATTGTTTAGGGATAGTATTGGTATTACAAATATGTGCTACTTTTTTATGCCATAAATAAATATTCTAATGTATTATTAATTACTTTTTTTTGGCATATGCTCAAATTTTCATGATTTAATTCTATATATGTTGTATTTCAAAGATAATTATGTTTTAGGGTTTTCGGTGAAACATGGTTTTTACTTACCTTTTCATTTTTCATAATTTAAAGGGGTTATAATATGTTGTAAATAATATGAATTTTCCTTGGTTACTTTTCACAAATTTTATTAAGTGTTTTCTATTTTATTTGAATTTCATAAGTTTTATGGTAAAAAGGATAAAAATGATATATATAATAAAAGTTTGCATATTTATGAAATTTTGTGATATTTTGATGGAATTTGCCTTATCTTAAATTTTAATCCTATCATGAATTATATCTTTTTGTGTATGATTGTTAAATGGTTTTTAAGTGGGTAAAGAGTATTTATTGAGAATTGTATTTTCAATGGTTTTGCCAAAAATTTTGTGAGCATTTTTAAACATCCATATATAGTATTACTTTTTTTTTTCAAAACTGGCCATTAACCTTATTTTAATTTGATAATTAAATATATATCTAAAATTACAATTAGTAGAAGTTCTATGATGACTTTGGTTAATTACATGATAATAGAATAAGATGTTAATAAATTTTTCTTGCGCTACTTACCACTTTGTAGTAGTATATATTTTGTTCATGCTACTTTCGTTTATGAAATAATCTATATTTCATATAGGCTATCTATCTGTATAAATTTAGCAACTATTTTCCTTGATATACTATTACTTTTGTGTAGGCTATTTAACTTTATTCATTTAGCAAGGATCACCTCTACTATACTATACTGGTAGTAATCTCAGGGACTTCTAGGAGGATATTGATATTTTAGAATGAGATAACCTAGATTGATTTTGTAAAGGTTAATTAGCCTCTATGGTTAATATTTGTTTATGGTCAATAAATTGTGAATATTATATTTTCATATAAGTCCATTAGCCTCTAATTTGTGGATCTATTCATGGTTAATAGATTGTTTTCATTTGTGTCCTTAGTTTTTGTGATCTAGATGATTATCAATCTTGAAATTAAAGTTTATTAAAATAAAATGGATTATCTGCACATTATTTTGTGGCAATTCTATGGTCTCCATGAACTAGATATTAGTGTTAAGGTGAACTTAGCGGCATCATGTATAATAAAATGAATAAATTTGTAATATGAAATTGTAAACGTTCTGTGGTTTATTTTTTAGTAAAGTGATTTGTGTGATCACATTATTAAAATATAAATAATAATTAGTTGGCCTTACATATTTGCAATAACATGATATTCCATGAGCCTCTTCAGGTGTATAGATGAGATGTGTTTTATGTGGGCATGCTTTTTTTTTTTATGGATGAGTTGTGTCTTATGTGGACATTATGTTTACTATAAGTTGGGTGTGTTTAGACAATATTTTTGTACTAATACTATGCTTGTTCAATTTTGTATGTGCAGCTGCATTTGTTGTTTCAGACAATTTTCTATTAACTAAGTTAAGATTAGAGTTATCCAATGCTAGTTAAGGTATGTCACCCCTACCCCAATTTTCTTTTTAGGATTTTTTATCTTAATATTTATTGTTTCTCATTTTATTAGCTTTTTAGTCTTATATCATTTAAGACCAAGTGATTTTCACACTTGATCATTAGATATAAGGTATTTTTTAGCCTTATATTTGGCATGGAATGAGTATAGGAAGTATATTTTCTATATTAGATTTGGTGATAATGCCCTACATTTTGTTTTGGCTTCCACAAAATATTTTTCAAAATAAGATTTTCCAAGTTGTGAAAATGAGGGTGTTACAATATAAGGGTGATTTACATATAAATAATAATTCTTAAAAAGTATATTAGTATGGGTGCCTATTATAGGAAAAAAAATTAAGAAACATTTTGATATTGTTTAATAAGTTTGACACTATGCTTGTTTAATTTTCTATTTGTAGGTGCATTTGTTGTTTCAAACAAATCTCTGTTGGACAAGGTTAAGAATAGAGTTATCCAATGCTAGCTAAGGTATGTCACCCCTCCATTTTTTTGGGTGTTTGCATCTTAATCTATATTGTGTAAGACAAGTGATTTTCACACTTGATCATTATATATAAGTTACTTTTTAGCCTTATATTTGGAAAATGGTGAGTATATAAACTACCTTTTCTATATAGGATTTAGTGATAACACCCTATATTTTGTTTTGGCTTCCACAAAATCTTTTCAAAACAAGATTTTTCTGGTTGTGAAAATGGGGTTTTTACAATATATAAGAGTGATTTACATATAAATAAGAAGCTGTCAAGATTATATTAGTATGGGTGTCTATTATAGAAAAAAAAGTAAGAAACATTTTGATATAAATTTTTAATTTTCTTTATGACTCACACTAGTATAAAAGTAGCATTAAATGATGGTGGAATAAAGAAAAAGTTGATGCTAAACAACCAATGTGTAGGATATAGGCATCTATACAGTAGATAGCTATTTAAAACATCGTTTTCTATAACAAAATAAAAAAATAAAAAATGTGCTTTAAAATAATTATGGGAAGAATTAGATAACGGTTATGGGTTAAACATGATTTTTCTATCATCCTCTATAGATGAACATTTTAGCAAAATCTTATTGCATAATCATTCCTCCAAGACTTTTAGGAAATGATTTGATGGTGTCTATTGGAAAAACCATCATCTATGATCCATTATAAATAGAAACTTTAGCCCAAAAACACCATCTAATGATTTAGCCAAAAAATATTTCAGTATAGATGACAATTTTTAAGTAATACCTTTACCTATAGCCTAAGTTTTCATAAAAAAAATTGCTCTTACTATCTACACTATACATGACTCCTTGTATACAAAAACCTACATACAATCCTAACTAGTACACAAGTGTCAATAGTGTGTATCCCATTTTAAAATATCAATTTTACACTATGTCAGCCGTATATATAACATCAATCAATTTACTAACTGACCATTCATAATATCAATCAATTTGCTTTGATATATCAAATAAGAAAATAAAAAATAAAGACAAATGAAAATACATTTGAAACAAGCATTAATCATATATAAGAGAAAATGTAACTAAAAAAGTTAACTCATAGGAATAGGCATCCTAGTGAGTTCAGTCAACTACTTTAGGCCTTTATTATCTATATTTGCATTTTCATTTCTTATGGGCTTAAAAAAAACTCTTCTATGAACACACACATAGGTGCCAATATAGTTAACAAAGATTTTCTTCCTCTTAACTCTTCATCTCTTCCCTTTACCTTTTTGTATAAATCTTCATTAATATAACACCCTCAATTTTAGCTCTAAAAAATTTCATTTAAATGAGTTATTATGGAAGATAAAATATTAAAATTTAGGTTTTTATGACAACACCTCAAATTTTGCTAACTTTAATTTTTGGGTGTTTTTTCTTTAATCCTTACTTAAATGTTAATCTTGGTTCAATTATATTATCTTAAAGTATTGCCATATTAATTAAATTATTTATTTCCCTATTTTTGTTATCCAACCTAAACGTCAACTAAGCCTAATCCCTCATACAACCTCTCACCTTCATTTCAGTGTCCAACACTCAACCCTCACCTACAACATTATGTTTTTTATGCCATTCTTCTATTAGCTATAGACCACATAGTGCCCTTCCCTTATATTATCCTTCTATTATTATTCATTTTGTAACCAATCCCATAACTCATCCCTCCCTAATCTTTTGGCCATTCATTTTTTCCCATCTACATTGTGTTTCCTTCCCTATTTTCTCTAATTTTTCCCTTAGCCAAACTTCTCCTTTAACACTTTCTTCTCTTTCTTCCTCAATTAACATGTTTTTCCCAACATTTATCATGATACTCAACATCAACCAATTCCAAACACCCCTAGAAACATCCATCATTCACACTACTAATCACTAATACTCACCAACCCCATATGAAACCATGAGCTCCCAGCAAGAACCCCTAGCGTTGCCACCACCTGTAGTATTAAATCTACTTCTCTACAAGCCACATCCAACATGACCAACCCGTAATCTCATCACTTACCACCTTTACAACTACCCAATATCCCTCTCCAACCTCTCATGCAACTAGTTACCACCAAATGTATGATCCTAGACCCCACCATGTAACCCCTAGCAAGACCTATGTCCAGAAAGTCCATCTTGCAATTCCTCATACTCTAGCATACACTCCTTACATTGTAGACCCCATATTGTGTCAGAGCCTCACACAAACATACTCTTAGAATCATGCATTATTAATTTAGATAGCCATCATAGTTTGCTTTACCTTACACAAAACAACCATACCATTCTCTACTCACTCCCGACCTTGAATCTCTTCTCAATTTTTTCCTCCTTTCTTTTCCTATACTATATTATTTTTGGAATTTTTGTAACCATTCCTAAATTCCTTTTTTAGGTGATCATAAGGTGTGGAAGGAATATGATTTGGATTATTTGTTTCTAAAAAAATGGGAGAAGCTTAGCCTCTAGCCTAGGGCCTTATTGCTATGTGTTAATTTTTACATAATCATGTTCGCATGCTTTTGTGTTATAAAGCATGTTAAGCTTTATTTTAAATTCATGTTCATGTATTATATGGTAAATCCATGATTTTATGATTTTTATGATTATATGTGAAATTTTATATTTTATACCTTTCTAGGGTTTTCCATAAAACATCAAGCATAGTGGTGTAATATATTATTTTAATAATTCCTTACATAAGTAGATTTAGCTATTTCTTAAATGTTATAATTGATGTAGTATGTCAAGGTTGTAATATTGGAGGTTTTGAGATTATAGGGGTTTAGAATTAGGGTTATTTTATTTATTTTAGGTTGTTTTAATTAAATTTAACTAAATTTTTAGATGTGCTAATAATGCAAGGGTGGTTGAGTGCACCTTTAGTGAATTTTGAAATCTTGTGAAATTTTGTGGGTTATTTTTTATTTGTGACCTTGAGGATAATATAGTATTTTTGTGATCTTTTATGGGAAATGAATATGAAATTGTGTTCCTTGGGGTCTTGACATTATGTATGATATATAATATGTCAGGATTTGGACAAGTATGATCTAAGCTAAGATGATAATAAGTTTTGAGGTGTTTATGTGGATATGGGGTATAATTGAATTTTTGATGAATTCTAAAAAATTGAGGTTGTGTAATTATGGTTTGGGTTAATTTGTGATAAATGTGTTATGTACAATTTTTGGGTAAATTATTAGTATCATAAATATTAATATTATGTGAAACTGACTTAAAATAGGCTTAGAAATCCTATAAGTATGATCGGTATTTTATGTGTAAAATATTGGAGTTAGATTATGATTTTTGGATATGTTATTGTTAATGATATATTGAGAAGATTTTTATGGAAGAAGTTATGAACTAAGGTTAAATTAAGGTTTAGATGAAGCCATTATACTCTTTTCCATTGTGTAATATCACATTGTGCTTGTTGGCTTACCTTATATATTATATTTTCTTCATTCGGTTATAACATTTCTAATTTGATCAATATTTGTGCATTTGTAAGTATTTTAAGTAAGTATAATTTTTGGGATAAATTTATCAATACTTGGTATTTCATATAACAATGATAATTAATATCCCAAGTAATAAGATAATGGTACTAAGTAAAAGTGTTATGATGATAAGTGTTGGTTAATAATTTAATACCACAATTTTACTTAAAGTGGAAGATAAGATGAGGTGGGACCAAAATATTCTAACTATTGAAATTATTTGATTATATGTCATGTTCGTAATGAAACTAAATGACCCTAGTTTACTCTATTTGATCAATCCACCTGCTTATAAGAGGTATGCATACTTAAGGATTAGAGGCTTACTAGTAGCCCTAATGTATTTTGCCTTAGATATGACAATACCAGTGAGGTTGGCTATCTTTCACTCATTTTAGGGGAAAAGGAGTGAGTAAATGTTATAGTATCAATGAGCTCGACTATATTTGTCTCATTTCCAATGGAAAGAAGAGAGAAGTGGTTGTATTATAAAGGGTTCCTTGATCTCAATGTAAATAAATAAACAGAATTATGTGATCACCTAATTCTTAACTTTCATATGGTTTTCCTAGAATCATCTCATATCCTAAAAATCTATGCATGTATAGTATCTATCTTATTATTATATTTCTTTTACCATGCATTCCCTTTTCTATGAATGTTTATTGTTACCTTACTCAGATGTACTGACTATTTTTTTTATGGGTATTGCTCATCCCTAAAAGTATATGCCATCTTATTTGCAAGTATTTGTTGACTCAATTCTTTCGTTATGCTACCTTGTGGTGAGTGTTTTATGGGTTAGTTCAAGCATATAGTTACTCAAACATCTCTCTTTATATTTTTAGTTATCTAGTTCCTATCATTTTTATTCTCTCCTCTCTATTTTTGTATATCATATCATTGTGGGATCAATTGCTTCCCACACCCTATCTCTAGTTATGAGCTACTTGTAGCCTTGCACCCTTCATAGATTGGGTATAGAGAATACACTTTCAATGTTGGATGTAACATAGCAACCAATATTTTTTTTTATCAGTGCTTCTACAAAAAAAAAAATCCATTTAAAATTTTAGGGTGTCTATGTTACTAACACACTTAACATAGATTTGGTCTCCTATACCTTTATTATACCAAATATTAAGGCTAAAATGATTCTCCTCTTAAATTAAGAAGAACATTAATAAGAAAATGAAAAAAATATTACATTACAAGTTTATTAATATACCAATATTACACAAAATTACCAAACACAATATACAACCAACCAAAACAAAGTATAAGAGAGAGGAAAAAGAGTTCAAGGAATATTCAAATCAAAAGATGTTGAAGGGAACACCAAATAGCCATAAATTTCAACCCTAAACCCTACTCATCTCAAGCAAAGCCCTCAAAGTGTACCTGCAAGGTAAAGACTTTCTATTGAATTAGTAGGGGCCATGAAATGAAAGTTGTTAGTAAAATGATACTAAGTAAACCCTATGTAATACTAAACATACAAATTTTTTATGAAGTATGCAGAAGGAATCACAAAAGGATCATGACATAAGCACATCCATGAATACATGTGATAACCAAGTACGTTAAACATTTCATAACTAGGTCACGTGATCCTTATGCTCACATACTTAACTAAGATACAACTATCTCGAGTAATCTAATTCATACCAAGGACATTCCACAAAGGGAGCTAACAAACCATACAAAAATCATTCCCAATGAACCACCACAATACCACTTATACTCATAAAAGATAATACACTAAGACAAAAAACAATCATATACCAAATTTACATCATTTAATTAATCAAGGGGATGTAATATCAATCTGAATACACTAAGCTACCTCGATCATGCTGGCACATGAAGGTAACATAATACTCTACTGGCTAGAAACTTAAGGATACTAAAATACCCTGATAATACTGATATATGAAGGTAATACTGTACCATATCAACAAGAACACCTAATCCATAAGTATCGAAATCCTCTAAGAAGTTGAAAGAACAAAGTTAAGAAAATGTAAGGCCTACCTAGGGCACTAAGACATATAATAAAATTAAAACCATATTGAGGGTTAAGCCTCATCTTTAGGGTAATTACCCTAGTATTAAAAATTGGACCGGACTGGCCGGTCCGACCGGTGAACCGATTGGGTCACTGGCCAAATTTCATATAGCAGTTCTCAGGATCTCGAAACTAGTGAAAACCAGTGAACCGGTCAAAAAACCGGTCTTAGAACCGGTTGGGAGCCGGTCAAATTCATGTGTAGTTTAATTTTTTATGTATTTCATATTTTTTGACTTAAAATATACTACTGGTTCGACCAGTCCACACCACTGGTCCGACCACTAAACCAGTGAACCGGTTATGATATCGGTTCGATGACTGATCCAATTTTTAAAACTATGGTAATTACCCCTAAAAATTGAGGCCTTTCACTTTAAATATTAATGCTTTATTAGAGTGATTACCAACACATATAGGGAACATATGATACCAAATCTATCACTGTATTTTTTTTATCTTTTAATTCCAATTATTATAGTTATTTGAAGTTAACCCTAGGGTTGACAATCCAAGTCCATCCAATGATCAACACAAAGGTCAAGAAATAAGAAACAGTTTTATTGGAAGTCTTAAGGGAAAAACAAAAAGAATAGCAAAAAAAGCATAATTAGTGGAACTAGATGGCTGATTCCCATGATCTATCAATACTAGACCTAAGAAAATTGGTAATATGTAAAATACTAATTGATTGGTTAGTCCAAATGATCAAACGTTCTTACAAACTAGTTGATGCGTTTAGCCTAACCAAATGATGTCTAGAAAATACAATCATAAGCAAGGAACCACCAAAGCTCTGTTTCAAACACAACCTTCTTCTTCTTATAATATGAAACCTGGAAATTAGAAAAGCTAAATTCCAAGATAGCTAGAATCAAACAACAAAAGTAAGAATGACCAAGAATTAAAGTCATACCCTATTAACAAGGGTGTAACATAAGAGAAGGGGAAAATATTCAACTATTTTCTAACTTAACACCCTTATATTTTAAGAAAATATATAAGGGTTATACAAAGTATTAATGCAAGAAAAAAGTAAGGAAATGATGGAAGAATAGAGGAGAAGGGTTGGTTCTAGCACAAGAAGAACAATGATGAGTCTTCAAACAATTAGGGAAAAACAAGGAGGAGAAATAAAATAACAATTTACACAAGAGTTCAAAGATAAATAAAATGCAAATAAGAGGCATAAGGATAGGGGAGGAGTCAAAAATGTGCAAGGAAAAGAGGTAGAGATCTAACTTGATATTTCTTTTTCCACATATAAATGAAAGAGGTTTCATGATGGTGTGCGGTGAGGGGGGAGTGTAATACTTCCAATTTGAGCAGAGTGTTATAAGGATCGATATAACTTTTTATATCAACATAATATACCATTGTTTTGGTAATTTCGTTATAGAACTCCAAAGTTAAGCCTATTTACCATAGATTAATTTTTAGGATAGGTGACCCTCTTGGTAATTTTTATAAAATTTCCAAAAACTTCTCCAAACGCATATGATTAAGGATAAAGCATGATAAAAGGACTCATATAGATCTATAGGGCTTTCAGATAAATTTGAAAATGCTCTAGGGTAGCCATAACAACATTTGTGGGTCTTGGGTACTATTAGCTGGCTACCAAATAGCCAATATATGATTGTATTGACTCAGAGTGTTATAAATGATATCGAAGCAAAGATGCAATTGATAGCTAAATTTGGATGAGCTAGTCATCCACCTAGCTAGACAATTGTTGGGATAGACTCTAATGATACAGGTAGTGGTTAAGCAAAATGGGGACGATACGTTCTTTTTGTGGTGGTGAACATAATACCCTCAAATTAAATGGAGTGTTATAAGGATTTATATGCCTCTACTTATATTAACATGGTATTCCATTCTTTTGGTGATTTTGTCCTAAGAACTCAAAAATTAAGCATGAGTGTCATGGAATGATTTTTAGGATAGGTGACCCTCCTAAAAAGTTAAAAAAAAAAATTTAAAATTTTGTAGGAAGCATCTGAGTGAAGATAAAGTACACTAAAAGGACTCGTGTTCATTCCTATTGCTAGTTGATCAATTTAAAAGCACTCCAGGTAGACCATGTAGCCTTTGTAGGTCTAAGGTGCTATCAAGTGGTTACCAACTAGCCCCCACATGGTTGTAACGACTCAAGGAGTTATAAGAAGTGAAGTTGAATATCCAGGCATGGGTAAGAAAGGGCATCTATTAGCTCAATTGAATTTTACCACTGGTACAATAGGTGATATGATACGAGAATGGAGAGGTAACTTAGTGAAGTGGTGAGCAGTTAGCATACAAATAACTTTTGGTACATCTTTGATGAATTAATTAGAATAAGGTTCTATAAGTTAAGAGAATAATCAAAGAAAAATTATTATCAACAAGAAATCAATAAGAATAAAATATGAGAAAAGGATTTGATAAGATTAGGAAGATTAGGAAATCATAATAGGTTGTAAAAACAACAACCTAGTCTAACCAAACCAACCAAATGGTCTCACTAGAAACCAAAACATGAAGTAAGCACAGTGGTGGACTAGTTATGCAAGAAATAATATACTAAAGACACCCCCAATGTAACACCCTAAAATTTTTTAACATAAAAAATTTATTTTGAAAGAACTATATGGAAGCTAAAAAAAATGAGGGATGCTAATGCTACATCTATCATGAGGAGAGGTGCTTATGCTCGATTAAATTATGGTAGATGTAAGGATGGGTATAGAAAACAAACAATAATATGCTCAAATATGACAAAAGGTAAAACTCTTAATGAATTACAATATCTCAATAGAAGGATACAAAGTTAAATCATACTAACTAGAAACAAAACTAGAAATTCCAATACATGACAAAATAGTAGAATCCTTACTTTTTAACTCAAACTCAGAGCTTTAGAAGTAACTCAAATAGCTACACCAAATACACTAAAAAAAATAATATGTTCGATACAAAAGTACTAGGTAAATGCACCAAACCTTGATAAAATAGTATGCTCAAGAAACGTGCAACACATAAGGTGTAAACTCATGCATAACTAATAATTGAAGTGTAATAACATTAAGACATGCATGACTCAAGATATCACAAGAACCAATATGAAATATTTCTAACCATATTAGACAACTATGTAATAACCAAATATAGTACAAAATATAAAACTATCGACTATCATCTTAGCAAAAAAAGGCGGTGCACATAATGTTTCATTCAAATATAATGTCTTAACAACATTGGTAGTGCACATGATGTGATAAACAACATAATAATACAAACTCCTTCAATTCACCTACCTCTAAGCTCTCTAGGTAAGGAGGCTATGAATAATAATACATACTTTCAGGCCCCACATAAAGTGACAGTTTGTAGAGTTTGTTGCCTGGTGTTTGACTTGTCAGAAGGTTGAGATTGAGCATAAGAAACTAGTAGGGTAAATATAACCACTAAAAGTTCAAGAGTGGAAGGGGACAACATATATATGGATTTTGTGGTTCATATTCCAAAGGTTTATATTAGATTTGATTCAATTGAGGTGATTATAGAATGCTTGATTAAGTTAGTAGTGTTAATATGAATGAAGATAACATGGAGTATAGAGCAATCAGCTAATGCTTGTAGGAAGCACATGGTGTGACTACATGAGGTCCCTAGAGACATCGTCTCAAAATGAGCTTCTAGATTCATGTCACACTTTTGGTAAAAGTTGTAAGATACTTTTGGGACATGGTTGAAGATGATCACTGCTTTTCACCTAATTACAAATGGTTAGACATATAGAAATATTCATACCTTAGAGGACATGCTTTAGGCATGTGTGTTAAATTTTAGGGATAGTTGGGAATATCATTTAGACTTAACTGAGTTCTCCCATAACAACATTCATCATGGAAGTATCAAGATCGAACCTTTTAAGGCATTGTATGGGAGGAGGTGTCATAATTCCCTATTTGAGTGGCATCAACAAGATAATTTATTTGGTACTAGACATATTCGAGGAGACAATGAGGAATATCACATTAATTTAAGATCGTATGAGAGGAGCCAAGGACTGAAACAAGAGCTACATAGAGTTTAGAAGATGAACTGATGGTTACAAGGTTAGTGATAAAATCATTTTAGGGCCTCTCCTACCAAGGGGGTAATGAGGTTTGGTAGTAAAGGTACACTCAGAACCAATGTACATTAGACTATTTGAGATCATAGTTCAAGTTAACGAGGTTGCTTATCTTTTAGCCCTACTGATGGAATTGTCACATGTGCACAACATTTTTTTGATCTTTCACAAAATTTTAAAATGAAAATTTTTAGTTATGAAAAATGGAGGTGTTATAGGTTAATATCTTAGCTCTAATTTTAAATTACTTCATTTTAACATACTTTTTAACTAATACCGCTAGTTGGTATTAGGACATTATTTTGAATTTCTTAACTGTTAAACATTTAAGCCAACACCACCGGTTATTTTTACTATTTTCCTATCTACCTCAAGTATTTGACCAAGAGTTCAAGTGTTTTCAAACTTGGAATGTTTAAGATTGATAGTGGATTTGGAATGTATTATATATAATTTTACATAAATTGTGTTGTGGAGGCCTTAAAGCTTGATAATTGATTTGTTGGTAATTAATCCTAGTCTTTAGGATTCAATGGCTACAAACTGTCATTACCAGTGCATTAAATAATTTATAGAGGTCGTCGGTGCCTACATAGAAGACTAGATTCAAGCAATACAACTGCTACTAGTGCTAGTTCTCATCCTAATTTTGAAGGATTGGCTTAAGAAGGTTGGTGATTATCATCTACCTATCTTTAAGCATTAGGAAGACCATGACATAATGGATAGATATGTTAGGAACATGGAGATTACCTTTACCACTTGTGGGTGTCCATTGGAAAAGAGAGTCAAAGTGATAGTGTACTACCTTAGGGGATGAGTAGACACAAGGTAGAGGAGCGTTTAGCATAGATGCGAATAGTCTGTTATTTTAGGACCCTTCCTTGCGGTGCTTCAAGCCTAATTTTACCCCACTCATCTCCGTATGATGAGTTTATGGTCCTTTGGCATAGAGGCATGTCAATAGATGAGTACTACATGATGTTCAAGGACTTGGTCAGTAAGGTAATTCAGGTTCACCACTTTAAGATTGGCTTGTGGATCAGGTATTGGGATTTGTTGGTGGGATTTACCCCTCTAGACATGGTTAGGATGCATAAGTAGGCATTAGAGGCTTCTTAAGTCAACCAGGCTAGGAGTGTCTTATTGGGGTTAAGAGGAAGTTCGAGGGTCACCAACATCTCAATAATAAAAAGAAAGCCTAATCGAGGAGTAGCTTGCCACCTAGGTATGGTCAGAGTGTGGGGTTAACACCCAATCAGGAGGTAAGGCTAGAGGATGATTCGAGGGGAGGCACTAGCATTGCAAATGTGGTGGATCAGATCATCAATGAGTGGACTGTGAATGCAACAAGGTGACATGTTATAGTTCTGGTATGATGGGACATAACACTTATGCGTGTCGTTTTGGCGATGGAAGAATTTAGAGGAGTCAAACTCAATCCCAAAGCATTGGATCTATATGGCAGGTGCAAACACAAACTCAAAGATATCCTCTATCTCTAGTGAGTTTTTTCAGCTATACTTATCTAATAAAGGGTCAAAAGCGTCACTTTCTTCAATAGGGTTAGAGGTTAGGTAACATTATAGCAATTTATTTAGGAGGAAGCTTGAACATGATTAGCTAGACTAACGTAAAGCATTAGACCAGTGTAGTAACTATATACTTACTATTTGCACCTTTTTAGCAAGCATATTTTTCAACTCCGCTGCATTGCATTCTTTTGTGTCTTCTACATTTGTAACTAGAGCTATTTTATCTCTTATATATAGTATTTCTAATTATATTATCTTACCTTTGGGGTATAGGATTCCCTGTTCTTGATGTTATAAGGGATTTCCTTAATAGTTAAGTGAGTTAGGTTTCCCTTAGATCTTATAGAATTGGATTTACACAATTTTGACATGATCGTGGGCATGGACATGGTGGGAAAGTATCGATTATTAATAGAATATGGGCAGGAGCATGTAGTTCTTCGAGGACCAAAGGGTATTAAGGTCTCCTATATAATGTGTGAACTTGACCCTTTAGTGAAGGTCATATCAACAATCATGTCGATTAACCTCATTTGTAAGGGTTATCCACTCTTCCTTTCTAGTGTTTGAGATATGAGGATGAAGAATTACCACTAGAGAAAATTTTGGTGATCTAAGAGCATCTCAATGTGTTTTTTGATGAAATCTTAGTCATTCCAATAGTTCAAGCTATTGATTTTAACATGCAATTATTGCTAGATATGGAGCCAGTATCTAAAGCACCATACTATATGGCACCCCACACTAGTAGAGATAAAAGAGCTTAAGGATGAACTAGAAGAATTATTAAATAAGGGCTACATTCTACCAAGTGTATAACCTTTAGAAGCACCACACTTATTTGTTAAGAAGAAGGATAGGTGCTTGATAATATACATTGACTACCAATAGTTTAATTAGATTATGGTAAAGAACCGTTATCTTTTGCGACGGATCAATAATGTATTTGACCAACTCAAAGGAGTTATAGTGTTTTTCAATATTGATTTTTAGTTAGGTTACCATCAGTTGAGGATAGTGGAGTAGGACATTCCAAAGATGACATTTTGGATAAGATATAGCCATTATGAGTTCACATTAATACATTTTAGAATCACTAATGTACTAGAAGAATTCATCTCCCTCATGAACTAGACCTTCTGACATTTTTTGGATGAATTCATCGTGGTGTTCATTAACGACATTCTCATCTACTTTAGTGATCAAGAGAATCACGAATAACATCTGAGATAGCCTTAGAATTATTAAAAACATGCCATTTGTATGTAAAGCTTTCAAAGTGCAAATTTTGGTTGAATAAAGTGGCTTTCCTTGGACACGTGATTTCTAAGGATGGTGTGTTAGTGGACTCATCCAAGTTTCAAGTAGTTTCCAAATGGCTGACACGAAATTATATCATGGATGTGTGTAGTTTTGTTTTGGAATTGGTCAGTTACTACCATATATTTGTTAGATAGATCATTGTTGATAAATTTCATGAAGAATGCTACACATTTCTAGTAGGATGAAAATTGTAGCGAATCCTTTAAAGAGTTGAAGAGGCTTTTAAATTTCTCAACAGTGCTCACATTACTGAGTGTGTCAGTTGGTTTTGAAGTGTATAGTGATGATTCAAAGCATGGATTAGATTTCAAGTACATGCATCATGGGAGAGTGGTGGTGTACACTTCTCAAAAATTAAAGCAGTAGGAGTAGAACTAACCAACAAACAATTTGGAGCATGTCATAGTGGTGCTTGCTTTAAAGATTTGGAGACATTATGCCTATTGTGTTTAGTTTAAGTTCTACACCGATCAAAGAGCCTAAAGAAAATTTTCCTATAACTGGATTTGAATTTGAGAAAACACTAATGGTTGGAGTTATTAAAGGAGTATGAATTGGAATTACCCTACTATGAAGGTAATGCTAATGTAGTAGTAGATGCTCATAGCCAGAAAACCTTTTATTACTTGATTATCGTCGTGTTATCTACTCAATTATGTTAAGAGCTCAAAGAGATGGAGATAGAGTTGATCATCACTGGTAGTATAGAGGCAATTTTGAGTGCATTCACCATCACATCTTCAATATTTAAGGATATAAAAGTTAGTCAACTTGGTGATGTTAAGCTCATAATGATCAATTAGGGTATTGAAGAAGGTAGAGACAAGGGATTTTAGATCCACAAGAAAGTACTATCAAGTACTGAGGTAAGTGGTGTACCCCCCAAGAAGATGTATTGAGATCAAGAAGAAAATTTTAGAGGAAGGTCATTTTACTCCTTATTCCATCCATATAGGAGGAGATAAGTTGTGCAAGAATTTAAAGAAGGAATATTGTTAGCCCCATATGAAGTGAGAGGTTGCAAAGTTCACCACCCATTTTTTGACCTATCAAAGGGTCAAGATTGTGCATAAAAGACTAGTAGGGTTAATACAACTACTAGAAGTTCCATAGTGGAAGTGAAACATCATATCTATAGATTTTTTGGTTGGTCTTCCAAAGATATTTAGTGGATTTTATTCCATCTAGGTTATTTTGGATCATCTAACTAAGTAGTGTTCATGCTAATGAAGACGATATGGAGTATGGACCAGTTAGCCAATGCTTACTTGAAGTATTTTGTGTGATCATATGAGGTCCCTAGAGCTATTGTGTAAAACTGAGACTTTAGATTTTTGTCACGGGTTTTGAAAAAGTTGCAAGATGCTTTTGAGACTCGATTGAAGATGAGTACTGTTTTTCACTCAACTATGGAAGGTTAGATAGAGATAACCATTCAAACCTTAGAGGACATGCTTCAGGCATGTGTATTGGATTTTGGGGGAAGTTGGGAGGATCACTTAGACTTGATTGAGTTTTCCTATAACAATAATTATCATATAAGTATCATGATGGAACCTTTTAAACCCTTTTATGGGAGGAGGTGTTGTATCCCTCTATGTTGAAGAGACATCAATGAGATGATTGTGTAAGGACTAGACGTGGTCAAGGAGATGATGAGTCACATCAACCTTATTCAGAACTGTATGAGAGCAACCTAGGATTGATAGAAGAGCTACACATATTTGAGAAGGCAAACCAGTGGTTACGAGGTGGGTGATAGAGTCCTTTTGAGGGTCTCTTCTACCAAGGGGTAATAAGGTTTGCTAGAAAGGGTAAGTCCAAGCCAAGATATTTTGGATCGTATAAGATCATAGATCTAGTTGATGAGGTTGCTAATCATTTATCCTTACCAGTGGGATTGTTACATTTTCACAACACCTTCCACATTTCCTGATTGGGGAATTCGTAGAAGATCCTTCACACGTCATCCATCCGGATTCATTAGACTTTGATGAGTATCTAACTTATGAAGAATGACTGATAAGTATTCTATATATGAAGACTAAAGCAATGTGCATGAAGATCATTTTGCTAGTGAAGGTCCTTTGGTCACGATATGATATTGACAAAGCCACATGATAAGCTAAAGAGGAGATATGAGTGAAGTATCCTAATTTTTTCTCATAGTGTGTGTTTTTGATGTGTTCCTTATTTTAAAGGGGTAGTGACTCCATTTTTCTTTGTTAAAAGTAATGTGTGAGTTGCTACATATTTTATGATGTCTATTGATTATTAGCTAGTAGGCTTTGGGAATGCAATAACTTTTAAGGGGGTAGTACTATAATGACCCGTATATCTGTGAGATTTGTAAAATGAAAAATTTATGTATTTAATGAAATTCGAATGATTTCTATCATGATTTGGAACAATAGTTGGGTTTGATGTAATAAGGAATTTGGAAAAGTTTGGAAAATTGAATAAAGTGAGTTTCCAAGTGAACTAATTGACCGGTTCATCATTTCAGTTAAGGGCTTTGTTCAACCAAAATAATCTATTAGTTTGGGGAAACCAATCAAATGGCATGTATAGCCGTTGATTAGTTTACTCAAACCAATTGATTGGTTTACTATGTTGAGTGATTTTCAAAGCTCAATTTTCTAGGAAAATTTCTTGCAAAATTATGGAACTTTGATCATCCAACCCCAAGCTATTTCCGAGTGATTCTTAACCCTTATGATGATTTATCCAGCTTTAGTCACTACCTAGAATACATTCAAGAGCTTGATTTCAATAGATGAGAGGGATGACGACCTTGCCCTTGTCTTTTTCTTCCTTTCTCCTCTACAAACCTTTGGAAGTATGCTTTAATTTCCAAATTGTCCTACATGATTTGGGGATTTATTTCCACGCCGATCTTCCATTTTCCTTTTTGTGCTCAATATTTTTTGGATTAACTCAATCTATATTCTTTGTAAAACCACCATTTGAGCTTTGAGATGGAAGTTGGCCTATTCTTGATAAATATGCTCGTTCTACTCAAATTTGAATGATAAAATTAGGGTTTTTTATCTGCTACATATATTCACTCATTCTCTAACCGATTTCTTAGTTATAAATAACCCTAATAACCATTTTTTATCACCTTTATTTCCACCTTTAAACACCTTATGATGCATATTGCTAAACAAATTAAGTCATGCTAAGTGTTGGTGTTGGAGTTGGGTATATTCCAACAAAACATAAAACATGTAAAGAAGGGAAGAAGACAAGAGATGAACTTAGTATTGATAGTCTTCAAGATCAAGCACTTACATCAACCAACTAAGGTTTCAACTCTTAGCTTAAATGGTGTAAGATTTTTGAGGCATTCATAAGAACAAACCTTAGCCTTGGGAATAGAAGTGGTTCGATAACAAGGGGTATTTTCTTTATACAAAAAATTCCTCTCGCTTTATTCCTTCTAACTATATATAGAGTGTTAGTCGGGCCTTAGGGAATATAAAACAAATCTAATCCATAATAAGTAGATTTGGTTACACCCCCAACTATAGTTAGTACTAATACATGCTAACTAAGGTTGCAACACTATAATCAGCTAGTGCTTATAGTCAAATCTACATAGCCTTCCATCACATTATGGCTGCCATTACAACCTATGGAAAGGCTTGAAAACATAAACTACACATTAGGAAAGTGTAATAACATGCTTTAACTGAGTTTAGCTAAGAAAGGAAACTTTGCTTTGATTGAAAAGGAAGGAGGTCTTCTCAAGTAGGCTAGTTGTTTGTCTGAACCTTTGGAAGTTACTTCCACTTTATTTAATCCTACTTTGAAGGTCTTGATATCCCCAAAATTATCTTGACAATTTCCCTTAATTTTTGCACACGAAATGTGCTACACTTAGTGGTCTTCATTAGCCAAAAATGGTTGGGTGTAGAGGTGGATAAAATATGGTGTTGCTAAGCCTTAATGCATCCAATTTAAGAGTATATTTTTTTATCCATAAGGCATCCAAAATGGATCCATTCATCTTAAATGTAGTATTATTTAGAGTTTGAATTGTATTAAAATGTCTTATATGCGTTTCCTAGAGACAAACCGATCGACTAATTGGCCAAAACCGATAGAATGGTCCTTAGAATAGTTGATTAGTTTTCCAAAACTGATCAACTATAATAGTTGTGGTGACTTTAGTTTCTCTTTACTTAAAGTCATTGAATTATTTGTTAGAGTTGGTTAACTAGTCATTGAATAGCAGACTAGTGTGGCCATGCCAGTCGATTAGTTTGAGGGAACTATGGTTTTGGGTGAGCTAAACTAATTGATTAGTTAGCTCAAACTAATCAACTAGTTCAGCCAAAGCATGTTATTTTGTCCTTTTGGACTTGATAATATTTGAGAATATTTCCAATGTTGTAATAGGATTCTCTAATGATGAAAATGCACGTCATGACATGAATTAACTAATTTATTGGGTGGATTAAATGGTTCATAATTTATGGTATTCTCATTAAGTTCTTTGGAAGATCTTATTGGAAAAACTAGAACGAGTATCATATGACTTCAAAAAGAAAAGGCAATTTAGATTTTTAGTTTAAATGGGTTATCATGATGGGTTGATTTAATCTTAGCTAAGCACTAATAAAAATCCCACCACAGGGTTTGAGGGTGATAATGGTTAAAATGGAATGTTATATGGATGTGTTACTTAGATGCTACGTGGATCTTATGTAATAACATAACCCTAAAAAATAACCCACTGATTACTTAAAGTGAAAGATGACTTACTTGTGCATGGGTCTGGGTTACTCGATCCTCGAATAGCTATTAAGAGTTAGTCTACCTTTGGGTGTTTATTGGTGCATTTAGGCTTTTTCTTCAATCAGGATCCTAGTATATTCTGGTGCCTTACCTACTTTAAACATTGATGATGTACTAGGAGGTATTGATACTAAAGGGTCAAGTTACCTAGGTAGTTTTGGCTTCGACCAAACTTTATACCCATTGGTGGTTACTTGGGTTTATTTGGACTTTATGTACTTTAGTTTAGATATGCTTCAATTATATGGGAGACCATGGGGGATAAACAATCTATCACTTGATCAGAATAAGAATAAGGATATGGATAAAGAAAAAGTGAAAAGGAAGGAAATGAGGATTAATGGCTTGTAAATAATTAATCTAATGGATTAATAAACTTGGAAATATACCTGAGGGAATAACTTAATATTAAATTATACATTCCTATCCATGTTATCTATGTTGCATTACTATGCATGATGAGACATGAATTGTCTAAACCCTTGCATGGAAGGAAATCTTGATGCATTAGAGGATTATGGCATTACATGTACACTTAAGTGAAATGTTTAAGCATGTTGTTTTGATTAATATGACTTTTGTAGTTGCATGTGGCCTTATATTCTCGTGACTCTTTTTTAGGGGATATCTTGTCTTTTTCAATATATAGTGTATTGATGTGCCCTTTGTTTAGTTACTTACTTAATCCCACAAGTAGAAAACCATTGGCAGGTTTTTAAGGATGTTCGATAGAGGGCCTACCTCATTTTGGGCATGGGTACTTGAGAGCGTGGACATATGGAGATTATTATTTGATCCTTAATTGCGATTGTTGCTAGAAATTTTTTTTTTAATCGGTTGTTTGTGGGCTCTTTCTTGTTTGTGATCCTTACATTGATGTGAAGTGAACTTGATCGAAGCAATATCAAGGAATTTTACATTGATGTGAAGGAGAGCATCTTTCTCAATCCTGATGCACACGAAAGTCTGCATGGTAGGCTTTCGGATCTCGTGGAGAAGCCGAATGCATCCAACTTCAGCTGGAATTACGCTTTCTTCTAGAAAGTATCACATTCCAAGTTAGAAGACATGGTTTTAGGTTGGGGAGACAGATGTTGTAGGGAGGCCAAGGAAGGGGAAGAGTCCGAAGCAACCCAAATTCTTAACTTCGGGCTTTAAGACGAATGTCAGCAGAGTCTTCTGAAAAGGGTGGTTTATATATAAATGCATTGTTTAGTGGTTCTGATGATGATGATGGTTACATGGTTGCTGAATTGGATAGAGTTACCGACATGGAGATGTTTTTCCTTGTCTCCATGTACTTTTCATTTCCTTGACGTGAAGGTGGTCCTGGGAAGTGCCATGCCTCAGGTAAACATGTCTAGATACCTGGTTTGTTGAAATCAAACTCCTATTACTATGTACGATCATTCCTTGCAAAGTCTACTGGGATTCAAACTATTTTTATTGTTCCGATTGATGTTGGGGTAGTAGAATTAGGATCAGTGAAGTTCATATCTGAGAACCTGGATATGGTGAGGGCTATGAAGTTTGCTTTCTCATCATCTCCTCCCCTATTCTCTTTATGCTTTGCTTTTAGTTTTAACTTCATGCCTGGTTTTCCCTTTTTTTTCTAACTTATATTTATATGTCTCCATTAAGCTAGTTGTTTTCTGTAACTTGTAGTAGTAAAAATGAGAAGATTGAACTTCAATTTTGGTCATACAGGTTATTAAAGTTGGAAAATTAACAACTTTGTTTGTCAAAAAGGGTGTAATATGACCTATCCAGCTGTTATATTCTCTGATAAATAGAAAAACATACAGACAGAATTTGAGAGGGGGAAGGAACCAGTGGCCTTTTCATTTCATTGTTCGGAGAAAAAATATGTAGTGAGTCCCCCTGTCACCCCTCCACCTCTACCCAAAAATAAAATAAAATAGTTTTTAATGAGAGTTTTCCTTTCTCCATTGCTTTATCATGGAAGGGATCTACTCTAGAAACTCAGGATGGAGCAGTAGAGAATTAGCAAAGCACTGTGGTTTTCCCTAAGAAAAATCCAATACCCAGTGTGAAGGCTCTGACCTTCTATTGTGGAGGCACATTTACAATTGATGTCCAATATGTTAATGTGAGTGAGTTGCAAGCCCCAACAAATATCAGCAACTTATATGGTAAGTTATGTCTTGTGTTATCATCACACAAATATGCATCTTGATCTTTCCTTTGGGATTTGTATACCCTTACATTTTTTTCTCAGTAATTAATAAAGAATTATTTAATACCAGTGAATGATTATGTACATCAAAATTGTCTATGTATCCAAAGGATCCTAATCAATCAAGATGCCTATTTAATACCAGTGAATGAATTATTTGTGTACCCTTATGTCCTAAAGTGGGCACTAGAGTGTATTATTACAAAAATTTCCTTTATAATATCTCTAACCATAACTATAGGTAAGTAAGTATGATGCTTGAAAATTATAGCATTTCTATTCACCAAAAGCTTGCAGACCATGCTTGTTGTGACCATCTGCAAGATGCCTCCTTGTCCTATCTTTGCGCTCCTCTGATAAGCCAATGTAATAATTTCTGCCATGTCCTTGGTTTGAAAAACAATCTCAACCAATTCATTATCTTTTGCCAACACATTTCAGCTACTCGACAACTAGCTATGATGTGGTATTGAGTCTCGTCTACCGCTTCACATTGTGTACCATCACATTGTGCATGAGATATAATCAATGTTTCTACATTACATTTGTTGGATGTAAAAAGATAATTGAGACGAATTTGGTTTGCTGGACTGTCAATTAGCGACATCTGGTTGACATGGTCAAGTTTTGTGGACTCCTCGGCAGTTAACTTGATATCCCTGTTTAATTTATTTAACTGAGTCTGATTTTTGTATATTGCAGATTATGCACAATAAGTGGATACAATTTTGTATCTAGGAAGGTAGGGGGTTTTCTTTGTTGCCTGCTGCACTCGCACGTTCTAGGAGAGACTAAGAATGAAGCAACATTTGCATTTGACACCCCGATGGTCGGAATCCCTGAAGCAACTTTCTAGCTGTGTTTTTGTTTCTTTCTGTTCTTTGATTTGTTGGATATCATAGCATATCATCGATGGTGAATTATCATGATCAAGTTATGTATAGCCTTACATTACATGATCCACTGTGCAGACTGTGCAGGCATATATTGTCATATTTATATTAATTAACATTGTATAACAGATACAAAGCTTTGTTGTTAAGTGCAAGTGGAGGGTTTATTGTGTAATCAAATTTAATTATTTATTAGATATGAATATAAATATAAAAAAATATCTATTAGTTTTGAGTATGGATACGGATAATAAATTCTTAAATTTTTATCCGATTTTATATCTGTATGACTGTATTCATACTCGGATTTATTTATCCGATATAAAATTATATTTTTATTCTTATTTTTATAATTTGACATATATTTTCTAAGGCTAAAAGTAAAGACATAATTAAAATTTAATAATCTAAGCATATAATTCTAACATTAAATAAATTTTATTTTAAATTTGATGGGTTTTAACTAAAATCTAATATGTTTTATTCGATGGATATATAAACGAATATGGATGAATAGACATAATTATGGATATGGAGGAGAAAAAATATCTACCGAATTTGGATACGGATATAGATATATGTTTTGTTATCGAGTTTGGATCACGGATATAACTAAATTTTAATAATCTAAGTATATAATTCTAACATTAAAGGAATTTTATTTTAAACTTAATGGATTTTACTGGAAATTCAATGGGTTTTATCCGACATGAAATTATATTTTTATTCTTATTTATATAATTTGACATATATTTTCTAAGGATAAAAGTGAATACATAATTTAATTTTAATAATATAACCATATAATTCTAACATTAAATAAATTTCATTTTAAATTTGATGGGTTTTAATCAAAATTCAATAAGTTTTATCCGATGGATATATAAACGGATATGGATAAATAAACATAATTATAGATATAGAGGGGAAAAAATATTCACGGGATTTATATACGAATTTTTTTAGATTTTTTTTGAAAATTATTGTAATTTATTCATGTAATATTTTAGAATAGTTCTATAAAAAAATTTGGAATTAGCATTAATTTTATGGAGTTTTTATAATTTTTTTTAGAAATTTTATGTAATTTTTTATATATCAATATAATATTTTTAATAACATTAAATGTATATTAATATTTAAATAATAACATTTAACTTTTCTTAGAATTTTATTTTTATATACCAAACACCAAAAATATTTTCCAAGAATTCAATTTTCCATAAAATTTTCTCCCACAACAAAACAAAGGAAAGAAAATTATATTCTTTTATTTTCTTTCCTTCAATTTTCTTTCCTCTACATTTTCCTTTCCACATAATTTTCTTCAAACCAAATAGACCCTTAGTATCTACAAATCTTGTTTCTTACTCACTCTAATCTTTTTTTTTGGTTGGTTTGGTTTCTTAGCATCACATCTAATATGAGAAAAAGGGTTGACATCTATCATATGTTAGTTACGATGGTAGCATCCCATTGTTTTTGGGTATGTTTGGTATTTTTTGACTTCTGCAATTTTTTAAAATAAATTTTTTTTATTAGTGAAAAATGGGGGTGGTACTATAACACCCCAAAACTTACTGCTAAAATTTTTTATTTTACAACGAAAGCAAAATCAAAATAACGGGGCGTTACCATTGTAATTGATGTGAGTTCAGTTTATCATACCATCCTTACATCAATCACAAGGCAAAAAACTATTAAGAGTATAATAGAATAAAAAGAAATGAGAGAAGGTTTGCAACTATAAATGCAAGTTTGGAGATTTACTCCGGGGTACAATAACAAAATATATAAAAAAAGGATACCATAGATCTAAAAGTCTAAAAGGTATCCGGGTAAAATTAGCATCCGGATAACATGACTCTACGCTTAATGTCCTAATACACAAAGTCATCCTACCCCATACAAAGCATTAAAATATTCAAATTCATCAATTAGGTGCTCATTGACCTGCACATAAACGTCTAGATCTTCCACTCGTGGGAATGAGCAACACCCATGAAAAGGATGATCAGTACATTTTATACTGAGTAAGGTGACAATATATTTAAAATAGGAAAAATGTAGAATTACATGCATTCAGAGCGGAAAGTAGCATACGTGCGAGATACAATAATAAAAACAAGGTAATTGCTAATTTTGGATTCTTACCATTAGAATATAACATAATCCATTATTTTATTTATGATTAGTTTAGGGACTATTTTCTACCAGTGGAACGATTATCAATATATCTAATCTCAAGGAAAAATTCTCCCCACCACTATTTTTGTCCAGTGGAATGGATAGGTACAATTGGTCTTGACTCACGTTGTCTTTCACTAAAAGTGTTTAATATCTTATCAATGATTATGATTATTGTTGAAATTCATTTTAGATTAAGTTTAAGGACCCCACTATTCTCAACTAGTGGAAAAATTATTCCACCCTAGGGTAAAACACTCTTTGCCACTATTATTAATCCTGGGAAAAATGCTCCAGCCACTGTTTTCAACCGGTGGAACGGTTATCAATATACAACCTTGGGGTAGAATGTGCCCACCTAATATTCTCGTCCGTGGAACAAACATATATAACTGGTCCTAAATCACGGGATATTTCACTTTTAATGATTAATATCTTATTCATGATTGATATAATAAGTAAAAACATATTTAAGGAAGGAAAAACATTAACATATTGATAACAAGACCATTCTGAAAAGTTAAGTTGCTTATCTTCCCCCTAGAAACCCTAAGTTTAGAAATAAGACATAACTTTCCTCATCATGGTCATTCACCCACCAAATTTATTATATCTTCCTAAAATATTATTTCTATTAATATATCCAAAATTAAAGGTCTAACTCTTGCATCTTAAACATGCAATAATAGCCTTATCTCAAAAGATATTATTCACAAGGCTCCTAAAACCCTAAGTTCACGGGTAAGTCATAAATTTTTCAATAAGGCTCATATAATTACCAAATTCAACATAAATCCATAAAATACCCATATTAACAACATATACAAAATTCGTGGCCTAACTCTAATGATTTACGCATACGATAATAACATTACCGTTTTACAGTTACTATTCTTAAATTAGACGATTTTCTCATTTTTAGGAACTTATGACATTCATAATCGCTCCAATCACCCCAAATCATCTTATTAGAATACTCTTAATCCACCTCACACAATAAAATACCAAAAATTCTCACATTAACTTATATTGACCAAAATGCTCTTAAAGATAGCATATATCCCTTATTTTATGAAACTCTTATACCTTCAATATAATTTTTTCCAAATCCTGCATTTACTAACATACATCTTAAATAGAATAATTTTCCCACATATCAAAATTTATTAGGCCCATATTATTCTTCTACTTTTTATTCACCCTCTAAATAAGACTAAGTATAGAAATATCGTATCAGCACTTCTTTCATTATTCTTACTTTCTTCCTATCATATATTTTATATTAATATATAATATCATCAACAACATGAATTTAATAGTGAAATAAACATAACATGATAATAAACATATTCATATAAAAACTTAACACTAAACCCCAAAACATCGACTAGCATCCTTAATTTTAAATGTGAACAACTAAGCCTCCAGTCTCCAAGCATGCTTATCCTATCCCTCCTCTTTTGGAACTTTCAGTAAATCACCTAAGAATAATAGCAAACCATCATTAAAATTTGAATGACATAATTAAGAAATAGTTTAAGGAAATAAAGAGTGAAAGGATAGGAGAACAGCTGAAATAATGCTCGAAGGTGTGATCAGTAAATTTTTACCCAACAAAGGAGGGGAAAGGTTGGGGTTACCGAGCAAGGGGGCTAGCACAACCTGCCATTGCTAGGGAAGGTGCAACAACAAGGGGTTCCAAAGAAAGGGATTTGGGAACGGTAGGGGAGTCTGAAAGATGGGCTAGGGATTGGTTGGTTTGGTCAGAGGTAGGGGTGTGGTAAGCAACTTTTGCTGCAGAAAGGGTATGGGCTGTGGTGAGAATTGATGTAATAAGGAAGGGAAAGAAATAATAGGATGGTGTGGTGTGTTTTGTTGTAATTAGTGAGTATGGAAATGGCCATTTTGGTTGGTGTTAGGGGTAGGATTGGTAAGTTTTTGTGCAGCTAAGGAAGGGCTGCAACAATTTTTGTTGGAGCTTGGGGTGAGGTAATGGGAAATGTTTCGAGTGATGGTAGTGAAGTAATAGCAAGGTCTGCCAATCATGGGGGTGAAGGAAAAAAAGGGGCTACTAGTTGTGGTTTTTGTGGTTGTTTTGGTGGCAGAAAGGAGAGTTAAAGAAGGAGGATGGAAGGCTGAATGGCGGTGCAAATTTTTTGATGGAAAATAGAGGGAGAAGGAGGGATGATTTGATGCATTAAATGTGCCTCATATACACACACAAAGGAAGAGAAGAGACAATCGGGAAAAAATTTAACGCATAAAGAGGGGGATTAGATGTGTGATGGTTAGGGTGGTGTGTGTAGGCCATGAAGTATGGAGCACGATAGGGGATTTTGAACACGAAAAATGATAGTTTCATGCAAACAGAAGATAAAGGAAGTCGGGAAAGTATGGAAGGGAAAAGAAAAAGGAAAAGAATTTAGATTTAGGTTTAGACTTAGGATTAGGATAAAATTTAGGATTAGGGAGTTAGGGTAAGATAAAAATTTGGAGTATTCTAGTTACACCTCCTTAGTGAAATTTAAGCCACTTTAATTCAATAACATTTATAAATTGACAAGAACAACTTGAATAAAATGAAGAACATGCTTATATTTCCAATGACCTCTACAATTTTAAAAAATTCTACCAAAATTAAACCTCATTAATTATTCTCAAACTGAGATAAATTATACATGATTTTTTAAAATTATGCTAAGGAATAATATGGTATCATTTTAATCTCATGAATATAACACAAAAATATGGTCCATGATCATTTTTAACACAAAAAACACCAAGTTCATGCTTTTCAGGCTCAAACACCAATACCCTAACATGCTCAGATTTAAACATGTTATACATCAAATTTGATTAAACTCCCAACAAATCCATGCTAAAAATCTACAAGATTTCGACCAACTACAACCCCATATTTAACCCCAAAACCAAATCTTTAAATAAGCACAAAAACATGCTAAACCCTAAAACAAAACTTATAATATATGTAAATTTTAATTAATTAAGTTTTGGGAGGTTTACCTCTAAAATACAAGATTTAACACTATGAAAATAAAATAAAATAAAACATAGAACAAACATGGAAAATATTAGAAAGAAACCATGCTCGTAAAAATCATAACACATACAAAATGATTGAAACGAAGATATTAATGAACTTATCCTTAAATTTTAGAAGGGATTCAAGCTTCATTCATAGAGAAAAAAGAGAAGGGAGGCCAAAAAATTGGAGGGATAAGAAAGGAGAAGGGTTTTAGTGTGGAGGAGATGGGAGGAGGAAAATGACTCAAAAGTTGTTAAGTTAGAAACCTTAGGTGATAAGCTAAAGATATAAGGGTAAATTTTACTTGGGAAACCAAAACCAATATGGCTATAACCATGAAAGCTAGCATGACTTAAGGAAAGGAAGATATGTCTAGTTATTCTTAAGACACCATAAAAAATATAAGTGTGGAGGAGAAAGGTTGGAAACCATATGATATTTATACAAAAATATCTAACATAGAAGTCAAATCAAATGTGAACATTACCAAGGGAAAACTGTGAAATTAAAGGGAAAACATTAGAGTTTCTTATCCATAAAAATCATTAATGAAAGATTAGGAGGGGGTCTCATAAGGTTTGGATAAGATTTAAGTAAGAAAAGGTTCATTTTGATAGCTTTTACAATATTATAACTATTTGAATAAATCCAAAAATGATATGAGTAATAATGGAATATTTGTAGCTTTGTCCTCTCTCCTCCATGGCTTACATGAGGAGAAGAGCAGGATCTGTGAATAAGTTGGCACCAGGAAGGGTTGATGACGTCATTTCCTTTGATTCTTTTCAAATTGATTCTCTATATAAACCGAGTAGTGCTAGCAAGGTTCCAACGAGAACAAAAATGGAATTCGATAACCAAGTTACCATGACTTTCACTCAGGATATAAATGCGAGTTTGCTTAACACGCCTAATTTATCTAGGCAAAAGGATGATAATGCATAGAACAATCCCACAGATTCACCTCTTCATCAATCAATTTCTATACCTAGCCCTCAATATGATTATGAAAATACCGCCATTTGTCCTTTGACTTGGAGGGATTTGGTTACTGGAAATCAATCCTTTATATTTAGTTTGTTATTGACATAATTTCCTCCTTCCATGATGCGCACATCCTGCCATATTAAATTGGAAAAGGATGACTAATGATCTTTATTTGAATGGAATTATACAACTGTTGGGTATATTATTGGTTCTCATCCATCATGGGGACATATGAAATGTTTTATGCTATCACAATGGCTTAAGATAACTCCCCCAAAGATCCTTTTACATGACGATGGATTTATCATTTTCCAATGTGTGTTTGCCAAGGATCGAGACTAGATCTTATCATGATGCTACTGGATATATGCGAATATACCTTTCATCCTCAAAGAATGGCACAAAAATTCCAATTTGAGAAAGAGAAGTTTCAATTCTTACCATTGTGGATAAAACTTCTGAATCTCCCCCTTGATTATCAAGACACCAATTCACTAAGCCATATATATGATGTCGTAGGATGTCCTCTCCATATGGGTTATATTACTTTGAATCAAGAAATAGTATCATATGTTATAATCCTTGTGAAGGTTGATGTTACAAAAAAGTGCTAGAAAGTGTTGAAATTCTTGGCCCGAATGGTAAAATCTTAACTCAACCAATCTTATATGAGTTGTGTCTTACCTATCGCACTAACTATTGTGTCTTGGGACACAACTCATCCTATTTTTTTAAAGAGGAAAATAACCCCTCATGAGTATCCATCAAACCCCTCAAGGGGAAACTAAGCTTTACTTAACACCAAACAACACTTAAGACTTGGTGGTTCTTATTCTTTAGGGAATCTAAATGCTACATAGAGGAGTGTGGAGAACTTAAACCAGTCAGCATTTGCAATGATAGCCAGATCAAGCTTACAATAAGAGGATAATGGTGAGGTGAATCACATCAAATAGTTTGTATCTCTTTCACAGTTGAAGAGGAGAAGCCCTTACATTGTAAGGAAGTAAACAAGAGAGGCACTGCACAACCTCAACCTTCTCAATGATTTTCCACCTAAACATTAGAGGTTTAAACAATCCTAAAAATTAGAAGGATATAGTTAAGTGGTATACAAGTAATCGATTATTCTTTTTTAGCCTCTAAGAAACTAGAATAATGCAGAACAAGGTTGATAACATTAAAGAAATATTTTCCTAAGGTTTAAATTTTTGATAAATTATGCCTATCAAGACAACGGTCATATTGGATGTCTATGGGATACTTATTTTTGGCAAGTTACACTCATCTCTACTTGTTGTCAATCCTTACTTGTAATGCCTTAGTTACCGATGGGACCTTTTTGTATGTGACTTTCATTTTTTATCTCAATTACGGTACTAAACTTAATGTGTGATCTATAGCTTATAATGGGTAATTTTAATATAATTCTTAATATAGAGGAGAAATTTCAAGTTAGCATGCCTCATTAATAGTACGTTAGTGATTTTAGGTCTTGTATCCATCAGCTTGTACTTTATGAGCTCCCTTTATCTGGGCCACTTTTCACATGGTGCAATAGAAGAATTGGGTCAGATTGAATCCAATGCAAGCGTGGCAGAGTACTAGTTAACTTGATTTGGCTTAGTAAATTCCCCTTTTCTTCTATTATCTTTGATGAGGTACCTTTTATAGATCAATTTGCAACTCATATCACCATCAAGCAATCTATCAATAACAATAATAAAAAATTCAAGTTCTTCAATATGTGGTGTAAAGTCCCTTCCTTCTTGAAGATAGTAAGTGAAGTTTGGTCAAATAATCATGGAGGCACGCCAAGTGAAATAAAAAAAAGGCTTTATGCACTTAAAGCTAGGTTCAAGTAGTTGAATAAGTCAAGTTACTATGACATCTCTAAAATAGTTACATCACATAAGCAAGTTCTTAGCACAATCTAACATGCTCTTAGATCTTATCCTTCTATATTGGAATTACAACAGAAGGAGAGATTTGCTCTAAAATTTCATGAATGCCTTTTCCCAGTGAGAGGAATTTTTCTCACACAAAAGGTATCCATACACTAGATCAATGAAGGTGATGCTAAAACTTAATTCTTCTTTGAATCAATGAAAGCTAAACAAAACTAAAGTTTAATCTCAAAGATCAAAGAAGAAAAATGGGGAATGGGTTTTTGATGAGGCTCGTATCTTGAAAGCTTTTAAGGATTACCACGGTTATATCCTAGGCTAACAAGAGTCTCATAAAGTGGAACTTGTATATCAGGCATTGTAACATGGGCCCCTTCTTTTGATTAAGAAGAAACACAAATTAATTGGATCTTTAACTAAGACAGAGGTCAAAGAGGCTATTTTTTCCATTAGTCACTCAAAATCCTATGCCTACATGGTTTTTAATTATTCTTCATTTTTTTTTCAAGAAGGCATGGGATATTATAGGTGATGACATCTAGAAAAATTTTAGTGAATGCTTCGTCATAGCAAGTATTCTCAATTTCATTATCTCAATACTACTTATTCTCATCCCCAAGGCATCCAATGCTTAAAATTTTGGGGATTTTAGGCCAACAACATGTTGTACTATCTTACACAAATCTCTCATAAAGATCTTAATAACTAGACTACAACGCATCCTTCTATACCTAATTGATATTTCATAGTCAGTCTTCATTTAAGGTAGATCGATTGGTGAGAATATTTTATTAGTAAATGAATTATAGAGACTATATGGAAGGAAAATCACTTCTCCAAGATGCATGTTGAAGTTACACTTATGTAAAGCATATGACTCATCTTGATGGGAGTTCTTAGAGATATTCATGCGAGCCTTTCACTTCCCTCATCATCTTGTAATGTTTATTATGGTTTTCGTTTCTAGTGTGAAATATTTCATTTCACTTAATGGCTTTCTCTTAGAACTTGTTAAATAAAAGAGAGGTTTCAAACAAGGTGATTGTAATACCTCAAAGTTTAAGAACTTAGCATTTAATAATTAATCCTCATTTGGGATAATTTAAAGTTTAAATTATTAATTTAATTACTTTGTGAAATTTTAGTTTATAAAATTAGTTATGATTATTTAATAAATTAAAATATATATTTTGTTATTTTATTATACCCTTTTTATTTAAATAATTTTTCAAACTCATATTTTACTAAAATTATCCTTTTAAATTAATATCTTAAAATTTAAAAATATTAATTTATTAGAATAAATTATCCATCTAAATAATTAAATACCCTTATTCCTAAAATTATTTATTTTTCCCCTTTTTCCTTTTTTTTTATTTCTCCTTTTTCCTTCCTTTTTCCTCCTTTATCCTTTTTCTTCTTTTCTCCCTTTCTTTAGGTAGCTCGACCTACTTCTTCTTCCCCCCGCTAGGCTGTTGGCCCTGTCTCCCTTCCTTACCCGTCTAGCCCATGCCTCCCTTCTTCGTTTTTCTTGTTTCCTTTCCCCTCAGTTAGGCAAGCCCAACCCTCATCTCTTTCGTCCCATCCCCCTTGCGTACGCGAGCCACTTATTCTTCTTTTCTCCCCACCTGACCAGCCTGTCCTTTTCTTCTTCTTCTTCTTCTTCTTCTTCTTCTTCTTCTTCTTCTTCCTACTTTGCCCTGCACATCAAGCCATGCTTGCACCTATAATGTCCCCCTCTACACCTGCACAACCCCAACCTACCCTCTCCCTCTCTCTCTCCCTCCCATCCTTTCCCTTTCAATTTTAGGACAAACTTTTCCCTACACTCCCCCTCTCACATGCCACATCCTTCCTCTATTCTTCTTTTCTACCCTTACCCCATACGAACCTACACTTTATAGACCTACATTTGTCGGTCAACAGCCACCTGCTCGTCCCACTCCCTTGTCCTTACCCTTTATCTTCTTCTACTCTCCTATGCCTATAAAATCCCCCTCACCCTCCTTCCTCTTCTTTTTTCTCCACCCAAAAACTCCCCACATTCCCCTCCTACCGCCATGCCTCACCACTATCCAAATTGCCACCCACTCTCTTCCCTACACCACCCTTTACCAAATGTGACCCCTCCCCACTTCTAACTCTCCCTTCTCTGCTCTCCCTACTTGTGAAAAGTGGGTAGCTTGAGCTACTTGTTTTGCACCCTTTGCCACCCTTCACCACCCTTTATGCTTCCTTGCACCTCCTCCACCACCATAATCACCACCCCCACCACCTTCCTCTCAGCCCAAAAATTCTCCCCATACCCTTCCTTTCCTTTTTCTCCCCCTCCTTCCTCTTCCTTCTCTCTCCTCCACTTTCCTCCACCACCATCGCCACCTCCTATTCCACTACCGTGGCACACCACCACCTCCACTATAACTCCCTCTGACCGAGGAACCCTACCAACGACAAAACACCACCTCCATCACCCTTGTGCCACCGCCAATCCCACTATAGCTCTCACATCCCCTCTGGTTGTGCCCTAACCCTTATTTTTATTTATGTATAATCTATTTGAAATTTTCTATTATTAAGCTTATTATTATTATTGTTATTATTATTATTACTATTAGTCTTTTTACTAATATTTCACTAGATAGTAATAAAAGAAAAAGGAGTAAGAGGAAAGTTAATAGTAGTATTCCATTTTAATAGGTGAACCAAATCCTTCCCATAAGGAGGCATAGGATTTGAGCTCCAAACTCGATGTCCTATTATGTAAGGATGTGGTTAAGGCTAAATTGTATCTTTTATGTGTTCATGGGTGTTTTGAAATGTGCTTGTATTATATGTGAGTGTGGACTAAAATATGTGTAGTACAGCTTGCTATGCATGGACCTAAGGTAAGTTTTGTATGTGTTATAATATATGTGATATAGGTGATATGACTTGTATTTTATGATATGCTCTTCTATATAGCTTTTATAAGTTGACATGCATGCTTGGAGGCATTAGAATGTATGATAAGATTGTGCGGAGCCTAAATAAATAAAAAGGGCGTAGTGATTAGGGAGAAGTGAGAAAAATACTAAGTGCCTTATGATCCATGGGTCGCAAAATAAGGGGATAATAATAATAAAATGATGGGTTAGAGAAAATATTGCATGGGGGTAATGTTTAAATGTGAAAAGGTGCTTTAAGGTTCAAGAATAGTGAGGGAAGAATACTTGAGGTAATTGAATTACATGGGTGAAAAATAGTATATGGGTTTGTGGAAGTGTGAGTGGGGGCTTAACTAGATTTTTTTTGGGAAAATCCCTAAGTAGAGAAGTCTGTGAAAGGGGTGATGGTGATTGGATGGATTTAGGGTTAAGATTAGAAGGGTATCTTTTGAAGGGGTTGAGTCAAGTGTTAAAGAGGGTGGAGTGTTTGTGCAAAGGGATGGTGTAAAAGAAAGGAGGAGAATTAGGGTTTCAGGGTGGCCAACTAGGGTTTTTCTTATCACATGTAGATGATGGGGAGTAAGGTTGTGATTTTGGATGTCGGTTGAGTGGAGTGATGGTGTTGGAATCAAATGGAGTTAGGCCATGTATGATAAAGAGAGGTTGGGGCCACACATGCTAGATTAGGGTTTCTAAGGGGAAACTATAGTGGGCAATGGTAAGCTAAGGTGGAGAGATGGAAAAGTGGGCCTGGACCCATATGCATGGGGGATTTGGATTTCATGAGGAGTTGGGGAAAGGTGCACTAGAGGTCTTGAAGTCTTGGGGAGTATAGAGGTCCCAAGATATAGGACCGATTCATTCAAGAAGTTTGAGGTATGAGTTGGGAGTCCATTGAGGGCTTCCATGTCTAGTTGGGGTTACATGTGAATTAATACACGAGTAAAATACTAATTAATTAAAGTGAAAGATTATCTATCCAATCCTAGGTTAGAGTGGTTTCTGGTCCACCAACTATAATAGTTTCCAGGAACCTTCTTATCCTAGAGTGTATTCCAGTCCATCGGCTATAATAGTGGTCACGTGCATTTTGCCTTGAAGTATCATTTTTAGCCAACCGGCTATAATAGGGGGGTTCCAAGCTAGATAAAGAAAACCTTGTATGGTAATAAATCATGGAAAAACACTAACTACTTACAATTGAACACCACATAGGTTGGGGCTAGGTTGGGATGATTTTCGATCCACCGGCTATAATAGTGGCCAAGCGTGTTTTGCCCTGGAACATCATTTTTGATCCATTGGCTATAATATCCCGGTCCCTATACTCACATGGATATAATTTGAGAGATGTGTAAAGATAAAGTTAATGGCCTATACCTTAATAATGATGGTAAATCTAAGTGAAATACTACATGCATTATCTCCTTTGTCATGTTTGCATAGTCTTAGCTATGTGGTTACCTTACTGAATATGCAGCATACTGATCACTCCTTTCACGGGTTCTGCTCATTCCCATGAGCAATGGCCCCTCATGAGTTTGTACAAGTTGGATACGATGCATGTGATGACTTTGATGCCTTCGATGCCCTAGGCAGGATTGAGTGATGGCCTATTATACTTGTTGTGGGGTCCAAGAGGGTGTTTTCTGGACTTACCCTTATTTGAGTTCCTTGATTTTTTATTTACCATTTTATTTCATATATAGGGGACGTTATTGTATTCGCTTTCCACTTCTACATTAATTCTGACAATTGCGCACTCTATTTTATTTATGACATGTTGAAACTATTGTAGTTTTATTGGTTACTCGCATCAATAACTTTAAATTTTTTAGCCTTGTGGTTGATATAAGATTGGATGGGATTCAATCTCATGTCGATCATGGTGGTAGCACATCTTGTTTTTAGCATATGATTTTCTACATAAAAAAAAAATTTCAACCGTGAATTTTGGGGGTGTTATAAGTTGATATCACAGTGTTGGTTATGGTAACTACACTTCATTTTTTTTAAAACTTCGATTAAAAAGTTCCCCTTTTATTTTGAAAATATTTTATATCCTAATAGGTTTTCCTGTTTCACAAACCCTAAGTATGGGTTCACTGGTGAGGAAATGAAGGGGTAGACTAGGAAATTCCCATAAGGGAAATAATGTGTGGTAGTTGTATCAAACCGGTAGATTCCCTCCTGACATGTCTTTTATCTTACAGCTAAGTTTCATGATGAATGAAAGAGTAGGAAGATTGGAGGAGGCCTTCGTGGAGTTCATCCAGCGCCAACCCATAGTGATGCCTCCACACCCACATCACTCCGAGGGCGTTGGGGAAGATTGGCTCCAAAGGATCACCGAGCATCACCCTTCACTATACACAAGTGAGGAGGATCCCATGATTCTTAAGGAGTGGATCCGAGACATGGATTGCACCTTTGAGGCTGTGGATTACCCTCCAACTTGGTAGCCCATCATATTGGCATTCTTTCTGAGAGGCATAACAGGCGCTTGGTGGGTAGAGAACCGTACCAAGGACGGTCCCCCTATAACCTGGGAGGCATTCAAGGCCACCCAACAATCCAGATTTTATCTAGAGAGCTTGAAGAGGGATAAGCTCAAAGAATTCATGCAGCTCACCCAAGGTAACATGATGGTCGTACAATACAACGCTCACTTCACCGAGCTGCTCTGATTTGCCCCATGGATTGCCGCCAGTAAGTCCATGGTTGTATTCTAGTTTATTCACTAACTGAACTTAGCATCCATTGTATGGTCAGAGCAGTGGCCTTCACCAGCTTGGTCACCCTTTACGAGCATGCTTGCATTGCCTCCACTCTAGTTTAGAAGTAGGATACCATATAAGGGAAGAGGAGACGAGAGGGCCAGAGCTTTGGGAGCAGGTCCCATACTTGAGTAAGAGGACCCTTGGGACATTAGCAGAGGGGTCAGTTTAAATCTTAGGGATCACCAAGGGGACCCTCTTGCAGATTTTGTGGTAGAAGACACAAGAGAAGAGACTATAGGGCATATTCGTGACCTATTCAATCTATGGCAGACTAGGTCACCACTCTTTTAATTTTTAGGATCAGCAGTTCTTCCACTAGTCTCAAGGCTAGCATTACCAGCAAAGGGGACCCCTGATTCCCCATCAATAGGCCTACCGGCAGCATGCACAAACCTCATCCCCGTAATTTTAATAGAGAGCACCTACCCCAACCTGTGCAATAGTTAGGGATGTCAAGGGAAGGCCTTGGGGACCATAACCTTTCCCTTAGAGAGGAGGTTAGTCAGGTAGGCGCCTGAATGTGATCAGCTAAGTAGAGGCTAATCATCTGCTAGACATCATCACTGGTATGTTCACTATACTATCTTTTTCAGTGCATGTTCTTTTCAATTTAGGTGTATCTCTATCATTTGTGTCCACTTCATTTGTTGTTAAGGATGAGCTATCGCCATCTACTAGTATATTGTTATCTGTGATGCTTCGTTTGAGTGATAGGATGGATTGTAGTGAGTTATATTTAGGTGTGGCCATAGTCATAGACGGGGTAGACTTCATAGTGGACCTAATCGGGATGGATTTACGGATTTTGATGTGATATTGGGGATGGATATACTTGGTAGGTATCAGATGGTGATTGATTATGCTCAAGAACACATGGTATTAAAAGGCCCAAAGGGTATTAGGGTTTAGTATAGGAAGACTAAGCCTAAGCCCACTACCAAAGTAGTTTCTATAGCTGCACTACACTCCTTGGTCTAAAAGGGGTACCCACTATACTTTTGTAGTGTGCAAGAGTTGAACAAGGAACTAGCAGCTCTGGAGGGCATTCCAGTAGTTAGAGAATTTCTAGATGTATTCTTAGGGGAAATACCGAGTATGCCCTCAGTTTGTAAGCTCGATTGTACTATCAAGCTAGTGCCAAGAGTTGAGCCTATGTCAAAAGCACCTTACCGAATGGTAACTGTTGAGCTAACGGAACTAAAGACCAAGATGGAAGAATTATTGGAGTATGGGTACATACGAACAAGTGTGTCACCCTGGGAAGTACCGGTCTTGTTTGTGAAGAAAAAGGGTGGGAGCCTCTATTTCTGTATAAACTACTGGGGGCTAAACCAGTTTACTGTAAAGAATTAGTATCGACTCCCAAGAATTGATGATCTATTTGACTAGTTGAGGGGTGCCACATTTTTCTCAAAGATTAACATGAGATCAGGATACCATTAGTTGCGGATAGCAGATGCTGACATTCTAAATACCACCTTTCAGACATGGTATGGACACTATAAGTTAATGATAATGCCATTTGGGCTCACCAATTCTCCTATAGTGTTCATGGACGTAATGATGAGGATTTCATACCCTTCCTCAATCAATCTATGGTGGTAATCATCGATGACATCCTAGTGTACTCCCAAGGGACTAAAGAGCATGAGCAATACCTCCGTACCATATTGTCCTTGCTATGGGAGAACCATTTGTATGTGAAGCTATCCAAGTGGCCTTCCCTGGACATAAAGTGTTATCTAGGAGAGTATCTTATGACCTAGCATAGATCATAGCAATTACAGAGTGGAAGCCTCCCACGAACATGTCATAGGTTCGTAGTTTTCTGATATTGGTTTGGTACTACAAATGTTTTTTGTAGAACTTCTCAAAGATTTCCCATCCTCTACATAACCTCTTGAAGAAGACCAGTAGATTCCAGTGGGATGAGCCTTATGGTGGAGCCTTCCAGGATTTAAAAAGATAGTTAACCACTGCCTATCTAGACTTTGTTAGAGGGTTTATATGGTTTCTAGGTCTACAATGGTGCATCCAAGAACGACTCGGTTGTGTGCTAATGCAGAGTGGTAGAGTGGTTGCATATGCCTCCAGATAGTTGAAGCGGAATGATCAGAACTATACAACTCATGACCTAGAGTTAGTTTTAGTGGTTTTTGCCTTGAAAATCTAGAGGCACTACTTGTAAAGGGCTAAGTGTATGTTCTTCACAAATCACAAGATTCTCAAGTACTCTTCACTTAGAAAGAGCTAAACATGTGGCAAAGGAGATGGATGGAGTCGTTCAAGGACTACAAGATTGAGTTAACAACCATAAGGGTAAGGCCAACATAGTTACAGATGCCTTAAGCAAGAAGACCACACACTCTATGATCTTCAATGCTGTTGTTGATTGGATGATGGAGTATTTGTCTGGCCAAGAGATTAAGCTGATTCAGCAGAGTGATCTCGAGGTCCATATGAGTGTCTTGAAGATCACTCCTAGTATGAGAAGAGTTTATTCAGATTTGAGACATAAGGGTTCAAAATGTGATTGGTGAAACATAATTAGGAAAAACCCTACAACCCTTATTTGCTAGATCATATCTTGGCTAGCTACAACAGGTCATTTGTCCATAAAGGATCATCTAAGCAAGTACATACCCTATCTGATCAATAATGTGTTTTCTACACAAAGCATGAAACTATTGCATTTTTTTATGCATTATCCAATTATGGGGGTTGTTATTCATACCATTTGTCTCATCATAAGATTCAGAGAGTCAACACTTAGCCGGAATAAATTGCTAGCCGATTTCAACTTCATGAATGGATGCTCGATGACTAGAGTTGAAACTTTTGGGAGGTTTATTCATCACCTCTCTTTATAAGATATGGAAGGAAATGAACAATAAGGCTTTCAAAGACATCAAATGTGCCTGGAATGCAATGAGTAAAACCATTTGCTACAAGTATTTCCCATAGATGCATGTGTGGTCATAAGAACTCTAAGTAGAGTAGCAGTATTCATTTGATTAGTAAATTTTGGTTCCTTGGATGTAATACTATATAATTCAAAGTAATTAAAATACCAGTTCTTTGATTAAAAAAAATGGAATAATTTTAGATCATATTTAGCTCAAAAATACTAAAATAAGATGATCCTAAAAGTTTTGTAAAAATAAAATGACGATAAAGGTATTTTCAAGCCTCAAAATACTTGATTAGAGCACATTGAAATGATAAATAGTATACTTTTACCAACAACTTTGTTTCACATTTTTAAAAAGCCTATGAGGCTTATAAAAATATAAGGATCTCAAATATTCACGAAAAAGAGGAGTCTCGAAAGATTATAGAGACCAAAAGTGGCTCTAAAAAGATGCAATAAAACATATATCTAAGGAAACATAAAATTCACTAATACCAATCCTAAATAAGTTAGATTTTCTAAAATAATGGGGGTATTACAACCACCTAAATCTAAAAAAAAAGCTAACACAACCTATCTAGCCCACAATCAAGCACATCGTAAGGTAAAATTAATTCCTCATTATGAAATATTGTTAGGTAAAATTAAATTTATAAAAATTGGGGTGTTACAATCATGATCATAAGATATTAATTCTACATAAAACCATCAAAGAAATAAATATACAGGAATTTTAACAAAAACTTGATCACAAGTATTTTCCATTCTCAAATAATATACAATTTGCACAAGGTATACATTTAAAATTTCATAAATTCAAGTGTTTTATATAATCATTCATCTACATCACTTAAAGGCTTCTATAAATATATTCCACTACCATGGTACTCTATCTAAATATAATAAAATAATCCTATAAATGCATTTCATCGCAATGACATTATGTCCATCTACACTATAGGATATTATAAATACATCCAAAATTTGTGACTTTATTTTCTTATAATATAGTATGCTAATTTTGTACAATTACATATGCACACATATAATAATATCATATTATCACAAACAAAGGTTTTTGAAACTTGAAACATAAAAAACCTCATTTTGAAGGCTAAAATAGTATGTATGTATGTATTTTCCCTAGAAGTGTCAAAACCCCTTTTACAAATATATTCAACTACCATGACATTTTTTCCACCTATAATAAAAGAATCATATAAATACAGTTCACTACCATGGAATTCCATCCATCTATAATACAAGGCTATTATAAATACATCCAACTTTTGTGAACTCATTTTTTTAAAAGACAATATGCCACCTTTTTACAATTACACATTCACACATGTCATATTGTTATATTATTACAAACATAGGTTTTTTGAAACTCAAAACATAAAGACCTAATTTTAAAAATCAAAACATGGGTTTTTTTTTGTTATAGAAGTGTAAAGATCCCTTTTGAAAGATTTCTACACATAGATATAAAAAAAGAGTTAAAATGAAAAATTCATCCAAAATGGATAACAGAGTTAAAAGTTATGCCTATAGTAACATTGTTAGCATATTACATCAATAATATTCGGATCAAGTGTATACAAAATGTATAAACGATAATATATAGCTAGCAACATATATCACTACACATATATTAAATTAACAATTACAAAATTGACACCAAATAACTTTAAATGATATACAAAGTACATAGAATAATAAAATTGAATGGCACATTCACACTATATGTGTATTCATGAAAATATGAGGAGAAACATCCATAATATTAGAAAAGAATATAAAAATGCAAAAATGTTAAGGAAAATACAATGAAAAGAGAAGAATAAAATAGATGGCTAAAGGCAGTGATAGAGGTTGTTACTAACAAATAATGAAGAGGAGGTAGAGGAAGTAATGGTGGAAGACATTCAGAAAAATTAGTTCATTTGGAAGGTCTCTATGCGTGTTTGAGTGAATGTGAGGAGTAGAAAAATCCCACTAGCCTAAAAGTAAAGAATGAAAACCCTGCTATGGTATAGATGATGGTTACACCTTAAAAAAACCCTATATACTTTTTTTTTAAATAAAAATAATTTTCAAAGGTATGAACAAGTGTTTTGGGATACAATTATTATCTATACCCTACCCTATTTTACTCACACTTATAGCTAATGTTTATAATTTTCCAAATTTTGTCTCTCTTTTTTCATCCAAATATTTTTTTAAGATTCAAAAATCCATTGATTTAAAGAAGAATTATAATTTATTTCCTAGAAAACTACTCATTTTCTCATAGGGAGTCAAGCACCTAGCAAACACAATATAAATAATTTTTTTGATGAGATTCCTCCATTTATAAGGGACTTGAGAAAATATGTTAGAGTTTTTAGCATACTAAAATTCATAGATGCACACATCACACACTTTTCTAACCATTTGATTCTTCCTTATCAGCTTCTGTGTTTGAAAAGATAAGGTAGCTAACATATCAGACAACCTTTGGATAGGTCCTCTCATGCCAACAATGGAATAAGAATTCTCCAAAACATGCTTTCTGTCTAGATAATTGAAAAGGAGGTGAGAAAGAGACCCATTAGCATCTAAAAAATAGTAGGAAGGAGCATCCATATAAGTGAACCAACTAATGACATCCTTTTTTGGGAGTTTACAATGAACATATATCTAAAACACTAGCTTATGCTTTAGACTAGCCATATTCAGCTAGACTGATTTCCACATGGAGTTTCTCTATGTGTAATTTTTTCATATAAAAAGTGATTATATAGGGAATAAAAGGATTGAGGTTAAGGAATGCATGCTCAAGAGTAATTTTGATCCAAAGGTTGTTCTTCTATTGTGCAATACACCATAGATATTTTCCCACAATTTCTATATTCCCGACTTGAATATCTAATAAACTAAGGTGCCCCTATTGTTTACATAAAAAGGTAGTCAACCAAGCAATTAAGCCTCATTTTCTATGGTTAATTTTACCACTCCACAAAAAAATTTATGCATAATCTAATGATTTACATGATGAGCTATTTTGGAAGGATAAAATTTTGGCTCCAAAACATATGGATGTCATTAAACACTAATCTAAATAATTGCAATCTTCTAACATATGATAAGAATTTGGTAGACTATTATTGCATCTTTTATGATTTTATCTACCAATTAAATTATTTGATCTATACAAAAACTATCTAAAGAGAGGAGAAACCCAAAGTATTTGAAAGGCATAGTTCCTTTAGAGAAGGAAATAAATATGGTAATTTGTTGCTTCACATATGTGGTGACATTGACAAAATAAATAGAATTCTTCTTAGAGCGGATGTGAAGACCTTAGGTGTCTCTAAAGCTTTGGAATTGATTCATAAATAGATTTACTGAGGGTAAAACTCATCTACATAAAAAAAAAATGGTCATCAAAAAATGATAAATTGATGATTAAAAATATTTTGCACTTAGGGTGTCCACTAAAGCTATCAATATTTCAAAGCTATTATAGAATATTGGATAAGTACTTAATAGCAATAACAAAGAGGTGGGGGAGAGTAGGTCCCCTTACCTCAAACCTCTTTTTTGATGGAAGGGAGGAAGAATATCATTTTTAATATAAAGGGTGTATTTGACTTGGGTCATACAAGATCAAAGGAGCTTGAGAAAGTGAGGAGGGAACATAAGACCTAATAAGATAGTTTCTAAGAATTTCCAATTAATGGAATCATAAACCTTCATCACATCCACTATCATCATACATATATTGGAAGCATGTTTTTTTTCATATAGTCTTATGAGTTCATGTGTAAATAAAACATTATTCCCAATCATCTTGACCTTAACTAAAGCAAATTATGAGATGTTGGTGATATCGGGCAAGATAGATTTTATTCGTGTAGTTAAGAATTTGTATAGAATCTTGTAGAGAACTAAATAATAAGCAATGGGTATGAAATTAGAGACTTCACTAGGGATATCTTTCTTTGGAATTAATACCAAAATAGTGCATGAGATGAAAGAGGGGATAACACTTGAGTAAAAGATTTGTTTTACAAAATATGATAATTCTTCACCTATAATTTTCCACGAGGCCCCTAATTGCACCCTCATTCTTATCACTCAGCATCTGCCATGGCAAGAGGTAATTGCCAGAAGAAGTCTTCTCCGGCCCCTGCTGCAACTGCTCAACTGTCGCCTGATAACTCTCCTTCATCGTAGAAAAATGATCGATCTCCCATTCCTCTGGAATAATCCATTCGAAATTCATTGTTTGAATTGCCTAAGATTTCTGTGGAAGAAACCCTGAATGATCTTGATCCCCCTCAACAATCAAGAAAACTTGAAAATCAAAATTCTGCTTTCCCTTTATAGTCCACTCGATGTCCTGACTCATTGCCTCCTACTTCTCTAACCTGGAGAGACATCATCCTTCATAATCGAAGGGAGAAACCTGTAATGAACCACTCTTTCACTCCCCCTGAGATAATAAATGGTGAAGTTAAAGCAAAACTTAGGAAAGAGGAGATTGAAAGAGAAGCGTTGGTCTCATATGCTCATTGGTATGTCGGGTTTCAAACCCTCGATTAACCAAATCAAGAAATTTATTAGTGATTATTGGATAGGGATCTCTGCTGTTCCACAAGTTCTTCCCCATGAACAAGGATTCTTTCTATTTTGGTTTGAAAATCAACAGGACTACCTTACTATCTTGGAGAAACCTTTCTAGTCCTTTGGGGTTCGGCCATTGATGATCAAAAAATAGAATCCAAACATACCCTTCAATGCAATTGAGTGGAGATGTATGCCCCAATGGATAACATTACCTAGTCTCCCTTTGGCACAATGGTTAGCTGATTCCCTTAGTCGTATTAGAAGCTGCTTAGGAATCCCTATTTGTGCTGATATGGTAACTGCAACTAGAAGCAGAATCTCCTATCCAAGAATTTTGATTGAAATGGATATTAGTCTGCCTCTTATTGACCATATTCCTATTGAAACTATCTTAGGCCTTTGAAAGCAGCCAGTTACATATGATTTGAGACTCTTCTTTTGCTCAAAGTGTGATACACGGGGACATGACACAAAATTCTACAGAAATAATACTTCCTAGCTGTAAGAAAATAAAGTATGGAAACCAAAAACAAGAGTCATCAATGAATAAATAGAGCAGCAAATATCAAAAGCAAATGGACCTAGTATTCTTGATCAACCCTCAACCTCTTCTCATGTTTTATCCACTGATAAGAGACCTAAACCCCATGAACTAGGACAATTAAAATCCTCTTTCCATGACAAAGGAAAGGAAAAGTCTGCTAAGTGTGATCTTACAAGAAATACAGTTAATCTGCTGCACTCCTTGTGCCCTTTTAATTTCTCTCTTCATGAATCTGACTTAGACCAAGAAGTTGGAAATCCCCCTCCAAGAGGAACTACTTCTCCCCATTCATGACCTCCTTTGCTGTGTGGAATATCAGAGGTGTGAATGCACCTCTAAAACAAAAGAGTCTTTGTAAATATCTCCACCTGAAGAAATTTCCTTTAATTTGTCTTTTAGAATCTAGAATAAAAAAAAAGTCAATCTTCATTCCTATCATAAAAAAAATTTGCCCCTCATTACCACTGCATAACCAATCAAGATCACCATTATAATGGTAGGATTCTTTTGCTCTGGCTACCAGATTGTATGCACCTGCAGATTCTCGAGATGAAAAATCAACTTCTCCATTGCCTCATAACCTTTCTCCCTAGACATAAGACTTTAGCTGTTACTTTTGTCTATGCCTATAACACAGGATCAGCAAGGTCTTCCCTATGGAGAGACACAACCAAAATTAATCTACTCACTCAGTTGCCCTGGATTGTTATTGGTGACTTTAACACTATTTTAACTGTTGATGAAAAAATAGGTGGCATCTTGTACCATGGAGATATGCAAGATTTTAAAGAATGTATTGATGGTTGTGGCCTAGGCTCCATCCCTTTAGCAGGTCCCTCTTTCACCTAGAGTAACAATCAAGATCCCCCTCACAGAGTCCATTGCCTCCTTGATAGAGGGATGGGAAACAAACATTAGTTTGATGAATACACTGAAGGCTATATCAAGAATGTTCCTCACTGTTTGTATTATCATAACTGCTTGGAAGTTTACCTCAAAGGCTTAGATATTAAGGGTAGGAAGCCATTTAAATTCAGTAATTTCCTTACCTCTCATCCTCAATTCCTCACAAAAGTAAAAGAAGCTTAGGATATCCAAATTGCAGGATCAAAGCAATTCCAGGTTGTCCAAAATTTGAAGAGATTAAAAGCGGTATGTAAATCTTTCAGTAGAAGCAATTTTGGGAGCATTACTAAAGCTGTGGATAAGGCAAAAAAGAGCTAGGATGATATTCAACATCTCCTCCTCACTGACCCTATGAACCCTACCCTTATTCAGCAAGAGAAGGCAGCTAGAAAGTAGTGGTGGGATAAAAGGACTATTGAGGAAAAAATTCTTCAGCAGAAGGCAAAAATTAATTACATCAAGCCGGGTGATGGAAACAATTCCTAATTTCATTCCAGGATCAAGGAAAGACAAAGCTCTAATCCCCTCTCTCGACTTCATAATGATAGTGGCACTCAACTAACTAGTTGGAAGGAAATTGAAACTGAAATCCAAAGCTTCTATAATCACTTGTTGGGGACTTCCTACCCTAAACTTTCAGCCACTGACATTTAGGTTCTACAGCAAGGCCCTCTCCTATCACAACACAGCAAAAATAAACATTCTTTGATATGGAACTAAAACAAGATTTGTTCAATATGGGTGATTTAAAAGCCCCTGGCCCTGATAGTTTTAATGCATATTTCTTCAAGCAAGCTTGGCCTGTGGTGGTTAAGGACATTATCATAGCTGTCAAATAATTCTAGACCTCTAGACACTTTTCAAAGACCATGAACAACACTACACTCTACCTCATCCCTAAAAAGAAGACATCTACAAATATCACTGAGTATAGACCCATTGCCTGTTGCAATTTTATATACAAAATATTTTCTAAAGTGATTACAAATAGAATCACTGGTGTTTTGGGTGAAATAATAACCTACAACCAGTCATCTATTGTCCCAAAGATATGGATTGGTGATAATATCATGCTAGCTCAATAGCTCCTCAGGAAGTATGGCAGGAAAAATATTAGCCCAAGGATGATGCTAAAAATTGATTTCAAAAAATCTTTTAACTCCCTGGAATGGCCCTTTATTCAAGCAATTTTATTAGGCTTAAACTTCCCTTCTCATATTGTGCACCTCATCATGCAATACGTTACAACTGTTCGATACTCAATCTCCATTCAAGGTTCTTTATGCAAACCTTTTTAGGGTAAAATAGGCAATAGACAAGGAGAACCACTGTCCCCTTACATTTTTGTTATTGTCATGGAGTATCTCAGTAGGCTGCTTCACACCCTATGGGACTGCAAAGAGTTTAGAACCCATCTAGAATGAAAGAAATAAAAAATCATTAGCTTATGCTTTGTTGATGACCTCCTCTTATTCTACAAAGGTAATATAGCCTCTGCCTAATGCCTTACATCAATCCTGGAAACATTTGGAAAACCCTCAGGTCTGGTGGTTAATCCCCAAAAAAGTGAGGTGAATTTTGGAGGTCTCGATGATTCAAGAAAAAACTCCATTCTGACTCAGCTTGGATTTAAAGAAGGATTCTTCCCCTTAAAATATCTAGGCGTTCCTCTAAATTACACTACTCTATCCATCTCCTTTTATCAGCCACTCATTAATAGGATCACAACACAATTGCACTCCTGGACAAATAAATTCCTAAGCTATGCTGGACGTCTGCAACTATTGCAATATATGATCTTTGGAATAATAAATTACTGGTTGCAGGTCTTTCTCCTACCCAAAACTGTCATTCATCATATTGAAACCCTCTACAGGAAATATTTTTTGTTTAACATGGACCTGTTGAAAAGAAAGGCACCCATTGCATGGCCCAAAATATGTCTGCCCAAACAGGAAGGAGGTCTTAATATAAAATGCTTAGAGACCTAGAATCTAGCTTACAGTGCTAAATATTTATGGAAACTCATTGAACTTAAAGAAAGCCTGAGGGTTAAATGAGTTCATGAGAAATATATTCGAGATGAATCAATTTAGCATATCAAACCCCCATAAGACACCTCATGGACTCTAAAGCAAATCCTGAGCATGCAGAAGTATGGAGCTGATTTTTGTAGTACCTATGGCTCTATAGGCAAACTCCCAGTAAGTAGCCTTTACAATACACTAAGAAGACATGCTCCCCTTGTCCTATGGATAGACTTGGTAAGGAATGATCCAGGCTTACCCAAACATAAGCTTGTAACATGGATGACATGCCATAAAAGCTTGATTTTCAAAACTCAACTAAAGAAATGGAATATTATAAATGATGCTCAATGCTCAAGCTACCTTTAAGATGATGAGGACACCAATAATCTCCTTATTCACTACCCCTATGCTCAAATTATTTTTAGATTTACCCTCAATAGGCTCATGCTTCCTCATAGATTCACTTCATGGCAAAGCTGTCTTTCTTGGATGATTAATATCACTAGAAAAGGTAGAGGTCGAGGAAAAATTTGGAGGGCCTCATTTGCAGCCACTATATACCATCTTTGGTGCATCCGTAACACTGCCATATTTCAATTCAAGCAACCCCTCCCAATGAGATTCACTCACAATATGATAGCGGAACTATTTGTATGCTTTAGCATTATCAAAAACACAAATGCTCAAAAATATCTTAGAATGATTGATAAATGGGGAAATTGATGTATAGGTGGATTGTGGTTTTGATGTAAAGATGAACCATTGATGTACTTTTCTTGCTAGTAATGATATTACTTTATTACCAAAAAAAACATCTCATGAGGCTTCAAAGAAACCTGTAGTGAAGCCATCTAATCCAAGAACCTTTGTATTCCCTCTAGAGAATAAGGCATCCTAGACTTTTGAAATGGAGATGGGTTTAATAATCCATGTCAGTGTTTAGTGCTGAGACCAGCTCCCTATTAAAGGATAGAGCTATCCACTAGTTTTGCATTGGTTTTAGGAGAATCAGCTCTAAGGAAACATTTGTAAAATTACGTAAATGCATTTTTAACAACCTTAAAGTCAGTGGCCCATTCTGTAATTCACTCCTAAATCTTTGAAATATTTTTTTATTTTACCTTGCCTTCATATTTGCAAAAAATAAATGGTTTTTTGAATACCCTTGTAATATCACAAATTTTATCAAATATTAATCCCATGTAATTAATGTATTAGCCTAATTCTAATATCAAAAAATTAATATTTCTACCTTATCCTAATTCCCTAATCCTAATATTTATTCCAATCTAAACCTAACCTTACATGGTTGATAATTAAATTATAATAATATTATAATCTAAATTATATTAAATAAACCCTAATTCTAACCCCAAATCAATTTTCTCCTTCCCATATGCTTATTTTCCTTTTTCCACTTCTCTATTTCCTATCATTTTTCTTTCCCCTCTTCTCCCTTTGCTTGTGTGAACCATATCTCTCCAAGAAATTCACATCTTCCATGTTGCTATAACCTACCTACACTATCGTCATCATCACACCATCACATCCCATCCCTTACATTAATGTGCTTTGTTAACAAATTTGTCTGATCACTTACCTCCATCCCCCATCTCTGCCAGTGTGCATAACATGTTCATATATATATATATATATATAGGTAACTCAAAACATATTTAATTCCACAACCATCTATTATCCTCTCTCCATTTTTTTTGTCGAACAATAGCAACAAGTGAAGCCCTCTTCTTTCCTTCCCTTCATCCTTCTCACCATCGCTGAAAAAACCACACCAAACCAGTAACAACTTACTCCACCGCATATCCCTCCCTTACACCGTTTGTCATTGGTATTCCTCCTCTATTTTCTTTAGCCATTATCACAAAAACCATCCCTCTAGCATTACCAAATCTACCCCAACCCTTCGACCCTTTCCATAGAAGTAACCCTTAACCATTTGGCCACTTCCTCTAATCTTCACCTACCACATTTGATCCTTTATTCCATTCCTCACCCTAGAGCACCAGTGATCCTTACCGTTACACACCCCTTAGGAATGGATGCTATTTCCATTTCTATCCCCAAGCGTCTGCACCTACAACTGTTGTTGCCTCCATTTTGGCTCAATCTTTCACCAAATCCTTACCTTGGTGTAGTTTGGTTCTTCCTCCTCATCCTATATTCCTTAACCTTTTATTTTCCATGGTTTATTCCATAATATCTAATGGATTTTACCTTCACTCCTTCGTTGATTTTATAGAGCTCTCACAGGAGGTGGCATAGGAAATACATGCCTAGAGACCAGTACCCTTTTTGATAAGGATACAAGTCATAGTTTAGATTTCTCATGTTAAATGTTACGCATGATTAGGTATATTATAATGTTGTTATTATTATTTTTTTAAACTCATTTTTTTGATATTATGATATAATAATGTTGATTATATGAGGGAAAGAGAGTAAGAATGAGGAAACATATGCTTATACTATACTGTTATGATAATTTTCACCTAGTAAGCCCTAAGTGAAAGAGTATGGTATATGGTTTTGTATTGTGGGTCTTATAAAGTTTGATAAGTGTAAATTTATTATGCTTAAGGCATATGGTAGCATAATAAATTGAGGATTTAAAACATAATGACACAAGTCATATAAGGTTTTTGTAAAATAATGGTGTTGGCTACCCTTAAGGACATTTTGGTCAATATGGGTTTAATATGAAAATTTTGGCATTTTAGAATGTAAAAATGGTTATAATATTTTAATAATATCGTATGAAATATTTGGAGTAATTATGAACGACCTAATTCTAAATAAAATAAGGAAATAGTTGAAGTTAAGAATAGTAACTATATAGATGGTGCTATTATTGCATGTGTAAGAAGCTAGATTTAGACCATGAGATGTTAATGTCATTTTAGGAAATTATATTTAATTTGGTGATTATATGAGTCTTATACAAAAAGTTATACCTAACTTGTGAAATTATGAGTTCATAGGGGTTGAAGATGGGATGTTATCATATGTATAAGATGTTGGATTTATACCTTATTTTTAGATATGATGATAATAAAATTGTATTAATATTTGATAAAAAAAATTTAATAAATGATCAAATGGTATAATTTATACTTATAATGTGAAATTAGGATTTATTAGAAAAATTAGGGACAAGCACATTCTTATATATTTGGTTGTGCTTTATATGTTTTAATTATGTATTGTGAATATCTACATGATTCCCATCTGAGGGTATAACCAATAGTGGCTCAAGCACATTCTTATTTAAGAGGTTCTTAGTATCATTGCACTAGTTAAAGAATAGTGGTTAGCAACATGTTGCTCTGGTATAAGAGGGTCCATTCCACTTGACAATAGTAGTCTGTTCCAATAGAGTAAAAATTGTTAGGTCCCTAAACTCAATGTAATAAAAGAATGTTTTATGTTTATAACTAATAATGAATTCAGGAATCAGTATTTTCCTCACATCATTTTATGTTAACGCATGTATAATTATTCTTTGTTTTATGTTTTGAATTCATGTTTTATGTGTAACCCTTTCTCAAATATATTTTACCTTACTAATATGTATCTTATTGATATTCTTTCTCATGAGTGTTGCTCATTTCCATGATCAGATGACCTGGATGTTTGTGCAGGTCGATGTCAACCCATTGGATGATTTTGCTGCTTATGATTCCCTATGCGTGGATAAGTGATCTTATGTATTGAGGTTGGGAAAAGAGTCATATTATCTAGTGGTTAGATTTAGTCAAAGATCTTTTTAAACCCTTATCTCCATGGTTTCCATTTTGATGTATTTGATATCGCACTCAGAGTTAATCTTCAAAACTTGTATTTTTGTTTATGATGTTTATCTCATTTTATATTTATTATGTTTTATTTATTTTGTTACTATGATTGATATAATAATGGCATGGTAAGATAGACTTATATCAATTATGGCAGTAATACCAATATATTTTGATACTATTCTTTTTCTAAAAAGTTAAAATTTTTCTCATTAAATTTTAGGTTGTTACAAGTTAGTATCAAATCTTTAGTTTTGATTCCATGTTTTGTTTTAAAAAAAATTTGTTTTCAAACAATCTCCTATTTGATTTTATCGATCTATTTCATATTTTGAAAAACTTAATTCCTTGAAAAATTAGATGAACATGTGAGAAATCGAGAATGGGTAGCCTATGTAACCTTTATATGTGCTTATGTGGAATTTGTGCTAGTAAGTTAGGAAAGATTATCTTAACACGTTTTTTTTCTTACATCTAGCTCGCCATGGCTCTAAATGGTCACATCAATCATTTAGAATAGTCTTTCATTAAGTTTGTCTATTGTCTAACACTTCCACCTCAAACTCAACTACTACCACCACATCCTCATTACCTATAAAACGGTATCAAGGAGGATTGACTTCAAAGGATTATAGGAAGCCACCTACTGATCTACTCTGGTAATGAGGACCCAATCATCCTGGAGGGATGGATTTAGGAAATGGATAAGACATATAAGGCAGTTGATTATCCACCATCTCAAAAGGATAATATAGAAGCTTCTTTCTTTGGACAACCATAGACACTTGGTGGGTAGGTTTTTATGTGTTATGAGGACCATGGATGTCCTTGAAGGACTTCAAGATCGCGATCCACATGAATTTTAATCTAGGGAATCTTAAAAGGGATAGGTTAAAGGAGTTCATATAGTTGACCAAAGGGAGAATGATGGTGCGATAATAACACTTGCGGTTCATAGAGCTATTGATGTTTGTGCCAAATATAGTATTTTACAAGTCAATGGTGGTTTATCAATTTGAGCTAGGGGTTTATTTCAGCATCCATAGGATGATGGGTTTTGTGACTTTTAAGGACTTGGCTTTGTTTTATGAGAAAAAATGTGTGGCCCCTACCATGGTTTAGGAGTAGGCTTCCATTACAGGTAAAATGAAGCTAGAGACATAGGGTTTTAGAGGTAAGATCCCATTTTGGGTAGGTAGACCTAGGGTTCCAGCAAAGAGGTTATTTCTAGTTGTACCCTGGTTAAATTTACCATTGGGGATAGACGAGTGGATAGAAGAAACATACGAGATATTCGAGATGCTTCATATGTCATTCCTATGGTCAATATTATGTAGGATGAAATTATCTAGGAGCTTTTATTCAGTATGGGGTGTGTGGTCAATTGGGTCACCAATCATTTGTGTCAGCTTCAATAGGGTTAGTTCTGGCAATAAGGACCACTTGTACCCTAGCAGCTAACCTACCAGCCATAACTATAGTAGCAATAGTAGAGTGCACCTACCCCAATTAGTACATAGCCTAAGGAGGCTAAGGGGAGACCATAAGGTCCTCGACCATTTTCTTAAGGAGGAGGATAGACCTACAATTCCAAAGGATATCATGGAGGATACAAAGGAGGGAAATTAGGTGGATTCTTGAATGTTATCAATCAAGCAAAGACTAATCAATAGTCAGATGTAGTCACTGGTATGATTTCCATTATTTCATTACCAGCATATGGGTTATTGGATTCAAGTGCATCTTTGTTGTTTGGACCTGCTACTTTTGTTGGTAAATCTACATTATCTCCATAAGCTAGCATATCTATATCTATGATGTTTCCTTTTATAGATAGATTGGATTACACTATAATCAACTCGATCAAGGCCTTAGAGATAGAAGGATTAGACTTCCTACTAGACTTGGTTGAGTCGGACCTATAGAACTTTGACGTTATCATAAGGATGGATATATTAGGGAGATACTAAGTGATGATCGACTACAAACTAGAGCAAATTGTGTTGCAAGGAATTCCAAGTCTTAAGGTATTTTTATAAGAGATGCAAGTCTAGGCCTACAAAAAAGGTCGTATCCTACTCTCAGAGCTCTAGTCCTCTAGTCTCCTCTTCCCTAGGATGGATGCTTTCATCTGGAACAAAGTGGTGGTAATGCAGGCACACTCATATAGGGTGGCTAAGTCTTAAAAGGCCTCCACTCCCATCACGTGGCGGATACTGAAGTTCAACCTCTACTCAAACTAGAACACTACCATAGACTCGGTTGTAGCAATCCTCGGAGCAAACCTAAGCAGCTTGGTGAAGTAAGTGTAGTATTGTTGGACCATCATGTTTCCTTGGGTGAGTTTCATAAATTCCTTGAAAGTGCCCCTCTTTAAGCTCTTTGAGTAGAATTTAATATGCATGGTGTCCTTGAAAACTTCCTAAGTCATCTGAGGAATGTCCCAGGTGCGATGCTCAACCCACTAGGTGTCTCCTACTCCCCTCAAAAAGAATGACGCAATGCTGGACTGCTTGACTAGAGGGCATTTCATGGCTTCAAAGGTGCGATCCATATCTCAGATCCACCCTTCTAGAACTACGAGGTCCACCTCACCTGTGTACAGTGGAGGGTGATACTCAGTGACCCTTTAGAGCTAGTCCTCCCCAACACCCTTAGAGTGATGTTGTGGGAATGGGGTGGTGGCTGCACCAACGACTAGCACTGGATGAACTCCATGAAGGCCTAGTTTAAAAATAAACATATTTTGACTAGTAATATTTAGTATATTAATTTTAAGGTAAAAACCCTAGTTTTCGTATAATACTCTCTTTAATAACAATAACACTAATCTTAAACTAGAATAAGGGATGATGGTACTTTTGAGGGAAACTATTACTTAGTATTTTGCCCTTTTATAGGTAATCCTAACCAAAGCTCTAAGGAGTTAGAGGAGCGTGCTCCAAGCCCGGCGTCGCCTTAGGTAAGGATGAAGCTATGGCCTTGTGTTATGTGTGATGTGACATGTTGATTGTTGTGTATACCATGCTGATGTGTGTTATATGATTTATGGATAACTTGTCTTATGTGTAGCGCAGCTTGGAATTTGAGGTATGTCGTGTGTGCTTTCTAAGACATGAGCATGACATGTATATGTATGATGTTTATGATGTGACATGATATGGCCCTCTAGGACATGCATGTTAGGATAAATGGTAATATGAGTTGGGAATATAAGGATGACCGAAAATAAATTGGAAGTGAGTTCACTAAGGGGGATATGAGGTTGACCTAAGTACTTCATGATCTATGAGAGAAGATTTAATAAGGGAGGAATGACCAAAATAAATGAGAGTTGGGGAACCATGCATGGGAGTCGTAAAATTTGCATGGTGACTTGGGGTGTCATGGGGTGGCTAAATCTTTCATGGGGGCGAATCTTACATGAGAAAAGTTGAATTAGGGTGTAAATAAGAGAATGGGAGAGTTGTGGAGCGATTGGAGACTTGGGATGAAAAATAGTACGTAGGTTGGTGCAAGGGTGTATAAGGAATCCGATTAGGGTTAGGTGCGTTCTGCCCTATAAGTGACCAATCCACCGGCTATAATAGTGGGGTTCCCGCACTCTCATGGATTCATAATGATTATGATGTGAATCGACTATAATTATCAGAGTTATGAAAAGAAGAAGTTGGATTGGACCATAACTGACCTACATCATCCATAATATTACATGTTGCTTATGTGATTGTGTTGTATGTGTTATGTTGTATGATGGTATGCTTGGCCTTAGCGCACCTGCGCCCTTACTCAGTATTGGACCCATACTGATACTACCTTGATTAAATGGGTCCTGTGATGATCCACCGATGGTGGGGAGCAGACTTCCTGTGCAGGTTTATGATCGGGTACTATCTTGGGGTGGAAGGCTTGACTTGAGTGAGTAGGCGATCCAGATATTGATCCTTTTGGGATTTGTTTTGTTGGCTATATTTTGTATTATGTTTCCCGTTTTAAAGAGAAAAAAATGTATTATGGGGATGTAATCCTAAATCGTATTCTAACTTCTGTTTGACTTATATCTTATTTGATTTATGCTAAATGTCGTCTTACATTTTATGATACTTCGTACTTAATGATGATCGGATTTAGCCTTAGCACTTAATACTGGAACGGTAGGAGTGAACCGGTCTAGTACTAAGTGTGGCGGTAATGCTCTCGAGTTTACAGTTTTATCTTCACTTCCGCTAAACTTTTTGATTTTAACGAAATTTTTCAGTAGTAAATTTGGGGGTGTTACAATTACTCCACTCAAACCACTCCAAACATCATAACCCTACTCTCCAACTTCCCATGTGTAAAGATCCCTATTTGGTCACCTTAAAACCCTAATACCGCTCTTTTCTTTTACACTTTCGCTTTCACACACAAAATCCACCCTCTTTTTCAATTGACTCTCACTCTTCATGTGACACACTCCTAATCTCAACCCAAATTCCAACTAACCTCTATAAAATCTCCCATAACAAACCTATACTTAGGGTCTTTCCCTAAAAACCCTAGTTAGGCTCCCATGCATACTTCCACCAACCCACGTACTCTTGCCTTCCAAAATACTCCAATCACCCAATATACTATTTTCTCCCCATGTATAAACCTCAAACTAACTTTTTCCACGTAAACTTTTCCTTATGCAGGGACTAAACACCCTATGCAAGCCTCATACTCCCCACATAAACTTTTCTATGTCAGAAGGGATCGTTGTGGTGGTGGTGGTGGTGTGGCATGACGGGGGTGTAGGCAGCGGTTGTGGTAGTGGACGAGAGGGAAGAATAGAAAAGGAGGACGGAGCGGAAGGAAAGGGGAAATAGTGGTGTGGAAAAGTAGGGGAAGTTTTTCTAAGCAAAGAGGGAGGTAGTGAGGGTGGTGGTTGCTATGGTGGTGGCAGTGTTGGGTTGCATAGGTGGCGGAGATGGGTGCAAAAGGGAAATTTGAGTTACCCACTTTACACAAGGGGGAAATAAGAGGAAGGGATTTAGGGGAAAAGGAAGGTCTCGTTTGGTGGAAGGCGATGTAGGAAAGAGGAAGGGAGTTTATGGCGACTGTGGCGGGAGTTGAAGAGGCAATGTGAGGAAGGTTGGGGTATATATAATGGGAGATGGTTTGGGAAGTAGACAAAGGAAGGAAGAAGACAAGGGGAGGGGTGGTTGGCTGCCAGCACGCATACAAGTCAGGCCGCCCACACCAGGCCTACCTCCCCCTCCCGACGCGACTGGGCCACTAGCCCATCTTCCCCTCTCCCTTTCTCTTCCCCCACGCCTAGGCCACAGGTCTATTCAACGTCCCACACGCACGAGATGACCCAACCTCCCTCTTTTCTTTCTTTCCTTTCTCCCCCTAGACCAGACCAACCCATTTCTTTCTTCCCCCCCCTACGCCTAACCTACTCCCCTTCCTTTCTTCCTCTTTCTTCTGCCTTGAGCCAACGCCCCCCCAAACCTGTCTTTGTCGACTAGGTCTGCCACCTCAAGCACGCCAGCCACTGGCCTACCACCACCTGCCACCACTGCAACCCTCCATCTCCCTCTCTCTCTCTCTTCCCCTGTCCTTTTTTTCACCATTTTGGACCCAACTGGCCATGCACTCCCCCTCATGCATGGCCTCCATTTCCCCTTCTTCCCTTCCCTCTCCCTACCACCCTACCACCTCCCTACCACCCTAAATGCTGCCACCAATCAACTATCCACTTCCCTCTCCTTCCTCTCCTTTTTCTCCTCCTCATCAGCCCTTTCCTGCCCCATTTTATTGAGCCTTGTCCTTCCCCGATTCATTCTCTCCATTTTCTTCTCCCTTCATCATCTTTCCCTTGTTTTTACACCACTACCACCCTCTTTTGCGTAGACCACTACACCCACCCCCTTCCACACTGTACCTCAGCCCCACACCAACACAACATCCCCGAACCACGCTATATCCCCCTTCTTCCTCCCCTCTTCTTTTTCCCTTCTTTTTCTCCCTTCTTAGCAGCCGCCCTACATCGCCTCCTTTCGCCACCATCCCGCTGCCAATGCCGCCACCCGAACCACAAAGCTACTCGCTACTCCCTGCAACCTCCTCTACCACCCCCACACTTCCTTCGCCCAAAACTAACCCTTGCAGCCCCTCATTTTCCTTTCTCTTTTCCTTCCTTCTTAGCCCCATCCACTCCTGTAGCCCACTTCGTAGCCTTGCCGCCTCCACCGCCACCTTTAGCCACCAAAAACCTATCCCAAACCACCACCTACACCCCCTCTTCACCCCTGCACCTTTCCCTTACCCTAAATCCTCCCCCATCTACCCTCTTTCCTAGCCCCAAAACCCTAACTCGAAAATACCACTTCCTCTTCCTTTTCATACCATTTCAAGACCCTCCCCCTCATTTCTTTGCATGCAGCTCATGTTGCATGAGCCGTATGAGTTGCTACATTTCTTGTTTTATTTGGTTAATGATTTTAAGTCATAATAATATTTTAAGTTAAGTATTTCACTATTAAATTTTATAAAGTTTTATGCTTTGGTTTCTCATCTCTAATATAATAAGTATTGATATTATTTTTAGGTGTTGCTTTTGCTATTTAAAGGTTGAATCCTTAACCTGGATACTGGCAAGGTTCAATTTTGTAGAATTAAGGTAATTGTTAAACGCTAATTAAACGCATGGATAAATGTATGCTAGCACATTAGGATTTTATTATATTAGTATGTGTGATATGCATTGTCTAATATATTATATGTAATTGCTTATATTGATTGATAGAAAGGAAAGTATAACAGTTTATATGCCATGTGTGGAAATATTGCTTAAGGAAGGAGTTTGGTTATTAGTGAAAAGATTAAGTACTTATCCATATTATATTATGTTATTGTGATCATTAATGCATGAATAATATTATTGTGAGCCCCGGAGGCATTTTAGTCATATGTCTTGTGCAACAATGTGACCTATTATGTGTGTGGGTGCTAATGAATAGAATATTGAATAATAATAGTTGATTGAGTTGGATCATGAGAATGGAGTGTTGATATTAATATTTTATGTGGTGATAGTAATTTAATAAAAGTGGTGTAATAAATGGAAAAATGGTAATTTTATAAGTAAAAGGATAAAATAGTGATTTATAAGTAAAAGGGGTATTATGATAATTTTAGAGGTAAATGGTAAAATGGTAATTTTGTAAGCAAAGGGTAAAATGGTAATTTTGGAGGCAAGGGTAAAATGGTAATTTGTAAGTGAAAGGGTATTATGGTAATTTTGAAAGTAAAGGGGTAAAAGGGTAATTTTGTAAGTAAAAGGATAAAATGGTAATTTTAGAAGGTGTAAAATGGTAATTTTGGAAGTAAAGGGTAAAATGGTAATTTTAAAAGTAAAGGGTAAAATGGTAATTTTAAAAGTAAAGGGTAAAATGGTAATTTTGAAAGAGAAGAGTAAAATAGTAATTTTATAAGTAAAAGGGTATCATGATAATTTTATACGTAAAAGGGTATTATGGTAATCTTAGAAATAAAGGGGCAAAATGGTAATTTTATAAATAAAAGGGTAAAGTGGTAATTATAATAATGGAAAAGGGTAATTTGGTAACTATGATAATGGAAGAGAGTAAAATGGTAATTATGATAATGGAGAAGGGCAAAATGATAATAAAAGCGAAGGGTAAAATGGTAATTTTGTGTAAAGGAAGGTAAAGTAATAATTTAACAAAAGAGAAGGGTAAAATGGTAATTTGATTTGAAGGAAGGTTAAATTAGTAATTATAATAATGGAGAAGGGTAAATTAGTAATTATGATCATGAAGAAGGGCAATTTGGCAATTTAATCAACAAAAGGACAAATTAGTAATTATGATAACCAAGAAGGGTAAGTTGGTAATTATGAAAATGGAGAAGGATATTTTGGTAATTTACTCAACTAAAGGGTAAATTGGTAATTACGATAACAGAGAAGGACAATTTGGTAATTATGAAAATGGATAAGGGTAATTTGGTAATTTAATCAACTAAAGGGAAAATTGGTAACTATGATAACAAAGGGGGTAATTTGGTCATTATGATAATGGAGAAGGGCAATTTGGTAATTTAACCAATTAAAAGGTAATTTGGTAATTATAATCGTGGAGAAGGGTAAATTGGTAATTGTGATAATGAAGAAGGGCAATTTGGTAATTTAACCAACAAAAGGGCAAATTGGTAATCATGATAATGAATAATGGCAATTTGGTAATTTATCCAACTAAAGGGCAATTTAGTAATTATAATAAAGGAGAAGGATAATTTGGTAATCTAACCAACCAAATGGAAAATAAAATAAGTGTAACAATTATGAAGGGTGATTGGTGACCTAATAAGTGTGGGAGATAACTGGTAACCCAAACCGAGTAGGGATGTGGCTAAGAACAACTATGTGTGTGTTATGTGCCTCATGTGCCATGTGTTATGCAATGTTGTGTACTTGATGCTTAATAACAAATCATTTGTAGAATAGCTTGGAGTAGAGGTATGCTTATGTGACTTCCTTATGACATGTGGTTGATGATTATATGTGTTATGCTTACGATGTTATATGATGTGACCCTCTAGGACATGCATGCTAGGATGTTTAACAATATGATATGGGGTGAAAGGATAAAAAGTAGGGATGGCAACAGACCGGGTACGGATCGGGTACCCCCTATCCATTACCCAAACCCGATAAAAAAACTTACACCCATATCCATATCCAAACCCGACGGGTATTTTTTTTCCTCATCCATATCCATATCCATATCTGTTTAAATATCCATCAGGTAAAACCCATCGACTTTATCTTCACTTTTAAGTATACTTAGATTGTTAAAATTTAATCATGTCTTCACTTTTAGCCTTAGAAAATATACTTAAGGTTATATAAATGAAGGTCAAAATGTAATTTTATATTGGGTAAACGGATGCGGGTACGGGTACGGATTTGAGGATCCCTTACCCATACCCATATCCAAACCTAGTGGATATTTCTCCCCTTCCTCCATACCCATACCCATATCCGCTTATCCATATCCGTTTACATATCCGACAGATAAAACCCGTCAGATTTTGGGTAAAACCCTTCTGATTGCCATCCCTAATAAAAAGGAACAAATGGAAAGTGAGTTGACTAAGGAGACACAAGATTGACCTTAATATCTCATGATCTGTAAGGGGAAAAATAAAAGGAGATTATGATCAAAATAAATAACTGATGCAACTCTTATATGGGAGCTTTCTAGGATTTGCATGGGATGATTCTTAGGTACGAAAGGTGCTAGGGTTTTAAGTGGTCAGCTAGGGTTTCTCGGTCACATGTATAATTATTGAGTAGAGTGATGAGATTTGGGTTAAATCTAAATGAGATGAGGTGTGGGACGATAAAAGAAAGGTTGGACCAGAAAATTCTGATTAGGGTTTCAAGGGAAAACCCTAGAGAGTGGTAGTGAGTGATTTTGAATTTCATAAGGTGATGGGCCTCAACCCACGCCCTTAGGAGTTGCGCTCCTGGTGTGAGTAAGTGGGATAAAGGAAGATTGTCAGGGCGAGTTAGGAGGTCCATAAGTCTCAAGATATGGGATGGGCCCTCTTAAGAGGATAAGTGTAGATGGAGTTAGTCATGCATGTCTAGGGTGAAATTTGTTGAATAAGATACAGTAAAATACTAATCATGTAAAGTGGAAGATTATTGAGCCGGGCCCAGATTGATCCACTAGCATAATAGTGGCCAGGTGATGGGGTGCCCTAGCGACCGATCTACCGACATATAATAGTGGTTAGGTGCGTTCTACCCTATAGTGGGGGATCCCGAGCTCAATAAACCAAACCCTAGGTTTGATAAGACATATAAAAGACACTAAGTACTTATAGTAGAACACCATGAGAGTCAGGGCTAGATCAATCCACCGGTAAAATAGTGGCTAGGAGCATTTTTCCCTAGAAACTGATCCATTGGCATATAATAGTGGTTAGGTGTGTTATGTCCTATAAGTGACCGATCCACCGGCTATAATAGTGGGGTTCCCGCACCCGCATGGATATATATATAATCCAAGAGATGATTGATTAATGGCTTAAGGCCCTAAAAGTATCATTATGACCTATTAATCTTTGATTGACTGGTTAAGTAGGTGAATGTATGGATGTGAATATTATGTATGCAACTTTTATTATGTATGTATCATGTGTTACATAGTGGGCCTACTTTTAAGTGTGTTTTTAAAGGATTACTAAGTACCATAGTACTAAAGGGTTCCATTCGTGGGGCCCCTGCCTATTCAATGGGCAGCGTCCTTTGCAGGTCATTTTCGGGTGTTATTCAAGTGGGCCCCGGGGAAAGAGCGTAAGGATTATCTAGAATCCTTTAGGGTTCACCCCTCTCTTTTAACTCCTAGTTTTAATGTAACTTGTATTCTTGTAACCACCATGGGTAGATTCTATTCTTATAAATGGTTTAATACGCTACTATGATTTAATTATGGTTTGAGTTCTTGTAAATTTTAATTTACACTTTTATCCTTAGCACTTGGTACTGGAACGGTTGGAGTGAACTGGTCTGATACTGAGTGTGGCGGTAATATCCCCAGAATTCATAGTTTTTTATTTTGCTTCTGCTAACTCTTTTAAATAAAACGAAATTTTTTAGTAATGAATTTTAGGGGTGTTATAGGAGGTGTTGGGTCATGCGAAGGAAAAGAAAAAAAGAAGGGAGAGTGGGTCAAGGAAGGAAAGGAAATGAGAGGAGGGGGTCAGAGAGATTGGGCCTACATTGAGTGTGGCCTAGTCTAATGAGGGAGGGGAAAGAAAGAAAAAGAAAGAAAAGGAAGAAAAAGAGAAAGAAAAGGAAGAAAAAAGGGAAGAAAAAGGAAAAAGAAAAAAAAGAAAGTAAGGTGGCTGGGTGGTTTGGATTTTCTTTTCAGAATTTTAGGAATAATAAAATTAGTAATGATAAATAATTAATTTATAAATTATTATTATAATTTACTTAAAATTTATTTTAGTTTAGTAAATAATTTTAGCCTCAACTAATTAGATCCCTACATTATTTGCCTCATTTTATGGCCATAATTATTATTATTATTATTATGTCATTATTTTTATTAACAATGATATATTTAGTTAAACCTTACCCAATAATGCTTATTTTATTTTTAATTCTTAAAATAAAGTTTTGGGGTATTACACTAGTGGCTCACAGGTACTTTTACCTAAGTATATCTCCATGGGGAGCATGAGTTTTGTTTGTGATGTAGAAGGAGGGGGGTCTTCATCTATTATCAATTACCATATGAACCATTTAATGATGAAGAAGCACTATACACTTCTAAGGATCGATGACTTGTTTGATAAGCTTTAGGGTGCTTCAATTTTTTCAAAGGTCAACTTGAATTCGAGTTATCATCAGCTCCACATCTCTGAGGTAGACATTATGAAGATGACCTATAAGGCACGATATGATCGTATGGGTGCTATGAGATAATGGTGATACCTTTTGGGCTCATTAATGTGCCTTGAATATTTATGTATTTGATAGTGAGGATTTGTTGGTTGTTTCTCAATTAGTTCATGGTAGTGTTTATTTATGAAACTTTGGTTTACTCTCAGAGTAGAGAGAAGCAAGAGAAGCACCTTCACACTATATTTTCACTCTTTAGAGAGCACAAGTTGTATGTTAAACTCAATAAGTGTGAGTTTTGTCTTTGGGAGATTGCATTTTTGGGTCTGGTGGTTTCAATAGGAAGAGTCACTATAGATCGGGCAAAGATTTTAGTTGTCACTGAGTGGAAGGCAGCAATGAGAATTCCCGAGGTTTGTATTTTCCTAGGTTTGGCTGGGTACTACAAGCGCTTTGTTTAAGACTTCTCAAAGACAGTTTATCCGTTGATGAAAATTTTGAAGATGATAATTAGATTTTAGTGGGATGTTGCATGTGTCGAAGTATTTCAGAATTTAAAATGGCGTTTAACTACAACACCATTTTTTACTCTACCATTAAAATCTAAAGGGTTCGAGATCTATAGTAATGCATGAAAGTATGGAATATATTGTGTATTAATGTAGCATGGTAAGGTAGTGGCTTACCCTTCTCATTAGTTAAAGCAAATGAGGAGAACTACTCGACACATGATTTAGAGTTGGTAGTAGTCACCTTTGCGCTAAAGATTTGGAGACATTATTTGTATGTGACTTAGTGTAGATTCTACTCCAAACATAAAAGCCTTAAGTGTGTATTCACTTGGAAGGATTTCAATATGAGGTAGAATGAATATGATATCAAGTTGAACTACCATGAAGTTAAGGCCAACCTCATTGTAAATGCCTTTAGTAGGAATATAACACACTCCTTGAATTCTTATATGGTGGCTAATTGGTTGCTTAGAGTAGTTAGGCAAGATGGGGATAAATTTGATTCAGCATGCCAATTTGGCGGTTCACATGAGATTCTTAACGAATATGCCAACTAATTTTGATGAGATGTGTGCAATATAACTTGGGGATGTTAAGCGTGAGATGATTTAATAGAAGATATAGGAAAGTTGAGATGAGGGCTTCTAGATTTACAAGAATGGTAGAATTTGCAATAGGGTTTGTCACTGTGTGCCTTAGAGTTGGGAGTATCTAAAGGGATGGATTTTAGAGGAGGGTTGTTATACTCTATATTTAATCTACTCAAGAGGGGATAATTTGTACAAGGCCCTTAATACTATCTACTAGTGACCTTATATGAAGTGAGAGGTAGTAGAGTTTGTGTCAATGTGTCTAGTCAGTCAGAAATTCAAGATTAGGCATGGAGGCTTTTAATGTTGGTCTAGACATTAGTGGAAGTATGATTCCATCTCGATGGATTTTTTGAGTAGGATACTAAGGACTCATAGAGGGTGTGATACGATATGGTTTGTGTTGATAAGTTAACTAATTCAGCAATGTTTGTGCCAATGAAGCCAACTTTTAGTATGGATCAATTGATTGATGCTTATATGTAATTTGTGGTGAGTAGGTATGGTACACCTGTCAAAATAGTCTCCAATCGGGTTTCAAGGTTTATTTCACACTTATAAGGGAAGTTGCAATAGGCTATGGGTGTGAAGTTGAGGATTTGTATTACCTTCCACCTAGCTATAGACAGGCAGACAAAGAGGACAATATAGACACTCGAGGATATGCTATGAGCTTATTTTATGGAATTAGGAGATATTTGGGAGCATTGTCTACATTTGGTTGAGTTATAGTACAATAATAGTTATCATGATAGCATAGGGAAGGCACTCTTTGAGGTACTATATAGGCGCAAGTGCCAAACTCTCTCATGTTGGAACGACATCAGTGAGACTATTGTACTTGGAACAATGATGATTGAGGAGACCACTCATTAGATTTGGTTGATCTAAGACAATATGAGAATAACCCAGAGTAGACAAAAGAGATATATAGATTAAAGGTGTCGTAGTGATGGATTTGAGCTGGGGGGGTATAGAGTTTTATTGAGGGTTTCACCCACCAAGGGGTTATAGAGGTTTGATAGGAAGGTGAATCTAAGACTGATATATATTGGTTCTTATATGATTCTTGATTCAATGAGGCTTCATAAAACCTACCACTTCCACCAAATTTAGCCTAAGTTCATAATATCTTCCACATATTGCAGCTAAGGAAGTATGTTGTAGATCCATCCCACATGATCAAACCAAATGAGTTTGAGCTCAACAATTCTTTATTTTATGAGGAGGTACACTTGCATATTTGTAACACCAAGGTACGCCGAGCCAAGATGATCTCAAGTCCACTCGTGAAGATTATTTGGAGCCACCATAGAGTAGAGGAGGCGACATATAAGATAGAAGAATACATGCACAAGTCGCATCTTGAGCTTTTCATCACAAGTGTGTTAAATTTCTAGGTTCTCTTATCTTGTAAGGGAGTAGTCCCCACAAGTGTTGTGTCAATAGTGGTAGAGTTAAATGCCAAGATCACCTTCCCTTACATAATTTTTCTTTTCTTCCCCTATATTGACTTTTGACTTTGGAGACAAAGTCTCTTTTAAGAGGGTAGCAATGTAAAACCCCAAAAATAATTAAATCATAATCCCGAGTACTTCTACCTTACCCTACTTCCCTAATCTAAATCATTTTTTTAGAATTAATATTTTTAACCTAAACCTAATCCTAGATGGTTGATAATTAAATTATCTTAATATCCTAATCTAATTTATTTTAACCTAATTCTAACCCCCAAATAAGTTTTCTCCTTCCCATTTTTTTTATTTTCCTTTTTCCACATCTCCATTTCTTATCCTTTTTCTTTCCCCTTTTTCCCTTCTTCTTCCTTTGCTTGTGTGAGACACATCTCTCCAAGAAAATCACTTCTACTATGCTGCCATAACCTACCTACCCTACCATCATCTCCCACACCTTGTGTTGATGTGTTTTGTTGATAAATCTGCTTGATGCCTCACCTCCCTTATTCCTCTCTTCTAGTGCATAGAAAATGTGCACACACACGCGCGCGCGCACACACACACATGCACACACATGTAGCTCACAGACTACCACATTTCATGCCTCAACCGACTATCTCCCTCTATCCATTTTTCTATTGAAGAGAAGCAGCAAGCAAATCCTTATTCTTTCCTTCCCTCCCTTCCTTACATTAGTTTTCCTTATTGTTCCTTCTCCATTTACTTCAACTTTTTTCACCAAAACCATATCTCTAGTACCATCCATTTCCACTGAAGCCATGCCCAAACCTTTAAACCTTTCCACTAAAGCAACCCTAACCATTTGACCACCTCCACCAATACTCACTCACCACCTTAGGCCCTTCCTTCCATTCCTCTCCTTTGACCATCTGTGCTTCTTAATATTGCACAACCCTTAGAAATGGAAGCTAGTGTCATTGATATCCCCCAATATTTGACACTTGCAACCGTTGCTCCCTCCATTTTGGTGCAAGCTTCCACCTAATCCTTATAATGGTTTGGTTTGATTCTTCCTCCTCATTCCACACTCGTATGCCTTGTCTTTTAGTTGGTTTAATACATAAATTCTAATTTTATTTTACCTTATGTACTTAGGTAATTTCACAGATTTCTCAGAGGAGGTGGGATTAGATATATGTGCTTAGCAACGAGTGTCCTTATTGGTTAGGATGTAGTCGTAGTTTAGGATTTTCATGCTAAATGTTATGTATCAATGTGTTTATTATAATTTGTATTATTATTATGTTTCCAAATTCATGTTTTATTATCATGTTATTATAATTTTGATTATATGATGAAAAGAGAGTAAGAATGAAGAAGTATATACTTATATGATATTATTACCATAAGTGTTATCTTGTAATCCCGATGTGAAATCGTATGATATATGGTTTTGTAATGTGGGTTTATTAAATTATTATAGGTGGGAGATGGTATATTTAAGATGTATGTTGATGTAATAAATTGAGGATTTGAAAATAATGACATCAAACATATAAAATTTTCATGAAATAAGGGTCTTGGCTATCCTTAAGGACATTTTGTTTAATATGGGTTTTATATGAAAATTTTGGTATTTTATTTTGTTAAAATGTTTAAAATATGCTAATAATGTCTTGTTAACTGTATGGAGTAATTATGAACAACCTAAGTCAAAATAAAATGAGAAAATGTTTTAAGTTAGGAATAGTAACCCTAGCGGTGGTACTATTATTGCATGTGTAAGTCATTGGAGTTGTAACATGAGTTTTTAAGATGTCGTTAATATTGTAATTTTAGGAATTTATTTTTAATTTTTTTATTATATTAATTTAATAGAAAATTTATACCTAACTTTTGAAATTAGAAATTCATAGGAGTTGTAAATAGCAACTTGTGAGATAGAGTTGTTATCGCATGTGTAAAATTTTGGTGTTAGACCTTGATTTTTAGATATATTGATAGTAGTAATAACAATAACAATAATAATATCAATAATAATAATAATAATAATAATAATAATTGAGAAATATATGATAAAACTTATGGATTAATGACAAATATGGAAGAAGTTATGGTTATAATATGAAAGTAGGGTCTCTTAGGAAAATTAGAGACTTATTCCTTGAAGACGGTTTTGATAACTATGTTATTATGTTTTACGTGTTTTAGTTATGTTTTGTACATATGTAATTGAGTCTAGTATGAGGGTATGGCCATTTAGGAATAAGATGTTAATCATTTAAAGTGAAATATCACATGAGATAGGCTAAGGCATTTTATGGGTCAGTTCCACCGGACAATAATAGCTACATAGGTGTGTTTTTTCCTAAGAGGTGCATCTATGTATTCCACCAAATTAAGAATATTTGATATCTAAAATTAATTTAAATGAGAATATGATTTGTAATAAGTAACTAATGGATAAGTCATTAATTACTTAAAGTGAAAGATTATGTGAGTCAAGACTAAGGGATTATGTTTATTCCACTGGATGATAATAGTGGCTCAAGCATGTTCTTACCCAAGAGCTTCTTAAGACCATTCCACTGGTTTAAGAATAGTAGTCAGGAGCATCTTGACTTAGTATATTTTGGATATGTTCCATCAGATGATAATAATGGCTCTAGCATGATGTTTCTGAGAGGTTCTTCAGCCCATTCAACTGAATGAAGAATAGTGGGGTCCATAAACTCAACATAAATAAAATTATTGTTTATGTTCATATCTAATAATAAATTTTGGAATTAGTATTTACCTGCATAGTCTTATGTTAATGCATGTATGCTTATTCTTTGTTGTGAATTCATCTGTTTATGTGTAAACCTTTATGAATGGTATGGTTACCTCACTCAGTACATAGTATACTGATTATCCTTTTTATAGGTATTGCTCTTTACCACGAGCAAATGACCTGGATGTTTGTGCTACATATGATGACCTATGTGTAGAGAAGTGACCTTATCTATGGGTTTTGGGTATAGAGTCATGTTATTTGATGGTTGTCTTTAACTAGATACCTTTTTAAACTCTTAGATCCATGGTTCTCTTTTGATGTATTTAATATTATACTCAGAGGTGGTCGTCAAAACTCTTATTTAAGTTTAATAAGTTTCTCTCATTTTCTCTTTATTATATTTTATGTTCTATTTATTTTTCCTTTTGATTGATGTAAGGATGATATGGCAATCCAAACTGATGTCAATTATAGCAGTAATACACACATATTTTTATTATTCTCTCACTAAAACTAAAAAAATTTCAGCAGTAAGTTTTTAGGTGTTCCAACCCTAGCCGAAACAATTTTATTCCCACTTTTTTTATTAAGAAACTCTCCTCTCATTTTACATAATGCTCATATTGTTTGAGAAATTCCTTTTCTTTAAGTATGCAAGTCTCTTCCTCTTTTCAGTAACTCTGCTTGTAATGTTGCCAAACTTTTATTTTTTTAACTCCTTAAGATGGTATTTAAACTTGTATAAGGAGTTTTTTATTTTATTAGCCACTAAGCTCTATTTTTTCTATATCAAACCTATAACACCCTTGAAATTCACTACTAAAAAAATTCATTTTAAGTGGAAGAACATTCAAGCATAAGAGGAGTGTTACAACCATAATTAGTATAAGTTTGTCCCTAGACCATTCTTATACCAACTATAGGGCAAGATAAAATATTACGCAAACCATGATAAATGCAGCATAAGAATAATCCATATCATAAATAAGAGTCAAGTGTTCATTCCAAAAGGATTACTGAAATACATAAGTAAACTTTCAAATAAAAATTAATAAGAAGAAAACCAATAAAAATAACAACCAGATGTCACACTCTCAGGTCTTGAACCCTAGTCACAATAGCATCACTCTACCCCCACTCATAGCATCGTATGCAGAAAAGTTGTCTAGCGAGTCCTCATTCACTTGCACAGGCTCAGAAGGGGTCTCTACTTGTAGGAATGAGAATTACACATAATAGGGGTAATTAGTACGCTACGTATTAAGTAATGTATAACTATATTCAAGAAGGTTATAGAGATTAATAACACCACAATAAGGGATGATGTGTGCATAAGAAGATCATACCACTCATTCATTATTATTTGAACTTAAGGTATTAGTACAATAATAATCAACTCATGATTTTATCCACGTTGGGTTTAGGGACCCCCACTATTCTCAACTGATGGAATGGTAAACAAGTACAACTCCTAGGGTAAAACGCTCCTAGCTACTATTCTCATCGCTAGATCGTTAATCAAGGTACAATCCCAAGGAAGAATGCTTATGGCCACTATTCTCACCGGTAGATCGGTAATCAAGGTACAATCGATCCTGGCCCATATGATATTCCACTATAAGTAATTAATTTCTTACCATGGGTTATTATCATCTAATGGTTTAATTTAATTGAGTTTGGGACACCACTATTATGGTAAAATTTCTAGAGTAAGTTAATCCTAGCCATTATTCTCACTAGTAGATCAGAAGGTACAACTGGACCCGAATCAGGTGATCTTCTACTTTAAGTGATTGGTGTATTATTCATATTTTATTTATTTTAGGTTCATAACATAACCATGTACACCTACCCCATGCATGACACCTTCCCTACTACTACCCCGAGACAACATTATTCCCCTTGAAAACCCTAATTTCACAACTCTAGTACATTCTCACCTCTAATGTCCATTTTGAGTCCCCAACCTATCCAAAAAAACCTAAAATTTCATTGGAAACCCCTATTCAAGGCTCATGGCCTGTTATCCCATTTTCCGCATATAATAATAACTAACCTCTAGGGTTACTCCTCAAAACCCTAATTTCTCCTGGTTAGCCTAGCCCTCAATTTCTGGACCTATGCATATAATGTTATGGTTAATCATCAACTCGAATATCGTAGCCTTACTCCCTCATTTTGCACATGTGATAATACCCTTCCTATTCGAGCCCCCTTCAAAACTTTATTTCTTCATTTTAGTCGTAACTACTTCCCTATATCTTATATGGCTACTAAATTTGGTACACATTACCATAATGTCATGGTTAACAACATACTCGAAGTTTACATTCCAAATCCCTCATTTTGTACATGTAATAATAGCCTACCCCTAGGGTTTCATGCCTTGGCCTTCAAAAACCCTAATTCCACCTTTTGATCATATCTCCTCCCCTAGTGCTCTAGGACTTCGTACATCTAAATGACTACCCAAAAATTCCATCTTTAACCCCATATCCACTTCCTAATACCAATCCTCCACTTTACTCACATATGATCATAACTCCCCTTAGGTTTTACTCACCCTAGTCATAGTTTTTCACCCCCATACTGTATTTACCATAAAACTCCTCATTTTTGCCATAGTTATTTTGTATAGTATCTCAAAATTATTTTAGGAAAATTTACACTTTAAAGTACCCTACATGTCACTTTTCACAATATTAACCAAAATGCTCCTAGGTCTCAAAAACCCCACCTAAGTCACAAGGACTTCCCAAACTTCCCACACATACAATATCATATAATATGGATACACATCAACACTTGAAATCAATACAATTATAACCGCACTATTGTCAAGCCAAACTACACATACAACACTAGAGTCATTTATCATTTTGTGCATGCCATCACATAACACAAAGTAAGGATATTTATTAATAAAAATAGAACCATAGATATGACTGTATCCTTATCAGAGCTACTCCGATATCTAAGTGCACAAGAACTATGCCTCCTCTTTTGATATCTCCAAAATAATGCCTAGAAATAGGAATATACATATTTTATATTTTCTCTTCTCTTTTATAAAGATCAAAAGGGAACCTAGCCTGAGGAAAGATTAAGGAGGAGAAAGGAAATGGAGGTGACCAAAATAGGGGAGAAAAATGGTGTAGGCAGTGGTTACGACAGCGACACGACAGTGATAATAGTTGATTTTTGGTGGAAAGGGGTGAGGGTTGGTAGCTTAGGGTCGAGGGGTGGCATTAGCATTGGGACTAGCTGGAGCTGGTGGTGGTTGGTGGTTGTGGTGGAGTTACCAGCTGACGGTGGTGTAGGGTGGCACACATTCGAGAGAAAGAAAGAATAAAGGGGATAAGAAGGGGAAAAAGGAGGCTATTGGGGATCGTTATATAGGCTAGGGCACCTATGCATAGTGGATCTGAAGTTGTGGTGGAAAGGAGGAAGGAGAATGGTAGGCGACAGTGGTTGGGAAAAATGTAGCTTGCAATGACTATAAGCAAGGGAGAAGATAAAAATAGAATCAAAAGGGAGAAGTGGTGGCTTTGTAGGCAAGGGTAAAGCGTAGGCAAGGAAGAGACGTGGAAAGGGGGTGGTTGGGCATTGACGGTGGTGGTGTGGTATTGAAGCTGGCAGGGGTAGGGGAGGTAAGAGAAAATAAGGGAGGTGCAGCAGGTGGAAAGGAGAGGAAGGGAGAGCTCAATGGGGTATTTATAAGTGAGGGTAAGGCTGAGGGAGGGGGAAGATGATAGGATAACCTGCAGTCTTGGCATGTATGACCGTAAAGGGAGAGGGTGGTTGCATGTGACTGGGATAGGGTAGAGGCGCAAGGCAAGGGAGTAGGGGTGCAGGGCACAGACCAGTGTGCATGACCCTGTATGGCTAAGAGGGGAAAGGTGGGAAGGATGGATGGTGTGCAAGGGTGTAGGTGCAGGTAAAAAAATAGAAGGGAAAAGGCAACATGAGGAAGGGGAAGGGCACGAGAAAGAAGAAAAGAAAATAAAGAAAAAGAGAAAAGGAAAGAAAAAAGAAGGGGACGGGTTTAGCCATCTGAAGGGGAAGAAAGGGGGCCTAGGCCGCCCAAGGAGGAAGAAAGAAAATAAAAGAAAAGAAGAAGAAGCCTAGGTCAAAGGACAGCGCAACCCAGGAAGAAGGAAGGGAAAATAATAAAATAAAGGAGAGAAAAAAGAAAGGGAGAAAAAGGAAAATAAGGAAAGATGAGATTTTTGGGTGTGGGATTTAGGTTATATTTTTAGATTGAAATTTTGATTTAGTAGTAATAAATAAATAAAATTAATATAAATTACCTATAATTAATTTAGGACCATTAAATAAAATAAATTTTAGAAATTAGGTTAAATTAATTTGTTGATAAATAAATTTTTGGATTTTAAATTTGGAGTATTACAAAACATTTGAGACAATTTTGAGAAAATCGTCATCATAGGTCCATATGTCATAGAACTTAAATATCTTTTTATTTTTAGGTCATGTATGGTACAAATCTAGTAAAGCCAGGCAATGGTTAGAGAAATAGGTGGATTGGAAATCCATAGTAGAATTTATGTTTTGTTCAAACCATTTGATGTTGATGAATACTTTGTTATGTTTACAAATGATCCTCTTATCACCAATTGTCCTATTACTCCATGTGAAGTTGTGCCAAGTAAAATAGATATCTTCAACCATAATATTATGTGGAAATCTCTTGAACTCCTCCACATCCCTAAAATTAAAGCTTTCCCCTTGAAACTTCTCATAATTATGTAAAACTACATTTAAATTTCCAACTACAAGCTAGGGAATATTTGTGATAATAGTGGATACAAGCTAATGTCACGGGCCTCTTATGTCACTCCCCAAGTTATGTGTATAAATGAATGGGATACAAATGATACTTCTAGTGTAATTTCATGTAGCTTTAACCTAGGTACCCTAAGCATGAGCTTGTAATAATTTTACATGACATTTACTTGTGTCCCACAAACACAAACTCTCCCATAGTGATTATGAATATAGTCATCAAGAGCATCATACTACGTTCTTAATTGTATCCTTATCGAATGAAGATAGGAAAATATTATTCGAGATTTTACTTTAATCTAGTGCCTTAATTCCTTTTGTTTGAAAGGTTTATTAAGTCCTCAAACATTCCTAGAGCTTATCGTGATAACAATGAGGCCGATAAGATGTCATCAACACCCTATTTCTATTTTTCATCTACTAAATCTAGGTCTAACTCCAAGGAAGAAAAAATGTTACTTAGTAGAGTCCTTGGAACTACATTCTCTTGTAGGTAGTCACTATTTTTTTTTGCGAGGCATATCTAGGATCTTATTGAGGGTTTCAAGGTTTCCAAATATGATGCTTCTATTGTGTTTGACCAAAAGGCTTAGTATTAGGCATGTAATAACCCTACTTGTTTAGGTTTTCTTGCTAGGAAGTCCTAGATTGCTTTTGCACAGCATCATATTGGTTTGTAATAATAGTCTTTGAGTCTTGATTTGGGTTTTTCTTCTTTGAGCAAGACCAATAGTTATGTCCAAATGAATCACACAAACTATAAAATGATACTCTCCATTCATATATAATAGATTGTGTAATGGAACCTCCATCTAGGTCCTCTATATCAACTGGTTCAACATATTTTTAGTTACATCAACATCCATAAGTGCTCAGTCATATGATAGCCTGTCTCTTGATGTTTTTATCCTATCTAAAACTAGAGGTCAACCTATAGTACTAATGATTTGACTAATGGAATCCATAACCCAATAATCAATAGGGCGGTTTAGTAGTTTAATCCACAAGGGCATGAACTAAAATTGTTCTTTAACAAATTAGAACTACCTATGCCATTACTCAAGTATGAATGGTTGATTCATAAATGTATAGTATGTGTATTGAAGCACCCATTCTTGATCCTTAGTCGGACTTAAATTCAAGCACAATAAATCCATCATCATAAAACCATACTTGGCGAATTTGAACAAAAGGCCAATTTGATCGAACCATATTTGGAAAAATGCTAAAAACATTGCCTATAATTGTCCCTTGCCATTTTTTGCAATTCTCCATAACCTTATACATAAGGATGGAGACTTTCCAACAATCACTAGTAAGGGTAAAAGATCCATTGGTAGATCGATTACCAATAACAATATCCCTCCATTATTTTTGTCCAGGAGCATCTTGAGTAAGTTGTGTTAAAATAGCATTAGTAGCAAATGCAGACTCCAAATCTCTAATCTAGTTGTTAGGGTTCATATTAGATGACAAACCTGGGTGAATGTCGTTTGGATTAGAGGTCACTTGTTCACGATTTGGATCAGCATTCAAGTCAAACTCTCCTTCAACTGGATATATATTACAGACAATCAAAGTAGGTATTTTCACCATTGAGATGCCAACAGACAAAGGATTTGGAGAGAAACTTGTGGCTACTTCAGCCATATCCATTGGTAATTCAGCTAAAACATTCTTGTTTTCCTGTGCTATAACTCTTTTCCCTAGTGACCTACTCATCTTGGCATTATGCAAACTCCTATTCTTAGCCATGTGGAGAGGAGAGATGAGAGAGTTCACCAAGAAAGCTTTTACCATTTCCAAATCACCTTGGTCATCTATTTCTTCCCCCATTGCCCCACCTTTTTTTATCCGACTAGAATTTTTTTACTAGAGAGCTTATATATAACTGTCCATATTAAAGTAGCCATAGATATCATATTCTAGGTTTATTTTCTTAGTAGCCCCAAATTAAGGATAATTTTTTTTGTTTTTCTATCATAATAACTTTTATTTTATTTTTAGAGCAATAGAATATTACAAAAATGTATATTCCAAACATAGAGACCGTAGTTATAAAAAATGACATTGTGTCTATCGAGTTCCTTTATCCAAACAACTATAATTACAAAAAAATGATATGTGTCTGTTTGGAAGCATAATATAATTTGTAAACTTATGTACCTTATAATAATTTGAAGTCACTTTGATGCTCCAATACGTATACCTAGCTACCTTGACCCATAATTAGTTCTTTACTTATCATTTTTCCACATAGGTTTTTTTTTTTGCCTTACCTAGAGTTTTATTTGTATAAACCTTACTTATTATGCATAAGGTGGATTGGTAGATTAGATGTATCCTCATATTTTTAATCAATGCCTCTTACTCGGTATTGACATCATTTTGGACATGACTCCCCATAGCCCAATGTACGCATACTTTAGTTATAATCTATATACCTATTTACATGTGATAAAAAAAATTTAAAAATTGAATTGATTAATGTTTTTTGTTGGCAAAAATTTGCTACTTATTGTGTTTGGTGGGTCTATAAGTGACAATCAGGTCTCGTCGGGCAGGTTAGGTTTGGATCAGGTTATAGCAGATAGGGTTATCCTCAAGTCAAGTTGTTTGCAGATTAGTTTTAGATTAGCTTATCGGATTAGGTCAAATTTTGGTTGAGCAAGCTCATATTCAAAGTTATTTTATGTTTGAGCTAATATGATATGTCATGGTAGGATTAACTTGACGAATCAATTTTTTTAAGTTTTTATGGGTTGAGTAGGTTTCGGCTCTAACTAATCATGGATCAAATCACTTTAGGTTTAGGTCAAATCAAATATTGATAATCAATATTAATCTAACTCATTAACTGCATAAACATGCATTAAGTTTGACTGCAAGTGTCTAATTAATAATTTATTACTAATTATTATTTTAGTATTATTATGACTTTTTAATAATGTATTTTTACATGAAAAAATTAATAAAATTATAATACCATTGTTGAATTAGTATGTCCACAATAAAAGTAAAATTTATTCAATAATATACTTTCAAAAGCTTTAAATAAATAATAAGATATTTTTAATTTTTTATTATCATAACCAATTAATAATGAATCTGGTTTTGTCAAGTCAGGTATCATTGATGGTTGATCATGTTAACAACGGGTCGGATTAATGTTGGATTATAGATTAGGTTTAGATCAGGTCGCATCGGATTACTTATATTCAAATTAGCATCGGATCAAATTTAGATTATGTTAAATTGATGAATTTTTTTAAATTATATCGAATAAAATTTTGTACATATCAAATCAAATCAGACAAATTTGATCAACTTCTGACAACAATAAGAGAGGCATAAGCTAGCCAGCTTATAAAGTAACTTTTGAGAAGCTAAAAAGTAGTTTAGCTTCTCATTATTGTTTTCATTTTTAACTCTATAATAAATCTAAGCTTAACTTTTTACTTATATAAATATGGCTTCTAATGTCTTCATTGAGTCCATGTTTGACTATACTGGTCATACAACTTCTACTATCAAAGAAGATATAAAGTAAGCCAAACAATAATTCTTTAGAAGATTTATCCAATGAGTACTTTTTTTTATAACATAAAATAAAAAAAAAATAGTTCATGATGTTAAAACATGGACATCTCCTATCAATTACACACAAAGCTCAATGTTGTTATTTATTTATTTATTTTTTTAAGACAACTTCATATAGATGCTTGATGTAACATGAAAAGAAAATGTTTTATATTTTGAAAGTATTTAAAATAATTTTGTATTATAAACTTAATTTTGAATCATGAAACCCATCTCAGGTTACAAATAAGATTAATGGATTCAATAAATCAAGTAAATATGATATTTACTTTATACGATGAAATAACTATAAATCAGTTCAAAAATAATAATTTATTAAATAGAATAGTTATAGTTTGGTCAAATAGATGATAATTATTCTATTGTTATTAAATGATTATACAAATAATGTGTTAAATAAAATCTAATTTTTTTAACAAAATGGTTATAATAATTTGATAAATATTAATTAGCCAGAATTGGCAAATTGTGGATAGAATAGTATTATTTTTTAAAATTAGTAATATTTAAAAAAGTGTTATGAATAAATTAAAAATATTTATTTGATGAAATATTATTTACTAATTAAAAATATAAATTAATATATAAAAATTGTCACATAAAAATTTGTATTTGTATGACATTTATCTGATAATGTAAAGTGTTCTTAAAGTAGATAATAATTTAATAAATCATTCAATTATATGAATTTATAAATAGGAAACTATTGCTAATTTGCACTAATTTTTATTTGGAAATATTTTTTACTCATTTCCTCCATATTATTGATTTATTTTATTTATTGAAAGTCAATAGATCTTTCTTTAATTGTTGCTGAAATTTTTTTAAACTATAGATATTTGTGAAAATCATTCAAAGATTTTATTAATTTTTCTTAGAACCTTTTTAAACAACATTTTTATCACAAAACTTTTTCTATTTACATAGTAGTAGGAAATACAATATTAATACTTTCAGCTACATTGATTAGATAAATCTAATAATATTAACTAATTTATAAGCTTTCATCTATCAGCTAAATTTTCAACTTTTAATTGCCAGCTAATTAATTTCTCAGCATTCCATCAGTGTAATACAGTTTTATTTATTTTTTTTCTCCATCAATCTTGATATGATATAGTGAGAAATTGAACCGCCATCTTTTAGATTTCATTTGATTCTTGATATACTTAAAAATAAATAAATTAATTAATAATTTTTCATATAAGATAATAAAATATGAAAAATAAGAAAAATAAAATTCAAAGATTTCTTTTGGCCCCTTCCTGCAAAGATTTCATATTACTTTTATGCTTGGACCACATTTATACTCCTATGTTTTTCTGCCACTTTTTTTTAAAGAAACACAAAATTTTCTTCCCCGACCTTTATTTGTTACATAAAACTCAATTTTTTACGCCTACCCACTCTAAATTCAAATGGGAAGGTTCCTTTTATGAATACTTCCCCTTGATAATTTCATGATGGGTGTATATATATATATATATATGTACTAGTTTAATTACGTAGGTCAATCTTGTACGCTGTCAATTTATAGCGTTAGTAGTCAACATATCACAACAGCTATATTTAACCATAAAATAAAAAGGTATTGAATAAATAAATCGGGCTAACATGAATTGCCTTTCTAATAAATTGAAAAAGTTTCTCTTTGACCTAATGTTTAACAGCACTAAAAATATGAAGGGGCAAAAGCATAAAAGATACCAAAACACACCAACCCTCCTATAAAAGATCTATTTTTTTTTCTTCTTCTTTTTATGGAGATATGTGGAACAAAATCTTTTCATAAAATTGTGACTCAAACACATATACAACTTTAAAAAATATCTCTGGCATTTATCAAAAATGCAGTTGCCAATACTTTATTATTTCTAATGCTATATAACTTAAGAATGAATTTAAAACTATTTTCTGATGTGAAAGATCATGAATGATTAATCTTCTTCTACAATGTATGACATTTTATCTTGTGACTTAGATAGAAAAATCTCGTTCCAGGACAATAGAAATATTGATTATGGTTGATGGTTTTGTTTCACTTTGATAGTTTGATATTGATCTAATCCAAGATCAAATCAATTCAATAGAGAAATCACTTAGGTTTCTCTAAAGAATAATCTTCAACTTCTCAAAAAAACTCTCACTTGATGCAGAAGAGAAAAGAGGCTTCAAACTTAGCTCTTAATGTCGATTATTATTTACTTGATTTTCATCTATTATAAATGTACAAGCACCTTATATAGATAAATATACACACACACATGCAGCCCTAGCTTACTTTTTATTAACCAAGATCAACTAGAGTACACACCCATATTATATATATAATGGCTACAATGACAAATTACAAACATTACAAAATATATAATAAAATAACAAAGCTACAAAAAACCATAAGTATGTAAAACATTGAATAATCATATATAATCAAGCTTTGTGTCTTATAGCCTTGTCTTCCATACAACTTTGTAATCCTTATAATGTCATTGTCTTGTACACTAAATATATTTGATGGATTAATCTTACAAACATATATAATGCCTATAAGAGTTTCTTAACAAAATATTAGAAGTATTAAGATCTTCAAGAACAATTGTTTCATCTCTAAGTATGCTAACTCTTGTTCTTCCATATTAGAAGAGTGAGATTGAGATAACCTTGCATCATTTTTCACACTTGTCTGAAGTATTATATATATATATATATCAACATTGATAAGTTTCCACGAACATAAGTTAGAAAAGCCGTATAAAAAATATTAGAGGATTGAACTTAATTATTTAAGGCACGACTTCAAATCAGTTTGGCTCAATTTACTAAGGATGTCATGCTCAAATTCAATGTACTACTATTGTACATGTATGTTTGATTGGGGTGATTTAGAGTATGTAAGAGAATTGTTAAATTCAATGTACTAGCTTTAGATAATGGTAAAAGATATTGAAAGTAATGGTGAAATATAGGGTTATGTAAAATAATTGCTAAATTTAAGTAATTGTAATGAAAAATAATTATAACTTTGACAAAATATACGTGTAGTTATAGTGAAAAATATGCATAAAACTAATAAAATATAATTAGATCGGTGTTGAAAATTTTGAAAGAATTAATGAGGAAAAACATGTGTAACAGTGAGAAAAAAATACTTATATGCATGATAAAAGTATAGGTGCAATTGTGGTAAAAGATTTGATAGAATTGGGCTGATGAAAATTAGATACAATAATGATGAAATATATGTTCAAATTAATCAAAAATATATAAATATGGATGATTATTTGTTGAAAAGAGAACTTTAAAATATTATGATATTTTTTTATATTTCTCTAATAATGATAATAAAAGATATTTTAATTAAAAGATAAAATTATTGATATCATAATGATACTAATAGGTTGTACCTACCTTCTATGTGTAATTGAAAATAAATACAATAGAGAAACAAAACTCACTAAATCTCTTTGAATGGATTGAATAATATGATACTAAATATTATATCCTCTAATAAATAGCATGCACGTAATTACAATAGAAAGATTTTCGTTCATCTAATAAAATAGGTACAAAAAATATTAGGAAAGAAAACACTTTAATTTATAATCTTATAAAGTTTAAAGAATAAATATATCTTTCAAAAATCATTGGTATCTAATATATTTTCAATGGCGACAATAATAATACAAGGTTAAAAGTACATAACTAATATTCTATCAATATTAAAAAATTATGATATTGATACTTATTAGAGACACTGACCGTCCATATATTTTGATATTATATAACTATTAATTGTACAAAATATGATATGCTACTATTGTTATAAACAATGATACTATAATAACTTATCAAATATATTCATCTTATCTGATAAATATACTCTGCATATGGAATTATGTTGAAATCATTTAATGTCTTTGCTAGCATATTTAATTGCATGTATTAGTATGTTTATCTATTTACTATATATAGATATTGTTTAGCTTTGAATATATAGCAATATGTTTAAGAACTTTTTTAGTTTAATTTTTTAGTCAATATCAACATATTTAAATACTTATAATATAAACTTTACAAGCATATAATAATATCTTTATTTTCACATGTAGTGGAAGCTTATTATGTGCATATGTGTTGATCCTTTTGTAACTTATTAAAGATAGCAAATTTACAAATTATATACTATCAATGTTAAATAGTGATGATATATAATTAAGCATACAAACTATAGATAACTAGTATATTATTGAGGCTAAATTATTATTATTATTATTATTATTATTATTATTATTATTATTATTATTACTATTATTATATACTGACAAAGAATGCATTATACTCATCATTTTCTAAATTATCTAAGGGCATTAGTTTTCTAATTCTTTAACACCAATCAATTTTTATTATGTATATTATATATTTGATTAGTTAATATTTCATTTTTTTAATAATGTATGTTATTTTTAACAAGACACAATGATTACAAAGTAATAATTTTTAAAAAAAAAATATATAAGATGACTAATATATCCTCGCACAAATCTATTTTTAATAGCTTGATCATTAATTAATGAAAGGAGAATAGAGAATATAGAAGAAAATGTAATATTTAATTTATATAATATTATGTAGTATTTCTTATATTTTAAAATAAATTTTTTTAGTGTGTTATTTTTTTTATTTTTTATTTATAATTGGAAAAAACCTCCACAAAGAAGATAGAAATAAAAACACAACAAGAGAGGAACACCTCTGACAATTCAACATAGTCACCTTACGAAAGGAACAAGAAAGGCAAGAAAGAAAACACAATACGGCTAATCAACTACCCAAAGTTTCAAAAACAGCCACAATCTAAAAATTCATTGTTGCCTAGTTAGCGTTTGGACATTTTGGACAATATCACCGACAATGTAGGTGAGATGTGGATTAGTATCCTTCACCTATAAGCCAACTTGAAACTAAACACTCATCAACATCTACTTACTACAGTCTTCTGCACTTTTGAAGATAATTCTATTTCTAATTTCCCATATAATTCTGATAGTAGCAAAGGAGGCAGCGGTTCAGATGCTATTCTTTAAACCCCTTATTTGAAAACTTAGTCAAGCTAAGAAGAAATCCATAGTACTCAGTAGCATCACCCATTTCGTCCCGAGCCATTTACAAATTCTATACCATAGCTGACCAGTAAATGAGCAGTGTAAAAATAGATGGTTAACAATCTCTATTTCTGTATAACAATAGGGATAGCTAGCATCCTGTGGGCTAATAATCCGGAGGCCGAGAAGCTTATCCTTTGTGTTAAACTTTTGAACCACAAACCAAGTAAGCAACTCATTTGGGGGGTTTAAATCTTCGCAAATATCTCTCGGATCAATTTTCTCTTTTCAGTGCACATCACTAAACAATTTGGCCGAAAACTTCCCATTTTTATCTTTTTAAGTGTGATATGTACTGTGAAATGAATGAAATAATATATATTATAAATCTTAAATATTTTAATACCTAATATATAACTAAAATAATCTAATCGACATAAAAAAATGATTTTAAATTATGATTAATACAAAACTTAAGAAACTTACCTTATCTAAAAGTTTTTCCTTCACTTTGTGCGGCCCACCACCTATATAGGACAATTAACCCACATGCACAAAATTTATTTCGGTAGGTTCTGAATCTGGAGAAAAGAAAAATCACCAAGACAATTCAATAATCTCGTTGGCCCATTGGCGAAGAGTGCCGTCCGATCGACGGATGGGGATAGATTTCCCTTGTTGTCGCTGAAGACAAAAGACAGAAAAGTAGTAAATTTAGTGGGGGCAACCAGTGCTGGGGGAATTTTTCAGCTTTAGCTTGTAGAAAATATCCGATTTATTTTATTTTATTTTTTTTAATTTTTATTAATAATTTATATAAATTGAGGTAGATAATAGTTTTAAATTTTATTTTATTTTTTTAAAAGTTTAATAGATCATATCTATGTTTTAAAATTATATATATATATATATATATATATATATATATATATATATAATTTCTTTTTCCATTTATTTTTATTACTATTTTTTAGTTTTTTAAAAATTAATATTTCCTTATTTTCTGTGTCTATTTTCACATTCCGTCCCGTCTCGGGATCCGGGTGGCCTCTCACAAATATAGATGGGTCCGCGAAATCAATGTTTTGTCTCCCGCTGGTGGAGATCTTAGCATTCATATCCCACATGCCACAAGGCAGGGATAGTAATAGTTCATGTCGCTCTCATTTTATTTCTTGTGGGCATTCGTCCAAAATTTTTAGATTCGATTGCCTGAATTTTTACATATTTAAACAAATTTTATTAAAATATAGCAGTTCTATATCCGATGTATATGCATATGTATATGTATGTATTTATGTGTGTCCGTATATATATATATATATATATATATATATATATATATATATATATATATATATATATATATTTATCATCTTATTTTATTAATCTTATTTAAATTCATACTTTTTTGAATATTAATTTTATTTATTTACTTTATAAGTAATCTGTATGGTATTTAGTTATAAAAGTGTTAAAATATTATTTAAAAAGTTAAAGTGATTACTTAATAATGTTTTTTTTTCATTTGATTTTTTTATATCAAAATTACATATAAAACATAAATATGTTAGTGTTTATATAACTATTCACTTTTTTATAATAAAAAATTACTAGGCTCATATAAAATTTATTTATCTGTTAGACCCAAGAACATAGTTATAAGAATTAGATCGTATTGGGGTAGTCCGATCCGTGAACCGATCAAGTCACCGACCATATTCCATGTAACGGTCTTCATTATCTCATAACCGATCAGAACTAGACCAAAATATATTGGATTAGTAAAAAACTAGTGAACGGCCACTCGGATTGGTCAAAACTTGAGTGAGAGCGGTCATAATCATATGTATTATAATTTTTTTGTATATTTCATATTTTTTTTCTATCTAATATATACCAGCGATACAATCAATCCAACTAGTGAACCCTTTACAATATCAGTTTAATAACCGATTCAATTTTTAAAACTATACATGAGAAGCCTAAGCATGGATATGAATATTTCGGACCCAAAAGGTGCGAATCAAAAATGAATCTAGGCATTAAATATTCTTTTGATTTTCATTAAAGAGTATAAATATTATTGTTAGTTTTATTAGTTTCATAATAAAAAAAATATGATTCAATTATTAAAATAATTTTTTTGAATATGTTTATTATTATTATTATTATTATTATTATTATTATTATTATTATTATTATTATTATTATTAATTTTACTTTATTTCATAATAAATGGCCAATAGTTTTTAAAACTTTATTTTACAACATAAGTTATTTCCCTCAATTATAAAACATTAAATGCTATATTACCACCTGTACCATTCCATTTTTTTATTAATTATTAATTAAGTTGGAGTATTAATTGGATATCATCTATTAATGTACGTGTATAGTAGTAAATTTAAGTTTTAAAACTCCTAGATATTATTTCTAACAAGAGTGCTAAAATCGTAAATGGACTTTATTTTGAAACAAATGGAGTAGTTTATCTAGTATGTTTTTTAATAATAATTTTTGTTTTATAGTTGAGTTTGTTTATTAATTATACTTATGGTTTTCTATATTTAATTGTGTAGTAATACTAATATAATGGTAAAATGGATAACTCTTTTATGATTATAATCACAATTAAAATACAACAAATATTTAAAACCTTATTCATTACCTAATTAAAAATTCATGGTACTATTTACAATAATGGAAGATTATTTAGCTTAAAGGCTTAATATATATATATATATATATATTCCAAAATATAACATGTGATATATACAAATAAACTAAATATTCTATCATTTTTTTACTATAAGTTGTGAATAGTTTGAAATTTTCTTAGATATTTTTTCTTTCTTTCTAAAATCTATATTATCATTTCTTCTCTTATCTTTAAATTTTCTATTATAAATGATGTTTGGAATCTTCTAGAAACCTATTTTTAATACTCTTAAAATATATGATTAAAGATCTATAATTTTTCTAATTAATAATTTTATAATTCTATTCTCTAATAAAAATAAGAATAATATACAAGTAAGTAGGGCATTCCTTTTATAGTTGCGAAAATTAAAATACATTTATATAAAATTCTTCGTATTATATGATTAAAAAATATGTATTACAACTTCCGACAAAGAAAGTGTATTTTTTTTGTAATTAAATTTTATGTACAAATTAGAAATGAAAGTAGAGATCAATAAGTTAAATAGTATTTTGATCCATTTGAAATAACACTTTATTTTTTTTAAATGATAATTCAACTTTTAATCAAATTAGTACCTAGTTTTTTCTTGTTAACATGTAATAGTAGGTTAAACTAATTTAAATCCATACCCTCTCCATATTAATCAAGTTAAATCCTTACTACGAGTTTAACTCATAATTAAATCTACATATCTAAATTAGGTTAAAAAGAAAAATAACCATTTATAGCTTACGAAATGCATTGTTGAGTGAGTGTTTTGAGCTCCAATATCTACTTTCCAACTGTAGATTTTCAAATTTTATATTATATATAATAATTTTACTGTCTAAATATGATAAAATAAGTGGCAACAATAGTAAAAAAACAAAAAAAAAATACCACTTCTCCAAACATGTACAAACAAGGAAGCAGCGGTAGGTGAAGCTATAATATCACATCCTAAAATCTTTCAAAATGTATTTAAAATTATATTCATATTAGATAAATTAGTTTTTATTTTGGAAAGAGCTTAAAATTCTAATAAAAATGTAAATTTTGAGTGCACCAATAGAATGATTTCTCCAATCGATTAACTGATACGCTTAGGAATTGATACTTTTATTCCCTTATAAATCAGTTAACTAGTTTGCCCAAACTGATCAACTGGTTGTTATGTAATTTCATATCCTTTTTATGATTTTGGTTTGAATCCATTTTTAATGTTAATAAAAAACTTCTAATTAGAATATGTTTGTGGTAATAAGTATATTTTGATGCTTTAAGATTATTTTAACATTATTTAGATCATTCCTTGATTTTTTTTAGCTAAGATTTCTCCCAAAAGCACTTCTATAGTATTCCTCACCATTGCTCTCTCTCCCTCACCTTCTTCTCTTTCTAGCAGCCATCGCTATGTGTTTAACTTCCTACAACTTCTTTCCTAACTTCCTAACCCTTTGCCATACCCCTTTTTTACTATAATCCACCTCCTTTATATCATTATGCCTTTCTCTTACAGTTAGTTGCCCACACTCAACCAAGTCAATATTTTCTCTCTTTCGTCTCCTTAAGGATGCCAATCCATCTCTCTCCTATACACTCCATTCATAATTTATTTCCACTTCTTACCTTCTACATTTTCTATCTTCTCCCTTTCCATTGGTAAATTTTGCTAAGTGCTAAGATATTATTCATTTCTCCTTTTTTCTTTTCTTGTTGGAAAAAATAAAGGCTTACCTCTTTTCTCTCATCCTTTGGTTGATTCTCATCTATTCTTTTTTTTTTCTCCTAATATTAGCCTTAACTATACTTTTTTTCTTTTAAGCAAGGAAGGATTAAGGTTTTTAGAAAGGTTGAAGATCTTAGTTTTCTCTTTGAAAAGTTGTGTTATGCTAGTTTTCTTCTCCTTCTTCTTTTGATATGTTTTGTTAAGTTTTGAAATAAAGTTTTAATGGTTTTGATTCTTGATTCTCTTAGAAAATTGAGATATTGGTAGAGACCATCAAGTTAGGAGTATTTTTGTGCTAGAATATTTGTTAGACATAAGGCATCCTTATCTCTAATATGAATAAGGTTTTGATTTGTTTTTTTTAGTTTTGAGTGCTTGGTATGTCATGTGATGAGTATATTTTATGTTGAGTTCTTAGACTCCAACATTTCTCCATGTTTTAACTTTAGAATTTTTGGCGTATGTTTAAGAATGTTGATGTTATACATGAGTTTAGTGAATTTCAAGCATGCTCTTGTTGAGTATTGATTCCTATCGTGATTTATGTGAATTCATTTGTGGAGTATGTATTTTAATATGTTTTGAAACATACAAGCATACTAGGATTAATTTGAAAAAGATTTTTGATTTTGTTTATTTGTGGTTTGTGAATTAGGGCATTGTTTATTTCAATCCATTTGACTAATTTGCTATAACTAATCAAATAGTTGTGTGAATAGTCACATGGGTCGGTAGCTATGTTTGACTGGTTGCTTAAACAATTGATTGGTTGCCATAAGCAGTCCATAAGTTTACCTAACCCATAGAATAGTTGCTTTGTGAACATAATGGTTTGGCCTCTACTTAGATCCATTCACTAATTCCTATGAACAGTCAATTGGTTGGACCAACCAATCATCTAGTTTTGGTGTATGATATTTTTCATCAATTTTAGTGTGACCAAACTAGTTGATTTGTATTAGAGACCGATTAACTGGTCTATTTGATTTTTCCATATTTGCTTATTATTTGTTGCTCTCTATTTAGGAATTCTATTAATATTTCTATGCACTTACAACATTTTAATCATGATTTTAACTATGCTTAACCAAAATTTTAACATGAACCAAAATGATAATATTATAGGCTTTGTGTGGTTAAATTTGATGCCACATCTAAACACCCACATAGTGGCTTATATGTTGTGTTTGATGTTATCACATGGAAACAACCAATTGGTTATCAATGGAATTGATTGTGATTTGTGCTATCACTTGGAATTTAATAATAATGGAATTAAGGTTTTATTCAAGCCTTTTCCTCTATCTCTCAGGGTAGCTATCTAGGAGTTAGTGGGTGAATGACTCTATGTTTTTATCTTTTCACTAAGTACCTATTTTCTTTTCTAATAGGTTGTGGTCAGTATAAGGTATGTACATATCTTTGAGATATAGGATTACACTGTGGCAAGCCAGTATAGTATCAGTGTCCAACTTGGGAAGGTGAGGTATCCAAGTAGAAGCTCTGACACTTTGTATCATCCATTGGTTAGGTCAGTTTGGTATCTTAATTTGTGTAGCCCTTGTGATGGGTGAGGTATCCCATTATAAACTCCCTTGATTTACTCTAACCACATATAATGGGTGTGGTATCCCAATCTGTGCTAGCTCTTACAATAGGTGCATTTGATGTATGGTGAATGTGGTGTCCCCAAATAAAAGCCCTTTTGATGTATCCTAATCCTGTGGGGTGGGTGTGGTATCCCCTTGTGTGTAGATGTTCCATAATGTTGGTTCATGGTGGATAGGTAAGTGTGGTTGAATGAACTATCTTAATAACTGAAAAGTATGTGGCTACTAAAGGAAGATTTGTGATATGGTTTCTGTTATGTGCATATGATGTATGACCTGTATTATTATTTCTTGCATGATTTTTGTGCGAGTATGCTTTATCATATTATATTCATGAACCTAGAAGTTATGTTATTTGAGTATGTGGTATACCATGTTACTACATGACCTCAATGTGTAGCATGATCCCTTACCATATTTTAGGTATTTTGTTTTAATATTACTTTATCGTATTGATACTACATTTGTGTGGTAACTATGATGATCTGACTTCTGGTCCAATGAGTACAAGACGATTTACAAGGTTATGATTCTCACCTATAGTATGTTCATGATGACATCATTGGCTAGCATATTTTCATTACTTGGGGGGTTGAGAGTTACATTTCCATTCAGTTAAGAGTTAGGCTAACTGACTTAGATGTATTTTGTCTATTGTGTTGGGAGGATTTTGGTTCTTTCTGATTATTTAAACTCTTAATTTTGGTTCTTGTATCCAGTAATATAATCTCTCTTCCATATATATTATTATTCTCATCATTTTTATCATTACTATTGTACTATTAGAGCATGCATTCCTTTGTTCATCATTCTGTTCTACTTTGCATCAAGCGTGGGTTAGATGATGATCACATATCTTTCATGATTGATGTGGTGGTGAAACTCCATGATTTTATTTTAAAAACATTTATGCATTGTCTTCAAACAAAATATTTTGGCTCAAAATTTTGGGGTGTCACAGAAACCATTAGTTGCGGTCAATAAACAGATAAATTCCAAAAAGCCTCTAATTCTTATGTCAATTACCTTCACCTAAGGCAAAGGCCATGATTGAAGTTTTTCAATATCAAGCCATTGTATATGGTTTATAAGGTAGTTTTCTTATGTTTTCTTAACATTGGAGAATGAGGTTTGGAAATTTACTCAATAATTTTTTCTCTTTGAAATGCTCATGGTGTCTCGCCTGCTTTCATGTTAATAGTTGGAAAATTTACACAATATATAACTAGTGGGAGTGATTTGATGTTGTCTAGCATTAGCATTTCATTCAAAGGACTACCATCATTTCTAGTTGTTTAACCATGGGCAATGAAAATTCCTACTAATCCAACTTCAATTATAGTAAGAATCACCACTTTGAGTAGCATTAAAGGAAATAATTACCAAAATGACCTAATTTAGTTTTTGATATACCTAAATAGCCCTCATGTTAGAAAACTAACCAAAATGATCCTTCCCATTAGACAAAGCTAATAACACATTTTTATTATTGCCAGAAATAACACTCTTGTTTGCTTGACATGGTTTGTTAAATAAATTCTAATAAAAAACGCTAGCAAGCTTGACGTGTTTCCTCTAACCTAAATTTTCCCATAGCATGTTAAGAGTATTGTTTTTTTTTCAACCTTTGTCTTCAAAATCCTCACATTTATTCTTCTCTTATCTTTGCTTCACTTCAATCTCCACTTCCCTTCAATTCTCTTCAATCTCCTCTTCTCATCTCCTCACTTCAAACTTTGTCTATTCTCTTGGATCTTCTCTTTAATCTCTTTGTCTTATTTCATTCTTTTACTATTCGCTTTAGTTTCTTTCACTTTTTATTCATAAATTACATATATACAAATTTAAAATATATTAGTTGAAGATATGTTTCTTTTCATTTAAATGTTTGTTATCTATGGTATATACATATATTATTTTTCTTAAAATTATGTAATTAGTTAGCCTAGATTTTTTTTTATTTGTTGAGTGAATTTAATAATTTTTTAAAATATAACATATAATGACCCATTTGTGCGTATATGAAGTATTTATAGTTTAGTATTATGCATATTTGAAAATTCTGACATAAAATGACCCATTTAGTTAAATGTTTAAAATTATACAAAAGAGTGTATATATGTTTAATTTTAGTTCTAATTAGTTATTAGTATTACATATGCTTACTTTTTCAATTTTGTTACATTTTTCTACTTCAAATTCATGATTGATGTATATATTTTGCAACATTATAAAGCATGTAACTAGGGCTTTTTCTTGAAATAGAGAATCAGTGGGATAAAGTAATGTGATTATAGTCTTAATCCAAATTGCTCTTTCTTTTCAAACCACCATAGATGTGATTTATTGTATTATTTGATTATCATCATTATAATTTGAAAAATACACTCCATTATATGTCATAATTTCTCAACAATTGGGAAATACAATTTTTAGTGCTAATTTTAATTTTAGAGTATATGTTTCATATGGGTTTTTTATATGAAGTACTTGACTCATGTTTGGTATGATAAGAAAAAAAATAGAAGTTAAGGATTCTATTCTTTTATATATAATAGTCTTGATGGTATAATAAAAGATCGACTAAAAGAGCTTTTTCATAGACTTTAGATTGTCTATGAAGGTATATATGAGTGATGGTATAATAGTCTTGATGGTATAACAAACAAACAAATAAATTTTAATATGAGTGATATTTATTTAATTCTATATTGGAATATACAACAATAATACACTACTATGGAATAATTATGTAATAATGACACATAAGTTATTGTTTTTTGGAAGTCGTTGATAAATGCATAAGAAATTGTGCATGGGAATATGAGCAAGTTATAATAATGATGCACTTAACCAAACATTTGGTTCATTTGTGGAGTCCAAATATGGTACTAAAAGGTCAAAAAATACCTTATATTTAATACACAAGTTTGATTAACTATTATATGGAAAATCATTAATTAAACATGGTGTTGGATTTGTTTTGGGTAGTTTTGATGATGGTTCATAGAATAACCATTATTAAAACATGTTTTAATAATGATTATGATGCAAACTGTTAGTAAAACTCCCCCAAAAAAGCATAAATTTGCCCATTGTTTTCCTCATCTCTACTAGAATCATTTCATTTTAGATTTTCACACGCTCTCTTGCTCTCACTCTATGTTGCCTAAGTATGAGTATTTTATGAATTATATTTTAGAAGTAAATTGATTTGTAATGATTACTTTTCATGGGATACATATAGATTGGGAAACTGTGGATTGAAAATGAATGTCTGAAAATTATTTTTCTTGAGAATATGAAAAAGGAGTAGAATTTTTCATCAAGTTTATAGTATAACATGCTTGAAACTCTATTAGAATAGTATATCCTTGTTTGAGTTATTCTTAGATTCAATAAGTTAATGGTGATGATTTGAGAGATCATTTTTTATGTATGGAATTTATCCAAGTTTCACTCATTAGATACGACATGATGAGATACAATCTAGATATGGTAAAGAGGAAGGTAGGACGAAAAGTTATTAATCATTTGAGAACTACAAGGGATATTTTTTTAGAAGGGGTGATTCATTAGGTTGAGAAAAGTGTTTGAGATTGTTCAAAAAATTTTAAGAAGTTTTTGAGTTACTCAAATAAACCTTTATATAGTGAGTGTAAGATGTTTACTATATTATCCACTACTTTAAGGCTATGTAACTAAAAATATCAAGTGGATAGAGTGATAAGAGTTTCATGAAATTATTAACACTTGTGAATTGTATGCTCTTGATGATAACGTTCTATCCCATCTTACCTATGAAGAAAAACAAATCCTTTCATCTATGAGCATGCGTTATGAGAATATACATGCTAGCCCTAATGATTATATATTGTTTCACAATGAGTATGAGTCTTTGGATAGTTTTCCTAATCTTGAATGCAAAGCACCACGATACAAGAAGAACAAAGTGCTAACTAAGGTGTTATGGTATTTTTCTATAATACCAAGATTAAAGTGGATGTTGAATGATGCCCAAGATGCCAAGAACATAAGATGAAATGCTAATGAGAAGATAAAATGTAAGCTTATGTAACATCCATTTGACTCTCCACAATGTATAATGATTGATGACTGATTCTCTAAATTTGGTGAAGTAAGAAACATGTGTCTTGCACTTTATGCGAATAGAATGAATATGCACAGTCAAGGTGCATACAGTATATGGTTGGTGATTTTGTTTATATACAATATTTTATTGTGGCTCTATATGCAACAAAAGTATATTATTCTATATTTACTCATTTTGGGGCCAAACCAACAGGGGAATAATATTGATGTTTATTTGACACCTTTGATGGATGATTTGAATTTCTTATAGGATATGGGTTTTGAAATATTTGATGTATATATTGAGTATAGTTTTACTTTGAGAGAATTTTTATTTTGTATTATAAATGATTTTTCAGTGTATGGAAACTTGTCAGGTTATAATGTGAAAGACCATTGAGGATGTCGATATGTGAGGAGAATACTTTGTTTGTTTAGCTAACACAAGGATGGAGGAATGTTTTTCTCATTCATCATAGATTTTTATTGAAGTATCATCATTATCATAGGTAAAGGAAAATTTTCAATAGCTTCCAGGAAGAAGGGAAGGTACCAATCCAGTTGATGGGTTAATAAGGGTATTTGAAGATGAAACATATGAAGGTGCATATAGGTAGAAGAATAAATATAAGCCTCCATCTGTTAGGGTCGAAGAAGATGTTTATATTCTTTGAACTTTCATGTTGGGAATCTTTATATGTAAGAAATGGCCTCTATATGATGCATATCAAGAAAAATTATATGTGATAGCCTTGTTGGTACATTGTTTGATACTCCACGAAAGACTAAAAATGACATCAATACTCAAATGGATATAGAGGAAATGGGCATTAGGCACGAACTTGCACTAGAAGATAATGGAAGAAGAACATATTTACCACTAGCTTATCATACTCTCTCTAGAAAAGAGACAATTACGTTTTGTAAGTTCTTCAATAGTGTTAAGGTTTTAGAAAAATATTATTCAAATTCCAAAAGGCTAGTCTTAATGAAAGAGTTGAAAAAGTCTCATGATTGCCATATTTTAATGCAACATTTGTTGCCGATAACAATACATAAAATTTTATTGAAGCGTGTTTCAATTGTTATCTCTAAGATTTTTTGGTTCTTCAATGTAATCTCCCCTAAAGTCATACACTCTGATAGTTTGGATACCTTAAAAAGAGGAATTGTGATAACTTTATACCAACTTGAAATGTACTTTCTGCCTTTTTCTTTAACATTATGCTACATAAAACCTTTCACTTGTTTTAAGAGGTAAAAATGTTAAGTCCTCCTCATGGGAACTAGATGTACCCCTTTGAGTGATTTATAAAGTTAATAAAATGTTACATGAAGATTCAATATCAACCAAAAGGATGCATTATTGAGAGTTACCTATTCAAAGAGGCAATTGAAATTTATACAAATTATTTGTCTAATGCTAAAGCTCTTGGTATTCCTTTATCTCAATATGTAAAAAAATTTTAAGGATAGGGTATTAGGGGGAAAATTTTGGGCATGTAAACCCTAACATGTTCCATAAAGCACATCTTTATGTATTAGATAATATTAACAATGTTCAACCATATGTTGAAGAACATATGTGTTCTTTGAGGATTGAAAATCCATCAAAGACCAAAAAATGGATAATCCATAAACATTATCTTTCCTTCATAAATTATATAATAGGTTGCATCATTATGCTCATAAAAAATCTTATAACATTAATTTTTGAAACCCTACATTAGTTTTCTCAAAAGCCTCATTATAAAGTTTTCATATATACTAGCTATGCCCTTACCAAACAACAAGATGAGAAAAGTACCATGTAGAAAAATGGGATGACTTTAGTTGTAATACCCAAAATTTTTATCTTAACTTTATTTTGGGTAATTAATATTTAAACCTAACCCTAATATAGGATGATTAATATTTTAATCTTATCCTAATTTTAGATAATTAATATTATAATCTAACTCTAATATGAGATGATTAATTTTTAAATCTTACCCTAATTTATTTATCCTAAATTTAATCCTAATTCTAATCCTAACCATAAACTCCTTTTTCCATTTCTTTCTTTAACTTTCTTTCTCTTGCTTTTTCTTTCTTCGTCTTTAGACCCTATATCTCTTTCGTATGTTGATTTTCCTTATTAATCAAATTTTTCCTTATTATGTAACCTGAAACTAAGAGGTCTACCTAGGCCTAGCATCATCATAGCCTTTCCCTTCCCATTTCCCTAGGTTTGTGTCATAGGAAAAACTGTGCCCAAACCTCCCCTACTCTTTGCCCTACCTTGTACCCCTAAGGCACTTTTGGTCATTTCTCAATATTACACCTCACCCCTCCCTTATAAATACTCCTTATTTCGTTCATTATTCATTCAATCACTGAAATATCTCCTTTCTTTGTTTTATGAAAAAATTTCCTCACTAATCTTTGAGTAATTTCTGATCACCACTCCTATCGAATGTCAACACAATTGTGAATTGATGCCATTAGACTTTGTAACTGCCTAGCTAAACTCCACCGTAGTACTCTTTAAGATTTCTTCCCTCGACCAATATGTGTTTCCCTCTCTTTATTAGTTTCCTTGTCAAGAGGGTTAGACTCACCGAGCAAGTTAACTAGTTGACTTTGTCAACTCACAGAGCAAGTCAACTTGCCGGGAAGGTTTCCTCCCCCTATCTTGGTTGTCTTATCGGGTTTGGTCCTTATATTTCCCCTCGGTCTTGATGAAACAAATTTTATTTCCCCTTAGTCTCAACCAAACAACTTTTCCTTTCTCTCATCCAAGATAGCTTCCTTTCCCCTTATGTAAGCCATTTTCCTATCACTCGATCTTAGCCACTTGCTAGCCTACCAAGCACACTAACTAATTTTCGTCCCTCTTGACCAACACCCTTGGAATATTTCCCCTTTTCTTGATTTATTTCCTCTCACATTTCATCTTCTTTATCAATATACTTATACTCTAACTATTTTTTCTCTTGGTTGTAGGTGTTTCCTTGACAGCCTTGGAGGTAGAGGCTTAGACCTATTACTTGTTTAGATATTAGTGTTGTTTTGATAATGATATGTATTGCAATTAGGGTTTTTTTAATGTTGTGTATTTTGTGTGCATTGTGGTGTTGGCATGATTATATCGATAAATTCATGTTATTAATGTTACTATATGATAATGTTATACCACATTATGGAAATTGAGTATTACAAGGAAGTATGATCTTATGTGATATGTCATGAAATAAGTATTATCTTGAAATCCTAAGTGAGGTATTATGATATATGGTATTATAATGTGGTCTAGTTAAGTAAGGAAAGTGGACAATGATCATGGTTGAGTTGTTTATTCATGTAATAAGTTGAAGAACAACACAAATAATGATATCCGACTTGTAGGATTTTGTGGAAATTTGGATATTATGGCAATCATAAATATATTTTGGCTATTTTATGATAATATGAAGAACAAGTATGGCATGAAAATATTTGATGGTTTTATAATTATGGTTGAGTAAGACACAAGTTATATAAAATGTGATTTCAGGGCTTTGGTAAGAGAAGGACATTTTGGTTAATATGGGTTAAATATATAATGTTGGTGATTTTTGAATGAGAATGGAATTAATATATTCTAATAGTGATATATGTAATATTTGGGGTAATTATGAATAACATAAGTGTAGGAAATAAATAAGAAAATAGTTAAAATGGGAGTAGTAACCGTAGAGGTAGACTTGTTAACACATGTGTAAGGAATTAGAGTTACAACTTGATTTTTAGATATGTTGTTAATAATATTAGTTTGGGATGGTTTATTGAATTTGGTGATAAGATGAGTCTTATGGGAGGAGTCATACTTGTGAAATTATGGTTTTAAATGGGAGATATGAACTTTTTCCTTCAAGAATATTCTGATCATTATGTGGTTATGTTTAACGTGTCTTACATAATTACGTTAAGTATGGATTATGTGTTTCACATTCTTATATTCATTTAAAAATTTTGAGATTGAGATACACAAAAATCTAATAAAAACTTAATCACTTAAAGTTAAAGATCAAGTTAATGAGAACCGAGGTGTTATGTCCATTTAACTAGACGATAATAATAGCTCAGGACTATTCTACCTTCAAAGGTGCTTTAAACCATTCCACTAGTTTAACAATAGTGGTCAAGAGCATTTTCCCCCCGTAGATGTTGTGTCCATTCCACTTAATAATAATAGTGGCTCAAAAGCATTTTGTCTCAAGATGTGTTTTAGTTTGTTCTAACCGATTAAGAATGGTGGGTTCCCTAAACTCAATATAAATAAAAAGATAGATTGTGATTTTATCTAATGATGGAAATTTGGATTCAGTTATTATATTGTATTGTATCATTTTCAATACATGCATTTTATTTTATTTGGTTTAGTGTAAATGTATGTCTAATCCTTGATTATATTACTCCTTTACTCAATACGTAGCGTATTAATTATCCTTTTATGGGTGTTGCCTAGATGTCTCATATAATTTTACATAGATTGATGATGATCTCTTATGTGACCTTTCTGCTTATGATGATTCACCTAGGGAGGAGTGATCCTATTATCTTTAGGGTTAAACATAGAGTCATGTTATCAAATTATTAGTTTTTATTTGGATACCTTTTGGATCCTTAGTCCTGATAGATCCCTTTAAAATATATTATGTTATATTATACTCAAAGTTTATCTCTAAACTCTTATTTAAGTTTATGAAAGTATATTATTGCCTTTTAATTAATGTAAGAATGGTATGATAAGCTATAATCATATCAAATGCGGTAGTAACACCCATTTATGTTATTATTTTAAATCTGCTAAAATAAAAAATTTTAATCGTAAATTTTTAGGTGTTACATTAGTAGATGAGGTAATGCATATTTCTTGTGCAAAGGATAAGAATAAAACATATGTAAATATAAATTATTATTTGTGATTGAATGAATTTGGGAGCTAGATTACATTGTGTTTGAAGTCCCTGTTTTTGGGTGCAAAAGGGATGATAATAGTCATAGAGTTTATAAGAAGATGGGTTCAAATTTGTATATCTCAATAGGGTAGGGCATTAAAAAGACCCATTTATCTAGGCATCACAAGCAAAAAACGTTTTCTTCATCACTAATCCTACTGATAAAAGATAGTATGTGGTAATATCTATGAATAAAAGAAATGACAATAAATATGATGATGAAAATGATGCCAATTAAAAGAAAGAGTATGTCATAGATATGCAAGTAACTCAATCATTGAATGATGATAACAATAACATTAATGAGGAGGAAATCTATATAAGGGATGACCATCGTGAAGTAATATATGTATCAAATCCTAAAACCAAGCCAAAAATAAAGACGAAAAAGAAGGTAATGCAGGTAATAAAATTTTAACATATGATATGTGTGCTTGTTTTTTAAACTTCATATTGTTAATATATTCATTAGGCATGTATTTTGTTGAAACATAATTATGTGTATTTTGTATTACTACATATGATATGTGTGCTTGACATTTTAAATTCATATTTTTTATATATTTATTTATTAGAATTTTGTACTAATTTATTTATTGATATTTCACGGAGATATGGTAAAGAAAATCGTTGATAGGGACTCTAGTGATGAAGACTGAAAGAGATGAACAATTATGATGAGAATCATCACAGTGATGAGAGATAGAGGACCCTATGACCTTATCATCAACCCAATCAAACATTTTCAACATATCATCTGCACAATGTGACTAACTCAATGAAAAACTATTTTCAATTTTTTTTCTCATTTTAAAATAAATAATCACATTAGCTTTTTTCTAAATATTTCTTATAAAAATGAGAAGAAAAAAATGATTTGCTCTCCTTGACTGCAATCATATTAATGTCAATAATTAACATGTCATCTACCGTAGACATATCATCACGCATTCATGTCCAGACATCCTAGAGTAAACACAAGAATTGTATGTATTTACAATACAATCACCACTCACTAACGTTTGGTTAAAATTTTCATACTATTATTTTGGAGCTTATTTAAAGACATATAAAAGCTTTCTCAATCTATATACTTTGTTCTTTTGACCCTAAACTACATAGTTTTAAAGCAGCTCCACATAAATTTTCTCTTTTATGTAGCCATTAAAAAAATATTTTATTTACACCCATTTGATGGACCACAAGTCTAAGGATAGCAAACAAGGAAACCAAAGTATGTATAGTGGAAATCTTAGTTACAAGGGAATAAGTATCGAAAAGGTCAACATCTTTCTTCTGCTTGTAGCTGATAACTACTAATCTAGCCTTAAACTTATCTATAGTTCTATATATCTTCAATTTCTTTCTAAATACCCATTCACATCGAATTGGTTTACATCGTCTAGGTAATTCAACTAAGTCCCATGTGTGATTTGTTATTATTAAATTATACTCATTATTAATTTCTTCCTTCCAAAAACCAGCATCAACAGAAGTCACTACCTCACTATAGGATTTAAGATTCTTTCAATATGGTAAACAGACATGAAGTCCACATTAATCCTATCACGATCATCATTTTCAACAAGAAAGATGCTTTGAAGATTCTCTATTAGCTCATAAGTGCTTTAAAACACCATGTAGACGCATTCTCCATCAACAACAACTTTAAGTTGGTGGAATGAATCTTTATTAGAACATAATTGCTTTGAAGCATCAATGTCTAGAATCCAATCTGCCATCTTGTCTATCATACTAGAAAATATAATAAGTTAATAAATATCTAGATGAAACATGATGCAAGAAAAACCCCTAATCACAATGAAAAATATTCAATGACTGAAATCCATAGTGAAATTCAATAGGCCTAAATCACAAAAAAATAGAAGAAAGAAAAAAGAAAAAAGAAAAAAGTAAAAAGTGGCCATTAAACCAAACAAAAATATTGAGTAGTGCAGCGACATACAACAGCGAATTTTTTTTAGTTTAGCCAAAACTAAAGAAACCATAATAAATTCAAAGAAGAAAATAGCATATTGCATAGCTGATTAAAGAAAATAATTGACATCAGAAAATAAAGTAACGCATAACTTGATACCTAACCATAATAATGATAAAATTAATTAATTGTGAGATAGAAAAATGCTTAGCTACAATAGATAAAAAAATTGACAAGAAAATATTCCTCTAAAATTGACAACAAGACCAAACTCAAGAGTCTAAACACTACAAATCCTAGTAGGATCAAAGATTGACAATAGTATAACACCAACAATGTCGAATTCAAAATTTTGATCTCAATAATTGAGCAATATTCTCTTAATCAAACCTAATACAGTAGTAGGCTCACAAAATAAAATAAAGTAATCCAAAACGTTAAAAAAATCAAATAACCAAAGTATCCACTAAATTGGTACAATTTGTTTTTGGCAACAATAGAACACAAAAGTGTAATAATGAAATGGAACCAAGCAAAAACACCAAACAACACTAATAAAATAAAATTCAAAAATAGAAGTAGATTAATATTATTATTTCTATCCTTTAAATCAAATAAAACATGAATTTCACACCAACAAAAATGACTAATAGTACACAAATATGGTACGTATACTAATTTAATCTGCTTTAGATTGTTGACTAAAAATAGTTTACGTAATAGATCACAACATAAACATGGAATAGAAATTGAACTTATCAAACTGTTGGTGTGCCATGAATAACTTCATTTCCCTAATGCCAAATACGACTTAATTGTGGTGCAACTTTCTATATTGAACTGCACCAAAAGTTAACATAACTAATATCTAACATTGTGCACTCAAGATTGAAGATTTTGGAACTTGTAGATCAATGCCTAGGATTTTTATGTAAGATGGAGATGCTCGTTGAGGAGAAAAGAAAAAAAGTGGATCAAGGTAGAGTAGGAAGGTTCCTATGTGTGCACACGTATGCAGTCAAACCAAAACCAAAACTCTATTTAAATAAGAAAAAGAGTAGGGAAGAGTCAAGAATCAATTAAATTCAGTTAAATGTATTATAAACCAACTATCATAATAGTTGAATGCTTGAAAACGCTAAAACTAATTCAATTCACTTGAATTTCTAAAGATCAAATTTCATAATGATCAACTTTTTGAAAACACTAATTCTATGTGAGACTAGAACACATCAACCCCTAAAAGCTCTGCCATTTGCCATTACCACTGACATATAATGCAATTCATCCAAAAAACAATAAAATGTGTTCCAACTCATTTCAAGTGCAAGACAATGTAGAATCATGTCTCTAATATATAGTTTAAAAATATATCAAATTCAACATGATACAATAAAAAAATTGGATTTTTATAGTTTTTGATAATTCAATCCCAAAGAAATTAAATACCCATTCCGACAACAACCAAATATTTTTAGGTACCAAATTAGATTTTATGATATCAGATATTTTTGTATATCCCTAGCCAATATGTTTCCAATAATTTCAAATGCCAACATTCTACACCTTTAGGAAGGACACATAAACCACATCAACAATATGGTTGCTTATAATAACATTGGGTTGTTAATAGACCTTTTGGTAGATTATTTTTTGGAATCCATATTTGGTTGGTCATTGCTGTAAAGACAGCTCTAAAGATTATGTATGTATGATACACCCATATAGAATATCCCTATATGTCGTTCAAACAAAAAATAAGAATGATGATTATGCTTTCATAAAATGTTGATTATGTACTTATAATAATAATTTGTTACTAGCCTAGTAATTATCATATCACTTGAAACATGGTAAGCATTACATGAAAAATTAAGTAATCACCAATAGAGCTTACAATAAATCAAAAAAAATAAAATAAAATAATCATTGATAACTCAAAGAAGAAAAATAATCACTTTGAAATATAAATAATTATCATAAAAAAATTAAATAATAAACATATAATAAAGAAAAGAAGAAATTGTTGATAATTATAAACATAATTATATTAATTAACAATTATATCTATGATTTTAATTATATATAAATACGAACTTCCACCCCTTTCCTTTAGCAACCCATATCATCAATATAATTGTAGGAATTCTTGTAAGACTCCTCACCTCATTTCATATTAGATTAGATCATATCATATTATATAAGTGTCAATTAATTTAGGCCAACTAATATAAATAATAATAATAATAATAATAATAATAATATTATTATTATTATTATTATATAAATATAAATATAGTAATACCTATTATTATCTTTATTATTAGTGTGGTTAATATTATCTATTATATTATATTTTTCAAAGCTATTATTATTATATGTAATAAATATAATATTTAAAATAATAACAGTATTATTATTATTTATAGTAATAATCTTAGCAAAAATAAAATTGTTTTGCTAACATTGTTTTAAATATTATGATCATTACATATGTTATTATTTTGTTATTATAATAATTTTATTAATTTTCATTAATATATATATAATTATAATAATAATTTAATCATAAACATAATAATAATAATAATAATAATAATATGATTGTTATATCAATACTAATATTTATTATACATATAAATTTACGAATTAAAATAATAGTTGTTATTTCCATGTGTGTGTGTGTGTGTATCTATATATATTATGAAAAATAAAACCAGTAATTAAAATATTTTTATCACCACATTTATAAATATGGAAATGATAATAATTATTATAATTAGTTATAATAGTAATAATAATAATTTTAATACTTATATAATGAAAATTATAGTAGTTATATCTATTATTATATAAATAATTAATATTGTTATTATATGTAGTACTATTATAAGGTTGTTCATGTAATACGATAATTGATAAATTAATTTGAAAAATCAAATGAATGATCTAATTTTTTTTCCCTGGATTAAATAACCGATGTGGTCAATACAAAGTCAAACAAATCAAATATATGATCTGACAATTTCAAATAATATCTTATCTGATAAATTATATATATATTAGTTTAAAATGTAGTTATTGTTAGTAAAGTTTATACTTTTTAATTGATAGTTTTATTAAATATTTAAATATAATTGGAAATGTAGAATTACTTATTGAATATAATATATTTTAAGGCTCAAATCAAATCATTATATCATATTATTTTAAATTATATCGATTTATTATATTTTTAATTTTAGAATCTTTTTTTATCTAATATTTCTAACTTGTAATTTTCTCAAAAGTTTAGAATATCTGACTGACTATTTGCATGTGATTCGATTCAATGTTTTGAATATCTAAAACTTTTTTTTTCTGATATATAATATTTTGGATATCCAAAGTATTTTTGTAGGATATTTGATCAATGAACACCTCTAATTATCATTATCATTATAATTATTAACATTATTGGTGTTGTTAATTATTTTTATTATAACAATATATAATAAGTTTTTTTAAGTTTAATTTTACCTAGATCAAATCAAATATGATATAATCAAACTAGATTAGATAAAATAAAATTATATCATATCACAACTAATCAGAGCAGACTGGGTAAGAAAATTCTAACTAAAAAAATAAACAGAGCCATAATCGACTAACGTTAAAGGCACATATAACCAATTTAATATCCATGGCCATAACAGCTGCACTCTTGGCACGATACTACTAGTCTCAATTCATTACCACTTGCTAGCTCACTTAACAAGATTCCTCTATTACGTACTCACCAGCTTCTCTTTAGTAGGTGCTAAATTGTGGCACAACATCCAGATCACAAATTTTTGTCTTGATGACATGGGTGTTTCCAAGTCATTCGGGGCACTAGAGCACTGATAACTACTCACTTGCCTTTTAAGTATTTGTTTCAACATCCAAGAATGCTCTGTTTTCGGTTGGAGTGTCCACACATTCTACGTGTTATATAATTTCAAATTTATTTACAAATCCTTTTAATAGCTAACCCATCAGATTTGTGATCATAATAAACATTATTATTTTTAGTATAATTTTTTCACTAATAATTATTATTAAAAATATACATGCATTATTATTAGCAAACTATTATAATATTATTTATGAATAATTATGTAGTATTATATCAATATTATTAATATTATTAATTAATACTAGCCATTAAATATTATCATTAATTATCCAATGATATTTTTATTATTTATAAAAAATTAATACTCAAATAACTGATTACATGTTATTATTAATTATAATTTACCATTATGATTTATATTATTCTTCATAAAATCATTTTTATCATTATTAATTCCTAATTAGAATAACTATTTGCATACACTAATAATTAATTAATTATTAGTTACTGTTAATTATTAATTATTATCTTGATAATGATAAACTATTCTTATGAAATATTAAAGTCAATAAAAAATTATTATTATTTGTCATTATTAATCAATACTAATTATTATGATTTATTATTAATTATAATCATTACTATAGTTAGATAATAATAATAATAATAATAATAATAATAATAATAATAATAATAATAATAATAATAATAATAATAATGGTGGTGGTGGTGGTGGTGAAGATGATATTGAGAGGTTTTAAATTAAGTCAATTCATACTAGGTTCGACCTTATCTTATCAAATAAACTTGTATGAAGAGAACATAGCTATAGTGTATGAACATTGGTAAGTTATTTTTTCATATATATATCTTAGGGTTTTTTTCAATTAATATATTTTAGGACGTTTACAATTTTATGAAAGCCTTTATTATATAACATTATACAAATAAATCGATTTGTCATGCAATTGTCGATTTCTATGAATGACAATAAATATTTAATAGATGCTTTTATTAATCCTATATATGTTAAAACTTAGAAATGATAGCTTTATTTCATGATTATTTAATATGATTATTTCATAGTTTATATATTCTCGCTTCATATAATAGAATTGTGCTATTACTTTTTCTTATTGTCGCAAATAAAAAATTATTGACATATTAATTGTATAGGCAAAAATCCAATCCTTCTAGAAGCTTCACATGTCCTAGGCAATTCGAGACTTTGTAAGGGTTTCCCCTCAAGCCTATTCAACTCAACCCATACAATAGTGTTATGGGTGCATATCTTGACCCCAACATCTAGCATTGCTAAATCAAAACTGGTTGTTGCTTATCCTATCTAAACATGACCCAACTCCTCCAATTTTCTAGCATTGACTAAATCTAATGGTAGTGTTATCACTCCCCATACAGGGCACATTGTAAGACATGACCTCCATAAATAGTGGAGTCGTGAGACCCCCAAGGGGATACATAAATGAATCTCAACAATCTACTAGATAATAACAACTCACCATACACACTTTACAAGCTTTTGCTAAGACTTTTTAGCTCATGGATGTTCTCATTTGATGCTCCCAAATTGGCATCCCTAGGGACCTTGAATCATTCATTGTTGACGGTCATGCCTTTTATAAACCAATGATTGAGTCACTCTAATCCCACACACTCTCTCTCTTCTTTTGCATTATTTATGTCCTATGTGACTTATTTCTTTAGACTGGCACCATACCTGTGTTTATGTGATGCTCAAAAGGTTCTTTCTTATTTTCCATATAGGAGAATCAGTAATGTCCCACCCAACTCTAATTTGAATATCCATCGTAGATTGTGAGGGTCTACAATGATTATAAATGGAAATTAAAATTTACGAATGATATTTTAATGATATAGTATATATTATTAATATTAAAACAAGCATGCCTTGCATGTTCTCATGAATTAGTATCATGTAAATTTTGGTGAACAATATATTATAATATAATCAACAAGATAAAAGATGGGGTATTGTTTAATATAATAAGAAAATTTATCTATAGAACAAAATTTACCTCTAGAGTTCTTATTTTATCCTTTTCTATTTCCACTTCTTTCTATCCCTATTTTGTCTCCCCTGCTTACCTTTTCTTCATTTCTTATGATTAGCTTTTCACTGCTACATAAAAACTCATATGCGCTGGTTAAAAAAGTGGTATACGTGATGGTTATAAAACTATCATATAATTATTAAAACTTACCTAAAAAATTCTTGGCATCATATTTTATATGGAAGTTTAATTAAACACATAGATTTGTATATTAAATATACACAATGGCTATAGATCAAGCCTACTATGTATACTCTAAATAACTCCCATTTAGACCATTAAGAGGAGGAATATATGGTTCTTATACATGAAATCTGTTATGTATACCCTTAACTTCTCCCTAGTTAATGAGTTAGAGAATACATTGCATTATACATCTGTGTCTCAACCACCTTGTATTCTCTATGGCATGTTAAGGGTACAAACAGTGGGGTTTATGTATAACCACTTGTGTATGCCTTTTTTTCTAAGGAATATTTTGATCATTACTCTATCATATTTTTCCTACAAAAAACCTAAATATGCTTCCATTATTCTTTCACCAACAACATAAGTATTTGCCTCATCCAAAACAGCAAGCAACCAGAATAAATGATTATATACTTTGCTTACAAAGCCTTATACAAAAAAAAATTCATTCATATTTACACTCCATGTACAAAACAATTAAAGCTTCCCATGATTCTACACATAATTATAATAAAAACTTGTAATAAAATCTAACCATTCTTTCCTAACTTCATTAAATCTTTTTATTTTGATAACTAAGAAGGTCATGATATTTATAGACCTATAAAAGATGGAAAAGATTATGTTAGTATTAATTTATATAGATAAATAGAATTAATATAAACTAAACAAAGTAAATACATACTTCTCCTTGCCCCATCTAATGTTTGCAAATGATTTTCTTCATGAATATTATGACCTAGTATCCACAACTTATATTATCTTATTATCGTGAACACTAAAAAACATAATATCAATTACATTATCTTATAAGGTTCTCATACTAAATACTTAATATTAAATGACAATGATTCTTAAATGACATAAAACTACTAACCTTAATCTTTTTTCCAAGACATACGGGGTAGTAGTTCCCTTACCTTCTTTTGTGACCCAAAATAAGTCTTAAAGGATCTAATTTATGTAGTAGCCATATATTGAATTATATATAGATAGATAGATAGATAGATAGATACACCTTTCCACAAGTGATTTTAGATCAGAATAAGCTTTTCCATTAATTGAATCCATTTAATATGCGATCCTTAAAGATGGCTACAATATCACTATTACCCAATGCACGTCAAAGGAAAATGGAGCAAACAAGAGGAATTGGGGATTCATTTTCATTGAGTTAACTACATATGGAACACGTTAAATATTATCATTTTTCATTGGAGATTGCGTATGAGCATAAAAATCTATATATATCAGACCCATCCAAGACATTAGATAATAACTTATCTTTTAAGAACCTATGACCATGAAAGAATAATTTTTTTAGTATGAATACACCTTACTTCTAATAATTAAAATAAGGTTAAATATGAAAGGATTTAAATTACGTCATATATGTAATTATATGTTGACATTGTAAAATTTCACCAAGTAACAAATGTAGAATGTTCTCTAGTCCTAATTCATATATTCATATCTTCTAATTTCATGTGCAAATTAGATGGAAGATGAATCCTAATAGAATTACTATCTAACAAACATGCCATGTCCAAATACAACCTAAATTGAGGTGATAGGTCACGACGCTTGATTATTATGTTCATTCCCAAAGTTTTTTGGGCTTCTGCATACTCCATATCCTTTTTTTGTTCTTACTAATATTTTTTGCAATAATATGACTTCCCTAAGTAATAAAAAGTGGATGGCATAATCATTAGATCATATATTATCACTTAATTAATAATAATGCAATCTAAAATTGAAAAAGTATGGATTACCTCATCCTTGATAATTACAAGGTTACTGGGCCATCTAAAAAATCGCCTATCTGGTAAGCACAGTACAGGCATATCCACTTCTTATCGATTATATGCCACATCAAATGGCACTAACTCTATTAAATATGCCTCAAAGATATTATGAATTGAGACCCAAACTTTATCAACCCCTAATGGCATGAAGGGTTGAGTTAAAATTAATAAATGTAGCAGCATTTGATACAATAGGTCCATCCTCTATGACATATAGGTCACAAGTATACTGACCCTGTAATTAATAGTCAAAATTTTCAAGTTATGGTAAAAAAATAAATAAATATATTCTAGTACATAGAGTTTAGTGTATTATATTACCTCATTAATTTATGGAAAGTGTCTAGGGACACTAGATGTGGAGGGTTAAATCAGACATTCTGAAGATGAGTACACTATAATTTCTTTCTCCATATTTTCATATTTATTCTTTGAAGGGTGAAGACTAGGACGATGCCAAATACCTTAGATAGGTTTAACCCATAATTATATGTCCTACATTGGTCATCATGCTCTTGAACTCCCAAAGCATGTGTCTAAAGGTCATTTGGACCTTATTTATCAAAAGCACTTGCTGGATTATCCTTTGTCAAACCTGACTATTTAACATCAAAAAATAGTTAGGGATAAGTAACCATATTAAACAAAGTAAAGACAAATTTTTTATGCCTTATAATTTTCTCAACCATTTGTTGAGTTGGTTCGTTAGCAAGATTTCCATTCTTCACCCTATCATAAATCCAAACATTAGCTTACTCTGGGGGTACATATGGGGTATATGTTAGCTCTACTTCCACCATCAGTTGTTTCTCCTATTGTGTCAAGTAAAAATATTTAGTAACAGTATTAAACCATAAAAGAATGGCATCAAGTAAAAATATTAGATCATAAAAACAATTATTTTCATACTAAGGCTTTTTTATCTGCCTTATTACCTCTACGCCCTCTCTTGTGAGAGTAAATGTTTTTCTCTACATTGGCTCTATTTTTGGCATTTTTCACCTGTCACAAACAAAAATAGATAGATGATGTTAGTTGGCATTGTAACATAATTACACTTTATTTATATTAAAAAGTTAATAATAATATATTTGTACGTACTTCATATTCCTTTGAAGTCCTTCATAAACAAAAATCCCTCCATTGGTCGAGGGTGATCACATCCCTATAGATATATCGGGGCGTGGACATGATAGTATGATCATCTATATATATGGGTTTTTTCCATCTATGACTTCCAATCCGTCAAGGACTTTGCAACTCGAGTCATAACAAGTTTTTTATATTTTTTTCTAACATTACATACTTACTAAAATCATAAAAATCAAATAGTTAGTATGTATATAATTAAACTATCGTATGGAACTAACAAAAAAATTTCATATCTACTAAATTCTATAGTGTCATCCTACACCCTATCCTTAAACTCTTTTGGAACATCCCTCCACATCCGATAAGTGATGGAGATGTGCACATGAGCCCTATAGTTACAATAATCAATGAATAAATCTTTATTCTCCCCCACTAGATGCCCCAATTTGTCAAAATCAACGTTAAGCACGTGTCCCTTTTTTCTATTTCTACCAATTTGTGTCAATCTAATTATCTTTGTGCTTTTTTAACCTCCTGAGCATGTATTTCATTTTCAAGTGGATCCATGCCTAAAACAACAACAAAAATGTATATATTAGGGAGAAATTAATATGTGATGTGATATATTCAATATTTAAAAACTAAACCATTATTCACAAATAAAACAAAACAACACATAAGAACTAATTATAACGCTTTGATCTATATTGTGTGCCCTCTTTATGCAGAAACTCTTATTCAAGTACTTAGAACCCTTCTTCATGATCATATCGCACATAGAGGTCATTGGTAGTGTCATTATGATTGGACAAGAAAGATAAATCAATAGTCAAAACATTCTCCCCTTATATGTTATCCTTCTATTTTTTGTATACAATACAATGGACCACCATTTATCAGCTAGATCAATAATATGGAACACCTAGTTTGCTTGTAAGGATAACATAAATGGGCCTTACTTATGAACAATCCTTGAAAGATCCACCATTGTAAATACAACTTCCTTATTAAAAACCTCATTTTGATTGTTAACCAATTTACACCCAAATAAAGGAGCTCTAAAAGAATTACAATCTAGTAGTCATATTCGCTCTATCACCCCCTAGTATGTTGTTAATAAATAAATAGGGTTTTTGTCTCTAGCACTTGATATATGAAAAGCTTCTAATATTACACTCACACCACTATTTTATATATTACTTTTGGCATCCTACTACTTTACAAATAAAGTACAACTATTGATCATATATGAGTTGTATGACATCACTTTCCTGCAAGGAGGGTGTGACAACCAATACAAATTAGTATCAAATTCAAATGATTGAGATGAAAACCAATCCAAAAAGGAGATATTATGTCTATCTAATATCCATTTCTTGCTCCTTGATGGATTTGAAGCCCTCAAATTATCTATGTGTTGATCCACATATGACTGAACATCATCTCTATTATGAAGGACATAGATGTGAGCTTGTGAAAATATTTGATCGTCATCAATAATGAACATGTGAAATCCTTTTCACCCTTTCCCTTGTTCTTATATACCTAAATGATATGGTTTAGAAAGACCTATCGTATTAAAATTGGGTAAGAACTCACAAAACAATTATGTCACCTCCTCCACTAGATAACTCTCAGCAATGCAACCTTCAGGCTTGTTCAGATTCCTCATATATCCTTTTAAAAATTTCATATACCTTTCAAATGTACACATCCAATGCAAATGAACTGGCCCACATAATCAAACTTCCCTAACCAAGTGAACCGTTAAATGAATCATGATTATAAAGAATGATGGAGGAAAATACATCTCAAGTTGGAATAATATAGTCACACTCTCACTTTAAAATTTGTCCAACCTTGAAGGGTCACTAACACAACTACATAGTTTCTTGAAAAATAAATAAAATATGGTGAGGATACTTTGAAACCGATTTGGTAAGATAGAACATATAGCAATCGGCAACGAGTCTTGAATGATAGTATGTTGATAATGAGATTTCATACCGACTAACTTCAAATATTTCATCGAAATAAGTTTCTTGATGTTTTGATGAATATCCTTTAGGAATATTCACTCCGTGCAAAAACTAATAGAAATAGATCTTCTCTTTTTTAGAAATAGTATAGCATGCTTGTCCAAGTCCAAATGAGCATCGATGTCATCCTCTCTTTTTTTCACTTTCATGAGCATGCCAATTAGACAATCAAATACATTTTTATCAATATGTATCATATCAATACAATGCCATACATGCAACTTCCTCCACTATGGAAGGTCAAAGAAGATTGACCTATTCATCCACCCACTTGAAGGGACTATTTTTTTCTCAAAAGACACATTCAAGTCTTTTACTTTGTCAAATACTTGAAATCCCATGAGAGGATTCAGATATTTTGCTTTTTCAAATTTTATATTAAAATATTTCCTTTGCCTGTAATAATGATGATTCGTAGGCGAGAATCTATGATGTTTAATATAAGCATTAGTCCTACTCTTTGCTAACTAGAGTAAGTTTATGTTATCTTCAGAAATTGGACATGCATATTGTCCATGTACACTATATCCAAAAAGATTACTGTAATACCTAAAAATTCTAATTTAGAAAATTATGAAAAAATAAGGATTTATTGGTGATATTAATTAAATATAATATTTTAATAAAATAATGGGAGTAATTAAGATTAAAAAAGGAGGGAAATAATAAAGAATTTAAATAGGGAAGATTAGGGCAATTTGCTCATTAAAATAGAAATTAGGAAGATTTACTCAAAAAATTTTAAATTAATATAAACAGGAATTTAATTATTATTTTAGTAATTATTATTATTTTCAAATATTCAAAAATAACAAAAATACCTTAAGCACCTCAGCTACCCTAATTTTCTTTTTCTCCTTTTTCCTTACTTTTTCCTTTTTCTTTCTTTCTTTTTCTCCTTTCTTCTTTTTCTTTTTTCTCCTCTTCTCCCCGGTTGGGCCTCACCGTGCAGCCCAACCCCTCCCTTCCTCTCCTTCCCTATGCAAAGCCCAGCCTGCTCCCTCTTTTTTTTTCTCTCCCTCGCCTGCCTAGTTTTTCTCCTCTGTTCTTTCTTTTCTTTTCTCCCGACTAGTCGACCGGCCCAACCCCCTTCTTCTTCCTCCTCCCCTTTCCCTCCCTCGCACTACAAGTCGAGCCTACAAAACTCCCACCAGCTGACCTATCCTTCCACCGTACTGCCCCAACCAGCTCCCCCTCTCTCTCCCCCATCCCTTTCCTTTCCAATTCAAGCCAAACTCCCTGCACCTACCTCCCTCGTATCCTCCCCTTCCCTTATTTTTCCCCCACCTTCCGCCTCCACCCTGTAACTCTACGGGCCCGTACCGGCCTACCACCATCGGCCGGTGAGCTCCAGCCACACCTGCCACCTTTCCCTCTTCCCCTTTGTCTTCTTCTCCCTCCCTCGGCCTATAGATACCCCATACCGACCCCCATTTTCCCCCTTTGCTCTGCTAGAAAATCCCACCCTTTTTGTCGTCTCCACTTCAGTCACCACCTTAGCCGCCGCCATACAACACACTACCCAAAACCCCACCCAATCCCTTTCTTACATCACCCTCCACCAAACCAAGCCGCTCGCTGCCCCTGAATCCCCTACACAAACCATCCCTACCGTGCAAAGTTGGTAGCTTAAGCTACCATTTGCACCTTATCGCCACCCTTTTCGTTGTCGTACGCCTCCCCTTCCGCCACAATCACCACCTCCCCTGCCACCCACATGACCCAACAGACCCTCCTCTACCTCCCCTACCTTTCCTTTTCCCTTTATGCCCTTCCTTCCTCCTTCCTTCTCCCTCCTTCTCCCTCCTTCTCCATCACCCTCGGCCACCACAAACACCACCACCTACCCCACTGCCCTACTACACCGCCACCACCACTGCAACCCTCTCAGCCTAGAAAGTCTACCACCCCACAACCACCATCTCTCTCTCTCTCTCTTCCAGCCCTAAAAGAGCCACCTTCCCCCAAAACCACCACTTCCACCACCGCTATGGTCGTCGCCGCCACCTAGTTACCACCTTCACTAGGTTATGCCCTAACCCTTGATATTCCTTAAGTATGAATTATTTAGTCATAATTATTATTCTATCCTCATTATTATTATTATTATTATTAAATTTATTATCATTATTATTACTAATATTGTTATCAATATTTTACCATGACTATTATGACCACCTAACCTTATTTTGGCTATTATTACCCCTAATAGTATTGTTAACCATTTTAAGGATAATACCTTTATTAATACTACTAAAGCTATTGTTATTATCATTATCACTAATACTAGTTCATACTAAAGGTAAAGTAGGAAATAATGAAAATAATAATAAGAAAGGAGTTAACCCTAGTGTTTCCCTCTTATAGGCGAGCTAATTTTGACCCCTAAGGAGGCATAGGCTCCAAGCCCGGTGTCGTTGTATTTAAGGATGTGGTTAAGGTCTAATATTTGTATTATGTGTATTATATGTTATGCGTGATGGATATATGTGTGTACCTTATGTGGTTATAAACTATGTACTTGTGGCACAACTTGCTAAGCATGGAGATAAGGTAAGCTGTATATGTTTTCTTTATGGCATGTGTAATACGATAATGTGTCTTGTAATTGTGGTGCTTATGTAATATGACCCTTATGACATGCATGTTGGGAGGCTTTAAGATATAATGTGGTGGTGAGAAGACGAAAGGGGTAAAGGAAGTGATTTGACAAAAGGGAAGTAAGAATGGCCTAAGTATTCTGATAACCTATAGATGGACATCTAAGGGACAATATGAACAAATTAAGAGGATGGGCTAAATCTTGGATGGGGAGTATAGGGCTTGCATGGGATAGATCGTATTTGCATAAGGATGATCTTTACATGGAAAAGGTTGACTTAAGGGTTAAGTAAGGTAAGGAAAGAGTTTTTGGGGTGATTGGAGTCCATAGGTGAACAATAGTGTGTGGGTTAGTATAAGGGTGCATGGGGTCTTGGTTAGGATTTGGGAGGAAAATCGTAAGTGTTGGAAATTGTGGAAAGGAGAAATAATGGGAAGGATTGGAGTATAGGGTGAGAGTGGAAGGATATCACATGGAGGGTGAATATGTGTCATGAGGAAGAGGGAATGGTGAGTGAGAGTGATGGAGGGACAACATATAAGAAAGGAGAAGTGTTAGGGCTTAAGGTGGCCAACTAGGGTTTCGTGGCCACACGTGTAAAATGAGGAGTAAAGTGGGATGTTTGGGGGTGGATTGAGTGAGGTGGTAAGTTGGGGTCAAGGGAAGCATGGGCTATGTGTGATAGAGGGAGGTTAGGCCATATAGGCCAGATTAGGGTTTTCCAAGGAAAACCCTAGAGGGAAATGATGAGTTAACCTAGAGATATGGGAAAGTGGGCTTCGACCCATGCACATAGGAGTGGATATTCATGGTAAGTAAGGAAAATGGGGAAAGGACGTATATATGTACTACAAGGAGTAGAAGTCCCAAGATATTGGATTGGCCTTTTAGGAGAATGGGAGTAGACGGGTTGTGTGAGTGGGAAGTCCAAAGGGCATGTATGTCTAGGGTAAAAGTATCTATTTAATAAGACATGGATAATACACCAAAAATTTAAAGTGGAAGATTAATGAGTCAGGCCCATACCTATCTACCATCATAATAGTGGTCAGGTGCAGGGTGTCGTGGAAATCGATCCACCTGTGAATAAAAGTGGCCAGGTGCGTGTTGCCCTATATGTTTTTGATCCACCGGCAATAATAGTGGGGGATTTTGAGATCAATAAACCTAACCTTAATTGATGATAACCTATGGGAAATTTACCAAACACTTATAGTGAAACACCATGAGAGTCGGGACCTAACCGATCCATCGACATAATAGTAACCAGGAGCACTTTGCCCTAAAGACCGATCCACTGACGAATAATACTGGCTAGGAGTATTCTGCCTTGAATTTTTCTGATCCATCGGCTATAATAGTGGGATTCCCGCACTCGCATGGACTTATAATGAAAATGGTGTGAAATGGGAGAAATGACCAGAGATCTAATGATTATGTCAAACCAAACTGTATCACTGCTTGTACTATCTGTCTTTCATATATATCTTTATCTACATGGTTACCTTGCTCAATACATTATGTACTGATCACCCATATTATGGGTTTTGTTTATTTCCATGAACAGAAGTCCCTCCTAAATTGGTGCAGGTAGGAGATGAGGTGTTTGATGCCTATGACGCATTTGAGGCATTAGGCGAGGCTGAGTGTTGATCTGTTGAACCTAACATGGGACCCTAGAGTGAGTGTCATCTGGGCTCTCCTTTTCCAATTTTATTTTACATCTCTATTATATTTTTTCTTTCCCCTCAAGGGCTTGATGCTATAACTTTTTTTAATTCTATAATGACTCTTTAATTCATGCACTCTGATTTTCTCCTTATTTATGAATCTTTTGGATTCCTATGGTTTAATATCTTGTGAAATTATTTTATAGCCTTGTGGTTGGTACGAGACTGGCCGAGGGCTAGGCTTGTACTGATCACGGCGGTAGCATTCCCCATTCCTTACGTATGGTTTTAATTAAACAAAAAAATTTCAACTATGATTTTTTGGGGTATTTCAATTACCATAAGTAGAAAAATCATTTATAGTACCAAATAATATCACTCTCAAGTTAAAAGACTCTTAGCTCTATGCATCAATTACTTCAATTTTGTGATCTAAGATATACTTTAAATCCTCAATAAGGGGATCCAAATAAACATCAATATCATTACCTAGTTGATTTGGACTAGATATAATGATAGCATCATCCATTTTCTCTTCATCCAAAATGATGGAGAAATATTATAGATCGCCAGAATAATGGGTCATAAACTATAGTTGGTGTTTCCATTAAAAGGGTTCATTCCATTTGAATAGAGTGAAATTGACAGGTTCCTAGCTTCACTACCAAAATTAGGGTATACATAATTAATCATATTCCACTAAGAAAAATTTGCCGGATGTATTAGCTTCAAAGCAATTGTCTTCTCTTTTAGCCTCATTCATGTTTATGATACCCATTTTAGTTTCATAGGCCAAGACCAAGCTACATGGCCTTTTCCCCTCCTACTCAAAATTAAGTTCTGAATAATATATGAAAAAGTTCAATGAATAAGGATGTGATCAAGGTCCTCATCAGCATCTTCACATAAGATATATTTAATATCAACCATGACACCTACCATTTGTACATTGACTGCTGTAGCCAACCTATCTTGAGATGCTGACCATAGAATAAATTGGTGTTTTAGAATGCAGATCGAGGGGCCATAGAGTATCTCTCCACGATACCTTAAGATATCTTGGTCTTAAGTGATGACAACACTTAGAAATGTAATTTTTTTCTCGGTTAGTACAACTAGAGTGTAGTGTTTGTTGACTAAAATGTTGCTTTAGATGCAGGATATTCCTCATAGCCCAATAGAATGAGGATTTCTACATTGTATCACAAATATAATCTCCCTTGAAGTAGTACTCATAGCACCATTTAACCCACAATGTATTATTCTATATCGAGATCTCTGATAACCATTTACAAATAGCCACTTTATTCCAAATTTAGATGTTATAGAGACCTAAACAACCTTCTTCCGAGGAAAAAGAAACCTTGGACCAAGCCACTATAGATTTATTTATCATTAAATTTGAGCTTGACCATAAGAAAGGAATGGCAAAGAGCTTCAACAATAGTTATAATTTTCTTGGCCAAGATAAAAAGTTGAGACTGATAGATTTGAATACTAAATATCATAAGTTTACGTAGTTGAAGTCTCCTGCATATGTAAGGAGTTTGATAGATAAAGTTCTTGGTTTAGTTATCAGTTATTGATAATTTTAGTGTATTCAAGCTTGATTAATTGAGTGCTAGAAAGTGAAATACCCAGGTACGTAATAGGTCGTGAGCATGCATTTATGTTTATTGAATTAGCTAACTTAGTCCTTGTTGCTTGTGAAATACCCCCAAAGAAAAGATAGATTTTGAGCTTGTTCAATTGGAGACCAAACAAATTGTAAAAGGTTTAGAAATTATTAAGTAATGTTTCACTAAATTCTTTCTACCGTGAGGAAAAAGAAGGAAATTATCCGTAAAGGAGAGGTTAATAATCCCAGCTTTCTTGCACGTCGGATGGGCTTTATAGCTTTTATTTTTCCATTATCCATGAAATAGACAATTTAAATATTCCATACCCAAGATAAATAAATATGGGGAGATTGAGTCACCTTGTCTAAAACCTCTCTTAGCATCAAAAGGGGGAAGGTTCCCCATTAAACAAAATATAGTTACTATTAGAAGTGATACACTTCATAATCGTATTTACAAACTAAAGGGGAAATCCCATACCATGCATTACCTACTCCAAAAAACCTTATTCAATAGTATCATATGATTTGATTAAATCTAGTTTAAACATGAATTGAGGGGAAATGTGTTTCTAGTCATAACATCTAACCAATTCAAGGGCAAGTAAAATGTCATCACCAATGCATCTCCCTTTGATGAAGGTTGCTTGGGGAGGATCAATCAAGGATGGAAGAATAGGCTACGGACATTTGGTAAGAACCTTGGATGTGATCTTATAGGGCACATTACAACATGCAATAGGTCTGAATTAACCCACTTTCAAAACTACATATACATTAGGAATTAAGGATAATATATTAACATTTAGATTCTTAAGGGAGGAAACATGAACAAAATAATTCAAGCAATATCCTCCACATGTTATCCCCAAAGATATGCCAACATGTCTTGAAAAAGAATACATTGAAGCTATCAATGAATAGAGCTCTATCATCCCCCATCTCAATCAAGGCTTGTTTTACTTCATCCTTGGTTACTGGGAGGAGCAAAGCTTTTTGCTACATAACTAATAGCGTTTAGTGTCATGAAAGTGCATGAGGGTCAAGTGAACTAGTAGGTATAATAGAGGAAATCATAAGGGTCTGAAAAAATCTTAAGTCCGGCTCTTAGATATCATGAGGATTGTGGACAAGTTAACCATTCTAGTTCTCAATATAATGTATAGTCTTTCTTTTCACTTTCCCCCTTGCATAGGTATGGAAGAACTTGGCATTGATCTCTCTTAATTTAATCCAATTAATCATGGAATACTTTTTATAGAAAGATTGTTCATATCTAGAGTAATAATCTAAGTTTTTAGGATCTATTTTTTCTTGTTGAATGATAATAGGGTTTAGAGGATCATCTAGGAGGGACTAGTGGATTGATTGGACTCAATCTATAGCCCTAGTAGCCTTGTGAAATATGCCATCAAATTTATATGCATTTAGGGCCTTAAGCTTCAATTTTAGGATCTTTAGTTTGTATTGGAAATTATAGACAACATAGCCTCTAACTGGAAGCTGCAACACAAAATGCATTAAGGAATCAAAACCCTCATCAAGCAATCACATATTGTAGAATTTGAAAGGTATTCTAGTAGGTGTAATAATTGTGCCAAAATGGAGAGTCATGGAGGAATGGTTTGATACAAAGGGAGTATCAAAGTAAGTGTGGGGATTAGGAAACTTACACATCCAATCACTATTTCCTAATAACCTATCTAGCTTGTAGTAGATTTGATCCATATGATCCTATTTGTTAAACTATGTATGAAGAGCTTTGTAATAGTTAATATCAGTAACTAATAACTTTCAAATACACTTATTGAAATCAGAGATGCCTTACACAAATGGTGATTTTGCTTAAAGTTTTATAGATGCCTAAAAGATGATATTGAAATCCCCAAGTAAAATCTAAGGTTCTTGTGTGGGTTTATTATCCTCTAACCATTTCCATAGATACCTACTTCACAATCTTGTATTTAGGCCATAGATTTTTTCCATGGAAAAGGATAGAGAATATTATATATGTGAAACCTTACACGTAATGCCTTGGGAGCATATAGATAGTTCCTAAAGTTCCCAAGTATTTGGATCCTAGTGAATCCATATATGGCCATTATAGTGTTAGGATTAGATATTGATATATACCACCTATTTTGAATCTTAGGAGATGTCTTCAGCTCTATCCATCTTTTTTCTTATTTTAATTTAACCAATTATTATTAAATTATGCTTACGCATCCAATTTTTTTAATCTCTTTTTGTTTATGAGTCTTATTTAAGCGTTGAACATTATAGCTTCCAATCTTCATGCAAAGATGAATGTTAGGTCTATGGAATAAGTTTCCTCCTAAAGAGCAAGAATCATACACTAAGTATGGTTCATGACATTCCAGTGTTTGAGTACCTTCTACACTAATATCTTCAAAACCATCCATTATCTTTTTTAAATTTTCTAAGGCTCTCATAGCATGTTGAATGTAGGATAGACCTACTAAAGGAAAAATGCATGGATTATGTGGAAGGTTTTCATGAGGTTGATATGAAGAAGAATCAACAGGTGCTGGATTATTCATATTGCCAGTAGAATTATCATGCTTTCCTTTTCCCTAACCACCCTCCAGTATATCTAAGTTATAGGTTTACCTAAATTTTTATATCAAGAGTAGTTGCTAGTTAGGTGACCAAATCTTTTACATAATAGATAAATATAAGGTTTCCACTCATACTCATAGGTTTGAGTATACATAGTCCCATTCGCACACGAATTTGAATTGCTTAGATAGTTCTTTATATACATCAATTTCCATCATGATTCTAAGAAAGGAGATTATAGTTTTTGTGGCAGTAACTGCATCACTACACACGGATTTTCCAACAAGACTAGAAATCTAGCTCAAAGAGTTTTGTGACCACATGGGGAGAATGAGTCTAGGTAGTTTGATCCAAGTTTACAAGAACTAAAATTTTAAAATTTTGAACTCAAACTTATCAGGCCAACACTCTAGGACCAAGGGAAATTTTATGAGGCTCCATTAACTGCAATTAAGTATCAAGTCACAATTAACCTTGTTACTGAATTTAAACAATACTAAATCATCATCATGGCGGTGGATATTAAGTAATGTAACAGGGTTCCAATTTTTCTTAACATAGTTATCCATTTGTATAAAGGAATGGCAAGTTCCAAACACAAATCCAATAAGAGACTTAGACCAATTATGGTATTCTAAGTGTCAGTCATCAACATCCAATTATACCACAAGGCCATCTACTATTAAGGGTGGGACATAATATAAAAGAAAAATATGTTTAGGCTTGTTGTTATTGAGTAAAGTATATTTCCAGCTCATCTGGCTAAGGGAATAGAACAATAGAGGAGGTTTAGATCAATCGAAAGGGGAATTAACATTTGATTGCTTTGGTTGCCCCTATAGTGGTTAAGCTTGTTTGTGATTTTTTTTTGCTTGCCAATCGGGGTAGATGTAGGGTTATTGATGTGGAACAGAATGAATGATTTAAAATTCCAAATTTTATGTAATTTTACAATGATAAATAGAGGATGAATTCTAAACTAATGGTATGGATGAAGAAACACACAAAGTAATTATTCAAAAAGGAAAGGTATAGGGGGTTTCTAAATTATCACTCACACAACTAATATAATTTATAGAGAGATATTGTTTACGAATCAAGTAGATAACATAAACATAGAACAAAGAAACTCACACAGGGTTTCAACAGATTTAATCACTCAATTCAACTATCTTCCTCAAATAACAAGTTTATATATGATTATTATAGGATAATATTCACCTCCTTACATAACCTCCTCAATAATAAGATAAACTAAATCTAGATAAGATAAACAATATTAATGAAATCACTATTTATAATACGATGTAAGTGAATAGTATCCCATATAATCCTATGATGATGATAATTAAATCTTCACAAAATGTTAAAAAAATAAAAATTCATCATAAGATAAAAGATAAACCCCATCTAATTTATTAATCATTAAGGAAATAAATTAACTAACTAATATATCAAAATAATTATCAAATAAGTAAATAACAGACTAATTAATAAATATAAAAAGATAATGGTGTCCATAAAGCTAATTATGATACTTTTATACATTCACGTGTAAAAATTCAGCTCGACACACATATGGTAAAAAAATAGTCATAACATTGTATAGAAAACTTGATATCCATATTGTATGGTAAATAATTATTTTCAAATCTTACCCTTCCATCCTTTTATCATGATTCATAAGTCAATTTTCAAAATCTTGGAATGTTTCTACATCATTCTCCCCTTGTTAAGAAAATTTTGTCCTCAAATTTTCACATGAATCAATCTTGTTAAACCTTAAATTAATTCTTGAAACTTGAATCAATTGACCATTTGGATTGTTGAAGTTCTTGGAAGATCTTCAAAACTGAGCTCTTATACCAATTTGATGTGTAATAGAATGAATGGTTTCAAAAATACCCTATTTTATGTAATTTTATAATGATAAATGAAGGATGAATTCTAAACTAAGGATATAGATAAAGGATCACATAAATTAATTATCCAAAATATCTTTAAAGCCTCACGGAGATAAGTCTCAAAAGATCTCTAATGAAGAAACACATAGCAAACTTCACTAGATAACTCGATACAAACCCATAAAGGAAAGGTATAGAGGGTTTCTAAATTATGACTTACACATATAAGATAATTTAGAGAGAGATATTGTTTAGACTCACACAGATAACATAAACATAGAATAAAGAAACTCACATGGGGTTTCAATGAGAGAAAACTTGATTTAATCACTTAATTCAACTATCCTTATCAAATAATGAGTTTACATGGGATGTTTATAAGATAATATTCACCTCCACATGTAACCTCCTCAATAATAAGATAAACTAAATATAAATAAGATAAACACTATTAATAAAATTACTATTCATGATACTATAAAAGTGAATAGTAACCCACTTAGTCCTATGATAATAGTAATTAAGTCCTAATAAATCTTAAAAAGATAAAAGATAAACCCTATCTAATTTTTTAATGCTTAAGGAAATAAATTAACTAACTAATATTGATTTTTCATTCCTTAGTTTTTCTCCTTTATAATGTATAACCCACTACACACACACATGCAGGCATTAATTTAGTCCATATTAATCAAGCCAATACAATTGGCCAAATTAACAAAGATCAACTGTATGTACGCTGATATTATATATATATATATATATATATATATATATATATAGTGATTACAATGACAAATTACAAACATTACAAAGTATATAATAAAATAACAAAGCTACACAAAACTCTAAGTATGTAATACAATGAATAATCATATGTAATCAAGCTTTATGTCTTATAGTCTTGTCTTCCATACAAATTTGTAATCCTTATAATTCCATTGTCGTATACATTAGATATCTTTGATCGATTGATCTTATTATAAACATATATAATACCTGCAAGAGTTACTTAACAAAAGATTAGACGTATTAAGATATTAAGGAATAATTGGTATCATCTCTAAGTATGCTAACTCTTATTCTTCAATATTAGATGAGTAATATTGAGATGCTCATACACCATTATCCCCTTATAAAGAAGATTTCATCCTCAAATTAGCATCACTATAGTAATGAGACAAATCACCAATATTGAAAGTCCAAGAAAATCATTTATAGTGTTCAAGTAATTCTAATTCATATGCATTATTTTCAAATTTTCTTCAGATTTTATATGGTCTATTAACTCTTGGCATAAGTTTATTGTTTTTAAGTTTAGAAATGTTTCTTTTTCTTAAGTGTAACCAAACAAAATAACCGGTGAAAATACTTTTTGAATTTAATTTTTATTTTCTTGAGTTTGGTATTTGGCATTAGATTTCTCTATATTATTTTTAATTTGTTCATGAACTTTTTTAAAGAATTCAATTATTTCTTTGGCATTATAATTCTTAATATCACCTTTTCTTAATTAAAACATATCAATAGGTAAATAAGGATTAATCCCATAAAAAAAACTTCAAACGTCCTTGAATGAGTTGAACTAGAAGAACTCCTATTATAAGAAAATTCAATATGCGCCAATTTTATTGCAGAATCCTTGGTACTTTTATTGACTAATCCTTGTAGTAAATTTCCTAAAGTTTTATTAGTCACTTCGGTTTGACTATCTGTTTGTGGATTATAAGAAGTACTAAACACCAACCAAGTAGCTAATATATGCCAAAGTGGCTTCCAAAAGTAGCTCAAATTTTGACATCTCTATTTGACACTATACTTTTGGAAACTCCATGTAACTACACTATCTCTTTGAAATATAAATCTTCTACATGAGTTAGATCATCCATTTTATTATAAGGTATGAAATGTTCCATTTTAGAAAACCTATCTACTACCACTAGAATATAATCCTTTCTCCTTTTTGTCTTTGGTAAACCCAAGATAAAGTCCATACTGACACTCTTCCATGGTTGACTAGGAACTAGTAAAGGAGTATGCAAACCTTTATGAAAGAAACTTTTACTCTTTTGAAAAATCACAAATCTTCCAATAATAGCTTGTACTAATTTTATCATTCGTGGATAAGACCAAAATGAACATCTATACCCCCCTTGTGTACTTATTTAACAAGTAAATCATGTACATTAGAATGAGGTATAAACAACTAATTATGTTTGAAAAGAAAGTCATATTATAGCACATAATTACCACAACTATTATCCTTTTTACGTGCATTATAGATCCTCTAGATAAATCATCTACCACAAAATTTTCCTTACCATCAAAATATTTGACAAAAAACATGAAGGGTTGTAAGAAACTAACCCATTTGTCATGTGTAGGACTAATCTTTTTTTATCCATGTAAATACTTTAAACTTTCATGGTTCGAATGTAAAACAAATAGCTTAGGTCCCAAATAATGGCTCCATATTTCTAGAATTCTTATGATGGAATAGAATAATTTATCATATGTTGAATAATTTAATTTGTCCCCATTTAATTTCTCACTAAAGAATGCAATGGACCATTTTCATTTTATGTTATCTTATATTTGTCTATCTGATTCCTTAGCTTCTTCCGAATTACATTGATATGCAAGTCGATTAGGTAAAGATACACCAGGAATTAAGTCTATAGTATGTTCTATTCTTCTTTTAGGTGGTAATCTAGTTGGTAAGTAATCAAAAAAACACATCATGATATCATCAATAAGCTCAATTAATAGAGGATTATTGTTATTTTTCTTCCCTTGTAGGAATTCCTTAATAATCATAGCATAGCGACTACCTTCTTTAATACATTCTACCATAGCCTTCTCATGTAAAAATAAACTCTTTTTATTCTCGACTATGTTCTCATTTTTTTTATAAGTAAAGACAAAACATAGGATACATATAAGCACTGGCTAAATCCACAGGTAAAGACTATAAAAGCCACCGAGGATCCACCTTTCCTTAGACATAACAAGATAATAACACCCTATATGAAGTAACCACGTGGAGCACCTAGCTGCAAGACCTTTAAATACTTGCCCCTAACAGATACTGTGCAGGTCAACTATGTTCTCATTATTACACTTACAAGGTTTAAGTTTATGTTTTTTCTTAACCTTCTCAACTAGATATTTATTGTTAATACCATTATGAATAAAATTTCTATCATATTGCTATAGTCTAACTAATAAGTCCACATGCATTCAAAGGCAAAACATCAAATAGCACATCATCATGATAATTAACAATTCAAAAAAACATAGGGGTTGCTTGATTATCTTAAGTCATTTGTCCTTGTTTAACCATTAAAGAGAATAAGGCTTTGGATGTGGTATTGTCTTAAATCCCAAATCCTTCACCGTCCTCTCATTAGTTATATTTGTACAAGATCTACTACCAATGATAATTTGACAAAATTTATCTCCCACTCTTCCTTTAGTTTTGAATAGCTTTTTCATTGATTGGATTGCTCACTAGCTTGGACTTGAGGTATTCTTTCCAATACACAACAAGAAGTTTCCTTCTCCTCATCCTCACTATATATTTCTTCAATAGGCTCAAATTCAGGATCCTCTTTATAAGTCTCCATAGCTTTAGTTTCTTGTATGGATAACACTCTTTGGTTGGGACATTCACAAGCGAAGTGTCTAAATCCTCGACATTTAAAACATTGTCTTGTAGAGACCTCATTGACCTTATTTCTACCTTTCTTTTCTAGAGTAGATCTTTTCTTCTTATCAACACTTGTAGAGTTTGAAGACCCTGTTCCATACTTTATAGTTTGAGTACTTGAGTAGTACTTTGTAAACAGAGTAATTTACTTGGCATAAGGCTTAGTGGACTTGATTGCTTTTCAAATCTCAAGGACAGCTTAATCATATCATCAAGAGAATCATGTAGATAGGTTTCAACTTTATCTCAAATCATCATGTTAAAGCCATCTAGAAATCTAGCACATGTTTGTTCATTTTTCTCATGGATATCACATATAAGTGCTAATCTTTCCTTTAGTTTGATTTGAACTCACACAAGATATCTTTGTAAGCATAAATCAAACTAGCTTGAGGGTGAAAGGGAGCCTCCCGTTCATTCACCGGTCTTATTGTAATACCCTCATTTAAAAAACACCAAATACTTATAAAACATAGTGGAATTTAAATATAAATGAGGGCATTATCACCACACCTAGTATAAGAAGATACCATTATCTCATTTACACTAGTTTTCAAGGCTAAATTATATTACGAAATCACATCTAACATTTTATTAATTCACATTGATAAGAAATATCAATGTCTAAACAATTCAATGAAAATCAAACTAAATGAACCATCTAAAACAAAAATGTTAGCGATAGTCGAAACCATGTTAAATCTAAAAAAAGGAAAAATGAAACTCTATAAATCGCCACCACTCTTATTCTTCCCCACCACACATGTCATCAACACCATGAGTGATTTCATAACCAACCTATACATACATGTCATCTACTCACCATGTACATCATGGACTATCACAACCCTATTTAAAACATGTAACAAGTTAACTAGGGTGATAGTTAAGTATAAAGGAAAAATATAATATGTTGATATTTACATAAGAATATAAATCATAGACATACACTTAAATTACATAAGGAACCCTCATAATATAAAGTCATCTAGTTATTAATCATTATTTAGATGATCGCACCATTTAATTATTTAATTAGATAAACCAACCAAGGGTCACTTGGAAATTATTAGTCCGAAGACCTACCATCAACTATAAGAAAATTAGAAATCACACCCGAGCCATCTCAATTGATACAATCCAAAGGGTATAACAAAAGCACAAAGACTGGACATCCTATCCTTAAGTGTGCACAATCCCTTATAAGGTTCGGAGAAGCCAGTAGAGTAGTTGTGGAGCCTTAACCAGAAACAATTGGTAGATAAATAAGTAATATCTACAAATAAAAGGAAAGAATATTGTTGATCCTCAACTTTTTGAAGCCAAACCAGAAGGGTGCAAATCCCACATTATATTCAACTTTAAGTTATGATATTTTAATTAAGTGTAGTCACACAATGTCACACAATCCACCACATTAACTCTACTTTATCCACTATCCATAAAATTCAACCTTTAATATAAGATAATGTTCCCAACTCAAAAGAAAAATGCCCACTTCGGAGCACCACTCTATTTCCACAAAGCTAGAATAGCAGAAAGTGTCTAAACCAATACTTTAAATCAATGAGGTGTCAAGATACCTTAAATTTTACATATGTACACCCACATAGTCAATAAAATTATTTTAATCATATAGGATATCAACCTTCTATTATATTTGTAATAAGGGTAACAATTTTATAAAAATCAAATATTTAAAAACTAATCATATTAAAATTTATACACTTGGTAACATGATTGTAAAAATACAACCTTTGTAATCAATTAATCAAAACCCCACATTTAAATTGAATTCATAAAAATAAAATCATCATCCTTAGGGATTAAGCATAATAAGATCATAGATATTCAGGTAATACCACATAATTAGACGAGACAATTTACATCAATAAGTATACAATTAAGACATGCAAATACATACACATAAATATTTTGAAAGTACTGTTACCTGGAATGCAATCCACACAACTCCAACTTACTAGCTTGAGCTCCTATGATAGAATTAGTCTACTATTAATATTATATAAATAAGATATAGGTATTTTACAAATAAATTTAATATATTTAGTGGTCATCAATTATTTAGCCTATAAAATAATGATTAATACTAGGACTAGTTTATAAATAGTCGAGTTCTTACAACGAAGGACCTATTAAGTGCATGTTAAACCATTTAGATCTCCACTTAAGCACGTATAATTGATATAACAAGTAAGTTCAACAAAAACACATGCATGCGTGTATAAATAATATAGGTGTAGAAATTAATCATACATGTACATGAACATGCATGAAAGTCATAACTACTAAGCATATAAATATCACTACTGGTTACCGTAGTTGAATTATCTTATGCTTTCACAATTAACTACGACCGACAAAGTCAATAAGATTTCCATATGTAGAGATGTTAGTAGAGAGGTCAAAGGCAATATGGTTTGGTTATATATAAGACTCCAAATATTATTATTATTATTATTATTATTATTATTATTATTGGTGAAAGAAACAAGTGGATTAATGATGATGCAATTTACCTTAAATTAACCGGCAACATTGGCAAGAGGAGCTATAAGACTTCCGCCACCAGATGACATAGATTCCTTTATGTACGTACTCATTGTCTCTTCCATCGTCAGCAAGCAATAGAGACGTGTAGCAACAGAGATACTGACATCGGCAGATGGCCTATCAAACAAATAGAGGAGATGAAAATATACCGATACTATGCGGCTCGTTGGTTATCATCCACGGGAGATCAATTATAGTGGGATGGGTGGAGTTTATAAGACGACTAGAATAATATCCATCTAAGGTTAAGAAGGGTCTATTAATAACGTGGCAGATTTACGAAAGACCGACTACTAACAGGTCTTTCCTTATGTTTATCTTCCCTTTATTTAATTTATATTTAATTTAGGAACATATTTCTAACCATAGCCTCTATAGAGGTTTTATTGATTAGGAAATACCTAATGCTTATAGTTACCGAAAGTTAGTAAAGATAAAATAATAGTTAAAAATTATTTAATAAAATCGTCATTTATCAGTCAAATTGTATCAAGACTAGTGCTTAAAATATTTTATGATATCTCAAGTTCATAATATTGTGTGAAGTAATAATATCATACAAACTAAAATAATTTATAGAACTAGAAAGCATCTTATAAAAATAATACTTGAGAAGACTTCTAGCGTAAAAACTATAAGAACTACATTCTATTATCCCAATATGGAAAATAATGATCATAAAATAAGGTTTCAAAATTTTGGGACATTACACTTACAACTACCATGGAATCGCTTGAGAGTTAAACATGTTGATAACCTCATTCTTTAGCTTGAAGAAGGTCATATTAGAGTGCCCAAAGCTTATCCATAAGAATGCTACCATAACCCATATTTGTCGTGAAACCAATGAGCATATTCCCCCAATGATCTTTTGCCACACTGGCTGACACTAGCCAACCCAGGTTTCCCAACACACTCCCACCCATGTTCATCTTTATCATCGATCCCTATTAGAGGAGCTTTCCATATAATATCCATCCAGTTCTTGAAATTAGTCTAGTATTGAATTGCTTTTATGCTATTCAATACATGGAGTTCCTCTCTTGCCATTAATGACATGTATTGTGTCATCACAATACTCTAAACCTCAATTTCCTCAAAGAGCCTCATGTTACGTAACTCCCATAACTTCCACACACCCAAAGCAAAAGTTATGGCCTAAGGTACCTCGTCAGTCGTAATGGGTCTCTAGCTGCAAATATTACTGTTCAACCACTCCTACAAGTTACCACTAAAAAAATCCACCAAGCCATCTACTAGTGAGATGCTTGTCTATAAGGAATAACTATAGTGTCAATTTCTAAGAACATGGAGAAGGTTCTCCTCTTGGCCACATAAATCATAGTTGAGATCGTGGTCCAAACCTCTCCTGACTCGATTAGCTTTGGTAAGCAAAAAATCAGGGGTAGTTAGCCAAAGGAAGGACCCAACTCTCTCCTTAACTTTTAGCTTCCAAACGTATTCCAGGAAATACGAAGCAAAGAATTCCTCATGACCTTCCTACAACATCCGGTAATCTAAGGACATCGAGAAATTGCCATCATTTGACCAACCTCAAGTGGGAATATCCAACTCATGCGATACCTTTCTTAACTAACTTGACTTGAACTCAGAAAGTATGGAAAGCTAGAGAAAATGAGAAAACTTGTTCCAATTCCAATCCCCATTTAATGTCCTATACTTTACAATCAAACTATGAAGCTCCTCTAGTGAGATATTGGAGCTAATACACTCAATAAGTGAGCAATCATTAACCCACCAATCAACCTAAAAATGAACGTTTTACCCACTTTGGAGCAACCAATAGACACCTCTTTACAACAATGAAATAGAAATCTAGATTTTCCTCCATAATGGGGAGCACAAGCTTGGTATAACCGCTTCAAGAAGAGAATAATATCTTAAGTACCTTTATTTGAAAAACTGGACCTAGAGACATTGATCGTTCTATAAGATGTCCTATGCCAACTTAAAAAACATAGCTTCATTTAGATCCTTGACCTCCCTCAAGACTAACCTCTTTTTTCCTTAGGGAGGAAAATAATGCTATAATGCAGCAAATGAATATTGCATTTATTGGAAGAGGGGCCCCAAAGAAAGGAATGTTTCAGCTTATCTAGCATTTCATTAATACCTTCATGCAACATATAACTCTCTATGGTATAGATAGATTTAATTGGTGTGGCTCTTCTAGCAAGTGATAAATAATGGGGTTTCCAAGAAAGCATACATTGGTGCAGTTGTTCAATAACATCCAAAGAACGGGACATAGTGACACAACCATCACAAAGTTGAGCACCAAGATATCTTCCAAGAGACAAAGAACTGAGAATAGTAGCAATAGAAGTGATATAATTTGCCACATGGTGATAACCATTTTGGGAAAAAAAATGATGTTAAACTTCTCTAAACTCACTTTCTTTCCCGAATCTTGATAGAAGGAATCAAGCACCTCCATGATAATCTAAATCTAAGGGGTCAATGTTTTAGAAAAACGTAAGAGGCTGTTAGAAAAGAAGAGATGAGAGATTTTGGTACCCTTATGAGTTATTGACACCAATCCCCATTCACCTATATTCATTATATGTTGAATAAAGTGAGACAACCTATCCATATATAGAATATAAGGTAAGATAGGATCACCATATCTAATCCCTAAGGATGGCTTAAAATCTTCCCTCACCTCCAAATTCCAATGATCTATATAGTAGGAGAAGATATGCATCTCATAATAATATGAATCATGTTTGGAGGAAAACCAAAAAATTTTAAGGTGTCACAAATAAAATCCTATGATAGTCTATCATAGGATTTTTTAATATCGATCTTCAATGCCATAATCCTTGAGGTGCCTTTCATTCTTCTCATATGATGTATGGTCTCTTGGTTTATAATGACATTATCCATTGTATGTATGTTGGGTAAGAAACTACTTTGGTTCATACCATCAATGTGTTTGAGCAATAGCATTAATCGACGAGAAAGAATTTTTGTAATGATTTTTTAAGTAACATTACTCAAACTTATCAGGAGGGAATGTTCAACCTTAGAGATCAAGCATAAGAGCATCTCATTAAGTCCTGGATCAACCTCCCCCATGGTGATAGTAGAGGCCACCAAACTATGACTATCCACTGCCAATTTACTCCAAAAATTCTGTTAGAAAATCATCTTGAAACCATCCATATCAGGGCTCTCAAAAACATCCATACTAAAGAGAATATTACATATTTCCTCGAGCCATATAGACTTTTAAAGCTGGATAGTTTCTTCCTCCATTAGTAGTTCAAAAACAACACCCACATCCTTTATATGTGATATTTGTAGGTCTTAGATGAAAATACCATGAAAAGTGGTCCTCCATCAATCTTCACATCTCATCCTGATTTGAGAGCCAAATGCCAGATGAATCCTTAAGTTTGTGTGTCATCTTCTTTCTATAATTCTATGGCATTGTTGCATGGAAAGCCTTAATATTACGGTCATGAAGGACCAAAACCTCCAATTGGGAATTTTGAAACCAATGTAGCTGCTCTTAAAGTAGAACTTCATTGTACTCCTTAATAAGTCTTTTTTCTAGATCACATAGACCAGGAGAGGGTTTCTCAACAAGTGCATTTTACAAGCCATTGATGTGTGCCTTAAGTTTTTTCTTCTTACCAAAATTGTTTCCAAAATAAGATTGATTCCAAACTTAAAGGCCAAAAACACAATTTTCAAGCTTCTCCTTAAAACTTCCAGTTCCATACCAAAATGAATAAATGGTTGGTTTGAAACTAGGGTCCTTTATCCAAACCACCTTGAACTTTAAATTCCTAGTTTACTTCCTCACTAGATATTTATCTAGTTAGAGCATAATCAAATAATGATCATTATGTGTATGCATCAAATGAGTAACATGAGAATTAGGAAAAGAACAAATCCACTCCTCAATTCTACAACTCTATCAATGTAGGAGCTAATCAATCAACCTCTTACCTTAACTCTCAACATAAAGTTTGGGCTGTTAAAACGCATGTCATGATGTTAGCAATGGTGCAAACAATTATTAAATAAGATGTAATTTGATAAGTTACAAGCACTACCTCCTATTATTTTAGTAAGAGAAAAAAAATTAATAAACTCGTCCCTACCACCCAAGGGAGTTGAACTGAATCGACAAAAACAAACATGTTCTCCTAAAAAACCTATTTAAGAAGGAGAAGAGGCGAGGCATAAATCCCATTGAGAAGAAAGGATGGAGAAGACTCCATGCAAATATCTTCATGGATGAGCTCACGTGTCACTCCAAGAATATACACATCCACCATTTCTTCCTTTCACAAAAATCAAACTCCTTTAGCAAACCTTACAAAGTCCACTCTAGCATTGCTTGTGAAACAAAGCTTTTTGATAACTACATCAGCTCTAGCATCACTAAGCCAAGTCTAAACGAGAATAAAAATAAATAGACTATGCATATGCACTAAATCTCTAAAACTATTAAGGAAGGAATCACCATTTTCTCACCTTACATTCTAAAAAAAATAATCTCATGCATCATAAATAACAAAATGAGAAAAGACTAAAAAAGGCTCATACCTTTATACTTGCCTTCGATTAACCTCTGTCAACCACATCCTATGTAGTGTGCACTAAATCATTTCCCTTTTGGCAAGATCATCTTAAGTTGTACTTTTCCAACACCTTTGCTGAATACAATAAGGTCCAATTGAGGAGAACCCTATCTCAATAGTAAGGTGCTAAAAGAGAGGGTACATGGTGGAAATTTACGTGGCCCATCGCTCATTTGCAACTAGTCTCCAGTACTTTATTAATCCATCAGCTTTCCTTTCCCTTCGCCCACCTGCACTAGCTTTGTTTCGACTAGGGCCTTGAGCCTAATGTCCTCCCCTACCATAGTTTACTTTGTGATGTCGGTAGAGCTTGAAGGGGTTGGTTTTCCAATTGTGGTTTAGTATGGACCCCCACCTTGTTCCTTAGGTAGCACATCTAATCGGTGAGCATCATTCTCCAAATCCTTTGGCACTAATAAAACATATTTCTCTATACCCTAGGTGTTACAATTATGGGTACCCTCTCCTTGGTTCTATTTCTCCAAATCACTATTTACACCTTGCTAATAGGTGTTACAATTATGGGAACCCTCTCTTTGTGACCTACTTCTCATGTTCTTATTTTTCCTTCCTCTGTTCAACACTAACATCCGAGGCTCACACGGATGCTCCTCTTCTGCCTAAGGTCTTCATATATTTTTCTTCCTTATATTTGGTTGAGCTACAAAAGCCACATCCATTGCTTCTTTTTCATGAATATTGTTAAGTATTGTAAGGCAATCATGAAGAAGATGACCATACATTTCACTATGAAAACGAAAAAGGATTATACCCTTATATTCAAATGAATAGAGGGTCGATCCTAGCCAAAAATTTGGAAGAAAAGGTTTCTCAAAATCAAGCTCCACTGTTGTTCAGGTGAAACAAACCTTAGAAACTAAGATGGTGTTTTAATCAATCTAGATGAACCTACCTACGAATTCCCTAATCTACTTTAGTTTCTCTTGGTTGTCATAGATCTCTATAGGGAGTTTTGGTATACAAACCCACACAAGGATAGAAGTAGTGCATGCATCTGAAACTCTAAATTCCAAGGTCCATCTCTAGATGGTAAGATAGTGCTGGTAAGTGGACCAAGATCCTCCGCTAAGGAATAATTCATAGTTAGATCTTTTCTAAAATTTAACTAGGAAGAATCCTCTCCTAATATAATCAATTCATATGTTCCATCAACCACCCACAAGTCCCTTAATATATGATCCATTTTTTCATAGCTGAGGGTTCTACCAAGGATCTTGATAATAAATCATCTCTAATAAGGATTTCATAGATTACATTACTCTATGGTGCTAAGATGCACGTGTGACCATGGAGAGTACATTTTTCATCCTCACAATCTTCATCGAATGATACATCTAAGTTTTCCCATTCTAAATCATTTGATTTTGAGTAAATCACTATGGGAGCCTATCTAATAAGGGCTTCCCTAAAATTCTAGAGATAAAACCTCAGAGTCACACCCATCCATCGTTGCATCTGCATGGTCCAAAATGGGATTACACTCCATCTCAATGGATCTTACACACATCTTCAAAGGAGTATTCATAGACTACCTCAATCGCTTACTACCATAAGAGTGTTCGAGAGATTAAGAGAGGGAAGTGGGCAAGAGGGTCAAAGAAAGGATTGCAATGGAGAATCACGCAACCCTAACGTCATGGAGGAGAGAACCATAGCTCAATTTAATATAGAAATGGAAAAGAGACAACTAAAGAGAATTGATAAAACAGTGAACCATTAGAAATATTAATGATATATGTAGGTCAAATTTTTTAATATGTTTTGTGTAGGTTTCGGCTCTTGTATTGCAAGAGTCATACAGGATTCTCAATATATATGTGTTGCTCAATGGTATTTGGAAATTGCTTTCTTGGCATTGTGAGGTTGTTTTTTTTGCTAGATGAATGGGCGATAGATGTATGCCTAGTGGTGAATTTTTTGTTTTGGGATGCTTGTATCTATATTTCTTTGGGTATGCTAACTATCATGGCAAGGGTATGGGTATTCTTCTTTATTTATTTGGAAAAGGGGGGAGGTTAGACTTTATTGAATTTGTTTTTATTGAAGGATATCATTTATTTTCATTATATTATTTCAGTGGTAAATTATGTGATAGTATTTTTATGTGGCTTTAGCTCCTAAGATGGTGGCAGTTTTTGGCCTATTAGAATAGATATCATTTTTCTAGCTTACATCCGGCAGCTAAACAATACATCAGTGACTCATTAGGGGATGGGAATTAACAGAGGCAAGACTACTTAGGGAGACATCGACAACAGAGGCCGTGATAGCAAGGTTCTTGTGGAAGGCATCAAGATAAGATTAGGGGACAGGGAAAAAGATTAGTTTTTGGCATGACAATTGGGTGGGTCATGGCAACTTCTGTGAAAGATTTCCAAGGTTGTTCTCAGCTTCCTGTCAGCAAAAAAGGAAAAAGTGGAAAATATGGGAGTATGGGACGGAGCATACTGGAACTCGAGTATTATTTGGAGAAGAAGATTGTTTACATGGGAAAAGGAACAGGAGCAGATTCTGATGAACCTGATAAATCAGACCTTACCGAGAAAAGATAAAAGAGACAACATTCTACGGGATCATGACAATAGTGGGGTGTATACAGTAAAATCCTTTTGTGAAGTACATTTCAAAGAAAATGTAAGGGAGCAGAAGCAGGGGAAGACTGTAGAAAAGCCTGGATTGGTATAGTGCCACCAAGGATTAAACTATTGACTTGATTCATGATTCAACAAAAACTAAACACAAAGGATAAAATTGCAAAGTTACATCTCATCAAGACTAGTGATGCGTTATGCCCCTTTTGTGGATCAGAAGCTGAAACTGTCTCGCATTTATTTCTGCACTACAGACTTACGGGGAGATTGTGGTATGACATTTGTTGCTAGATGGGATAAAATTGGGTAATGCCAGAAAACACGTATCAAGCCTTCACAACTTGGCTAGGAGTGAGATGGAAAGGCACGAAAGGTAATATCAAGGTAGCGGCCTTTTTTGCAGTTGTTGGAACTATTTTGAAGTTTCGAAATAAAGCAGTGTTTGATAATGTAAATATTTGTATGAACTAGATGTTGATGCTGGTCAAGACTAGAGTGGCTTTGTGGCTAAAAGACGTTAAACATAATTGTGATTATAGGGTCGATGATATTGTGCATCAATTGCAATGCCTATTCTAAGCTATAAGATATCTCGATGCTGGCTTTTATTTGGTCTTGGTCGCCCAGCATTATTTTGGCTTCTTTCAAGGTTATTTTTTTTTTTCTGTGGTTGGATGTGTGGACTTTTTAATCTTTATATCTTGTCTCAAACCTTATAGTTGTGTCTGGTGTTTTTGTGTAACCGATGAACCATAAAAAAATATTAAAAAAAAATCAGCGGCTCATGAATAGACTAACATAATAGTTTATTGGCTTGCTGGAATGTAAGGTTTGGATCAATTGTTGATATGGACTCCCACAACTTTTTGATTCCTAATCAAAGGCATTATCGGTCGGTCATGCAAAATTCAACACGAAAGTGATGGAAAAGACGCGACCTTTGGCAAGGTGCTTGAAGGAAGGTACGGGTTTTCTGACATACAAAAACATAGTTTTTCATAATTAAGAAATGGGTTTGATGAAAGTAATTTGAATTTATATGTTTGATGACGGATGTGGACTCGTATGAATTGTTGATTTACATGCTACTTATTTCTTCTAATCCATTAATTTTCCTTGTTATTTTCGAATTACAGGTGTTCGCCTTTGTATGTAATTTTAAAGGATAAGTGTCTTATATCCTTGGACGTTGACTCAGACGAATACTCATTGTTGGACATGTTGGTGGATTGGATATATTGGGTTAAGCTCCAGAGCAGTCGGTGATAGCCCCTATAAAGCCTAAAATAATGTACAAAGTGCAGTACTCTGTAATTAATTGGTACACATATACCTAGCGTATTGCTTTTTTTTTTTTTTTGAAACTCAATACAAACCAAAGTCTCGGTAGGGAGAAAAAACAACTCAGGTGGGTAATAACTCTCCTGCAACATAAACATCCATGCAGCGAATTGCTTATATTATGTTGATTTTTGCTAATCCGGCTAGATTTTTGAACACATGCGTCACAAGTGTCAGAGCCTTCACAAGGATATCTTCGATTAATTGAACGATTGAGTATTTTTGTTGCTTACTTTTTTGGTGGCATAAGCAGGGCACTTCATGCCTTTCGGGGACGTCTTCGTGCAGTTTGGTGTCAACGACTCAACTATGATATATTATTGTGTGTTTGATAATAGTGGGCAGGTTGGGGAATGCCTTTGTACATGTTTACTGGTCTTATTGTGGCCCCACATTTTGTATGCAACAAGATTTGGCAGTTGAACGATATTTTGGAAGCATTAATCAGTGATATGACATCCATGGGAATATTTTTACTTTAATGTTGTTATTATATATATAGCTAACTGGTTTTTCTATGCACTGTTTTTTTTTCCCTCTCTAGCAGGGGTAATTGATGAGTGCAAGCCCCGGTGGTGGAACTTTACAGGTTTTTCAATGCACAGAATTAACTAGGAGCATGGAGGGCAAATGATGGCTAGCTTGGAATTTTTCCAGGACTTATTCTGTAAAAATTAGATACTTTTGGAGCATTAAAGATGGAATTTTTTAGTAATTCCCAGGATATTTTTAGATTTTTAATATATTTTTAGTTCTTCACTATTTATTGTGCAGTTTTGAATGTATTTTATCATCTTTCATTAAATTTTGTAGGAATTATTAATAGATACTTTGAAGATTTATATTAAAAAAAAGGAGCTTTTGAAAATTTTGAAACCTTCAAAGAATATTTTTATAGTTTTCTTTGGCTTCTATTTTAAATATTTTGATGATTTAGAATGTCTTAATCATTTAAAATTGCCCCTTTTTATTAATCATTGTATTTTTCTTTCTGAAATGCTTTAAAACCTATCATTTTTGGTAGTTTATATTATTGTTTTTATTAATTTATAAATATTTATTATTAAATTTATAAATGGCTTTAGTTATTTTGCATGGTTTCTCCATTTTACTATGAACTAATTGGCAATATGTGATTTCAGAAATTAAAACACTAAATAATAGCTGTTATGAAAAAATATAGAGAAAAGTTAAGCCACAAGTCTACAACCTAAAAACATAGCGAGCAGAGTTAGTAGATTATCATCTAAATAAATATAGCTTGAACCGCCATAGTGCCTAAATTAAATTATTAAAAACATATGATACGTAAGTGGAATTAAGTCAAATGTCATAGTACTCAAGTGAAAAAAAACCCCTAAATAATTTTGGGACAAAATAAAGGAGAAGATGAGGATGGAGAACCTCATTCTCATTTATATGCATGTGTATCATTGTAAATCTATATTGCTTGCTCTTTAGAGTTTATTTTACTAATATAATCTAATCTTATATGAGCAAATCTAATATAATATAATCTAATTTGATTTAATCTTATCTTACTAGCATTGATGATAATAATTATGAAAATAATATTTATAATGTTATAAATAGTATTAATTAAAACATAATGATTATTATATTAATAATTATAATAATTAAATTCATAATATTAATAATTATGTTCATATTTATGATGATGATGATGATGATGATGATGATGATAATAATAATAATAATAATAAATTATAATAATTTTATTCGTAAACATCATAATAATTAAGTATAGCTATAATAATTATATAAACCATAATAATAATAATAATAATATTCTTATTATTAAAAATTTAAACTATTATATTTATAGTATTTATATGAATAATTATATTATTAATGAAAATTTTAATAATTTATAAATATTAATTATATAAATATTAATTATATAAATAATAATCACCATAATAATTACTATAATAGTAATGATAATAATAATATTATTATTATTCATAGCATTAATAATTACAATAATATTATTGGTATCAGTAATAATAATTGTATTTATAATTATTATAATATTATACATTATAATATAAATAATTCAACATATTGATAATTATATAATATGTAATTATAATAATATTAATAATATTATTCTTGTTAATAATTTAAATGATTATATTTATAGTAGTTATATCAATAATTATCATAATAATTATGTTATTAATGAAAAATGTAATAATTTTATAAATAATAATGATGTAAATAATAATCACCATAATAATTACTATAATATTAATGATATTATTATTCTTAGCATTAATAATTATAATAATAATTTTAGTATCAGTAATAATAATTATATTTATAATTATTATAATATTATTCATAATAATATAAATAATTATGCATATTAATAATTATATCATATTTAATAACAATCTTATTAATAATTTTAATGATTATATTTATAGTAGTTATATGTATAATTATCATAATATTTATGTTATTAATGAAAATTATAATAATTTTATGAATAACAATCACCATAATAATTACTACAATAATGATGATATCATTATTATTATTATTCGTAGTATTAATAATTATAATAATTTTATTCATAATAATATAAATAATTATACATATTAATAATTATAATAATATTACTTATTATTTCTATTAATTATTGTTTTAATATTATGAAAATAAAAGCATTTATAATTATTATAATTAATGATTATATTAATCTAATATGATCTAGCCAATCTGATTTGATAAACTATAAAAATATGCTTTAAAAATTGAGGATTACTAGAGAATATATATATATATATATATAATACTTAAGAATATATAATAAGAAGAGATGGAAAAGTGAGGGAAGATAGAGAGGAATCTTCGGCTACATTATGTATAATAAGAATACTTAAGACGTGCCGTAAGATCTACTTGGTAAGTTTGCTATTTATGAGTTTTTCATTTTATTTTAAGATTTTTTTAATAGCCGTTCTACTACAAAGTTAAGAGTCATTTTGTTATCTCTTTCTATAAAAATTATAATAAACCTTATTAATTATTACATATATATATATCGTACTATCATATTTAACCTAATTTTGTTTCAATATCACACGTTTCAAAAAATTTCTATTTAAGTACAATGTATTTTATAATTTATTTTTACCTTTGTACTATCATATCAATGATATAGTTTTTAAATAAAATAATAGAAATTTGATATTCCCTATTTTTCTAAGACGATTCAAAAACACTCTATTTTTTTTTCTAGAGTAGTTTTTTTTAAACTTTTTCTAAGATATTTTTTTATTCTTTGTAAGATTTTTATGCTTTTTATGGTTTGAAAAATTCTATAAACATTATAAAATAAAATTAAATAAGTGCTTTGAAGTTCACTTTATTTTATAAAAATATTTGATATTATTTTATTTATTTTATATTTTAGTAATATAAAACTGAAAATATTGATATTATAATATTAAAGCAAAAATAAATTATAAAACATAATAACTAAAATAAATTTGTTTAAAATATATGGTGTTGAATTAGGTCTACCGGAATGAAATCCCCCTCCCCTTCCCTTAAGATTTGGTGTCTAAATTGGTTGTAAAGCTTCAAACTTTATTTCTATAAACATTATTTTATCGAATAATCTTTACCATATCATATAGTGTTTTTTTTCCCTTTGAAAACCAATAGTATTATTCATGTGATTTACTATTGAAAAGAAAGATTCTGGACAAGTATATCATGCAAGATTGAAACTATATCGATAGTCACTTTTGGATCGGCACTTTTTTTTTTTTTTTTTACCATTCTTATTATCGTCTTTATTTTCCCTCCCTAAAGATTGTTATTATATATGACAGTTTAGTTTAGGCACGCATTTGGTCACAATAGAAAGCCGTAAGGATGGTCAATCAGAGAAAAGTCCTGCTATTAAATGATCTGCCTCACCAATACTCTTAATAGCCATCGTTTGGCTTTGAGTGGTGACCTGGTTAATGAAGTCAAGGTCACTCTCGTTGCATCTTTTTGGATAATTCCCTTTATCCCACGGTATCTTTGACACACATGAAATCAATGGTTTTTTAATACTAGATTGAGTCAACGAGCATAATCCAAGAAAATGATATATATATATATATATATATGTATGTATATCCAACTTGATGCAGACAAATTGACATTATAAATGTGATTGAAAAAGAGGCCAACTTTTTTTCAACTAGTTGGCATTTTATTAAATTATTTCAAATGAAAACTGTGCAAATTATATTTTATTTGATATTAACATATACTTCTGCTTCAAGTATCCTATCCAGTATCCAAAAATAGTTATTATAACATATGAATTTTAGACACCAGAACACATATAGAACATTGCTAGCATAAGCACAAGCAATAGATTCATTCGTCCATATTTTAATATCAATTGTGATATATGTATTTGAGGTAAATAGAATAAAAATAAAACAACCACCAATTACTTGACGTATCTACATCCAAATGGTAGCATCCAAAAGTTTTGAATAGTTAATTGGCAACAGGTTACTATTGTTATTTTTTTAAAATTATCGGATTGAACCATTTGTGTATGAGTCTACAAGTGTTCAATGAATCTTCCTTAATTCCTTTTCCAATAGTATCATATTACATATGGCAGGTCTTAGAAAATAGTACTAGTACAATAGGCATATAATTTCAATACATATAAGAAATAAATGTTGGATGACGCTCTCGTTGACATCCAAATTATAATGTGCATATAGATTTACCTTACAAGATTGTATGCGGACACATGTGATTGTCATGCTAACATTGGATGAACATGAAATGTTGAATGGTGATGTGCATTATTTGCGTAACGCTTTAACTTTTGTTTGTCGCCTTTGATAGTAAAGATGTTAGTAACAAGATCAAAATGATAAACCAAGCCAAACTAAATCACATTTTATGGTTAGATTTGGTTTAAATACGAAAGTAATTTGTTTATGTTTCAACATTAAATTATGATTTATATACTATGAACCACATATATTTTAACTTTCAAAGGATCAAGTATAGCTTGTAACTCTAATATTCATCTTTCTCCATATGTTATACAACCTCACTTTTTTATTCTAAGGGTTATAAAATTAATTTAATGTAGAATGTTTATTAGTCTAGAATTAAAAGGAAAACTATTGTCACTTTAATTTTAACTTTATGAATATGATGTCTTATTGGTAAAAGTAGTATTTAAATGAATAAAAAAGTGTATTTAAAGGTATAAACATTTTATATTTGTTTTTATAAATAGGGGTGTATACAATTTGGTTAATAGTGGTTAATTCATTAACCAAATTAAATAATAGCTTAAAATTAACTTAACCAAATCAAACCACAAAATTACTTTTTGGTTTGGTACCATTAATAGTTAACAAAATAAAGTTTAAAAACCACAAAAAAATACTATTGCTTTTTCTATTATCTACTACCTACTCATATTATATGCTAATATTGAAAAAATTAAACCAAACTACAATGATTTAATAAGCTAAACCATTAGATATATACAATTAAAACAACACAAATAGTAGGTTTAGCGTATATTAAGTATATATATTTATACTAAAATATAATGTGGTTAAAAGGTTAAAGTTTAATTACGCACAATTTTGGCACCCTAATTATTTACCAAACTGTTTAAAAAAACTTACCCAAACCACATTTTGTTTAATCACTAGCCAAATCAAACTGCAATTTCGTCATTTGGTGTAGTTTGGTAAATGGTTTAACCATAATATGTACACCTTTACTTATAAAGGCATAAACATTTTTAAATTTAATATAAAAATATAAATATTTAAACTTTATTCCCATTAAAATGTAAACATTTTTAAATTTAAGACAATTTTAGTCTTAATGGTCTCTCAATACCGAGAGAATTAAAAGGTTGAAATTGTTGTAAATTTACATTTTTTAAAACATTTATGCCTTAATCGAGACAAAGTTTAAATATTTATCTTAATGGAAATAAATTTTAAAAATTTTTTTCATTACAAAAATTTAAAAACATTCATATGTCTATGATAATAAATTCAAAAAGTTTATACTTATAAAAGTATTTTTGTCATTTAAACAAATATCAAAACTTAAAGTGTATAAACCGTACATCGAACCCAATTACACCATAAACTATGGTTTGATTTGACTTATGGAATTCATAAAATGATTTTGTTTTATTTTTCCTTAATAGAAAATTTAGGTTTAGCCTAGTTTGAGGTCAAAACTAAGTCAAACAAGCCATGTACACCCTATTTGACAGTGATCATCTTGTATGATTGTTACAATGGTTAGTCCATGATACAACCATACGCACCTAGAAAAGTTTCTATGGTCTTATTATGTCTTATATATATTATTATGTATTATATAAATACAAATTGAGGAAGGAGAAACATATTATATAAATTTGTTTATAATTTATTTTATAAAAATGTAAATTATGATTTCAAATGAATCCATATATTTAAAAAGCATATTCTTTTTATACACTATGTGTATTCCTATTATAAAAGACGTATATTCTTTTTATGATGTGTACTCATATGTGTATTTATATTCTTTATCATGTGTGTGTGTGTATGTGTATTATAAGATATATATTCTATAATATGTGCATTTATATTTTGTTAGATATGTATTATATTTTTTAAGATCTGTATTTATATAAATTATGCAATATATGTACTTATATTTTGTAAGTTGTATATTTATAATATGAAAGAAGTATATTTTATTTAAAAATATGAGTGTTTTTATCATATGTGTATTTGTCTATTTGCATGCTTGTTTTAATGAGTTAAAGACTATTAAACAACACATAAGACAAAATAATACCTTATGCACATTATTTATGTTGTTGTAGGATACAATTTTCCCCTTTTATTATCATCAACCATGGTTGTTGTTATCATAAAATAAACATTAAGTATGATTATTCTAACCATCAGGCATACAATAGTAATTATCAAGCATAATAATGTAAATAGGGTTGTGGGAAACTAAATATTTTTAACTACACCTAGTCTTCTAGAATTAATATCTAAAAACTGAATTGGACATTAAATGTACCTAAAAATATATGATTTTGATTATATTATAAATTATAAGAATTATAGATAATGATGATGATGATGATTGATAACATTACAATGTATCAAAGTAGAGAACAATTCACCCAAAATATAAAACAATATATTCTAGATAATATAATGTATGAGCATTCCAAGACTTTAAAAATTAACTTATGAATCGTGTTAGAAAGAAGCAAAAGTTGAATTAAGAAGAAAAATATTTACCTTACAATATATATTTCATTGAAAATCTTATTAAATCAAGATTCTAATGCACTTTTTGAATCTCAAATTTGAGGTTTCAATATAGTGTTATGTCTATTTTATTGTATCCACATCAGGTTGAAATTGTTTGCACAAATGGATAAGATGTAGCATGATTATCATGATATGTATGTTATTATTGTTTCATATTATTAATTAGATTATTATTTACTTATTTAATAAGTTTTTTAATATGTTATTTAGTTGGTTAATTTACTTAATCATTGAGAAGTTATGTAAGATTTATCTTTAAATTTATGATGTGCATTATCTTATTTAAATTTTGTTAGATTTTATTGTTATTATCTTAGGATTTAATTATTTAATATTTATGAGGTACTATTCACTTTAATAGTCCATAAATAGTAATTTAATGATTAAGAATTTTAATATTATTTAGTTAGTTATCTTATTAGTGATAAGGCTACATGAGGCTGTGAATGTTAGCATATAAATATCCCATGTAAAGCTACATTAGTTTTTCATGGTAGATTTTTTTTTAATAAAACATACTCTTTTGTGAATTTTATCTTATATTATCAATTATATGTAAGTTATCAATTAAGAAACTCTTATTAGTATTATATGTGAGTTAATATAAGAGTTATCTAGAGAAATCTATTGTGTTTCTTTATTAGAGATCTTTGTGAGGTTTTCAAAGTTAGTATGAAAAAAATGATTCTTGTGTTTCTTCATTCATGTCCTTACCAAATATTTCTTCATCATTAAATTTTTAATCTAAACTTGACCAATGAGTGCTAGTAACGTCATTATTCATACACAAATAGTTCACTCACCAAACCATCAATTCCGCCATGATCCAATTTGCTATTAGAGCCTAATTTTGAAGGTATTCCAAGAACTTTAATTATTCAATAAGAATAATTGATTCATTAAAACAAAATTTAATTCAAAATTTGATCAAGATCAATTCAAGCTACATCTAATAAGAAAATTTAAGGATAAATTTTTCTCAACAGGGGAGAATGATGTAGGAGCATTCTAAAAATTTAAAAGATTAACATATGAATTGTTATGGAAAGAATCAAAAGTCAAATTATAAAGAAAAATATTTTCTCTACAATATGGATGTCATTGTAAAGATTATTGAATCAGAATTCTAATGCACTTTTTGAATCTCAAACCTAAGTTTTCTACATAAAGTTATGTTTTTTTATTGTATTTGTGTAAAACTCAATTTTTACGCACAAATGGATAAACTGTGGTGTAATTAATATGATATAGGTTGTTATTTATATAGTTAAAAACTAGAAGTTAGTGAGGAATTATCGTTTATCTTAATGCATTTTATCTTATTAAGATTTTGTTATTACCTCATAATTTAGTTAGTTTCAATTTATGAGTTATTAGTCATGTGATTAGTGCATAAATATTTAGTGCTTTGAGCCAAATGAATCTATCCAAAGCATACAAGTCGGATGGTATGAAAACCCTATTCTTTCAAAAATATTGACACATGTTTAGCAATGATGTAATTACTATAGTTTTGCATATTCTTGATGGTTATCCTATGCCTCAGAACTTGAATCACATATTCTTGGCCCTTATCTCGAAGGTCAAAGATCTTACTAGGATGATTAAGATATTACCTATATGTTTATGAAACTTGTTATATAATTTTTTTATCAAGGTTCCTACCAAATAGGTTGAAGGTTGTGCTTTATGATATTATTTCCAAACATCAAAGGAATTTTTTCCTAAGAAGTTTCATTATAGATAATTTTTTTTAATTGAATTTGAGATATTCCACTCCATGAATAATATAAAACAAGGAAGGACAAGTGATGTGACTTTGAAGCTTGATAAGATCAAGGCATACGATAAAGTGGAGTAGGGGTTTTTTTGTAGTCTATGATGACTCGGCTTGGGTTTCACTATAGATGGGTTAATTTGATCATGAATTATGTATATTTGATCTCTTTTTGGTCTTATTCAATGGCATGATGAGACTAGGCAGACCTCAATGCAAACTCTATTACGGTGATCTTATCTCACCTAACTTATTCATCCTATGTGTGGAAGCACTATCAGGACTGGTGTCAAATGGAGTAGAGGTAAGGAACTTGCATGGAGTAAAACGTTATCAGAGAGAGACTAGTGTGTCTCAATTATTCTTTATGGATGATAGTACATTTTTTCCAGGGCAACTTTAGAGGAGGTGTAACAACCCAAAACTTTGTAACCTTTTTTTTTAATGTTTAGCCTTTTATTTTAAACCTAACCCTAACAAATTAACTTAATTATTTTTTTAACCCTTTATTCGTAGTCCAAATAAATTCTTAAAGAATTTATCCCAATTATTTTTTACCTTTTTCCTTAACCAATTAATATTTCCATTTTATTTTTCTAACTATTTAACCAAAGCCTATTTTAACTTCCCTAACCCTCGTTCCTTTTTCTCCCTCACACAACGACCCATGATGCCCCTTTTTTTCTCTCCAAAAATCCCTCTCCATGGCTACCTCACCTTTCATGAAACACCCTTATAACTACTCACTCACTCCCATTTTTTTCCTTACATTTTCCTTATCATGACCACTAACCCCTTCTTTTTTCCTTCTTCTTCCTTCCACTGCCCTTGCTTTTAATTTTTAAATCAGAGCACACCTCCAACCTCCATGATTTCCTATGATTTGTTCCTCACCATCCCATTCAAACCATCACCATCACCTAACCCCTATTACTAGAGTTTTCATCAGCAATACAACCCCCTCCTAGTTGTTGATGCAGGAGCATCCCTTCATATTATTTAGAAAATTAATTTTTCTAAGTTAGGAGATCATAAAATACTCTTAACTTAGATAAAATTTATCTGTGAAAATTAAGAATAATGGGACATAAAATTTCCCCATGCAAAGCCATGCAGCCATGTTCATGGGTCATGCATGGAGTCACGTAAAAGGGCACCTATTCATGCAAGATTCAAGTAGTTATTTTTTGTTCAGAATAATCAAATTTTTGTACCACCTGAACCAAGAACAATAAATCCCACTTACAAATAAGGAGTTTAAAAAAAAGGGAAGAAAAGGCAAGGCACAAAGGTGATGTAGTTGGTGAGATTCAAAATTTTTTTGGGGGGGTAATAACCAACCATCAAGATAATACCCAAGCAAGGTCAACACCACCTGCTGGAAGAAATTGATAGCCTCACAACTCACATTTGTTTTGATTGACTAAGTATAGGGGATTATTGATTAATCATGGGGAATTATTGAATTATCTGTACCATAATTATTTACCTACCTTTTTATCATGTAAGGGTATCCATGTTGTGGCATGTCTATTGAAAATATTTCACGTCGGTTGATCTCATTCTAGTTATCGTTTAATAGTTGTTAGCTTGTATTAGATAACTAGATGGTGGGAATGTAACTAGGTAGGTAAAGGAAAAAGGTAGAATAGATTTTTTTTTAATCATGGCTACCACTATAAATATGGGTGGCCTCAAATCAATGAAGAGCACTATCCCCATTGAATTGAAATTAGAATTTTCAAGCTCTCTTATTCCCCCTCTACAAACTTGAGTGAAAACTTTATTTTCAGAGTAAAAGCTTACAATCTCAATTGTTGAAACCTTTACTTCTAATTTTAAATGTTTCATCTTTAACCCTACCATATCTTCTCTCCTTTTAACTTTTAGGGGTCAATTATCTCATAAACTACCATCTTCCATTAAGCATGTTCCAACTTATTTAGTATATGCATCAAATTTGTATAAGAGCTTAAGGTTAAGAGTTTGGGATAACTTTCGTTGTATCTCTCTTCTCTTCACCACCATATAAGCCCTAACATGTCACCAAAAAAATTCCATCCACCCACCATAATTTTTGAACTACACCTAAACTCCTTTAACCAAACATATCATCCTCCTCTATTGTTTTCTTCTTCAAATTTAAGCAACTATAGGTCATGAGAAAATCCCAAGATTTTTGAACCTTGATGAGGTGAAAATATTGAGAAGATAACTTTTATTGAAAGTGTATAAATTGAAATGAAAAAAGTTATTGGCATTTTAGAGAATCTCATGCAAAATCCTAACACCACATGCCTACATATTTCCCACCAACCAAGAAGGAGACCCAATTTTCACCAACATGAGGTGATTGGACCTGGCACAAGTGATTATTTTAGTTATTCCGAATCATCATTTAGTTATTCCCCCATAATAGAAGAAGGAGACATGAAAGTAGAGATCATTTTATGACAATACAGCTGAAGTGCCTGAGTTTGATAGATCCCTTGATCCAAAAGATTTCTTAGAGTGGGAGTTGAGGTGCTATAGGATTTCTGAAGCAAAGGGATATATTTATGAGAAGAGATTTAGACTTGCAATCCTTAAGTGAAAGGGACATGCCTACTTAAGGTGGGAAAGCTTTACCTACTAAAGGAAAATGAAGGGGAAGTCTAAGGTGAAATATTAGACAAAGATGAATAAGCTTTTAAGGGAGAGATTTTTACCCCCATTATACACTCAATATTTATTCAACAAAATGGAATCCTTTAAGAAACCATTCCAAGGAGGGTCCCTCATCATCCAAGTCATCCCCTCTGCCTCAAAATGTTGAAGAAAGAGATAAGGGGAAAGGTATGAGGTTCAACCCAAACAAACTAAGGTTATGATATATTTTAAGTGCTAAGGCCTAGGGCACTATCAAAATGAGTGTCCTAACAAAAGAGTTATTAATATTTTGGACCTAGAATAGACATACCTTGAGGAGGAAATGGAAGAGGCCAAATTGGTCCATGAGGAGGAGGAAGATCAAAAGGAGGTTCCCCTTGATGTAGGAGAAGACCTAGTGGAGAGAAGGGTGTTTCACACCAAGTGCATGATCCTTGGTAAGGTATGTTCCCTTATTATTGATAGAGGTAGTTCTGCAAATGTATCCTCTTACACACTTGTGGAGAAATTTAACTAGCCTACCACTCAATATGCCATACCATATAAGCTATAATGGCTTGATTATGGAAGCAGGGTGTAAGTGACCAAGCAATTTGTAGTTATTTTTTCCATTAGAAAAGTCTAACAAAATAAAGTGGTAGGTGATGTGGTTCCTATAAAGGCTTTTCATATATTGATAGGAAGACCATCGCAATATGATAGACATGTCAAACATGATATTAGGAGGAACACCCGTTGTTTGAAATTTTCCATCAAAAAGCATTTTACTCATACCCCTTAGTCCCCGTTCCTCACTTGTTAAGGAGGAAACCAAAAAGAAGAAGAATACTCTTCTTTAGATCTCAAGAGTATGGATAAAGTGCTAGCCAAGGATAATATCATATATTTTTGTTGTCGCTTGAAGATAATGAAAGAAGAATAGGAAGTGACCCATGGGTTAAACCCTTGCTAAGGGAATTTGAGGATGTTTTCCTAAGTGAGATACCTAGTGAGCCACCCCCATAAGGGGAACTTAGCACCAAATTGACTTGTTCCCCATTTCTAAAATCCCTTACAAGCATGCATATATGTTTAATCTTAAAGAGGCTAACGAGTTATAAAAGTAAGTTAACGAGTTTTTACAAAAATATTTCATTAGAGAACCCCTTAGTCCATGCGCGATACCGTCCTTTTTGGTACCTAAAAAGGATGGAAGTATGAGGATGAATGTTGATAGTAGAGATATCAAAAATATCACCATCAAGTATAAATATCCTATGCTTAGACTTTATGACATGTTGGATTGCTTACATAGAGCTTACATGTTATCAGAGATTGATTTAAGGAGTGAATACTACCGAATTAGAGTGAAGGAAGAAGATGAATGGAAGAATTCCTAAGACCAAGGGAAGAATATATGAGTGGATGGTGATTCCTTTTGATCTCTCCAATGCACCCAAAACCCTCTCGAGGCACATGGATTAAGTCCTTAGGCCCTTTATCTCTAAATTTGTTATTTATATTTTGATGATATTGTTGTATACTCTTCTAATAGTAAAGATAGTGTAAAGAATTTAAGGCTTATATTTTTAGCCTTTAGAACAACAAGTTTTATGGGAAGTTAGAGAAGTGTCACTTCTTTGTACTAAAAGTTACCTTCCATGAGTTTGTTGTATCTAAGGATAGTATTTCAATGGATGAGTTAAAACAAGAGGCAATAAGGGTATGGCCTACACCCACATTCATTACCCAAATTTGATCCTTTCATGGACTTTCCTCATTTTATAAGAGGTTTATAAAAGGATATAACACTATTTTGACCCATATCACCAATTTTCTTAAGAAAGGAGAATTCAAGTGGACACCCGCAACCTAAGAAGCATTTGAGGTGATCAAGGGAAATTTAAGTGAGTCTCCCATCTTAAGGTTTCCAAATTTTTGAATTTTTTTTAAAGTTAAGTGTGATGCAAGTGGATTTAGGATTGGAGAATGCCTACTACAAGAAGGCAAGCCAATAGCTTATTTTAGTGAAAATATCAATAGATCAAGGTCCAACCTTAATATGTATGACAAGGAGAATCCATTGTTAGGGCTCTAGATCATTGGTTTCATTATTTAAACCCCACATAATCCATAATATAAATCCATCATGAGTCACTAAAATATGTAAATGGGAAACATAATCTCAATTTTAGGCATGCTAGATGGATAATGTTTTTATAATTCTTCTTTTTTGTATCAAAGCAAAAGAGTGTCAAAACCAATGTATTAGTAGATTCTCTCTCTATAAGGTATCTTATGTTATCCCTACTAGAATCTTGATTCTTTTTTTTGGTTACTTGAAGGAGCTATAAAAGAAGGATAAATATTTTACAAGCTACTTTGAAGACTAAGGCAAGCTTCAAGCCTCCTATGTCATATAAGATGGCTTCCTCTTTGAGAATACCAAGCTTTGTATCAAGAAGAGTCCCATTTGATAGTTATTGGTATGGGGGATCACTTGGAGGTCAGCTAGCCAGACATTTTGGAATCAACAAGACATATGGTGTCCTTTAGGATCACTTCTATTTCCCTAAGATGATAGGCGATGTATATAGAGTCATAGCTAGATGTATTATTTGTCAAAAGTCCAAAATTCACTTCCACCAAGGACTCTACACTCCATTACCCATCCCTCATCAACTTTGAAACCATATGAGTATAGAATTCATATTAGATTTTCCTAGAACTCAAAGGCAGAATGATGCCATTATGGTGGTGGTGGATTGGTTTTCTAAGATGGCTCACTTCATCCCATGTCATAAGATTAATGATTCCTCTTATATTGTTAATCTATTATTTAAATAAATAGTAAGGCTGTATGGCATTCCTAAGTCCATTATCTCAGCTAAATTCCTTATCTATTTTTGAAAAACTTTATGAAGGTTGGTTGTTACTAAACTTCTATTTATCAATACCTACAACCCACAAATGGATAGCCAAACAAAAGTCAACAGTCGAACCCTCACTACTATCTTGCATAGCTTAGTGCACAAATCCCTCAAGGACTGGGACCTCAAGTTTCCTCATGTTGAATTTGCATACAATAGGTAACCCATATACGCCACCAGCCATTCCCCTTTTGAGATTGTGTATGGTATCAACCTTATCACCCTATCGAGCTCATGCCACTTCCTATCAAGGCCTAAAAAATTTTCAAAGACAAAGACATAATTCAAGATTTTAAGAAATTACATGAGCAATTCAGAGCAAGAATTGATAAGGTCAATGAAATAAAAAAAATGAAGGCCAAAAAAATCAAAAGGATCAAAATTTTTAATCGGGGGATCTCGTGTGGCCACATCTTTGAAAGAAAAGATTTTCCTCTAGAAGAAAAAACAATTTTATGCTAAGAAATGATGGGAATTGTAAGGTTCGTAAGAATAGTGGAAGTAATGCTTATCACCCTTGAGCTACCGTCAAACATGGAGAATATATCAAACACATCTAATGTGGGAGAATTACTCCCCTACCTATATGATGAGCCCTACATAGATCAGGAGGAACCACCCTCCTAATCGCTAATTTATGAGCATTCCTTAATAATATTTCACTAATTACTTTTCCAAAGTTAGGAGATCACAAAAAATTCTTAACTTGGACAAAATTCATTAGTGAAAATTAAGAATAATGGAACATAAAAGTTCCCCATTTAAAGCCATACAACCACATGCATAGGTTATGCATGGAGTCATGTAAAATGGTACGTGTGCCTTGCAATATTTAGACAAAAATTTTTTTAGAATATTCAATTTTTTAGACCACCTAAACCAAGCACAATCAGCCCCACTTATAGCCAAGGATTTAAAAAAAGGGAAGAAAAGATAAGGTAAAAAGGTGATGGAGTTGGTGAGATTCATCAACTTTTTTCAATACCACCTACTAGATGAAATTGATAGCCTTATAAATAATATTTATTTTGATTGACTAAGTATGTTGGGTGATTGATTGAGGATGGAGGATGATTGAATGATTTGTACCTTGATTATTTACCTACCTTTTGAGCATATAAGGAGCTCCATGTTATGGTATGGCTATTAAAAATACCACAAATGGAGTAACCTCATTCTAGCTATCATCCAACTAGTTGTTAGCTTATATTAAATAACTAGATGGTTGGAATGTAGCTAGATAGGTAAAGGGAAATGGTAGAATGGACAATTTGTACTCACTGTTGCAACTATAAATATGGGTAGCCTCAACTTAATGAAGGACACTACCCCTTGAATTGAGATTAGAATTTTTAAGCTTCCCCCTTCCCCCTCTACAAAGTTGTGTAAAAACTTTGTTTTGAGTTTAAAATCTCATAATTTTTATTTTATGTGTTGAAACATTGAATGGTAATGGTGATTTTTTGATCTTTGGCCATACCTTATATCAAATACTATCCTACTTCTTATCCTTTCCCTCCTTTTAACTTTTGGTGGTCAATTATCCTATAAGACACCATCTTCCATTAAGCATTTTCTAACCTGTTTTGCATTTGCATTAGTTGTGCCCCTCTAGAATTGAGAAAATACCTCAATTTACTTGCTTCCAACACAACCATTCCCTGCTTCCACCACCTTCACAGACCATCATCCTTCTCCATGTCCTTGAATATCTCCTAGCCTTCTAGTGTCACGGCCCCATGTTGCCTCACCCTTCCATACATCACCCCCTATACTGCCCCTACCTATCTGTCTCCATACCGCACGTAACTCCATCACCACCACGACACACCTAACTCCACCACTCTAGCCCCTACCCTTCTTGTTTGGCCTTCAATCCTAGTCATATACACCCTCATCTCTGGGTTTCCTCCTCATTCTACATTTGTTCAATGACTCATCCCTCATTCAATCCAACACCACCACTTCCATGTGCTTTCTTGCTTGAGCAACAACATGCACCACCTTCACCAAGCAACCATCATAGAAACCCCTTCGTCCAACCTCTTAGTAATCAAAATTTTCACCACCGCACCACTATAATAACTTCCCAACCCAACCTCTACCGCCCTTGCCTTTGCTTTGTACCAAGGTATCCTTTTATTACCCTTGCCCACCTTACGTAGCTTAGCCTTTGTTTCATGGGTGGCTCACATTGGCTACCCCTTACCTACATGAGCTTTACTCACTTTTGGTTCTAGCCATTTTAGGTAGTATATGGTACATTTTGATGACTTCATTTGATATTTATTTTTATTTTAGGAGTTAGGTTATAATATATAAGGTGTTGGTTTGATTTTTTTTTAAGTAACGGAGGATGATAAGTGGAGCATAATAATTTATATTAGGTTGCTTATATTTTTGCTTTTGCTAAGAATTAGGTAACCCATGTGACTTATGAAAATATTAAATATCACATGATAGCATGTTTGAATTCTTATGTGTTAAGTTGTAGTTATTGTTTTAATTATGTATTGTTATGATACATTTATTTTTCTAATAATGTTAGCATAAAATTGTGTTCTAAGGATGATGTTAAATTGGTATAATGATATGTATACAAAAGTATGCTAGAATAGGTTCGAGGGTATTGAGTAATTATGCATGATGTAAATGTCTAATATAATAGGTTGAGCATGCTTGGGTGTATTTTTCGCACGATCATTATCATTGCATACTCTAAGGGTAAATTGGTCTTTTAAGTGTACCATGTCTAATTTATTCCAACATGAATGTCTGATTTGTATTATAAAATGTTAAGTATTGAAGTATGTAACTTGATAATTTAAAAATGCATATTAGGGTTTTATATGCCAAATCATATGTAAGGGGAAAATGGTCATTTACCATGTATAATACTTTATATGCATGCTAAGATATTTTAATTATCATATTTTAGCCTTTTCATGATAAATTATTAAATAAAATAAAACAAGGATTCAAAATAGATAATAATGTGGTAATTATGGTCTTAATGGAATTCTGGTCATTTATGACCTAATGTACCTAAATGTGAATAATTAGATGTAGGATAACCTTAGTGGTCTTTGTGTTAAATGATTGAAAATAAGTAAAAGTGGATAAGTATGAAAATTGGATATGTTTGTGTATTATGTGGTCACATGATCATCTTAATAAAATACTAATATTTAAAGAAAAATACCTTGAGATTGAGAATGGTGTCTCTCTAGGAATAGTTATCCTAAAGACGTAATTTATCCCATGATTTGGTTTGGATTTTGCTAGTGTGAATTAATGCTCTAGTCAAGTCCTATATCTTAATCTATTTATCTCTACAAACTTTTTAGAGGTATGTATACGTATGGATTAGGTTTCCTTATCGGTAGGGCATTTTGCTTCCTTTGTGTACCAATGTGACTATGTTACCTTAATGTCCTTGGGTTGATAATCGATAGGATATTGTGTTGTCTTTATGTGCCAGTATGATTGGCGTACCAGAGTATCCCCGGGTTCATATGTATAACCCTAAAGTAAATAATAATGGAAGTAATTATTATCGGTTTGTAGGGATATTGGATTGGTGGTTATAGTTTCTTTCATACCCTACCCATAGTTTGGTAGTTACCTTCATGCTCTACCTATGGTTGGTAGTTGTCTTTGTTCCCTACCTATAATTTGGTAGTCGCCTTTGTGTTTGCCTATGGTTTGGTAGTTGACTTCATGCCTACTTGTGGTTCAATAGTTGCCTTCATGCCCTGCCTATGGTTAGCAGTTTCCTTTATGTACAACCTACGCTGTTTTGGAATTCATTAGTATGGATGTTGAATTTATAAGATATAATGTGAATACTATAATATATAAGAATGGTTTTATATATTTCCTTTAGAAATAATCCCTTGGTAAGTGTGGTTATTAAGTTTCATTTTACTCTTTCAATGAATTGGCATAAGGAATATGTGGCATTATTAATATTTTCTATCTAGAAAGGTTATCATAGTCATTACATGTATATTTCAGTATTTCCTACCATATTCTCTTGTGATACCTTCTATGTGTTTCATGTGGATTTTTTATATTTAGTTTTTTATAGTAGGTTACTTAGTAACATTGTACTGATAGGTTATATTTCATGATCCCTTGCCCATTCAATGGAAAGTTGTGACTTTGTAGGATTGATTGTGAGTTCAGCTTGAAGGATAGTAATTTTAGGTTGAGAGTTAGAACTATTCAATTTTTGATCCAGTATCTTTTGATTTAGATATCCTTAGACTCTTGTGTTCCTTCTATATTTCTTTCCATTTGAATTTTGTAGCCATTTTTTGATATTGAATTATCAGAGATATGTTAAACTATAATATATTCTCTATTCTAATTCTTATAATTGTGTTATTAACTTAAGTTGAGTAATATGTTACCTTATTACTTGGTATAGGAATAGTAGAGGAAGAAGGATTAATACTAAGTGAGGCAGTGATGCCCTAGCTTTTTAATATTTTAGCTTCCACAACTGACTCTTTAAAATGAATTTTTTTAAGTGTTAAGTGGGGGTGCTACAATAGGTGTCTAGATGGAAAGCATTGTTACATGCTTATTTGACCACTTTGTGTTAAGAATTCAACCTTCAAAAGTCTAAACTATTTTTTAGCTTAAATGTGCCAACACAAAGAAGAGAGGAAATATAACAATTTCTTGGTGTCTCAGAGGTGGAATGTTAAAGTCACTAATTGGGTATTCCCGCCTTGAAAAGGCTACCTAAAAGGAAGATATTCAGTGTGATAAAGGATTGGGTCATACAAAAGCTCTCTAGATACAGGAAAATTTGCTTTTGAGGACGGATAATGGATTTTTTTCTCAAATCAATTGTCCAAGCAATCCCAACTTACATTAGGAGTTGATTAAAACTACCATCCACTCTTTGTGATGAAATTCATCAAGATGTGGCAAGATTTTAATGGATTAAGAACCAAAATGGTTGCAATATACATTGATTAATTTGGAAGTTATGTACATGGAAGAACAAGGGTGGAATGGGTTTCTAGAATTTGGTGTAGTGCAACCAAGCTATGTTAGGAAAGCAAGTATAGAGGTTGATGACTGATGAGTTATCTCTATTGGCAAGAATTTGGAAATAAAATACTTTCTAAGAATTATCATTCTTGAAGTGCCCCTTGGTTATAACCCAAGCTACATTTGGTGGAGTATGTAAGGATGTTAAATGGGTTGTGAAGGTAAGGTTGAGGTGGGAAGTTGGTAATGTCAATAACATCAAATTGTGGCAAAACTTGTGGATCCCAACTCCTTATTCTTTCAAAGTTATAACTCCTACAAATGAAGCACACTCTGATTTAAGAGTTCAATAGTTGATTGATAAATAAAAAAAGGATTGGTACGAGAGAAAGATATATAAGATGCTACTAGCACTAGAAGCAGAGAAAATTAAATGTATTCCCCTGTATGCTCATGGACCCAATGATTGAGTAACTTGACATTTCTTAAGTGATGGTTCTTATTCAGTGAAAAGTCAATACTCCCTCATGCAAAGCCTTGATGATGTGAGTACGTCCTATAGTTCAGGTGTCAATATATGAATGAATATCAAAAAATCACAAACTTTATGTAATACCTCATTTTTAGAAAACCTAATTATAACCGATAGTTATGTGTATTAGTTGTAATAATTATTTAAAGATATTTGATATTTACGCTAAAATATGCTAGAGGACGCATATTAAAATGTAAAACTAGGTTTGGGTCGTAACCAGTATCCGTTTCGTCAAATAAACATATATCGGTAACTGGATAATTTTTATCCAGATATTTTACTCTAAATATTTACCTAAATAATTTACCCCTACCCTATACTAAATTTAATAAACTCACCTTGTCCTTCTTCCCCATTACAATCATCCCTCATCCCACCCATAAACCTCATGCGACTACCCTGCTATGCACGATTCCCTCCCCTTGCTTTACTCTCCTTGTTTTGATCCTCCTTTTCTTAAATTTCATCCTCTTCTTAACCCCTAAACCCCCTTATTTTTTGTTGTAAATTAACCCCCCAAACATCCCACACTTTCTCTCTTTACTTGAGCTCCCTCAAGCAAGAAAAAAACCCCATTGTCGCCATTATTTTCCACCAATTTTACCCCATTGGCAACTCCCCACCAAACCCCCCTCCACACCACCACCAACTTCTGTTGTTCCTATCTTCCCTTTTTTGAAGCAAGATATTCTGTTCCCCACCTCCAAGCTACAGCAAAATCAACCAAAACCATCCTGCAAGTTGCAAAAACTTCTACCGATCCCATACCCCCACCTTCAGCCAAGGTTGTCGATCCCGTTCCTTCTCCTTCGGCACTTTAAGCCAAAACTCCACCACTTGCTGCACCTTCCCTTTATGCTGCCCCTACCCTTTATGAAGCATTTCCTACCATTCCTACCCCCTACCAACACACAACACCACCGTTACCCCTCCTCTCCTTCTCGGCAACTTCCGTCAGTTCCTTCTTCCTTATTTCGTGAGTTTTGGTTAGTTTCCTTGCTGCCTTATTTTAGCCGGTCAGTTGTTCTTGAGTTAGTTTAATTAATTTTTAGTTAATTTTATTTTATATTAAATACTAATATGTATTATTGGATATTAATTTATTAGGTAATATTTGGGGATCTCGAAGAAGATAGTTTTTGGTAATTTTGTATGAGCTTGGATTTAGGTAAATTCAATCACTCATAAGGTGGTAGAATTTATATGCCAGCATGATAGGATTTTTTAGACCTATAATCATGCTGGGGTTTTACATTCTTCAAGTATTATGACATGCATAATAAAATAATAAAACATTATATAAATGGTACACGCGATTATCAAAAGTGAAGTATATGCATGAGTAATATATTGTATGCTTTAGGTATGTATGTATAAAGTATTTATAGGGTTTTATGCTTGTCAAGTGAGGATTTAAGTGCCCTGATAAGTAATCCATGATTATCATTGCATGGTAGTTAGGGTTGATATAAATAGTATAAAAACATATACGTACGATTAGGGCTAGAATATGATCATTGTTATTCGCATGTTATAGGGCTGGAGATTTTTCCCTACATTTATCATGATGATAATTACCTTACTAAATGTCATATTATGCTTTATATATATATATATATATGCTGCATGGAATGTGTGACAGGTGAAGAATGCATGATTACGGTTTTGAGGGCGCAACTCAATAAATGCATGAAAAGTGGAAAATTTAGTCAATCGCTAAAACATTAAAATTACCTACATGCTAAAATATTGCGAATAATTATCTTTTATCCTTTTCATGACAAATTTTTTGTAATAATAATGTTTGGTACAAAATTGGATAAAAATGATGAAATTAGGGTTTCGATAACATTTTGGTCATTTTCGACCTAATGCACCTAATGTGAATAACTAGATATAGGATAGCCTTATACTTTTTATAGGTTGACCTTAGTGTTGAATTTGAATTTGAAATAGACTGATGACCTTAGGGTTTATATGAATAATTAGAAATAATGGAAAGTTATTAAGTATGGAAATGGAAATGATTATATGGTATGAAATGTTTGTGATCACCTCACAAAATACTAATACTTAAAGTGGAAGATCTAAAGTTTGGGAATGGTTGCTCTCTAGGGTTAGATACCCTAGAAATAAGGTGTTAGCCCTCGTTTGAGTTGGTTCACTGGTGTGCCTTTGTACCCTAGCAAGGCCCTTATGTGCTCTATAGGTGACCTACAAACCTTATAGGAGGTATCGATACTTAAGGATTAGGTGACCGAGAATGGAGGATACTATTTTTCTTATATTTGCTGGTATGACCAGGCCTAACACTATGTCCTTGGGTTTTAAAGTATGGGTATTATGTTTCCTTTGTACACCAATATGATCGGGTGTATCTCAGTGTCCCTAAGTTGATTGTATCCTCTTGAGTAATATAAATAAGGAATACTTGTTGATGGCCTTGGTATGTATTGTTGGGTTCGGTAATTGCCTTAGTGCCCTACCTTGGTTTTTGGTATATATTGGATTAATGGTTCGGTAGTTGCCTCAATGCCCTACTATGTTAATTGAAATTGATTTGATTAGTCAGTTTCGACCATGGATTTTGATACGGTTATCGTGTACCTTGAAATCACATGAATTGGTTGAGTGTGGTTGATTGTTAAGCATGAGACTCTAATGGCATATATGTATGAATTGATCCATTATTTATTATATATTGTTATGGCATGTGCTTATGTTTGAGCATTTTTTGGATCATTGTGTGATTATGTGCAATGTGGGTATGCACCTCTTGTGAGGTATTGTGATTTACTTAATATGAGGAAATCGTACTAATACTACATTTGCAGATAACTATATGAAGGTCATGGAGTGGCATGAAGCTTATAAGAGTGGCCAAGTTAAGTGGAGCCCTTGGGAAGAGGTTCCATTCTCATAATGGGCATGCGGGGTCTAAGAGTTAGGGTAAACCAGTGTTGTACCTACGGGTACTAGCTTTTGTTGCATTAGTTTTCATTTAGACTCTTATGTCCCTAGTTTTATTTTGATTATCGTTATTGTATGGAAAATATTTATCCTTAACCTTTATTTATGTAATCTCTCTTATTTCTGTTGGTTTGTTTTTGGTTTGGTTGGTTTTAGCCTTAGCACTTGGCATAAGAAAGGTGAGGGAACTAGACTTATACTAAGTATAGCGGTAACACCCATTATCTTTGGTAATTACTGCTTCCGTAAAACAAACTTTTTAAATACTTTAAAAATGGGGGTGTTACACTTTAGTCCATGTTAAATCATTTGCATGGGGTTTTTACTCTAATATTCTTCCTACAAAGTCTAGGCTTTGTGAGAAAGGTGTGAAATTGAGAGCATATTGCATGTTTTTTTTTTAATGCCAATCAACGCAAAATGTCTTGGATTTATGCCCAATTCAAGTCAAGAAAATTCGATGGGGACAAGAGGTGAAGGATTAATTAACCTAAATTGCAAAGATGAATCCTATAGAAGCAACATGGTTCCTCTCCTTTGGATGGGCTGTTTGGTGGTGCCAAAATGTGGTGCTTTAGTGACCATGAAGTGGAGATAAGGTGGGTGTTTGATTGTGTTCGTAAACTCTTAGAGACATTATGGGAAAATGAATATGTTCAACTCAATGTCGGGGAGACAATTTAATGGCAGCCACCAAGTGGTGAAACTGTTAAAATTAATGTGGATACATACAAAGACATGAATAGGGAATAGGGCTTAGTAGTAGTATGTAGAAAAGGCAATGGAAAAGTGAAGTGGGCTTGCAAAAGGTGTTTATATGGTTCATCGAACATTGAGGAGGCTAAAGGGTTTGTAGTGTTGTTGCCTTTGGATAAATTTTGGGAATAGTAGGTGGGTAGTTGCTCTATTGAATATAATTCCCTAGTCATGGTTAATAAAATAAATCAATGTAAGAAACTTAAAACTAGTTTTGGATACTTACTTGATTAAGTGTGGAAGTTGGAAGCGAGGGTGGGACATATTACCTGGTTGCATACACCAAGAGAGTGTAATAGTCTAGCTCATATAATTGCTAGCTTTGAATCTTGTATGGAAGAACTATGTTGGGGAGAGATACTCCTTTTTACTAATACTAGTGTAGCTATAGATGAAGTCACATAAACAAATCTTTATGCCCATTTTTGGGCGGTTTGGCACTAAAAAAATATAATGTATAAACAATAATTTAGTCATTAAGAATTTTCATTGTATTGAGTTAGTTATATTATTAGTGATGAGGTTACATGAGGAGTTAGATATGCTTTTGTTATATTATTAGTAATGAGGTTACATGAGAAGCTAGATATTAACATATACATATCCTAAGTAAAGTAATAAAAAAATATGATGGAATTTGATTTTTAATAAAATGGGTTCTCTTTGTGAGCTTTCTCTTATTTTATTGATTTTAAATGAGTGATAAATTAATAAATCCTCTTTATTAATTCTATATGAGTTAATACAAGAATTTTCTAGTGAAGTTTACTATCTATTTCTTCATTATATATTATTTAAAAGTTATATGTGTGAAGCTTTTAAAGTTGGTTTAAAGAAATTAATTGTGTTTGTGTATTGTTTTCATTCATATCCTTCCCCAATATTCATTCATCATTAAACTTTTTGACTCAAACCTTACCAACGAATGGTATTAATATCATTATTCATCCATAAATAGGTCATTCACCAATCTATCAATTACGCCACACATCATAATATATTCCAAATATAATATAATATACAAATACATATCACATATACAATGCAATACATCAAAAATACCATATAAAATAGTATTACTTCAAAACATTATATACTACCTCCTATTCAAAATAAATGTCAGTTCACATTTTCACACACTTATTAAGAAAATATATGAATTAACAAATGTATCCTTATTAAATGTACCTTGATAAATTATATTTATAACAAGAAATATTTGATGAATAGAGGTAAAATAGGAAAATTAAACATCTCACTTTTTGCATTAGTAATCTAAAATGATACATATTTTGAATACTATATATTAAATGCCATTTTAACAAAGTTTTATTATTTAAAATGTCATTTTGGATTATTTTTCCCAAAATAGGTATCATTTTTAATTTTCAATGTGAAAAATAGGGTATTTATTTCAAATTATCTTACACATTAAATACTTTCTACTATAAATATTATTTAATTGTGCATATTGAATAAAAATATAGTTGATAATTTTTATATTTTCTTAATAAATTTGTAAAAATATACTCCCGCCATATAAAAAAAATAAGGTCATTTTAACAATTTATATAATTTTTAGGAACTAATAAATGTAGTTTTAAATTTTCACTTACGCTCTTCATTAAAATATAACAAAACATTTAATACATAGATAATAAAAGAAAAGTAAAGTAAAGATAAATGTGGAAAGTAAGTTTTATTTTTTAAAATTACTTTTTTTTATATAAAAAACTTGATGATGTATTACTTTTTGATACAGATGGAGTACTTATTCATAATCAAAGATAATAATAAAAATTAATAAAATAACACTATATAAAAGGTAATAGTGAATGATTGATGTTTTAATATTAGTAATGATAGTGTCATAACATGGTTTTCACACTACCCAAATATTCTTCAGTTTTTCGGTTCATCTTTAGTTCCCTTCCTTTTAAGTGGCAAACATTCCATACAAGGTAGGTTTAGGTCACGTTAAAATTGGGTCATGCTCAAATTTAGGTTAAATGTCCTTTAAGTTTGGGTTTAATTCAAATAACTATGATTCAAATCGACTTTATGTTGAGTTAGGTCATTTTAGGTCAAAAAAGTTGGGGTTGGGTTCTAGTGTAACACGTTAGATTTCTTCATATTTGGATTTGATTCTAAGCTAAGGACTTTAGATCGAATCAAGTTTGAATAGGGTTCATTAGGATCTATAAATTTTGGATTATATTAGATTTGGATCAAGTTAATTAAGTTTAAAATTTGAAATGACATTAACTGTTATTAATTTAATATAATGAATAAATCAAATTATGAGATTCATTATCTTTTTATGCTTATTATTGTAATTTTGATCATAATGTGTGTAATAATATAACAAATTGTTATTGTAGAATATGCAATAATAATAATAATAATAATAATAATAATAATAATAATAATAAATTATCAGTATTATTATATTTAGTGTTATAAATACAATAATAAATATTATTATATACATAAGTATAATGATTATTATAAATGTTAGAATGTTTATAATTATCATTTTAATTATAATAATTATTTTTATTATTATAATTAATTATTTTTATTATCATATTCGGAAATATAATAAGCATTATTATTATTAGAAATACAAATATAAATTTTATTATTGTCATTATAATAATATATATTATAATTATTATATGTACAATTATAATTTTTAAGTTTATAATAGTAGTAGTAGTAGTAGTAATAGAAATTTTTATGATCTAATATGATCGATACTAATATAATAATAAAATAAAGTGAGCAGAACATAATCTCACTAGTTTTGTTTTATTTCTTATTATATGGATTGTATATTATTAATTTTACATAAAATTTTATTAATAAGATAGTTTATTGATGTCTATGTAGTAATTTATATGAGTAAAAATATTACATTGCTAGATCAAATTTAACTTTAGTTTTAATCAAATTTAAAATTATATCTAAGTATAAGTTGGATTCGAGTCAAATTATTTTCAGTTATATAATTTCGAGTTAGATAAGTATCGAATTTCTTTCTACTAATGAATCAAAGTTATTTATAGATTGAATTATTTTATTCTGATTCATTCGGGCATAGATAATTATCGAATTGGCAAAAAAATTGATCTGTTTTGGATTAGTTTGAGTTTGTTTAAAAAAAAAATTGCTTAAACATTTGGATTCAAATTAAATTTGAAATCATATGATTCAAGTCGGATTAGCTTTCTCCCGCATGCTTTGGAGCCATCAAAAATGAAAATCTCTAGTAAGAAGGGAAAATAATGACGCGGATTCTCATGCTTCTTCGCGAGTCAGCTGACCATAAGCTAAATTTAAATTTCCTAGTAATTTTCATATCTTTTCGCCCAAGTTTCTACGGTGGTGTACTACTATATTCCTCATATTTTCAAATTCCAACACCCAAAAAAAAAATATGTTTTCAACATCTAAAACCCTGTCTCACGCATGTGAGAAATGTCCTAGGAAGTTTAATTATACTTAGTCCATGGGAAGTTACGCTATATTAAAAATGTGCGGTCCACAAAGTCTAATCTAACAAGGAACATGGTCTATTCCAACATTATTTTAATTATATAAAAATTTAGATCAAAATTGAGAGATAAGGTTAGCGTACCGATAGAAACACAAATAAGTTAACGCTTTATATTTTACTTTAATATATTCGTGGTACCTCTTTATTTTATAATTTAAAAATAACTTATTGCTAATTTGGATTATTAAAACAATAAAAAAAAAGTTATAGCAAAATATTTCTCAATTTTTTTTTGTAAATTGACATCCATGTTATTATAATTTTAATTTAACTATTTTTGTTCTAATGAACATAATTATTATATATAATGAACGTAATTGTTATATATGATATACTTAATTGAAATATGTGATGAATTTAATTGTTTTGTGTAATGAATTTAATCATTACATGTGATAATCATTATTGTTATATATTGTAAGTCTCTACATTATATGTTATAAACCTAATTACTATATATGATCAACATAGATGTTCTATGTTACGACATAAAATGGAGAGATTCATCACATATAGTTAATAATATAAAAGACTAAAGTTCATAACATTAATTACTTAGGTAAATGATAGACAACACTCATGTTCATCAAGCAAATAGATTTATCGCATATAGTTAACTAATAACATAAAAGACTTAGGTTCCTAATATAGAACACCAAAGTTCATAACATTAAATATTTATGTTTACGACATACAACACTCATGTTCATCACATATAGTTAATAACATAGAATGTTTAGATTTATGACATGAAACACGTACATTCATAATAATAAACGCTTATGGACAATGCCCACATTCTTTATATAAAGCGGATATGTTTATCATATATAGTTAATAACACAGACGATTAAGGTTCATAACATTAAATACTTAGGTCCATGACAAACAACATGTATGTTAATCAAATAAAGTAGATAGGTTCATCACATATAATTAATAAATATTATAAAATATTTAGGTTCATAATAAGGAACACCAAAATTCATAACATTAAATATTTAGGTTCACCACAAACAACACTCATGTTCATTGCATATAGTTAATAACATAGAAGGTTTAGTTTTATAACATAGAATACCTAGAATAATAATAATAAACACATATGGACAATACCCACGTTCATCACATAAAGTGGATAGAATCATAAAATAAATTGTTTAAGCTAAAAAGATGAACATATATTAAAATGCCTTTATATATTCATTGTATAATTATAAAAAATGGTCATATTTTTATAAATAAAAATTATAAAAATACCCCACACTCAGCATACTTGTTAGATATATTCATAATAAATAAATATATATGTAAATGATCCTGCATTTAGAAATAAAGAATTATAAAATTATAAAAATGACATATTTTTAAAATAAAAATTATAAATTATAAAATTGATCATATATATATATATATATATATATATATATTATAAATTATAAAAATGACCCCATATAACTAAATAAACTTCATAAAACTACAAAGAATTCTTCATGTTGATAAATAAAGCTTTTCAAATTATATAAAATAATGTTAGATGCACCTTGTAAGATGCTTCCAAGACCATAATATAAGAAATGGTATGTATAATAGGATTGAGTAAAAAGGTGCACCTTGTAAGGTCCTTCCAAGACCATAATATAAGAATTGACTAACAATGGGTTACCAAAATGACAACATAGTAGGAATTAATATATGTACCGAATCTCTAAGGACAAAAAAAAATGTTTCTTCTATTTTACAAAGATGAAATATAATGCCCCCCCCCCACACACACACATAATATTAGTCCCTTTTAAGTTATAATAAAAATATTTTATTATATTTTATAATTTATCTTTTTCTACTTTATTAATATATCTCATAATAACAAAAGTATTCAAGTTTTAATACTAGTATTTTAGTCAATTTCTATATCATTTATTCTAAAAGTTAATCCTTTTTAACATGGGTGTATTTGTTGTAAAATGATATATGCATATTAAATTGTTTGATGATCCTAGGCCGGAGGGGGGGACTTTTTGCTAATTATAAATCTTAAATCAATTTTAATGAATTTCCTAATTTTTATATTTTCTATATTATGCATCACTAAGTATCACAAAAATAAACTTTAGAAGTTGCCTAATAATCCCTCCCATTATTTCTTCTCCAACAAAACACTTTTATTGGAGAACCACAAAATTAGTTTTATAAATATTTTTTAAATAGAAAAAGGTATTAAGGAACGAACTATAGAATTAATTTAGTTTTATAACCACATCAAATTTTGTTTACAACTTTTACTTTATATCCTACATATTTTACTTTAAAAGGTAAAATTTTATATAATATTTTTTTTACATCGAAAATATATCAATACAAGTATTTCTTTATAGAAAAAAGAGTCATAGAATTATTTTAATATAGTTTTTTTTGTTAATAAATTATATTAAATAAATATACTCTAAAAATGGTAAATAATTGGAAATTGTAATCTTATAGAAAATGGAGCCCTAATGTTCATAGTTTATTGGTTCTTTTGGTCCAAATATTTTTAGAAAACTAATGTAACTAGTCTTAGTATTTTGAAAATTAAAGTGTATCCTCATCAGTTTATACCCTACAGAATTTTTTCACCTACAGAACTATCAACCTAACTTTCGCACCTATTTATGTTATTAATGTTTCATTTAACAAAATTTTTACATCTATACAGAATTATGATTATTAAATATTACTCCATATTTTTCATCATAGAGACCATATAATTTATTTTTATTTTATAATAGGTCATTTAATAAAAAATTTAGAAAGCTTAGTTCTATGATTTCAAATTTAATTTTCTATTCCCTCTATTTTACCAAGGGGACCTATAACTCTTTTTCATTTATGTTTCATAATATAAGATCATTTACTAAAATAAAAAAATTAATGTCATGTTTTAAAATCTACCCTCTCCTATCCCAATAACGTATTTTATAATAGTAAAGCTTCTCAAGTTTCAATATATTTATTTTAATCAATTAAGACATTGTTGATTCTAAACTTTAATAGTTCATATTTAAAAAAAATTAAAGGTCTTCTATTTATTAAAAGAGGGAGTATTTTCCTTCTTTATTATCTTTACCTTAATGAATTTGTAACACTCTTAATTACACTAAAAATGCAAACAATAGTAACAATATTTAGAATAATAAGAACAAAAAAAATCAATGATAAAATTAAATCAAACAAAACAACATGAATTTGTGAATAAACTATGTGTTGTTCAATATTCAATCCTTTTATAGCTTTAACTTTATTTTTCCTAAAAAACCACTTGATGTTGTTAATACTAACTCCAAATTATTTTTTGATGAATGGTTGAAATAAGGATGAACATAAAATGATTCAAATCATAAATCAAATTGAACCATATTATAATTTTACAATTTCATTTAATTTATGATTTAAAATTTTACAATTTGGTTTAGAATATTTAAAAATAGTTTGAAATTTTTTATTATGATTTGTATACCATATATATATGGTAATAGTAATATCATCATCAAGTGGGATATTATTTGGTGTAATCCTAGCTAAAAAAATATATTGTAAGTATGAGTACTTGTAATACTGTGCATGATTTTGCTCTTATACCTTTTAAATTATTCATTTTTTGTTTGTTTACATAGTTATAATAGTTATAGGGTTGCCTAAAAAATATTGCATGATGTATGCATTGTTTGAACTGTGCTTATGTTATAATCTTCTTGTAACTACAAATATAGTTTGTATATAAATGGTAATTATGTATATACAACCATATCAACATAGGCACATATTGTAACACCCCGAGTCGACACGACCACACGGGGGCTACCTTGGAGTGGTTTCGGATTGATTGGCTGGCCCCACAGATCAACACGAGTCCTTTTAGCACGTTTTGTCCTCACTCACGTGCTTCCCGAGAAACTTTCAGAAAATTTCCGAAACTTCCCAGGAGGTCACCCATCCTAAAATTGCTCCACGGCCAGCACGCTTAACTGTGGAGTTCTTAGGACGGAATCACCAAAAGGATGGTATACCATGTTGATATAAGTAGTCAAATCAATCCTTATAACACTCCGCTCAAATTTGGGGTATTACATTCACCCCCACTCAAAGAGCGCAACGTCCTCGTTGCGCCTCAACCAATGACTGTCTCAATACAGCTCATCCCAAGAATCGTCCCGCTAGGTGGCTAACTAGCTCATCCAAGTTCAGCTCACGGTCGCGGTTTTGCTTTGAAAGTATATTGAGTGTAATAATTATTAAGGGGGAATTAATGTCCTAATAAGTATGATAAATAATTTAGTAACCTAAATCGAATAAGGGATCACTTGGTGATTTTGTAACAAGGAGGGTAACATGGTAATTTATCAAATAAGAAAGGGTGACGTAGTGATTTTATATGTAAAAGGGTAAATAAGTAGGCTGTATCCAGTATATCATTATGATTGTGGAATTCGTAACATGGCTCTAATAGTGTTGGTTAACGAGGTAAGAATGTTTGATGATTAGTAAGTATCGCGAGAATGAGTTTTAATTCGGAATTAGATGAGTTTAGGATGGCCTTAATGATTCTCCTATGCTACTTTGGATGACCATCTGAATAAGAAATTTTTGATGATATCTAAACGATTAAAAGAGGATAATTATCGTATTGTTGTGTTTTTGTGATCACTATTAATTAAGATATTAATACTTAAAGTGAAAGACCTCGAGATCGGGAATGGTGACTCCTTAGGGGTCGCTACCCTAAGGACGTGGTTTAGTCCACGATGGTTTGGTATTTGCTGGTGTGCCTTTGAGCCCCAGCCAGGCCCTATATCTACTCTATCTAGCTCTACGGACCTAGTTAGGGGGTATGCATACTTAAGGATTAGGTGTCCTTGTCGGTAGGGTACTGAGTTAGCTTTATGCACCAGTACGACCAGGGTACCTTTGCGTCCCTGGGTTACTAGTTGAAGGGTACTGAGTTGCGGTTATGCGCCAGTGCGACCGGTGTACCTTTGTGTCCCGGGTTATTGATCTCCCTATCGAGGCAAATAAATATGATTGATGTGCTGATTTAAGAAAGGAAAGATACTATAATTGAAAGTGGAATATTAATGAGCCGGGCCCAGCGATTTATGATATTGAGTACCGGTCCACCGGTTATAATAGTGGCTAGGAGCGTTGTGCCCTGGGTGATGATTCTTTATATATCCCGGTCCACCGGTTATAATAGTGGCCAGGAGCGTTGTGCCCTGGGTGATGATTCTTTATATATCCCGGTCCACCGGTTATAATAGTGGCCAGGAGCGTTGTGCCCTGGATGATGATTTTATATTCCGGTCCACCGGCAATAATAGTGGAGGTCCCGAGCTCAATAAAAATTTATTGTGAATGAGTTATGGAAAAATACTAGTCCTTGAGACTGTTGATTAATGGCCTCAAGGCCCGAAAAATATCTCAATTGCTGATCATGGCCTATTTGATATTGGTTGATTGATTATTGATTACATGAAAGTGAATTTTATGTATACGGTATTAATGTATGATTGAGTTATTGGATGTACAAATAATTGGATATGAATACCATGTTTATACCTATGGTTATATCTGAATGTGGAAGTATCATGTGTAATATGCGTGCCTGTATTTTAAGTGTGTTTTTAAAGGGTTACTCAGTACCGTAGTACTGAAGGGTTCCCTTCCTGGGGCCCCTGCCTATTCAATGGGCAGTACCCCTTGCAGGTTGTGTTCAGGTGCTATTCAAGTGGGCCCTTGGGGAGAGCGTAAGGTACTGTCCGGAAATTTTTAGGGTTTTTATTTATCTCCTTTAAATTCAACGTATTTATCATTTTGTAATCACCGTGGTTGAATGTTTTTCTTGTAAAGTATTTACTGTGCTGCTCTGATCTTCGAATGCTTAAGTTCTCGTAAAGTTTTATTTAACTGCTTAGCCTTAGCACTTAGTACTGGAACGGTATGAGTGAACCGGTCTGGTACTAAGTGTGGCGGTAATACTCCCAAAATTCCCGGTTTGTTAAATCGCTTCCGCTAAATTTCTTTTAATTAACGAAATTTTTCAGTAGTGAATTTTGGGGGTGTTACACATATTAAATTAGATTTTACAATAGAAATAATAATTATTAATTATAATTTAGTGTTGATTTTTCATTGGATTTTGGTTGAGGATATAGAAGAATAATGAAATTAAGCATTTGAAGATTAAAAGGAGCGAGTCTTGAAGTCTAGCTTTCTTCTTACTATATTTCTCTCAGGTGAGGAGTAAATTTTAGGAATAATACTCTTGAGAAATTAGAGATTTCTCTTTAGAGGTGAATCTGATATTGGAATAGGTAAAAGACAACCATTCAAACCAAACATTGCAACATATAGCTTCAAATCCTTCTTTACTCAAGTCGACTTTGTTGAATTTCAATCCAATTCCAAAGATCCTACAATTATGAAGATAATCATCAATATCTTACACATCAAATTTTGGTATCAAAGTAAATTTGGATTGACACAAGTGAATAAAGAGAAGGCATGGGGAAGAATCAAGTAAACACACTTCCTTCGACAAGAATAAGAGGTTCTTGATATTTCTTGATTTGATTCTTTGAATCTTGATTATCTTTCTTAAATTCTTGCATGAATTATATTGATCTTTAGTGGTCAAATTCATGAATATAATATGAAGTATATTGAGTATGAAGTGAATCTTGATAGTTGACATTTAAAGGAATCAAGTTGAAGAAGATAATGTGAGGTGTGTGTGTCAAGTAGATTAGGGAAAAGAAACGTGCGTATGTGTAACTTATGTAGATTTTATTGTTTCGTGCATTTTATGTAAATGTGCAAATTGATTTTTCATTTGTTACTTAATGTTTACATGAGTATTTAGATGCATGAGAATCAAAAGAAAGGCAAACCCTAAACGGCATGCAAGGTATCATTAGTATTTTAATTTGTGCTACTTTATATGCTAAAATAAGTGAATTTTAGTCCATCATTTAGACCATTAGGCATATTGCATTTTAGAACATATAATACATACATAAATTTTGCTAGAAGGTGTCAAATGTTGGTGTTAAGTTTTGTTGAATTATTTATCAAGAATTTGGCAAGAAACATGTAAGGTATATTTATTTGATTGTTTAAGTGATAATAGTGACTGTTGATTTTGTTTTTTATTCATTGGAATCAAAAGTTTCTGCAAGCACTAAGTTGGAAATTGAAGGGAAGACTTTGATATACTCGGGTTATAATCAAACCCTAGTGATTTACTAACATTTATTTTGTTAAGTGTGCTAGAAAATTCGATTCATATGAAAGGAGAACCAAATTTTCAACCCATTTTTTAGGCAATAAAAAATCTATCAATAAATTTTTCAGCAACCACTGCACAACTTTAACAGCTTCTTACAATACAAACTCAATTGCAAATGATAGAGTCTCGTTTTGCCGAGTAAGTTTCTATGCAAGAACAAAAGGAGTTCTTTAGGGATTGAATGGGAAGTGTTGAAAATCTTATCAATATAACACGAGGAAGAATTTGAAGTCATGTACAGTATGAAGAGGAGTCACAAGGTAGTGGAAGTGTTATAAGGAACAATGATCATAAATCAAGGCATCATCATAGCGAAGGTAAAGGTATCAAACTTGATCTTCCTGATTTTGATGATAAACTTAATATTGAATTATTTCTTGAATGGTTACATGAGGTAGATATTATTTTTGAATTCAAGGATTTTCATGATGAGTAAAAATGTAAATTAGCTACTCTTAAGTTTAAGAACTTTACTAGGATATGGTATGATAACTTGAAGAGAACTAGAGAACGAGAAGGTAAATCTAAAATTAAATCTTGAGACAAGCTTAAGAAACATTTGAGGAGAAAATTTATACCTAAAGAGTATGAGCAAGATAATTAAATTAGATTGACTACTCTTAGACAAGGACATTTAAGTGTTGAAGAATATGCTAGGAAATTTGAGAGGTTGGCACTTGTATGTGATTTCCATGAGAGGAAGGGCCAAAATGTGCTAGATTTCTAGGTAGACTTAACGCGGTGATTTGATATAAATTTGAAACTTTTATATATGATTATCTTGATGATATGATTAAGCTATATTTGATATTTTAAAAGCAAATAAAATCTACTAAGCCTCATGCCAAACAAAGTAATTCTTCTACAAAGTACAAGTCAAGAACTCAAGCTACAAAGTATGGGACGGGTACCTCAAGCTCTACTAATGTTGAGACAAAACAAGGTATTAACTGAGAAGAAAAGGGAAAGACCAAGGTCAGTGTAGTCTCTACAAAAAAAAAGTTTTAAGTGCTGGAGATTTGGACACTTCACTAGAGATTGTCTGAACTAAAGAGTATTATCTATACAAGAGATTAAAGCTATGGAAAATTGTGATGATGATCTTGAGTTTGAGTCCAAGGAAGAAATGCTAAGTGAATCAGAGGATGAAGGAAACACTTTTTATGTGCTAAAAATATTAATTCAAGTGCAAGTGAATGAGCAACCTAATCAATGAGAGAAGAGTTTTAAGACTAAATGAAGAGTGGGAGATAAAATTTGTCGGGTTATCATTGATAGTAGATCTTGTACAAATGTGGATAATGAGAGGATGATGAAGGAATTGGGTTTAGAAATAGGATGATGATTGGCTGGCCCCACAGATCAAGACGAGTCCTTTCAGTACGCTTTGTCCTCACTCACGCACTTCCCGAGAAATTTTCAGAAAATTTCTAAAACTTCCTAGGAGGGTCACCCATCCTAAAATTGCTCCACAGCCAGCACGCTTAACTATGGAGTTCTTAGGATGGAATCACTAAAAGGATGGTATACCATGTTGATATAAGTAGCCAAATCAATAATTATAATAATTACATTCACCCCCACTCAAAGAACGCAACATCCTCGTTGAACCTCAATCAATAACTATCTCTATACAGTTTTATCCCAAGAATCATCCCGCTAGATGGCTAACTAGCTCATCCAAGTTCATCTCATGGTCACGGTTTTGCTCTGATACCATTTGTAACACCCCGAGTCAATACGATCATATGAGGGCTACCTTAGAGTGCTTTAGGATTGATCGGCTGGCCCCACAGATCAACACGAGTCCTTTCAGCACCCTTTGTCCTCACTCATGCACTTCCCGAGAAATTTTCAAAAAATTTCTAAAACTTCCTAGGAGGGTCACCCATACTAAAATTGCTCCATGGCCAGCACGCTTAACTATGGAGTTCTTAGGATGGAATCACCAAAAGGATGGTATACCATGTTAATATAAGTAGTCAAATCAATCCTTATAGTATTCCGCTCAATTTGGGGTATTACATGTGCTATGTAATGTTTTGCCTATGGATCCATATAGAATTTTATTAGGTTGACCATGAAAATATAATATATGTTCTATTTATAATGGTATTACTGATGAATATCTTGTTGAAATGGATAAAAGAATTATAAAATTAAACCTTATAAGTGTGATAATGAGAACATAGTCAAAAATAATAATAATAAGTTTGTTTTTGCATGAAAAGGCTATGATAGGATGTATTAAGGAAGAATGTAATTGTTATGCTATGATTATCAAGGAGTCTGCACAAAGGGAGAAATATAAAATAATCCTAAAGTAGGTGAGCTTATTGATGAATATAAGGATGTGTTTCCTAATGAATTACCACCGGGATTACCACCTAAAAGAGGGATAGAACATGTTATAGACTTAATATTTGGTATGTCTATACCTAATAGAATTGCTTATAGACATAATCTAGAAGAAGCTATGGAATTAGAGAGACAAATAAGAGAACTAATAGAAAAAGGATATATGATAGAAATCATGAGTTCATGTCATGTAAATACATTACTTGTTTCTATTAAAATGGTACATGACACATATATATTAATTTTAGAGCTGTGAACAATATAACTATCAAATATAGATTTCCTATGCCTAGATTAGATGATATGTTACATGAATTATGTGGAGCAAAATTATTCTCTAAAATTGATCTAAGGATTAGATATCATCAAATAAGAAAAAGAGAAGGAGAAGAATGGAATACTATTTTTAAAACAAAATATGGTCTTTACAAGTTGACAGTTATGCCATTTGGATTGTGTAATGCACCTAGTTCCTTTATGAGATTAATGAATTAATTTATTCGGATCTTTCTTGGAAAATTCATTGTGGTAAATTTAGATGATATACTTGTGTATAGTAAAAATGAGCCTAATCATCTTAGTCATTTGAGGTGATTATTAGATAAGATAAGGGAAACTAAACTCTATGAAAAATTGAAAAGTATGATTTTATGCTTTCGAGTATTATTTTGATTAGATATATTATGAGTAGTGAGGGTATAAAATTAGATCCTATGAAGATTCAATTTATATTTCATTGGCCCATACCTAAGGATACATATGAGGTGAAGTGTTTTCGCGGATTAGAGAGTTTCTATAGAATCTTCATTAAAGAATTTTCAACTATTGCCGTACCAAGTACACATATTATGAAGAAAGGTAAATTTAAGTGGTGAGAAGATGCCACTAAAGCCCTTGAGATTTTAAAGGACTATCTATGTAATGCACCGATATTATCCTTGCCTAACTCTGATAAATTATATGAAGTTACATGTGATGCTGGTGGGTTAGAAATAGGAGGTGTACTCTCATAAGAAAAAATGTCATTGCATTTTTAAGTGAAAAAGTAAACAGTGTTAAAATGAGTTATTTAACATATGACAAGGAATTCTATGCCATCATAAGAATCTTGGAAACATGGAGTCATTATTTGAGACCTAAGTCATTTGTTTTGTATTTGGATCATGAGAGTCTAAAATATTTGCATAGGAAAGAGAAAATTATTCCTAAGCATGCAAAATGGGTTAGTTTATTACAATCCTTCATGTTTTCTGTCAAATATTTAGATGGTAAAGAAAATATCGTAGTTGTGCATTATCTAGAAGATATATGATACTTGTAATGTTGGATGCTAAAGTATTAGGATTTGAAATTTTAAAAGAATTATACACAAAAAAATGAAGATTTCTTTAAATTTTATAATGAATGTAGGAAAAATCATAGTTGTGGTAATTATGTGCTATAGGATGACTTTCTTTCCAAACTTAATAAGTTGTGTATATTTCATTCTAGTGTACAATATTTACTTGTTAAGAAATTACATGAGGGGGGTATATTTGGTTATTTTGGTATACATAAAACTATGAATATATTACAAAAAAATTTCTACTGGCCACGAATGACAAAATATGTATAATCCATTATTGGGAGATGAGCAACTTGTCAAAAGAGTAAGAGTTCCTTCCATAAAAGTTTGTATACTCCTTTACCAGTATCTAGTTAACCATGGAAGAGTGTTAATATAGACTTTATCTTAATTTTATCAAGGACACAAAGGGGAAAGGATTATATTATAGTGGTAGTAGATAGATTTTATAAAATGGTGCATACCATAACTTGTAATAAAACAGATGATGCAACTCAGGTAGCAAATTTATATTTCAAAGAGATAGTAAGGTTTCATGGTATTTCCAAAAGTATATTGTCAGATAGATAAGTAAATTTTTTAAGTTATTTTTGGAAGACGCTTTGGAATATATTAAGTACTAAGTTATTGTTTAATACATGTCATCATCCACAAACGGATGGTTAAATTGAAGTGAATAATAGAACCTTGGGAACTTTACTAAGAGGGTTAGTTAATAAAATTACTAATAATTGGGATATAAAATTTCAAATGTGGAATTTGCAAACAATATTAATCCTTCTAATACAACTCACTCGAGTCAATTTGAGATTGTCTACGAAGTTAATCCTTATTTACCTATTGATATGTTATCATTAAAAAAAGGTGATATTAAAAATTATGATGCTAAATAAAGAGTTGAGTTATTTAAAAAACTTCATGCACAAATAAGGAATAATATTGAGAAATCTAATGCTAAATACCAAAACAAAGATAAAAGAAATAGAACTATACCAATATTTTCACCGAGAGACTTGATATAGTTGCATTTAAGAAAAGAAAGATCTACAAACTTAAGAAAGAATAAGCTAATGCTAAGAGTAACAATTGTTTGGAAAAACCTTAAGAAAATTATAATAACCCTGATAATATTTCATTAAGTGATTCTTTCAGGTACTACATATGTTTCCAAGAAGAGGACTTCACCCATGATATCTAATGTATAAGACGGTAACAATGCTAGGGTTACGAATTTGCATGAAAGATAAAGTTACAAGATACAAAGCTTGATTATTTGATTATTTCATGTATTATAATGGTTTGGTTTTATGTAAATTTGATATTTTATATAAAGTTTGTAATATCTTTCCATTGTAATTGTAACTCATTATATATACCATATGGACATGTGTTGGTTTAACTCTTTATTAATTAGGTTGGTTGATTTGGGCTTCATTAATGGGGGTTATTCTTGGCATCATATGTGTGTGTGTGTGTGTAGGTATATACACATATATACCTTGTACATTCAGTGGTGGGTATTCATTTGAACCAATCACATGATGAACTAGAAAGAAAAAATTGTGTCGAAACTCTTGGTTATTCTATCTTTCTACTTTATCTTCAAGTGAGGATAAATCTTGAATGAATTTTAGAAGCTTTTCTATAGAAAATTAAAGGTTTATATTTATAATTCTTTTGATCTTGGAGAAGATCAAAACCTTCTAATTGAAGTTGCATTTGAATAGTCCACAATATCAACTTTCTTCCTTCTTCGGTTGACTTTGTTTTTCTACAAACCAAACAAAAGGAACCACATTTGTGAAATATATCTCATCTATTATCTTATATATCAATTTTTGGTTTCAAAGCACAAGTTTGGTTTGACACAAGTGAAGGAGGACATGTCTTGGAGTAGAATCAAGCAAACACATTTCCTACGACATGAAATAGAGGTTCTTGATGATTTTTGCTTTGATTCTTTAAATCATGATTGCTTTTCTTGAATTCTTGCAAGGTTGAGATTAATCTTGGATGGTTGAATTTGTGATTATATAAGGAGTTATAGTTATCTTGAAATTAATCTTGGAATTTGACATGCTAAGAAGAAAATCAAAGATGATGATTGTATGTAATGTGTGTCGAGTAGTTTGAAGGAGAAAGTTGTGTATGTGTGTTGCTTGTGTGGAATTGATTTTCTTCTTATTGCAGAATTAGTTTGGATTTAGAGAGATCCAAACTAAAATAAAAATTAATAATATTATGTACAATTTAGAATTCAATCACAAAACATAAAGTTTGAGAAAAAAGTATAAATATTTATTTGTGCTCTTGTGTAATTATAGGATGATTAAACTAATCTATCGATTAATTATACAAAACTACAATTCTATTTGAATGGAGAATTATATGGAGAATAAAATAAATTTAGGATGCATGACTCTTGAAAGCTAGGGTTTCAACATGTCTTCTTTTATAGAATAAAAAATTCTACGAGCCAAAACAACGTGTTTCAAAAATAAGGAAAAACATAGTCCGTCTTCAGGAAACATAAGACCCCATGTTTATTTCTGTACCTTTGAATCTTTCCCAAACACATCAAATGATTCATAGAGAAACACGGTCCATGTTTATTAACATGGGACCCTCATATTTCTCATATGAACCTCCATACTGCACTAAACTTCTCCCACACCTATACAAATTAGCATAATGTTATGTTGTGCTCAAATACCTAGTAAAATCTCTTAATTCTCCACCTTAACATAGTATTTGTGAGGCATAACATGTAAATACCTCTACAAAAAATCCTAGCCTAACAAAGGATCTCATAGTCTATGAACAAAAATCAAGTATGAGAAACACTCGAACTTACCCACGGTCAGTGGCTTTGTTAGCATATCAATCAGATTATCCAAAGTACCACTTTCTCTAATACAACTTTGCCTACAGCAATAGTACCCTAGATAAAGGGATACATGATTTTAATGTACTTCATTCAAAAATGGAAAGAATTTGATTTTTCACTAAACAGATAGCACTCTATCTATCACCACAAGCAACTAGAGCACCATAACCAAACCCCGACTCTCATACTAAACCACCAAGCCGCAAGTCTTCTTGAAAAGCCTCTGTCAAAGCCATATACTCTACCTCAATAGTGGAAAAGGCTGTCACATCCTATAAGGAAGACCTCAGGATAATGGTCAAACCTCTAAGACAGAAAACATATCTACTTGTAGATCTCCTTTTATCAAGGTCTCTACCATAATCAAAGTCTACAAACCCAACCAATGAATCACTTGATTTTCCATACTCAATACAAGTCAATGTCGTTCCTTTCAAGTACCTAAGGATCCACCTCACTGATTGCCTCTGAGCCTTTTTTAGATTCACCATATATCAACTCACAACACTAACTGCCTGAGCAATATCACATAGAGTACACACCATAGTGTACATGATATAACCAACAACATTCAAATATCGATAGTCACCACAAAATCGTCTTCCTCTTTGGATTTGGGACAATCCAAGGAAGAAAATCTAAAGTGAGTAGCTAAAGGAGTGATCACCATCTTGACATCAATCATATGAAATCTCCCTAGCACCTTGTTCACATAAGACTCTAGTGACAAGTAAAAAAGCTTCTGCTCACGGTTTCTTATGATCTCCATGTCAAGAATCCTCTTCGTAGCTCTAAGATCCTTCATCTCAAACTCACTCTTCAGCATTACCTTCACCTTATCATCACCAGACATATCTTTTTCTTCCATAAGCATGTCATCAACACATAGTAAAATATAAACAAAAGAGCCACCCTCCATCTCTTTTAAGTGCACACATCCATCATACTCACTCCTAGAGAAACCATGCTCAAGCATAAACTAATCAAATAATTTATACTGCTATCTAGGAGACTGCTTCAGACTGTACATTGACCTCTTCAATATGCACACATGATCACTCATCTCCTTAACCACAAACCCATCAGGTTGTTACATGTAAATCTTCTCCTCGAGCTTACCATGTAAAAATGTAGTTTTAACACCTAACTACTCCAACTCAAAATCATACATAGCCACAAATGTAAGTAAGTTACAAATAAAAGTATGTCTAACCATAGGAGAAAATACCTCATTATAGTTCACACTTGGAATATGAATGAATCCACATGCAACTAAATGAGCCTTGTACCTCAGTTTATCAACCCTTAGAGCTCTCTATTTGAACTTGTATACCCAATTGTGATCAGCAATCTTTTTCTTCCTAGGTTCCTTCATAAGTTATCATGTCTAATTATTCCATAAGGAATCAATCTCCTCCTCCATAGAAGCACCTCACTTAGCAAAAGCAGTACTCTCAATAGCCTCTAAGAATGATGCTGGTTCATATACATCAACAGTAGACTCTACACTAGATAAAGTTTGACCAGTTAATTCTTCATAATCGTGCTTGACTAGAGGCTTGAAAATCTTCCATAATCTACCTGGAGAAATGCCTCTTTGATCTACCTGATACCTAGATCCACCCACTTTAAGAATAGTAGGTCTATTAGAAGATTTTCTACCATCCAACTCAACCTCAAACTCCACCTCCACCTCCACCTGGCCGTAAGCACTCTCCTACTCCACATCATTAGTGACACCATCATAAGACTCAATCTTCTAGAGGAACATCGATTCATTGAAGGTAACATTGCTATTGGTCAAGAAATTAGATGTAGCTCGGTCCCATAACTTATAACCCTTCACTCTGGATGTAAATCCAAGAAAGATACACTTCTTGGTTCAAGGCTCAAGTTTACCATCATTTAAAAGACATGAAAATTAGAATAATTAGTTGACTTACCAAATCACAAATCCTCAAGTGACTTCAAATCAATGAAATGATTTGGTGAACGGTTCACTAGGTATGCTACCATATGAATTGCCTTAGCACAAAAGTCTCTACCTAGCCCTCCTTGTGATAACATGCATCAAGCCTTCTCTAATAGGGTTATGTTCATCCACTCATCAACCTCATTCTGTTATGGTCTTCCAACATAGTTGTAGTGTCTTTGTATCCCTTGATCTTGGTAGAAATGAGTGTAACTCTACTCAACAAAGTCAAGACCATTATCTGTCTCGAGATACATAACCTAATTCCTGGTATGCTTATATGTCAAGCTCTTCCAATGTTTGAAAACACAAAATATATCATTCTTATGCTTTAGGAAATAAAAACATACCTTTCTAGAAAAGTCATCAATGAATGTGAGCAAGTACCACAAACCAACTTTGGAAACCACTCTCACTAGACCCCACAAATCTAAATGGATATACATAAGAGGTCCTCTCGTATTATGATTAGCTATTGAAAATCTAACCCTCTTCTACTTGCCAAACACCCAGTGCTCATAAATTCCATAGTACCTATACTATATCCATTCAACAACCCCCTCTTAGAGAGCTCAATCAGACCCTTAACACTCATGTCTCCCAGTCTTATGTGCCAAAGTCTCATTACTTTTGAGTTTGATAACCTTGACGATGTCATAGAAGTTTTCCCCACAATAGTGGAACCCACCGACTCATACAGTATCCCAACTTGCTTTCCCTTCATCGCCTCTAGAGCCCTTTTTGTAACTCTTAAGGTACCATACTCAATAACAAACCAGTTACTATCACAATCCAAGGAACTCAAAGGCATGAGGTTTTTTGTTGTCTTCGGAACATGTCTCACATTGGACAGTGTTGACCACACCGGCATACATCCTCACTTGTACCATTCCAATTGCACCAAATTTGCAAGCAACATCGTTGACCATCAAGATAACTCCACCCTCAGTCACCTTGAATGTTTGAAAACAACTCTGGTTGGGATATATATAGTAAGAGAACCCCAAATCTAAGATCCATCTATCACTGAACATGTTTTTTCTATCAATAGCTGACAACACATCTCCATCTCTACCACCATGGGAAACTATAGCATCATCCTTTGTACTGGATGAGTCACTAGACGTAGCACTAGGTTTCCAATTAGGATAAAAAAAATCCTAATATGTCCCTTCTTATGACACCCATAGCATGTCACATTCTTCTTCCAACTCTTTGACTTAGATTTGGACTTCTTACGATCACTAGACCTCCTCTCCTGTGGCTATATGATTCCTTGGCATTACTACTACCGATAAACAATATATTAATCAACTTCCACTGTAGCAGGTGAATTTTACATCCTTAAAAACTAACTCTTCCTTCCCAAATAAAATAGTCTCACAAAAGTGTTTAAAACTTGTGAGTAAAGAACATAAAAACATAATAGCAAAATATTCATCATCTAATTTAACATCTATAGTATGTAAATCCATAAATATAGAGCCAAATTCATCCCAATAATTTTTTAAAATTTGACCTTCACCTAATTTAAGGTCATGAAATAAACTCTTCAATAGTAGCTAATTTGCTATTAATTTTTTCATATACAATGACTCCAGCTTCAAACATAAGGTATCCATTATTGACTCTTTTTCCAGTTCCTGCAATACCTTATCCCACAAACATAGTAGAGAGGGCATTCAAATATAATTGTTTGAATCTCTTATCCGTTATTGATTCTGGCTTATTTGAGTAGCTGGATAAATCTTTTTAGACAACAGCTTTTATGAGCAATATAATTACATTAGAATTAATAATTTTAGATAAGGACTTTTATGAGTTGAATAATATGTTAAGGTGTAACACCCCTAAAATATACACGTTTTTTAAAAAACACAATACTTATAAATTAAAACCATAAATTTCTGAAGATGTTACTGCCACACTTAGTACCAGACCGGTTCACTCCTACAGTTCCAATACCAAGTGCTAAGGCTAAGAAAAAACTACTAATAATACCATTAATAATCCAAATTTATAAAAATGAAAATTAGAGTATGCGTAAGCCTTATATAATTCAAAATACTAGCTATTGTTTTTCTAGATAATAACTAAACAACATTAATAAAATTGTTTCTGCAACTCAAACATAATAAAAAAGTAACATGAGTCATAAATTAAAAGAGAGAATGGCCACGTCACTCCAGGGATTGATCCTGCCCAAATATCACTCCGACCCTCCTGATGTCCCATAGGCATTGATAGCATCAAAGTAAGTGTCTCCTACCTGCAATAGATCAGACGGCCCTTCTGCTAGTGGGAATGAGCAACACCCATAAAACGAGTGATTAGTACGCTACATACTGAGTAAGGTAACTGAGCACTAAGGCCGACACATAAACACATCAAATCATACAAGATAAAAATCAACATAAAATTTCAAACCACATATATGATACATAAGAGTGTATAGAGAAATCCACAGCCTAGAATCAACAAGTCCACAAATAAGGCCCAAAAAGGTCCAGATTAATTATTTAATCATTCTTTTATCGGAAGTCGATTCACATTATGCCTTTTTATCAATTCCATACGAGTATAGGAACACCCCACTATTATAACCGGTGGGTCGGTCACACATAGAGCATCATGCCCTAACCACTATTATTATCGGTGGATCGGTCACATATAGGGTACAACCCTAACCATTATTCCTAACCGGTGGATTGGCTCGGTTTCTACTTGCATGGTGTTCCACTATAAGTGATTAATGTCTTTTATTTACCTTAGCAAAACTCTGGTTTATTTTTCATTGAGATTGGGATCTCCCACTATTATAACCGGTGGTTCGGTCACATATAGGACCTCATGTCCTAACCATTATTATAACTGATGGATTGGTCACATATAGGGTACAACCCTAACCACTATTATAACTTTGCCTTGGCAAAACTCTAGTTTGTTTTCCATTGAGATCGGGATCCCCCACTATTATAACCGGTGGGCCGGTCACATATAGGACCTTATGTCCTAACCACTATTATAACCGGTGGATCGGTCACATAAAGGGTACAACCCTAACCACTATTATAATCGGTGGATCGGTCGCACATAGGGTAAAACCCTAACCACTATTCCTAACCGGTTGATCGGCTAGTCCTGTTTCAATATCTTCCGCTTTAAGTAATTAATATCTTATGTATCTTATTCACAAATTTTGACCCTGACATGCATGACTACCTTCTATAGTTCTCATCCTCCAACCCTAGTTAACCACCACCACAGGAGTTAACTATAGAACACCCTCACACCCATGTAACCGTAATTCCATGCAAACCTTAACTCCACATAAACCCTTCTTCCATGAAAACCCTAAATCCTTACAAACCCTAGCTCCCATGTAAACCCTAACTCCCATTTAATTATTAACTCCCACACAAAACCCTAGCTCCCATGCAAAACCCTAACTCCCATGCAAAACCTTAACTCCCATGCAAACCCTAACTCTACATAAACCACACTTCCATGCAAACCCTAATACCATGCCACGTTAATACCACCATGCAAAACCCTAACACCATGCAACATTAATACCACCATTCGAAACCCTAAAACCATGAAATATTAATACCATCAATTCCATACAAACTCTAACATACATGTCTTAAGGCCACATCATACAAATAATAACACAGTTATACATATAATTCTCATGCCTCAATTTATTCACACCAACATATTTCAACTCCATAATCATGTTGTATTCATAATAAGTATACAATATTTACATGAAATACACTAAAATTCATATCACATGGCATGCATAGCATAAAATCACATATTACACACATGGCCTTAGCACCCCTTACCTAAAATGTCACCGGTCTTGGTGCACGCTCCTATTCTACTTGAGGGTTTTGACTGGGCTCACCTATAATGGAAAAAATACTAGAGTTAGGTTCCTTCCTAAAAATTCTATTATTCACTAACTTATCCTAAGACTTGGTTTTTTATTAAAATAATATTATACTATAATTAACTATACAAAATACTACTAAAAATACAAATAAATTACTATTGTAATTCAAAATGAGTGGTGATATAAGGGTTTCTACCCTTCACAAAAATAGTGTTAGTAATAATAATAATAATAATAATAATAATAATAATAATAATAATAATAATAATAATAATAATAATAATAATAATAATAATAATAATAATAATAGTAGTAGTAGTAGTAGTAGTAGTAGTAGTAAACATATAATAATTCCATTAAATCCCTAAAATTCAAAACTAATAATTTATCTAACTCAAGAATACTCTCAAACCTATCAACAAAATTTATCAAATAAGTTATAGCTAATAACAATAATAATAATAATGATAATGATAATAAATATAATCAAAATAACATTAAAAGTTAGAATAAAAGTAGAATACTTCTCAATAAATCAAAAGGACGGGCTGAGAAGGTTATGGTTCGGTGGAGGAGAATTAGTAGGAGTTTTTGGGGTAGCTCAGATGGCAGTAGAAGTGGCGGATGTGGTGGTGGATAGTGGTTTAAAGGTTTCGGGGGTAAAAAATTTGCGAGAGGGATAGAGCACTTTGCATGGCTATAGTGGCCCGTGCGAGAAGAGTCGAAGGAGGTGGATGGTTTAGTTAGTTAGAGTGCGTTGCAGGGAAGAGTTTGGGAGGCAGAGGTGGTGGCTAGGTTGGATAACGACGGAGAAAAGTTCTTCTAAAGTTGTAGTGGCCCATAGGCTTACACTTAGGGTTTCGGAGAAAAAAACTTGAATTCAGACCATGCGAGGGGTATTTATAATGGTAGAGGGTAGGCTCGAGTTCTGGAGGTTAGCAGGAGGTCAAAGCTGATGAGATAATGGGGTGGTTGTGGCATTGATCAGCCAACACGATTTCAAATCGTGCCTGACTTTCGCGAGAGAAAATGGGGCAACCGTGTAGGAGAAAAGGGGAGTGGGGTAGTTTGTACTAGAGTGTGCGTCGAGGGGAAGAGAATGGGTGGGAGAAAGGTCGATCAAGACACGTGTAGCCGGCGGTGCCATTTTTGGCCTTCGAAGCTACAGGTGGATGACGCCGGAGGAAGAAGGAAGAAGAAGAAGGTGAGTCGGGCAGTCGAGGGAAAAAAGAAAAGAAAAGAAAAAGAAGAGGGAGTTGGGCCGGTCGGCTGCGATTATAAGTCTTTTGATGAAATGCGGCATCCCACGGCAATAAAGAACCAAACGTCGCGTCTGAAGAAGGCGGAAAGAAGGGAGTGGCGGTGGGCTACTGGAGAAGGAAGGAAAAGAGAACGGGTTGGGCCGCGCTCTAGGGCCAACCCGGAAAGAGGAAAGAAAAAGGAAAAAGAAAGAAAAGAAAGAAAAAGAAGGAAAGAAAAAGGAAAAAGGAAAAAAGGAAACTTAAAGTGGTTTGGGGCTAAATAAATAAATTAGAGTATTTTGGGTAATTAGAATAAAATATTTAATTAAAATAATATTAAATTTTCTTTTTAGACTAATTTATGATTTTTAAAAATATTTCTCTTAAATCCCTTTTTAATTAGCAAAAAGCCTAAATTTTCCTATATAAAAAATTTATTTATACATTGTTGTTAATTTGCCCTAAATAATTATTTCCTAATCCAAATAAAATAAATAAATTAATTAGTTCCTCAAATAAATCCTTATTTAATTATATTTTCTAAAATAAATATTTTTTGGGCATTTCATAGGGAATTTGAGAGGTTAGCACTTATATGTAACATCCATGAGAGGAAGGACACAAACATGTGCTAGATTTCTCCATGGCCTTAACATGATTATTCGAGATAAAGTTTAAACTTGTCTATATGATTCTCTTGATGATATGATTAAGCTATCTTTGAGATTCGAAAAGCAAATCCAATTCTACCAAGCCTCGTACCAAGAAAAGTAATTCTTCTACATAGTACTACTCAAGTACTCAAGCAAATAAGTACGAGGTAGGTACCTCAAGCTGTAAAAATATTGAGAATAAACAAGGGATTAGTCGAGAGAAGAAGGGAAAGGCCAAGGTTAATGAAGTCTATATAAATTGATGCTTTAAGTTTTGGGGATTTTGATACTTCACAAGATAATATCCTAACAAAAGAGTATTATCTATATAAGAGATTGAATCTATGGAAACTTATCATGAAGACCTAGATTTAGAGTCAAATGAAGAAATTTTATTTGAGTCAGAGGATGAAGGCAAATGATTATAACGTGCTACAAAGTGTACTTCAAATGCAAGCTAATGAGAAACCTAATCAAGTAGAGAAGATATTCAAGACTAAAGGAAGCATTCGAGATACAATTTATTGGGTTATCATTGATGGTGGATCGTGTACAAATGTGGATAATGAGAGGATGGAAAAAGAGTTGGAGTTAGAGACAACACCACATCCAAAGCCTTATTCTCTTCAATGACTTAAACAAGAAAAAGGAGTAAAGGTAACAAAACAAACCCTAATCTTATTAATAATTGGTATTTATCATGATGATGTGCTATGTGATGTTTTGCCTATGGATGCATGTGGAATCTTATTAGATATACCATGGAAATATGATAGATATTTTATTCATAATAGTATTACTAATGAATATCTTTTTAGAGAAGATAAGAAAAAGAATCAACTTAAACCTCCTAAGTGTGATAATGATAACTTAGTAAAAAAATAAAAAAGATTTTATTTTTACATGAAAAGACTGTGATAGATTGCATTAAGGAAGAAGGTAGTTGATATGCTATGATTATCAAGGAATACCTACAAGGGGAGAAAAATGAAAATAATCCTCAATTATATGAGATTATTGATTAATATAAACATGTGTTTCCTAATGACTTACCACGAGGATTACCACCTAAAGGAGAGACAAAACATGTTATAGATTTAATTTCTGGTGTGTCTTTACCTAATAAAACTGCCTATGGATGTAATCTGGCATAGGCTAAGGAATTATAGAGATAAATACAAGAGCTCACGCATATTAAAACCCAAATTAAGGTTTGTTATCATCAAAATAATGATATGTGACCTATAAGATCAATAATTAGGCAAGCAAAGAAGCTTAACGAAGTAATAACTAATATAATCAAAGTGTATTTTAGAGTGAGAAGAGATTGATCTCACAATCGAAAGTTAAACATGGTTTCCTTGTTTTAGTGAAATCTAAATAAGCAAACTATGTATCCTTATTGTGTTAAAGAACACAAATAATGTTCACTGACAAGATTAGCCTATATTCTCTAACACTAGCACAATTTTAAGCCAAATCTAGTTTTTTTATAATAACTTTTAATGTTTTCTAATGTTAATTCTATATAATCCTTGACATATATTTAAACTTATTTATCTTAATTTGGTTAAGAATTTTGTGTTAGGCTTGTCATTTAATCACCACTTAACCAATGTTATGATTCAACAAACATATGAATTTTTATTCATGAGCTCTTCAAAGACACTTCTATAAACTCATCAAGGATATTCTTATGGTATTTTATTGACTTATCAAAAATATTTTCATCCCCATATTCGTGGTGTCTTCAATAATTATACCAAACTTCATTCGTTATTGAGCTCTACATTAGAATCATCATCTAAATCTAAAAGAAGAGATCCTATTGTGATGAAGGTTTCACCATAAATTAGTGGCAAAGGTCATATCATAAGTGATTAACAAGAAATTACAACAATTGAATTATGAATAATCTTTAGTATATGGTTAGCTACTAACTTCATCATATCAAGCAATATAAATTATCGTTAGCCAAATTAAAGATATTAAGAAAATGTGTTAGCTATATTATACTTTCTCCATATTGAAAAGACTGGCATTATGTATTTTGATGATAAAATTTTACTATTAATATATTTTAATATATGTTAATTAAAAAAATATAAAACATAATGTTACAAACAAATTTTTAATATGAATATAATCATTATATTTATATAACATGATATATTATACTTAAGGAAAAAGTAATGGTCAGACTTTATTTTCAAAATAAGTGGTGATAGTATTTTTAATATGGAGGGAGTACTATACATAAAAATAAAGTGCAAAATCACATTTTTTCCTTCTTCTTAAAAACATATTTTCAACTAATCAATAAAGTAAAAAAATACATTGAAAATTAATAAAAACAACATTGATACTTAAAAATGAGCATATAGTTATACTTAACATTTAATCAATCTCTTAGCAATGTTGGTCTTTTTTTGTGTGGAAAAAATCAATATTTAGTCATGATAAATTATATGATCTTGTTTCTAAAGTCACAAATTGTATAAGTTTAAAAATACTGATATTCAACAATAATGTTGATGAAATTAATTCAACAATGAATGTCTTATCTGAGGAAGTGTTTCAAAAATTTTGATTAGTAAGTATATTGTTAGTATATGATTATATTTTTTCTCTCTCAAGCTATGTAAATTTAATTCCTTATTAATTTATCACTAAACATTGTTTTTTTTTCATAGATACTTAAGTTGCCAAATGTTAAGTATAACTATAATATAAATTCTTCCATACATCTCCTAGGTTAAAATTAAGTTAGATTATAGAATTGTTGTTTATGATACATTATTCTCATCATATATGAAGATCAAATCAATATATTTGATATCAGATCATAATGGTGAAATTTTGATAGTAAGGATATTGGACCATATGCTCCAATACTTAACTGAAGTTAGAAGTATGGAGGCAAGCCTCTTTTTTCTTTTTCTTTTTTTACACCAAATTATCTTATTTACTTTTACGTTTAGTTTGGATAGGTTAGGATACCAGTTAGAAAAAATAATTCAAAAAAATAAACTGGTTTGGGATAGGTTTAATCGGACGAAAAAGGTAAAGATAATTATAAACAATATTTAAGAAATTATTCAGGTTACGAGTCTAAGGTTAATAATAAAATAATTAGGCTAAGATTTAAGGGTTAGTCTTTAAATAAAAGACTAAATACCATAAAATAAATTTTATAAAATTTTGAGTTATCATAATAGTGGCCCTGAACTTTATGCCCTAAGTTTATATATTATTGATACTATTTCACAGGTTGAGAATAGTGGTAAGGATCTTGATGCCTTAAGGTTGTATATTATTGATACCGTTCCACTGGTTGAGAATAGTGGAATCTTTGGACTCAATATAGATATGATTATGGATATTGATTATACCATTATTATTATAAGACCTAAAATCAATAAATAAGTTGGTACCACCCTATGTTAATATATATGTATGTTTATCCCTTGTTGTACATTATGACATTATGTGACCTTCTTATGACTATATTGTTACCTTACTTAGGATGTAGCATATTGATCATCCTTTTTATAAGTGATGTTTAGTACTACGAGCAGAGGATCTAATTGAGTTTGTACAAGTCTTTGAGGACCTTTAGATAACTATGTTTCATATGATGCACTTATAGGATAAGAGTGATGATTTTACCTTCGAGGCTTGGATCGTAAAGTTGGATTATCTAGTTGATGGTTTTTTCCTAAATACCTATTAGGACTCTTAGTTTTTAATATATCTCCTTTATGTACTTTGTCATTATGTGCTCTGAGTAATCCTCCAAACACTTGTTTAAATTTATAAAATCCATCTCGCTCTCTATTTTACCATGTTTTAAATGTTTAATTGTTTTGTCTTGTATTTGATATAAGGATGATATAGTAAGCTAGACTTATGTCCAGAACGGTGGTAAAACCTAATTATTTTTTTTTATACTTCTACTTAAAAAAACAAAACATAGTTACAACTTTTGGGATGTTACACATGTAGAGACCGTAACGAATCGTTTGTGGTTGTTGGCAAAAAAAGTTTTTCGGTGAGCATTTGGTTGTGAAAGAAGCAAAAGATTTTGTGGTATTTAAAGCTATAAAGGTAGAAAAGGAGAGAGACATGTATGAGGTGGAAGTGGAATTGGAATGCCTTTCTTTAGTCTAGAAGCTCCAAGGTCATATGCAAGTGTGATCTTGTGTTGGTTATATATTAGAGAATATTAGGTACATTGCAAGATAAACGGGGACGGTGAAATGGCTCCATATCTAGTGTGAGGGGAACAAATTGATAGACATTATTGCATAGCATTAATCACCTAATGATAACTGTATTTGGCGTCATAGTTTCCCAATTGAGATTCTTGATGTAGCTCTAAAAGATATTGAGTAATGAAAATTCCCCCTTGTTCTTTATCTCAAAAAAGCCTTCAACCTTTTACTTCAAATGTAAACATTTCTTCAACTTCAACTTACTCTAACTAATATTCCAAATAAAAAAAATCAATTAAACAAACTATAAAAAAATAATTTGAAAATACAACTAAAACTCTACCACCATGAGTCTACCATTCCGATTACCATCACACAAAACTACTACCTCTACTATCATCACCAAAATGATGCCACTGTCTACATCCTAAATTGACTAGAAACAACTACTATTCACTAAATTTGGCACCACCAACTACATCTAGCTCAAATTAACCAAAACCATTGCGGACCACCAAATCCACCACGGTCGACTACATCTCACACCAATCAACCACCATATTTTCCACCACTAACTACATCTCACACCAATCAAAGCAGGGAAGGGGATGGGTCGAAGGGTAAGATTGGATAAGGGTAAATAAAAATAGATGAAGGAGAAGGGACCATGATATGAGAATGGATAGTTTGAGAAGAAAGGAAGAGCAAGGTGAATTAAGGGAAATGAAGAGGATTTTTTTTTGTAAAATCGATAGGAATTCCCCTCCCCCTTCATTTCAATACATTATTGAACTTTTGAATATATATATATATATATTGGATTTTGAGAAATAAAAACTTAAAGTTTTAAAGAATTTAGAATTTAAATAAAATGGAATTATATATAATAAAAAAAAAGGTCTAGGAATTTTGAATAAAAACTATAATCATTGAAAAAACAAGTGTTTTAAAAAAGCAACAACTTTTGAAGATAAAGAAAAAAATGGATTATTTTATTTTATTTTTTCACAATATATAAATGTATTGTATTTTTAATGTATTTTTCGTAAGAAAATACTGTATTGTATGTTCTATATTAGTAATAATATTTTCTTTAATTGAATTATTATCATTTTTTTATTAATAAAAAAGTAAGGTATGAGAGGAAGTATTAAAGGGCTATTTTTGTCACTTCTAGAACAAAGTTTCATTTAATTCAAGTGATACAATTAGTACAATCGACAAAATTCTAGATTGAAAGGCACACTGTACTATCTGATGAGGGATCATATGTTCTAGAAAGAAAAAAAAGGACCTTTGTCTATATTGTGTAATTTTGTCTGAATATGGGAATATATTGTGCTATATCTCTTAATAATGATGAAAACAATATAAAATTAATAACATTAAATATAATAATAGTAATAGCAATAATAATTATAACATTAATAATATATAGCAATAAAATATTAATTATACACGCAATAGATATTTTCAATCACTTCTAATTAGATCAACAAATAACATATGACGAGAACACGTTAATAGAGCCTTGAATTACTTCTACATTATTTGGCCATACTCATCCTCTGTGCTTAACCTAGCAAACTTGAGTATATTTGTTTATAAAATAAAATAAAAAAATTAGTACTTGTTTGCAACACACACACACAAAAAATAAAATAAAAATTGTGATTAAAAATCCTTTGTAAATTGACAGAATTTATCATTTTTTTTGTTTTATAATATAAATATTATTTCAAGTTTCAACAAGTATTTAATATTATATTTTTCCACCTCATTAATATATTCCATAGCAATTAAATTATTTAAATTTTAATATAAAAACTTTAGTTAATTTATATACTATCTATCATAAATTTTACAGACTACTCTAATTTATTTGTTAACTAAAATAACACTAGATGCCATACGAGCTGGGGGTAATCCTATTTTCGCCGTCTGAATACGCCACCCATTGGTTTTCCGTTAGGACATCCATATATATACTGTAAAGTATAACGGTTATTCTCTACCGTATCTGGGGCCCAACAAGTAAATATACTTTTTGGCGGGCCCTCTTACTCCTATATAAACACCAAACTGGTTTCACCATTTCTGTCCCCAAACACAAGCAGCTCTCTTTTTTGTGCGTCTCTCCTCTCCTCTGCTCACCATTTCTGTTCTTACAACATCCTACTGAGTACCGAAAGAAAAACCATCCGAGCCTCATCCCTCCCTCGAAAAAAAGAAAAAAAAAAGAATGGGCATAGCAGAAACAGAATCATTCTGGCTCCTTTTCGCTCTCTTCTCTAAATGTGAAGCCCTATCAATAACAAACATCGTTTGCATCGTGTCCGCAGTTTCACTATTCTGGCTTGCGATGAGCATAATCTTTTGGTCCCAGCCCGGAGGACCGGCATGGGGTAGATACAGGCTACTACACTGGTCTAAGTGGCCAGCCATGGCCGCCAAACCCATCCCGGGTCCTAAGGGCATCCCAATTCTGGGCAGCATGAACCTCATGACAGGGCTAGCACACCACAAGATAGCGGCCATGGTGAAACGTTCTCCCCCGCAGGCTAAAAGGCTCATGGCGTTTAGCCTAGGAGAAACAAGAGCGATCGTCACCTGTAACCCAGACGTCGCTAGAGAAATCCTCACTAGCTCCGTGTTTGCCGATCGTCCTGTAAAGGAATCGGCATACGGTCTCATGTTTAACCGAGCGATCGGGTTCGCACCGTACGGGGTTTACTGGCGAACCTTGAGGAGAATCGCTTCAACCCATATGTTCTGTCCCAAACAGATAAGGGCGGCGGAGCCTCAGAGGACGGAGATGGTGTCTCAGATGGTGGGCGTGTTCGGGAGAAATAGTAGGGAGGCAGGTGGGTTCGGTGTTAGGGAGGTGTTGAGGAAGGCTTCGTTGTGTAACATGATGAGTTCGGTGTTCGGACGGAGGTATGAGCTTGTTGGTGAATCGAACGAGGAGTTGATGAGTCTGGTTAGTGAAGGGTATGAATTGTTGGGAAAAATGAATTGGGGTGATCATTTGTCATGGATTTCTGAATTTGACTTTCAGAAAATCCGGTTCAGGTGCTCTAGGTTGGTTCCTAAAGTGAACCGGTTCGTTGGCGGGATAATTAAGGAGCATCGGTCCACCATCGCTGATGTCAATAATGGTATTAGCCGAGATTTTGTGGATGTGGTGCTGTCCCTGCAGGGCGCCGAGAAATTATCTGATTCCGACATGATCGCCGTCCTCTGGGTAAGTAAACTACCTACCTCCTCGATGTAATTATCTGATACTTTGTAGTACCAGTAGGACTGATTACGATCGAGCACTATAATATATATGTAGTAATATTCACAGTAGTACTATTATTATTATTATTATTATTATTATTATTATTATTATGATTATTATGATTATTACTACTACTACTACTACTATAGCATTTTATTACTATTAGAAGGAGCTTCAATTATTCGAATTAACTAATGAGAAAGGAAAAACCCGGGGGGGGGGGGGGGCTCATAGGAAGTTTTGTTCTTTTCTTTACTTTAAGACCAGCTTGTCATGTCATATCATATCATTACAGGATTTGGATTGAGATTCATAGATTATATTGTTTTGAAGTGCTACTGCGTAACCAAGTGTGACACAAGCGTTAGCCCACATTTCTTTCCAATTTTATTTTATAACATATAATAATGACATAAATAAGATATTAAAATGAAATAGAATCTAATACCACATATATGATATATGATACAGGAAATGATATTCAGAGGAACGGACACGGTAGCAGTACTAATAGAGTGGATCCTAGCAAGAATGGTGCTCCATCCCTCCATACAATCCAAGGTCCAACAAGAACTTGACAGAGTCGTCGGACCATCACGTGCGGTCACTGAATCCGATGCCCCTTCATTGGTGTATTTAACGGCCGTGATCAAAGAAGTACTGAGGCTGCACCCACCTGGCCCACTCCTCTCTTGGGCCAGGCTCTCCGTCACAGATACCACCATCGACGGGTATCGCGTGCCCGCTGGTACGACAGCCATAGTTAACATGTGGGCCATCACACGGGACCCGGCGTACTGGTCCGACCCGACCGAGTTCAAGCCCGAGAGGTTCTTGACCCGTGACCATGGGGTTGGCAGCGGGGGCGAGTTCTCGATGCTGTGGGGCTCGGACCTCAGGCTGGCTCCGTTCGGGGCGGGTCGGAGGAGCTGTCCGGGTAAGGCCTTGGGTATGGCTACGGTTAGCTTCTGGGTTGCGTCGCTGTTGCATGAGTTTGAGTGGGTTGGGGTGGAATCGCCGGGTGATGATGAGGCGGTGGACTTGTCGGAGGTGTTAAAGTTGTCGTGTGAGATGGCCAATCCTCTGAAGGTTCAAGTGCGAGCCAGGCGCGCAATAATGTCATCATCCTCACCCTCATATCATCGTGTTGTTGTTAAATAAAATAATAATAATAGTTATAATAATAACAACAACAATAATAATAATAAAATAAGGTGACTCGTATTAATGGAAAAGAAAACAAGACGGAGAACGGATGCGGGCAGGGGGCAGATCAAGAATATATATATTTGTGCCCTTTTTTCCTTTTCCTTTTGTTTTGTTTTCCTTCTCTATGTTTAGGATTTTGACGTACATGTTATATAATATTGTATTGTATTGTATCTATATATTATATTACCATAAATGTTATGATGTATAAAGGCCATGTATTATATATGACGATGACTTAAATTTGGTGTTTATCTTAGGGTGTGTAGGGCTGTAAACGAGCCGAGCCGAGCCGAGCCGAATATCCCTAGGCTTGGATTCGGCTCATTTAACTAAACGAGCCTAAAATGCTGTTTGGGCTCGGCTCGTTTAACTAAACGAACGAACCGAACCGAGCTTTTAACGAGTCGAGCTCACGAGCCAAAGCCAAAAAATGAACCGAGCCGAGCTTTTTCCTGTTTGGGCTCGGCTCGGTTCATTTTTCAAGTAATGCCATAAAATACAAATAAAACCATATTTATTAGTTTTCGTTGGAAAATAGTATTTAATTTTCTTCATTTTAAGGCTCGTTTAATTAAACGAACGAACCGAACCGAGCTTTTAACGAGTCGAGCTCACGAGCCAAAGCCAAAAAATGAACCGAGCCGAGCTTTTTCCTGTTTGGGCTCGGCTCGGTTCATTTTTCAAGTAATGCCATAAAATACAAATAAAACCATATTTATTAGTTTTCGTTGGAAAATAGTATTTAATTTTCTTCATTTTAAGGCTCGTTTAATTAAACGAACGAACCGAACCGAGCTTTTAACGAGCCGAGCCAAGCCGAATACCAAACTGGTTCAACTCATTTACAGCCCTAAGGGTGTGTGGTGTTTTCACAGGACGAAACGTGTGCGTCTTGAGTGTGGGGCTGGCCGTGGCCGGGCTGATACAGGTGGCTGCAGCTTGTACATATTTTGGACTTGAAAATTAAATACTATTTTCCAACGAAAACTAATAAATATGGTTTTATTTGTATTTTATGGCATTACTTGAAAAACCAATTTCTTGTTATTGTTGCCTGCGATTTTTTTCCTATAAATCGCCTAACATATCTAACTAATCCTTGTAGTTGTTTATCAAACAAAAAGTAAAGGAAAAGGAAAGGAAAGGGAAAAAAACAGAAGAAGAGGAGTGGACAGCATGGAGATAGCAAAAGATCTCATGGACCGACAGTGAATAAGACCGTACCTATAACTAACTTCTATAGCCGAACAGCTCGAAGTCAAACAGGGAAATGGCTAGCCTCTCAGAAACAAAAAAACAAACAAAGGACTAGCAGAGCTTCTATACGCATGATTAACGCTTAAACGAGCCGGTTCGGTATTTGGGTTGGCTTTACTCGTTAAAATTTTAATTTAATTCGTTCGTTTAGCCAAATAAGTCAAGATTGAATTCGATTTCGAAAAAAATGATATTCGATTCATTTTATATCTTTCACTCTTAAGTTCGGTTTGGTTCATTCATTTAATTAGACGAATTAAACTTAAATTTTATTTTAGATTCGTTTAGTTAAACAAGCCAAACTCAAGTCTAATAATATTTAGCTATGCATGATTAAAGTTCAAAGGGTATTTAAGTATAATACATGATCTTCAACTCCGACAACTGCTCGCTTAGTCATTGAGAAAAAAAAAAGAGACTTGAATGACTTTACAAAACTTTGTAAATCTGTCGGTCATAGTTTCACACTTCGTCCATGAGTTGACATGCTTTTATAAAATTAGGATCCATTCAAAAGATGATGTCCGGGAAGGGTAGAAGAAAGTAAGCCCGGATGATATCACCCACTCACCACCACACGTAGAGTTAATTAGCAAGCAAGCGCATATATATATATATATACACACACATGTGTGCGTGTAAGCCATCACTGGCCTACCTTGAATTAAGATACTATACACGTTCCAATTTCCAACCTTTTTGGATCAATAACGTCACGTATACCAGCTGCAACAAACATCATACTATCATCGTAGTATTTGTATCGTAAGACCGCACAACTGATAGGCTCCAAGACGCCGATACACGCACACGCACACACAAGAGTAGACACAGCATAGCTAGGGTCTAACAGTAATCGAATAAGTTGGCTTTCCGATTCGACTAGGCTCAAACAAGTACGAATTTAGCTTAAGTTCAATGTACACGTACTTAAAATTGTGGTAAGATTGAATTTAAATTTAAATCCTGGTCATTTTGATTTGGCTGCTTCCACGGTTAGATCTAATTGAGTTCGCATAATTTCAGTATACCAGGTTTGTTAGATTAAGTCATATTAAAATATGTTCGATTACATTTATTTGGAATATGCATCATGTTAGATTCAATCGAATTTGATTGCACAAATAAGGCTGCATTTGTAAATACCCCGTTGATATGGATAATCATTTTTTGCTCAACTTTATATAATCATTTATAAGATTTGACATTCTGTTTTCCAGCTAATTGCAAATAGGATATTTAAATTTAGTTCCAATAAATATTATGTTACACATATGTATGTACGTGTGCATATACACTCATGTTGCGAATCCTATTATGAAAGGATTCAATTGCGAAAACAGCTGTTCGAGAAGGGACATAGCCAACCGCTAAAACTCTTGTTTGAATGCCCGGATCGACCTGATCTTATTCAATTTGTAGTTGACTCTTTCTCAACAAACATTGGTCTTTTCGACTTGACTATAGGGGAAGAGCAGGAAAGAGGGACAGTAAGCTTGGCACAGGTGCAACCAGAAAGCCATCCGTTCCCATAGTTTGTAGTGACTCACTTTTCGTCCCAATCCATAGACTTTGGTGGGGTTGCGAACGAATAGTCCACATAGTCTGCTGTTTTATGTTCTTCAAGATTGGCGGAGGGTGCAGAGTATGGCTCTTTCATAATATAATGGCATGAATTATGCCCAAGTAAGAGGGAACTATCAGACACATTGGCTGGCGTAATAAGATCCGATCTCTCACGACTAGGTTTCACAGCTGCTGCTATCGTAACAGAGGAGAGCTCGTTGTGTTTCAGAATGCTAAGAGTATATATGTAAATATATAAATGATTAAATTTTAACAAACTAATATTTAAATATGATATTATCGAGTCTCACCAAATTTGAATCCATATCGAGTTTGGATCAATATTAAATCTGAATCCACTTTCGATTAAGTCTACTCAAGTTGTTATTGGTTCAATGAATCAGGTAATACCAAGTTTGGATTGGTATCGGATAAGATCAGGTTCAGTATGTCTATTAGGGATCAAATGCCAATTAGGAATACTGTCAGGTTTGGGTGAAATCAGTTTTAGGTTGCATCATCCGATCACAGGTGTATAATTCTCAAGGTCTAATTGAATCAAATTTTAGTTTAACCCGTTTCCAGGAATACAACAGAAACGTCCAACAATTGATAGATTCCAAGAAATTCGATGATACGTACCTAAAAGTGTCCTATGTGAGATATTTTCTAAAATGCAAAATACGTTTTGAGTACATCCGTTATAATTTAATCCTTAATTGAGGATATTTTGGTTCCTATACTTTTTGGGCAGAAAAAGTTCTCCAGACAATAACAGTTAGGCAACAGATTATACTCTTGGCTACTTCTCGGTTTTTCCCCAACGCATAGGTTTTGACATATTTCAAACTTCATATAAAGTATTGTCGAAATGCTTAACTAGTAAAGATTAACGACAAACATGTAATACACGAATTAAGTAAAAGAAAGAAACTGTCCGGAAGATTTCTTTCGTCCCCCTTTAATCTAAATCGCAACGAAGCATCAACAATGACAGATGCGACAGAAAATATTGTTTTACAACTAATACACATCATAGAAGAAAACCGACAGTTGTTTGTCATCTAAATTATCAACAATGTTAATTAAAATAATTCATGTACCAGTGAATATCGTGGACCTTTCCCACTCTGATGCAGTCTCGTCTTTTATCCTTCCTTCCTATGCCCTTCTCGTACGAAATCCTTTTATTAGTGTAGACCATGACTTTGAAGTTTCCACATTTCATTTTTAAATTTTTGGTACGATTGAATTTCCAACACTGACCCATAGATTTTGGAGGTAATCAAATTCAGGCTTTCCTGTCAATCGGGTGTCAATGAACTAAAATCTAACCACAAATATAGGCATAGTAACAATAACAATAATAATAAATCCATTACGTCACAATATCGAACAAAAATCAAGCTTGGAACGGTCCATCAGCCCTCACAGACTGACCATAACAGGAAGGAAGCCGCACATTACAACATCTCCCAATTTTTAATCCTTTTCCCTGCTCAATTATTAAACAGAAGGGATTAAAATACAGCGCCCGGTATGAACTCTTCTTTAACATGCTTTACAGAAATCTGTATGCTTATAACCTCGTCTCCACTAGATAATATATTGTTTGCAAAACACACAAAAGAATGACGCATAACACTGTAATTTGTAGGATACACTTTGATGAGGAATTTATGAAGTTAAATAAAATATCTCTTAGAACTACCTTATCCATATCATATAAAATCTCTCTTAGATCTATCATGGTTTCACGTTTGTCTGAACGATTACACCTAACAAGTAACAAGCTCAGGACAAGTCTCACTAAAACCTGGAATACACCAGAATATCCAACAGTAGTTTATAAAATTAATATGATCCCTTTCCTACAGCAAAATTAAATCGCTTCGACAGAAAAAGCTAGAACAATTATATCTTATTATTATTATTATTATTATTATGTTAACGTATACCATCCAACTTTAAATCCTTCATACAAATTAAGTCACTTCAGACATATACTATCACCTGAATACCAGATTTATGATATATATACATACATGTGTATGTGAGCGTGTGTGTGTGTGTGTGTGTGTCTGTTAGCTGGAACTTTTGTGGGAAGTATTAGTCTTATACGACCTAATAAAAATTTCCGTAATAAATATACCCAGCTCTAATCTCGAACAAAGACCTAACAAAAATCCTATTGGAAATATATATATAAATCATTAGAGGAAGACAATTAATTAGCCAAACTTCGTTTTCAACAATCTCTGCTGCCACTACACAACTCTCACGATAACTAACACGGCATCTAAATACTAAATACAAAAAGAAAATTTTATCTTCAACCTACAATTACATCACTGCGTAATCTCAGCACAGGAAGAGGTAATTAGAAAAAGAATATAGTCACCGATACAGAGAATATGATAATAATACAAGTAAATAAATCATGAAAAAAAAAAGACTATTCATGTTGAGCCGAAAACAGGACCGACAATAGATGGGGGATTAATCAGCAAGAATAGGCTTTTTCTTTCTTTCTTTCCTTTCCTTTCACCCATAAATCTGATTAGGCTCATGAGTAGCTGTCTTTCTTGAACTTTTGTCTAGCAAAGAAGATAAGTTTTCCGGACAAACAATCCATGAACCAAAATGAAAAATATATGAAGCTAGCAATCCGAATATTTCCCATTAGTGTTTCGACAAAGACTTCCCAACCATCCAATTACACTAATGACAGCATGCATTAATAGTAATAATATCACAGCTTTAAATCAACACCATATCATACATCACACCCATCTAAACTTTTGTTATTTTCCACCAGTAGAACAATCACCTTCATCCTCTGATGTTTTGCCTGCCTTCAGAGTTTTTAGACAAAGACCAACTGAGGCAAAAAAGAAAAAGAAAAACAAAACCTGCACAAAATAGGAGAGGACAAAAGGAAAAGGAAATTTTTTTTAGGGAGTATAAATGCATAAGATAATAATTATAAATCAGGGATTTACCTATAAGGCAGACAGTCTGTGTGGGATGTTGATCATGTCGTTTACCAAATGTGGATGTGTCAATTATGGCATGGTTGGTGTATATCATCCATCTACTTGGGGCTCAGGCCCGGCCTTAGGCTTAAGCCAACTAGGCCAAAGCCTAGGGCCCCAAGTATACGAGGGCCCTAACTATTAATATAATATATATAATATATATACATGAAAAAAAACAAAGCATGACAGAAAAAATAATCCTAAGATTCCTATATTTTTTTAATATATTTGTACTGTTGTGCTTCAACCAAAATTACTATTCATTATGCATACCGTATAAGAGTAGTAGGGTTGTAAATGAGCTGAGCTACTTCAGTATATGGCTCGGCTTGTCTCGCCTCGTTAAAAGTTCGGTTTGGCTCGTTCGTTTAGTTAAATGAGTTGAACCTAAGCCTCACTTTTAGGATCGTTTATTAAACGAGTCAAGCCTGAGTTCGAAAAAGCTCGTCTCAGTTCATTTTTTGGCTTTGGCTCATGAACTCGGTTCGAGTCGTTCGTTTAGTTAAACGAGCCTAAGCCCAGGAATATTCGGCTCGACTTAGCTCGTTTACAGCCCTAAAGAATAGTCTTAAAAATACAATACTTGTTTTATATGTATTCTTAAAACTAAATTTAACTTTGCTTCAGAATTTTAGAAACATCATAGTATATAATAAAATCTAATCAAATGTTATAATACTGAAATAATATAATTTTATATTATTTTTTAATAAATATTAGAGTGGTTATAAAAAGTTATTTAACTCATTTACGACTATAGCCTAGGGCCCTAATTTACCTAAGACCGGCCCTGTTGGGGCTTTTCAGGTTTCGAATATTATATGGATAGCTTTTTAGGTTTTACCACGTACCTGAACCGATTTGATCCAAATCAAGTTGATCCGTCATGAGCCTTCACCTACTTTCTTACCATATAAAAAAAAATTAAAATCATTTAATGACCAAGTGTTTATGTAGGTAAGGTTCAGGGATCCACAAACAATTAGGGAGAGGGGGGGGGGAGAAGCTTATAGTGTCCAGGAAACAGTGAACCTAACAGTTTGAAATGTTATGAACAGAAAATCCAGTCTCCAAGGTACTCTGATGACACCATGTCAATTAAAAAAAATTGAACACAAACCGTTAGTTTGATCCAACTAATACTCAAATTTTCAAACAACAAATATTCATGGCCGGGAAGTCTAAGACCTAGAATTATCCATTTATATCTCCTCTCACACTTAAAAAAAGATGTCTGTGTACTTCGTACATTTGTGAGGGAACGAACGCAAAACCCACTTGCATGGATGCATCTTTCCTCTGTATCCACGGATAAGATATACGCATAATGATAGATAATAAAGCATTAGTTAGTGACTGATCATTTTTATCAGAGTTCATCGTCTGTCGGGTTGGTGATGCTGCTATTCATACATGATACATCAACTCTGAATTTGATGTGTTTGACGCGTCCCATATATGATGGTAATTGCAAGGTCTAAATCATTGAGGATAGTGGGAATTACTCTTCTAACTTTCCTGGCCTTGTTAGATTTTATTTGGGCGTATTTTTTGTAGGGAGGGGGGTGGTTTAACAGTCGGTGCACTTTTCATATAAGATCTTCAAACACAACTTTCATTTTCCTCCACACAGATCCATTCGCTAGAAGACACTGAATTGCTGGAAAGTTTAAAGAAAAATCTTCATTAATGCAGAAGTAACAGAACATGCATGTTAAAACTGAAATATCAGGATCTTTGACAAGTAAAAAGAATAAAGGTAAGCGATCGTGGAATTTAATTTTAACGATACAACATATTTAATACGGGTAGAAATGCAGAATATCCCTGTGCCATCAAAAACTAGTTAAAAAAGCCACCAAAAAGCAAAATTTGTGGTGATTCACCCAAGAAGAAAAGGCAAAGATTGTTCAGGGTCAATTCAGTAAAAAGGGCATAAAGATTGTTCAGTAGATAAGTGTACTCCACAAAGCTTGAAAAATATAAAGAAAGAAAAAGGAAAATAAAAGGTAGGATCCTCCAAACATTTCCCCGTCAGTCATACAAATGAAAGAGCTGGGTAAACGACAAAGAAGAAAGGAAATTGAAACGAAAAAGGGTACCTACTTTACCTTTAAGGTCGATTTAGATGACTCCTAGTGAAAAAAAACAACAAGAATATGCAGTCACATCACACGCCACAATATGCTTATCGGCCCTAAAACTCCAAAACCAAGAAAAGACAGTAAAAATGCAAACATGGAGAGGAAAATAAACATCGACGAACAAGTATTTTTCAGCACCGTCAAATAATTATTAATTAGAGTTAGTTACATTTTATGTTTATTAGATCAATTTTTTTCTACTTAAGTCAGCATATTATTTTATTTTATTTTATTTTTTCAATTCGGTCAATTTTAAATTTTAACTTCTTTATTAGGTCTTTTTGTTGTTACTAACTTATTTCGTAAATTTACATATCATTGATCCTACTCATAAAAAATTAAAATATTATTACAAACATATAAAATTACCTTTAACTTTTCTTCAAGTAAATTAATATTAGAATAGCACGATCAAACTAATATATTTTTTATATTTGCTTCTCATAGCCAATAGGATACTATACAAAAGATGGTCACAATAGTATATATTATATACAATACATTTCTTAAATATATCATATAGTACAAGTTGTCACAAATGCTATATACTATTTATTATTAAAGATATTATATGTACGCTATTTGTCAAAGATATCATATCCTATTAAATATATACAATGCATAACACATTTATTAAATATATTATATATTATATGTTAGTCAAAAATTCCATATACTATATACTACAAAATTTTTAAATATATTATATACACTGTGTAAAAAATTCGGGATCCAAATATCTAAAAAATTCAATTCAGGAATATGTAACTAGAGTGGATATTCATAGTCAGTCCTATTTTTTACCAGATTATCCCAAACTGATATAATATCTGGTTTTTCAACATATATTACTACATTTGTTGCATATTATACAAAAAATTTTAAATATTAAATTGTATTAAGATGAATTAAAGTATAATATACTTATAGAAGGATATTATACTTGTATCCCAATGCTTTTTTCCCCCTAAATATATGTATCTAATTATGAATATAACCGAATATTTTAAATACATCTGCTACTTGATCTGATATTTTAAAAACCCGATCCAATTTAAGAGATGCATTGCAGATATCCAATTGGAGAATATGAATATTTAACACTCTTATGTTTGTGAAGATAATATATATTATATATTACATCTCCTTTAAATATACTATATACATTCCTTGAAAACATTACATACTACACATTATTTAAAGATTTTGTATACTATATACTACATTCCTTAAAGATATGATATACTACTCTTCCATCAAAGATATTGTCTACTATATACTACTAATACAAAAAAAATTATTATACGCATTTTTTTTTTAAATACAGCATACTATATATTGTACATTGTTTGTCAAGTTCGTTAGAATTTAAAATTAAAAACCAAATTTTACAAGAAAATTATACAATTTTGTTATTACTATAGAAAGGAATTTATTTGTGCTGGATAATAGAAGGAGAAAGTAAAATAGAGTTTGTTGTAGTAAAAGTGATATAAAAAAAAGTTAAATTTAAAAATTGACCTAATTGGTTAAAATGAAACCAATAGTAATTTAGTCAACTATAACGGGATAATGGAAAGTCTTCTACCAATCATAAAAAAAAATTACGAATATAAAAGTTCATAATCATCAATAATACATACATTTCGGGAAAGAAATAGAAACATGCTATGGTGAAATTTCAAGAACTTGTTACATTGCAGGACTACTTTGCTTTATATCTTTAAGAGTTGACAATCAAACAAATTAGGGTCAAGTCAATGTTAGGTTTAGGTCGTCTTGGTCATTTTTCTTCTCAGATTTGGGTTCAGATCACCCCAAGTCATTCTGACTCATTTAATTCTCGGATCAAATCGGGTTAAAGCCATGTAATTTTAGGTTTAGGTGATTCTACCTTTTACATCTTAGTTTAGATTAAGGTCATTTTGTATTTAGATAAACTTGGTTTATTTTATCTTTTGAATCAAATCTAGTTTGGATAAATTAAGGTTATTCTATCATTCATTTTGTATTTAATTGGGTATGAGTTTATCTTACCATTCTTATCAAATTAGGTTATTTTGAGATTATTTCATCTTCTTCTTTTTTTTCAGATTTAAGTTTATTCATGTTGAATCATTTAATATTTTTCTTTTTATGATTATTTTATCTTTCTGAGTTAACGATGGCCAAATAATCAAGCTATTTTAAATTTTATGGGAGTACATTTACATTTGTAAAACAATTTTCATTTTTTATTTCTAGCTTTCAATGTAGAATGTGAAGACAGTTCTCTATCGACAATTGAAATAATGTGTTCATTTATTCATTTATCGAAATCAAATTTTAAATTAGAAAAATAAAAAGAATTTTTATCTACTCTTAGATCAAAAACAATGATGATAATAGCAACAAACAATAACAATAGCAATAATATTATTAGTAATAATAATACCAATAATAGATATAGTAATATATTATTAGTAATAAACTAATAATAATAATATAATAATACTTTTGCTAATAGTAGTAGTGGTAATATTGTAATAATACTTTTAGTAAATTTCTCTTTCCCGCCTGCTAATAAGATCCTGCTCTTCGAAAGTTTTTGTTTATAGGGTTATCTTAGATTGTCACACTTTATTATTTAACTTATTTTAATCAATGTATATCAACTATAATTTCATAAAATAATTTTAACTTAATTAAGTTTTTGTTTTGTGGTAAAAATTCTGAAATATAAAATCCAACAATTATATCATTGTCAGTTTGTCACCCACCAAAGAATGCATAACTCAATTACTTTTCCCAAACAAAGTCTGATGCAGACCTCGCGTGCTTAGCCTTTGGACAAAACTAGTCCCGTAGCAAGAAAACCCAAGCCCATTTCTCTCCTTTTAATAGTCCTCCACAAACTATTGAGAATTTTTGCTGACAGGAGATTGGTTCAAAAGATCTACCCAAAAAAAAGAAAAACACTGTTGTGCTCTTATTTGTTCAAATTGATGATATCATGTAATATAAAGTAACAGTACATAGATTTATCAATACAAAAAAGTATTAAAGAATGCCTGACAACTCTTGTATTTTGGCATATATTATATTATTACTACCACGAGTGAAGAAATTAATGTGGTTTTATAAATAAAAAAAATGATATCGGTATAATCTATGTAAGGCGTCGGTAATTCAGGGCCAACTCTACAAGGGAGAAATTAGGAGAAAATAACCAAATCGTAGAAGATACACTCAACCTACAGAGAAGGTAAATTAGTGAAAGATGACCACAGTCAACTCTAGGGAGCAAGAAGAGACTCACCCAACTCTAGGGAGGCAGAGGAGACCAACTCAACTTAATAATCAATAGATCTTTTCATTCATCAAAAACTTAGAAAGTTAGCATGCAGTAAGGTAGGGGCCTACGAATAGGCCATACTGTTTGATTTGACATAAATGAATCCTAAACGATAAGATGATCTCCTAAAAGAGATACCTAGATCATTAAGATGATATTACTCCTAAATGAACATACTAAATATACTCGTCATTATCCAGACCTACCAAATAATATCCACATTTCACAACATATATATATATATATATATACAGAGAGAGAGAGAGAGAGAGAGAGAGAGAGATCTTCTAAACTTAATTGCATCACTAGCATACAACTTAATATCGGTCTCGATACACAATATTGGCTGATTTTTATTGGATTTTAGATCAGCCAATACGTGAAATTAGCAATATGCAACAGTTTTAGAATTTCACGTACTTATCAGTCAGATGTCAATTATTAGGCGATATTTGCAGCTATTTTATCGATATTTAATGATATTTACCGATATTTATCGATATCTTCCAATATTTACTAATATTTATTGTTAAAAAAATTTTAAAAAAATATACGCCACAACAACTGTGATATATAAAATATTATTCGTAACACCCCGATACCGCGACACCGCCACCACAACTGCAAACGCATTTGCGACCGCAGTTTTATTGCTTGATCACTAGGTTCAATAAAAAAAAATGCTTTCAAAGGATGATATAAAGAATTTTAAGATTTATATTTATCAATCAATATGCAATAATTCTTATTAGTTTTGGGAATATGCCTTAACAATGGAGTTTGAAGCTTCATACTATAATTTTGTAATTTTCTTCAATAATATTAGTTCTCTGAAATTTTAGATGATGTGTCATCTCAAACACGAGAAAAAATACTATTGGTAAGAGATGTGATGATGCAAGAAGAGAAATCAAAAGAAGGTAATGACACATACCAGTATGGCATCTTTTATTTGCTCTTTGTATAAAGCATGAACATAGTATAACAATAAAATGCAATTAAGCTATTAAAAAATTAAATTGTTCAAATTTGAATTACAAATATCTAGAGATAGCATCTATTACAAGAGGAAAGAAAATATTTTGTAGGAATAAAATTTATAACTATCATGAGTACATAGGATTCAAATTCATTTAATTAGAAGACTAACAAATCGGACACCAAAAGTAACAAATTTCATTCATGAAAAAAGAATTGCGATTGAAACATGGTGAGAACATTTCTATGTCTTAGATTGTTATGAATGTGTTTCAATTATATTTAACTTCGTTGCTCAAGAAGGGCCATTGCCCATTTACATTTAAGATCAAGAGAATAAAAGATTGCAGTCTTGAGAGAGCAAAGATAACGAAAGATTAGCATGAGTTTTAAATTTAAATATAAGAATCACACTGAAAAAAAAAAATTATGGTTTGGTCTAAATATTTGAGATAGAGCATCATATAGCCCTGCATAATTATACAATATAAATAACCCCTATATTTTCTGTCACATACTTCAATGAGAATACGGTTGTTTGCACCACTTACTCTACAGGGTAAAAAATAGATTGACATCGTTAATACCTTTTTAAAAATCCCATTTTTCCCTCAATATTATCTTCGTCATCTTCATATGATATAATGGGGTATATGACACAATTTTTTTTAACAAGGTCTGATCATAACCCGTTATATAGAATATTTCAGGATAACAAAAATTTATCCAATCGTATAGAATAAAATTTTTATAATAATATACAAAAAATCTCACATACATGGTGTTAACTTGTGCGGAAAGTTTGCCTAAATCCTTAGCCCAAACAGTAACCAATCATTCAAACCCTGACCTTCGCCTGAAACTTCCTTCGTCTCTAAGGCTTAAAACAAGCAGAAATCCCTTCCGTCACCTTTTTGGAAATTGGGGGGAGGGATATCATCTACCCTCAATTTCCAAGTCCATTTCTTCCAGTTCAAAGATGAGCGCAAGTACCAGCTTATTGGCTCATAACATGCCCATGGTGTCAACTTGTGCGGAAAGTCTGCCTAAATCCTTTGCCCAAACAGTAACTAACCATTCAAATCCTGACCTTCGCCTGAAACTTCCTTTGTCTCTAAGGCTTAAAACAAGCAGAAATCCCTTCCGTCACCTTTTTGGAAATTAGGGGGAGGGATATCATCTACCCTCAATTTCCAAGTCCATTTCTTCCAGTTCAAAGATGAGCGCAAGTACCAGCTTATTGGCTCATAACATGCCCATAGTGTTAACTTGGGCGGAAAGCCCAAACAGTAACTAATCATTCAAACCTTGACCTTCGCCTGAAACTTCCTTCGTCTCTAAGGCTTAAAACAAGCAGAAATCCCTTCCGTCACCTTTTTGGAAATTGGGGGGAGGGATATCATCTACCCTCCATTTCCAAGTCCATTTCTTCCAGTTCAAAGATGAGCGCAAGTACCAGCTTATTGGCTCATAACATGCCCATGAGAGACCTACTGGCAGAGGGTCATCGATTAGGGATGATGAGAACTTGGCAAATTCCCATGAAGTTCCAAGCTACATGGCACCAACTGAAACAAACCAGCTAAGTAACGGAAAGCAAGTCCGCATGATATAACGTGTCCCTCAATATAATACTCGAGCTTTCTCTCAAAATCCCAGACATTAGCCTATTTACTGTAGGAGCAATGGCAGAACAGCACCTAGTTGCTGAAGCTGCTATTGAACTTTCTCAAAGTCCCACATCAGTGGGTGAAGAAGAATTTTAACTCCTTAAATTATCCTTATACTTCTGATAGGTTTGAGTTGATGTTTTGGGCTGAGTTTTGTTGATGAACTTGGGCTGGACTTTGGACCACACACGCAGCCCGCCTGTCAAGTCTGGGCTGGGCATGGGTCATTGATTTAGTCAAGCCCATTACTCTTTTTGCTAATATTTTTTTTTTCAAACTGTTTGTATTGGAGAAGCAGATTATTGTTCCATTCCTATTTTTTTGGGTTTGAATAATTCTTGGCCTATATACCTGATGTGGGAGAAGTGCCAACGTTTTTCTAGGATTTCCATTATTCAAGAGGTGGTTCGAGTTTATTTTAGAGGAGACATACAATCCTTTGCAAGCTAATTTTTTCGAAACTCACAATTAACATGACACAATTTTTCTATGATATAGTGCAGTGGGTTGGATATTGATTCATTGCATCTTGCTATTTTTGTTAGTATCGATATTTTGTGATTTTATTATAGCTTCTAATATCCCAAGGGTGATCCCGGACATGTCGAAGATCAAACTGTTGGATGGTAACACTAATTATCGTAAGTGGTCTCAAAGGATATTAATTTTTTTTAGGCTCTTGAGGTTGATTATGTGTTGCTGTGTGATCCACCTACTCAGAAGAAAACTAACACTGCACTTGCTATTCCAACAACCACTCCCACTCCAGCTGCAGCTAAGAAGGCTGATGATGCCTCAAAGGAAAAGTATCAAAGGGACAACAAGATTGTCCGTGGTCATCTTTTGCAACATATGAACAAGAAGTTGTTTGACATGTTCTTCAACATTGAGTCATCAAAGGAAATTTGAGGTACTCTAAAGAACAAGTATAATTTAGATGAAGCTAGAAGAAAGAAGCATGATGTAGGAAATATGATGAAGTTCCCAACGGTTGATGATAAGCTAGTGATGGATCAGGTCCATGATTATAAGCTATTGGTTGCCGAAGTTCTAGGCAAAGGAATGAAAATTTGTGAGACATGCTAGGCTAACATATTGATAGAGAAATTTCCACCATCCTAGGCAAAGGGTATTTCGTGATTTAATTATGGCTTCTAGTATCCCAAGGGTGATCCCGGACATATCGAAGGTTGAGCTATTGGACAGTACTCATTACTGTAGGTGGTCTCAGAGGATATTAATTTTTTTGAGGCTCTTGAGGTTGATTATGTGTTACTGTGTAATCCACCTACTCAGAAGGAAACTGACACTACACTTGCTACTCCAACTACCAATCCTGCTCCCGTTGCAGCGAAGAGAGCTGATGATGCCTCAAGGGAAGAGTATAAAAGGGATAGCAAGACTGTACATGGTCATCTTCTGCGACATATGAACAAAAAGTTATTTTGCATGTTCATCATAATTGAGTCATCAAAGGAAATTTAGGATACTTAGAAGAACAAGTATGGTTCGGATGAAGCTGGAAGAAAGAAGTATGTTATAAGAAATCTGATGAAGTTCCAAATGGTTGATGATAAGCTGGTGATGTATCAGATCCATGATTATGAGCTATTGGTTGCCGAAGCCCTAGGAGAAGGAATGAAAATTTGTGAGACATGCCACGCTAACATGTTGATAGAGAAATTTCCACCATCCTATAGTGAATTCAAGAACCATCTAAAACACAAGAAAAGGGATTTAACAGTTGAAGCTAATCAGTTATATGAGGATAGAAGGGGCAAAACATTTAAGGGGCAACCACATCTCTTATGCTTCTGGGTCAATCAATGCATATCTGGTGGAGTCTACTACTGGTAAGAACAAGTCCAAGGGTAAGAGGAAGATGCCCCAAAAGAAAGGTCAGCACAAAAATCAGTCAAATTTCAAGAAGGGCAATAAGATTCTTAAGAAGAAGTTGACCTACTATTTTTGTGGGAAGACGGGTCACAAGCCATATCAATGCTACAAAAGGTAAGGTCAACAAGACCAAATCAGACTTGGAAGGCTGTTGGACAAGCAAATGTTACTGAAACTGAGGAGGTTATAGCTATTATAGTGGTGGGAGCAAATCTGGTGGACAATAAGACAGATTAAGTTTTGGACAAAGGCTCTTCCAAGCATCTATGTGCCAAAAAAGAGCTCTTCCACTAGTTCGAGGATGTCATTGATGGAGAGCATATCTTCATGGGCAACTCTACCACTGCTGGAGTTTTGGGCAAAGGAAAGGTTCTTCTGAAACTCACTTCTAGCAAATCTTTATCTTTGAGTAATGTTCTATATACGTTCTTTCTGTGTAGGAACCTTGTTTCGGATAGCTTGCTTAATAGGACTGGACTAAAATTAGTTTTTGAGGCTAATAAAGTTGTGTTAACCAAGAATGGAGTCTTTGTAGGCAAGGAGTACTTAGCCGATGGTCTTTTCGTTTTGAACACTATTTCAGTTAATGAAAATGCATCTACTTCTACTTATATTGCTGAGTCTCTTTCTTTGTGACATGATAGGATAGAGTACGTAAACATGGCTTCTATCGATAAACTAAAACGTATGAACTTGATTAACAAGATTAACACTAATGATTAAGAGAAGTGTCTTGTGTGTGTAGATGCCAACGTTGCTAAAAAAACCTTTTAAACCAATCACAGCAAGATCAACAGAATTACATGAATTAATTCACATAAACTTAGTAGATTTTAAGAATACCGAGAGTAGAGAAGGTAAACGGTATTATGTGACCTTTATTGATGATTACTCGAGATATGTTAAGATTTACCTCCTTAGGTTTGAAGATAAGACCGAAGGTATGTTCTTAATATATAAAGCAGAAGTCGAGAACCAATTAGAGGTCTGACGGAGTGATGAATATGGGACTAGCTTCCTAAAAGACTTTTGTGATAGTTATGGTATTATGCATGAGAATAGTGCCCCTTATACCCCTCAACAAAATGGCGTAGCTAAAAGGAAAAATAGAACATTAAAAGAAATGATGAACGCCATGATATTAAGTTCAAGTATGTCTGACCAAATGTGGGGGGAAGCTATATTGTCTACCTGTTATGTTTTGAATAGAGTCCTTTATAAAAAGCTGGATAAAACACCCCATGAAATTTGGAAAGGTTTTGAACCTAACTTGAAATTTCTAAAAGTCTAGGGGTGTTTGGATAAGGTTACCTTACCTGATTTTCAAAGAACTAATGTGGGAACAAAAACCTTTGATTGTTCATTCATTGGTTATGCTCAAAACAGTGTTGCAAACAGATTATTGTGTTTAAGTGGCAACTCAATCAGTGAATCTAGAAATGTAGAATTCTTTGACAATGTGTTCCCTATAAGAAAGAATACTTGTGATATTGCTAGTTCTTCTAATTCTTCATCTATGCCTTTGTCTATGCCTTCTTCATCTGATTATATGAATGACGATGTACATGAATCGAGGAGAAGTAAAAGACAAAGGATAGAAACTAACTTTAGGCCTGATTTTGTTACTGCTTTCCTAATTGAGAATGATGATCTTGATAAAATTAATTTGGACTTTGTATCTGCTTATTTGATTGAGGATAATCCTAAAATTTATCGAGAAGCTATAAAATCCATTGATGCTAGTTTCTAGAAATAGGCAATTAATAATGAATTGGATTCTATTAAGACAAATCATATATGGGACTTAGTGGATTTACCTAGAGGATGTAAACCGATTAGATGTAAATGAGTTTTCAGAAAGAAATTGAGAACTGATGGAATCATTGAGAAGCTCTTGACTGCCACTCATTCCACATACTTTGTAGCTTTAAAGACATTCTAACATGCTACTACAATGCCTAATTTTTCCATTTCAAAAGGTCGGGCGAATAGTATGAATTTGATTGCATTCGAGTTGCCGGTAGTCAAATTATTTATTATTATTATTATATACTTATAATTTTTTCCCTTTGTTGACTCCTAGTGGTTGTTCACTAACAGGGCTGGTTGGCTGATATTCTTTTCAAAATTACGATTTGACCAGAAATAGAACTTTCTTTCAGTAATTTTTCAATAAAAAGAAGGGTAGTTTTGTTAGTTGGATTAAAATTTACTTAATTGCCACATAAACAAAGATTGTTAACATAGGTATATGGCACAAAAAGGGAATCTGAGTATACAGTATAATTTCTCTATAACATATGGGTATATGATGCAATATTACTAAATATTTTGAAAGGTATGGAAGTTAAACGCATTAGAATGATTAATTATTAGTATTTATAGTTTGAATTTAATCTTGGAAGTTTTAAGTCTTGAGTTTGCATCATAGGGAAACTAGTTATGCTATACTTGTGATTAAGGGTATGCACAAACCTTGGTTAACATGAAATTGCATACCGAACTGGAAAAATAGGGTTAGGGTTGGACCATTTTGAAAACAGGTACAAGTTACGGATCATATTTGTTGAAAAAAGGGTCGTCCGGGCCAGTCCAGGTTTGACCCGGGTTTTTTGATCTAGCCCAATTTTAACTCGTTTTGTAAATTTTTTAGCAAACAGGGTCAAAACCACATTAGTTGCAAAATTGGATCAAAATAGGGTCAAAACAGGGTCATTTTTAAAAAAAGGGTTGGTCTAGAATTGATCTGATTTTTACATTCCGGGTCAGGGTATAGATCATTTTTAAACCGGTCCATGTTTTGAATCGTAGTTTAGTAAAAACTACATCTCCAAACCGGGATAAGTTTTGGCCCAGTGCACACCCCTACTAACAATACGTGGGTTTTTGCGAATGAATCAATATAAGTATAACAATATTAGTAATATAATTGTTTTGTTTTTGATATGGATGATAAAGCTATATGATAAATATTATTTAAATTTTATATCTTTATTTTAAATATTTTTTATTACAAAAAAAAACCTTTTTTTAAATTTTGGGAATTAAAGTTTGGCATGGAGATGGGATAGTCATTAATATAGATTGAATAAGGACTAAGTGAATATAAATACCTAAAATGTTCCGAGAGTAGCATCGTGCAAAAATGAAAGTTACAAATAAACAATGCCTTGAAGCAACTAAACTGTTGACTTACTTTCGAAAACTTTGAATCCATTAACTTCATAATCCTATTTCTCTCGCTGTGTATTTTCTACATCTCTCTTATATGAAAAGTTTGCACTCCTATTTGATAAGTAGTGAGATAGCCTTAGGCTAAGGCTAACTAGGCCCAGGCCTAATACTCCAAAAGATTGAAGGCCACATTGTTTGCTAGCATATGTATTAGTACTATATCGAGGGGGGAGGGAATTGCGGACATGTATAGTCATTTAAAGTGTCAAGTAGTCAATTGCTTAACAAGCATGCAATCATTTAAAGCATCATCAAATTGATGACTCCACAGCTTCCTACTCTCCAATTCCATCCAATTTTACTAATCATAATCTTTTTCTATCATAATATCTTTATAATAATTTTCTCTTCAGTAATATAGTTTAGGGGTGTTTGCGAATCAAACATTTGGTATTTCGGATATCTGAAAAAAAGCTTTGGATATCCAAAATTTCAGATCGGAGAACAAATAATCCATCAAATATTCAAGCAGCCACAAATAAGAAATGTTGGATAAAAAATTATTCGATCGAAAAATAATAAATTGATCTAATTTGAACAAATATAATCTAATAATTTCATTTAAGTCTTAACCTACTTTATATTCAATTCATAATTCCAAATTTTAGATAATATTTAAATATTTAATCAAAATTATAACTCAAAAGTATAAAATGTACTTACAATAAGCATTCTAATTTCAAATTATACACATCCATACATGATTATATACAATAAAATGTTATGAAAATAAACAATGTTTAGAATATATATATATATACATGATGTACCGGATGGGATATTATTAATATTTATTGGATCAATATCCAATTTATTTGATCTTTTATTGATCAGATCAGTTATTTGATTTGAAAAAACATATCAAATCAGTTATTTATTTTTCAGATCATATCATCGGACCATCGGATATCGGAAAACATGAATAACCCTAGTTGATCATAATTGAGATACTTTTGTTTTACACTTAAATGGCAAATGAACAACCTCAATCATTATTCACTTCATTCGCTTCAACTAGCCATAGTTGTTATCAAGTTGGGTCATCTATATCTCTAGTGCTAGTTACGTTTCAACCAACTCAAACTCATCTTCTCTAATATTTTAATTTATTTGTGTGCAACTAAGGTCATGACAAGGTAACCTAGAATGCATATGCTTATTGCTTTATTAATGTTGATTACTGTATCAAGCAAAAAAAATTAATGAGTTTCACTTTTGATTGGTTAGTCAATTGTGTATAAATATATTTATATGGCTATTAATAAAATTATGTGATCCATTTTTTTGTTCTTTACCCTCAATTCAATTCATTACTTGATTAAATTATTTAGCGTCCCTTATACATTGGGTTTGGATGGATCACTCTGATTCAATGATACATCAAATTCTGTTTTTCTTTTTCAATTAATTTGAAATATGATTTTTATCTTCTTTTTTTTAACAAATATTTGTCAGTATTTTACCTTTTAAGGTATATCGTTAATGTATATATTCTTATGAAGACCTTGTTTAGCTTGTTTGCTTAGAGCCTCAATATTGTAAGGTCAGCCCTACGAGATATAATAGTATAATATTGATCAACAAAGTAAGACACTTGTTATGTAAGCTATTGATTTTATATCTCTCAACACTAGTATTCACATGAATCTGCTATAATAAATTGCTTTTTCTAGGGAAGAAAGAAATGTTTTGTATGCTTTTCTCCTAGCAAGAAAGTTTTGTTGTCACATAATCCGTAATTTTATATATGGTATGATTAATATAACCAAATCTTCTTGTTATCTCAAATTAAAAATATATTTAAAAAGGTTTTATAATTTATATCATCTATGTTTTGTTAATATTAATAGCTACCTAGACTGATCTCTCTTTTGAAGACTTCAAATATAACACTAAGCTCTATGCCACAGGAGGGACTAAAAACTACAAAAATTTGATGAGAAACTGGTAGCTCTTGCTCAACTTGGTGAATTCTGATGAAGGTAGAGATTTCAAATTATACATTGGTCTTGAAGAGACAATGGAAACCTTGTTGTTACCTATGCAATAGGTCATCATCACTTCTCTTGCAACTTTAGTGTGATCAATTGCTTCAAATTGTTTAGCCGCATCCTGCAAATTCTTATTACTGTGCTTCGAAATTGCATCCTTCAAATTCTCATTAATGTGAAGAGGTGATCAAGAATTTCGGGAATGGTGTGGAAAAACATAATATATGGGGGGTGGGTGGGTCATCAAGAAGTGATACGTGTCACCAAGGAGGCACCTATCAAATGGGTAGGAGTATAGTATTTAAAATCAGACCGAATCGGCTAGTCTAACAGGCCACGAGCACGGCTCCATGTAGGGTTCTTTAAATCTTAGAACCAGCAAAAACTTGCCGAACTAGTAAAAATCAGCAAATCGGACAAAAAACCAGCCCGCAACCAGTTGGATCCATAGGTAATTTAATCATTTACATATTTTACATTTTTTTAACTATTATATACTACTTGTTCAAACATTAAATCAATGAACCAATAATGATAGCGGTTTTAAGTTAGGTTCCTTTTTTAAAACTATAGGTAGGAGTCCATCGACCTAAAATGGAAAGCACACTTGGCCTTAAGGGTTTGCACACCTAGATATGCAGAATCAACCTACCATAATTAAGTTTGGCGCATGGTTCATAGAATGGGCTTGCTCTAGTTTAGATGGATACACAGAATCTACTTCAAGGGCTCTAACTTGTGGTTTATCAGGTCCCACTATCCTACACTCTCCAAGCTCTTATGGTTCTACATAAAATAGATGATGCACTTAAGTTAGACAAGCACACCTACATCACTAGGGGAGCTGCTTATATCAAACATAATGAGTGACCTAGGCATAAGCTTGTTTTGTGGTTATTCTAACTGTAACTATGAACGTGAAGCTTATTTGGGTAGTAGGTTATGCTACCTATGAAATGACAGTAACAACCACTAACAAAAGACCTAGTGTATTGAAGATAGGGAATTTGTTATACAGTCCAAAATTAAAAGCCAAAATGAATATAAAATGAAGCAAAGTAAATTGACCTTTTTGTTGGTACATACTTTAATAATGTTAAATAAAAAAAATCCCTTTTTAGTATATTGTGATAAAAGATAAGGATAACTTTTACAATAACTGAGGGGTCGCATCAGCTGAAATGAATTACTAAGAGGAGATGATTATGATTATCAAACAGAGCCTCAGTAGATCATCCACTACCACCGAGTCATGGGAAAACCATCAGGCAGACAGAGGCTTTACCCTCCATAACAAAACTCTAAGTAAAAAACAGTCCCACAGAACCACAACTGAGAGATATCAGCAATCTGGATAAAATTTGCAAGGAAAGGCTAGCAAGTCAGAAGCAACCAGGAAGACCGTGAGCTTAGGAGGATCAGGGTCATAAAGCTCGCAAGAGAACATGGTGTAGACTGAGACTAGGTGCTTCAATCGTTACAAAAAGAATCAAGGGCCAACATCTTGTAAATGACATTGAGTGGGTCCCCCAAGAACTTCAGGAATGTGAATGATGCTTTAGGCATGCTGAGTTGGGAAGGCCCCAGTCCAAGTAAGCAAAAAAATATCTTACATCTACCTCTGAGGATGGCAAGAGGCTCTAGAAGTTTTAGAAAAGAAATATCCAACAAAAGTGTATCTCCCCTCACAGATGTTGCATGTTTAATTGTAACAATAGTTATGAAGCCACGCAAACAGGAAATACTATACTAAAGATGAAGCAAATGTTGCATGGTGTCAAATATGGAGATAAGGAGGACCAGGTCTCAGGTCATGGAATTTTACATTAAATAACAAAGATGTATCTTAATACAAAGTTAGACAGCCTAACTGCTTAAACAACTTATACCGACTTTTTCCGCCTAATTGCTCTCACTGAACTCTGTAATGTTCAACAGAAGCAAGAATTTCATGACAATGCTGCTACTACTACAGGTTTTCACTACAAGTCTCTGTCATAAGTTTGAAGTTGATAAGAACATGCACAACATCGAGCAACATGTAAATAACCAAAGCAGCATTGATAAGCAGATCCAAATATGTTATCCAAAGGTACACATGTATACATAAAGGGCAACAAAATAGCCTATGCCCATTCTCATCCGGATCTTAAACCAGGCAGACCCCATAATATAGCCTATGTTTGGAACTAGTTATCAAAAATAGTTTTACAATATACTTACTTATTTTATATACATTTTAGGCTATTTTTTTTTTATAAATAACTCCAAACCCTTAATTTTATTTCAGTGATCCATCCTGGAATAAATGGATCTCTGTGCACTGTAGAGTGTCCCGATGAGATTGAACAACCTCAGCTCGCAGGAAGAAAACTATCATAATCCAGTTCTAGGTTGCCAGTTTTAATTCAATAATGTGATTATTTCTCAATTTCGCTATATTTGTCGGGACATAAAAGGCAAATGAAGTTAGAGCAATTAGAATTCAATTACCAAGCGCGAAATATTGGAAGCTTGTCGAAGCAAAATTAAAACGAGGTCGACAATGAATCAAATACACATGGTAAATTTGAGAGAATAGAAATCAAAAGTGACCTTACCAGGAATCCCCGCAATCATAATCCGGCAATCTTCTTTCCATGTGTGCTTCGCAAACTCCTCAGACCTCAATGCTTTAGGCGCAGAACTGATTTACTTCAAACCTAATCAAGTTAAATCAAAAATCAAACTCAGAAAAGATTATTAATTCTTTTTTAGCATTCAGCCTTCGTGCAAGGGAGAACAATAATCATAGATATTAGGGTTGTGCAGAAAAATCGGGATCCGAAAAACGATCTGGTATTCGAAAAAATAGATCCGAAATTTATATATCCGATCCGGTTTTTGAAAAGCGAAGCGGATATCCGATCCGGTCAAATATAAGTTTGACCGGAGCAGATATCCGATCCGATTTTTTAGCAGATAATGCGGACCGTAAAAAATATCCGATTTTAAGAATAAGTGAGTTATATTTAGGCATAATTTAATTTATAATCTGATTTTTTTCTTTCAATCTTCAAGTTTGGATCATTTTTTTTACTATAGTACATGAATCCAAATATAATTTACTAAACTAAAGTCTAAAATAAACATTCACACTCTACAAATAGTCAAATAGGTCGCGACCTATACACAAGCAAGCACCCAAACCAAAAAAAAAAAAAAACTCCTAAATTTTTTGAGCATATTAACATAGGTCGTTCTATAGTTCTAAAACGGCATTGTTCACAAATCTTGATCGCTAATTTTTTTTGGATATGATTAATCATGTATTTTATCTTTTTATATGCAAGCTGAATTATTAAACAAGTGTTTATGCTGAAAATTTTTTTTAGTTATAGATTATATATGTAAATTTAATAATCGGATATTTTTTTTCAATAATCCGATATATCCGATATTCGATTGAATATCCGATTCGATATTTCGGATATTCGATGTTTCGGATATCTGGTGTATTCGGATACGGATTCGGATATAGGATATCGAATATTCGGTCGGATTGAATATCCAAAAAAAATATCCGATCGGATACGGATATCCGACAATACACACCCCTAATAGATATAAAGAAAATTGTTAATGGGGTTGTTGGCAGGCAAATGCATTTCACTTTAGGCCTTTTGGGTCAAAATAATAGTCCGCCGTTGTCCTCTGCCGAAATGCAATAGTTATAGTACGGCAACAACGGACCGAAGTTTTCTAACAATCACCCTGTCGGCCTAATTGACTTGTTAGAATTTGGGCTGAGTGGACAGCCCATTAACCTTTAACCGAAGAAAAAAAAAACTTATAAAACTCCGGAATATGATAGGTAATAGGCAAGGTGTATAAAATATGATTAAATCTTTTATTAAATTGTAATTTTGAATTTTCATTGTTAAAGATTATTTTAAAAAATGGTTTGGATAATTAATATATAGATGCTTTATTTAAATAATCATTAATTGTTTAATCATTTTATATATATTATTGTTATTGTTTTATTTTTATTTCTTTTACAATCTGTATCGTTATGGATTTGTTGGATATATCCACCAATTGATTATATCATATTATTATATATCTTATGGCCTTGTTGATGGCTTGAAATTGCAATGATTGATGTATATGATAATAATTTTGTGATCTTTTTAGTTTTTTGGTTAACTATTAACTATAACAAACCAAACCATAAAAGTATGGTTTAGTTTAGTTAAGTTAATTTTAAAATATATTTTTTTGGTTAGGAATGGTTTGGTTAGGTTTAGGGGACTTAATTTCCATTAATTAAATTATGTAAGGCCCTAAATAAGTTATAGTAATAAATTTAAAGATTTTATGTAATAGTTGAATATTTAAATGCTATTACTCTATATTGCACCCTATAAATAGAGGCTCTGTCATGGGATCGTGTATCACAATTATGAGAAACATAAGAGAAAGATAACCACTTTAAAGTAAAAAACTTTAATAATCATGTACTTTCTCAAATTTAATAAGGTACCTTGTAATCCATCTTAGATGTAGAAGAAATTTTGATTTTTTCCACTAATATGGTGAAGTTTTATTCTTTCCTTTATTTCAAAGACTCCATACGCAAATTCTATTGTTCTCATCATTATTCATCCTTTTGTATTTCTTAATTTCATATTAAAGAAGTGAAAGGGAACTTCTCATGTCTTTATCTCCTTGACAACAATGATATTAGAGCTTGATTTGTTGACATTGTCTCCTTATATGATTTATGTGTTGTTTGGATTAGGGTGAATTGCCTCGTTCACTTCTATTCACCCCATTTGGGCATGAATTTTAAAGGGTTCACCTAGGTTAATTGGGATTAACAGCTTCCCTTCATTCACCTTCATTCATCCCATTTTTATTAGCCTTATTTTTTAGAAGTAATGGAGGTGAAGGTGAAAATACAAATAATATTTATACTTAATCAGACATAAATACCCTCAGTTCTAATACCTTCCTAATTTAATAAACATATATAAGTGTCATTTATTTTATTTTTTAATCTTTATTCACCTTAATCCAAACATAATTAAAATAGTATTCACATCGATTTACCTAGGTTAGGTTAATATTTATCCAAGCAATATTTTAAAATACTCACCCTAATTCACCTCCATTATCTTCACCTCGGTTAATGTTTAAAGTTTACCCCTACACTAATTCAATTTAATCTAAACATACCATTAAGGTGCAAAAATTCATCACTCGTGGTTGTGTCATGTTCAAATTTGTGGCTAAAAATTATTTCTATCAAAAGCCTATGAAGGAGGATCTTTTCCAGGCAAATATTTGCACAACCCATCCTTATTGAGTAGAAGTCTGAGGGAAGAACTAATGATGGATGGATGCTCTTGAATTGGATGATTATCATCGTGATTATAAAATATATTGATTAAATATTATTTAAGAATAGAGTTATGAAAGAAGTATGAGTCGATGACTCAAGAAAAATACTTCTTCAAATATGACTTGAGTTATGAGACGGTTAGTAATGCTAGAATGTGGGAAGGGTCAAAGTACGGGTAAGCACTTAAATAACTTCAAGGGCATTGTAAAATTTCCAAATAAAGTTGAAATGATACTAAAGACGAGATGTTAGTGCTTCCACTTATTAGTTCATCACTTAGTAGCTAGGATACATTAGTTACACTATAACTTAACCCTGAAAGGTGAACTCCTCATGGATGTTATTTTGAATATACTTTATAAGGAGGAATTTGAAATAAAAGAACGAGGGTTTTTGGGTTTTTAGGATACTCAGAGGCCAATAATATTGAGCATTGAATAAGAAGTGTAAATTAAGAACATGTACATGCACAAAGTCAAGATAAATTGAGAAGGAGATCTAAATATTGCTCCAAAGTTATGTGCTAATAATGTGGTAAAGTGGGTAAAAAGTAAATTGTATGTCATCACTTGAAGAGACATCAATAGGTCAAGTGTAATACCTTGTATTTTTGTGAGATTTATAAAATGGAAAATTATTATGTTTAATGAAATTTGGATTATTTCTATCTTGATTTAGAACTATAGTTTGGATTTTATATAAAAAGGAATTTGAAAAAAATTGGAAAATTAAATAACGTGAGTTTTCCTAGTGAACTAATTGACTAGTTTTATGAGCCAACCGACTAATTTATCATTTCAGCTAAGGTTTTTGTCCAACAGAATAGATTGACTAGTTTAGAAATATTAATTGACAATTCTATAGAATAGTCTAATAGTTTGGTCAAACCAACCAACTAGTTTGTTAGGCTAAATGTTTTTTTAAGTTTGATTTTCTAATAAATTTCTTACATCAAAATGGGACTTTGATAATCCAATCTGAAATGTTCCTGAGTAATCCTTAACCCTTTTAATCATATATCTAACTTTTATGTCTACCTCAAATGGATTCAAGGGCTTGATTTCAATAGAAGAGGGGGAGAATGACATCACTCTTTGTCTTCTTCTTCCTCTCTCATCTACACAACTCTAGAAGTATACTTCAATTTTTATACTATCACTAAATGGCTAGGAGATTTACTTCCCATGCAGATCTACCATATTTGATATTTTTTGGATGAACTTGAACTACATTGTCCAAAAAATCACTAGTTGATCTATAAAATGGAATTCAACCTATTCTTGATAAATTACCCTATTCAGCTCAGATTCATATGGAAAAATTTTGATTATTGATCTATTTCATATCCTCACTTATTCTCTAACCAATTCATTAGATATAAATAACCTTAATAATCTCGTTTTCTTACCCTCTTTCAACCTCCAAAATACTTGAGTTCTTAAACACTTATGCTAATTTTTCTCACTTCGAGCTCTAATTCTAATTTGATTCACTCTTATGATCATTTTCCTTACTCTCTCGTGTTTTATTCTTAAGAAATAAAGAGTTGGATTTAGGAAGAAGTTGAGTTTGCTTTAAACTAACTTTTCCCCTATTAAAATTTGTTTTCTTCCCTAATTTGAATTTTTTTTATTTGCAAAGGTTATTTGATGATTTTTGAGTTTTTGAAATATTTCAAGTTAAAATTTTCCTCTTTGGTGGAAAATTTTGCTAAGCTTCAAGTAAGTTATTCTTACCTTTGAAATGCGGCATGAATAAGCATGTGAATTAGTATACTCTATAAAATTTTAATCTTTATGTGCTTGTATGAGTTTGGAATTTTAGTGATGCATGTTGAATTAATTAAGATTTATGAGAAAAAGGGCTTGATTTATGGGAAATATGGTTGATTACTTGTAAATAAAGCATGATTAAGTTTATGAGTATGTTAAATATTGGTCTTGTGCTATTACAATGAAATGATTTTGGATGTGATATGATTTTAGAGTTTGAATCATTTTAAAATGTCTATTATATGCTATTTGTAGGCAAACCAATCGATTGATTAAGCCAAACCCATTGACGAGTCATTAAAATAGTTGGTTAGTTGGCTCAAATTGATTGACCAAATTATCTATGGTGACTTGGGTTACTATTTGCTTAAACCTATCAACTAGCTTATTTGAAGCAATTGACTATTTGTAGAATAATTAGTTGGTATGACCATAGCAATCGAATGGTTCGAGGGAACTTTGGGGTTTGGCTAAGCCAAATCGATCGATTGGTTAGCCCAAACCAATTGATTGTTCGACGAGAGTGTGTTATATTTGTTCTTTTGGACTTGATATGTTTTGATGCTATACATAATGCTATAATATGATTATTAAATGATGAGAACACACATCTTGGCATGAATTACCTAACCTATTAGGTGGATTAAATAGTTCATAATTTATGTTATTCTCACTAAGTGCTTTGGAAGGTATTAATGGGAAAAAAATGAAATGAGCATGATATTACTTCAAAAGGATAATGTAATCTGGATTATTAGCATGAGTTTATTTAATCTTGGTTAAGCACTAATGGAAATCCTACTACATGGATGGAGGGTAATAATGGTTAAGATGGAATATTATGTAGATGGGTTACTTGGTTACGTAGATCTTATGTAATAATATAAAATTGGAAAATAACACACTAATCACTTAAAGTAAAGAGATGAATATGTTATGCATGGGTCTGGATAACCCGATCCTCGATTAACGATTAAGGGTTAATTTGCCTTCAGGTGTATATTGGCGCCTTTGGGTGAGATCCTATTATATCCATATGCCTTACCTACTTTAGACACTAACAATGTGCTAGGGGGTATCGATATTAAAGGATCTAGTCACCTAGGTGGTTTTTGGCTTCGATCAAACTTTATATCCATTGGTGGTTACATGGCTTCGGTTGGACTTTATGTCCTCTTGTTTGGATAGACTTTCATAGTATATGAGATCATGGGGTGGTAAACAATCCACCACTTTATAAGAATAAGAATAAGAATAGGGATAGGGATAAAGAAAAAAAGGGAAAAGGAAAAGGAAAATGAATAATGGCATGTAAATAGTTAATCTAAAGGATCATGTAAACTTAAAAATGGGCCTAATAGGATACTTCTGTAGGTGGCACTAGAAGAGCCTCGTAAGATATGGAATAACTTGTTGTTAAGTATACGTTTCTATCCATGATATCTATGTTGTATTACTATGCATGATGAGCCATAAGTTGTCTAAGTCCTTGAATGACATGAAATCCTAATGCATTAAATCATTATGTAATACATGTACATCTAAGTGAGATTTTTAATTATGATATGGATTGTAGTATGAACTTTATTGTTGGAAGTGGCTGTGTGTGCTTGTGAATCCTATTGAGGAGGTAACTTGGCTTACTCAGTAAGTAGCATACTAATGTACCCATTTGTTTGGTTGCTTGCTCAATCACACAAGCAAAGACTATGTGTAAGATTATAATGATGGTTGGTAGTGGGCCTACCTTGTTTTGGGATTAGGGGCTTGAGAGTGTGGACATCCAGGGATCATTATTTGGTGATTAATGGACTAGGGTTTAGGGTTATGCCCTACTTTCATTTTATACCTATTATATCTCTATACTTTTAGTTTAATCTCTCTCTTTCATGTATTTGAATATTTTTGGGACCTATAGAGGTATTGTTTTTGTAAACATTTTCTTTTAGTGTATATATATCATGTTTCTTGCACACTCTACTCTTATTTTTGGTTTGTTGGGTTTTTTAGCCTTGTATCTAACATGTGATGGATAGTAGATGTATATCCTAAGTTAGGTGCAGTTATAGAACCCATTTTTCCTAGGTGTGTTTGGTACTTTTTTGTTTTCACAATGTTTTAAAACAAAAAATTTCAGTAGTGAAAAATGGAGGTGTTACACCAAAATGATCAAGAAAGAAGAAATTAGCAACAGAAAAAAGAGAAGAATACTACCATTATGGTATCCGAGGTTGATGATGCCATCCTTGTCCATGGATAATATAGGTATCCCAATTTTCCTTATGAGAAATGCTCATTGACTATTGGTTTGGGCATTTCTTTTATATCATCCATATAAAGAATTATTCTTATCTAGGAATGTAAACGGGATAAATTTTATCCAAAACCCAATGGATTTTATCCCTACAAATATGGATAAACAAATACGAATACGAATATGGAAGATGGGAAAAAAATAATATTCAAGTTTGGGTACGGATTTGGATATGGAATATTGTATCCGTACCCATACACATACCTGTATATATATCTGTAGCCATTTACCGATATATATACTTACCCTTTTACCCTTAATTTTAAAATAAATATAGTATACATTAAGGTTAAAATTATCATTTACCTTAACTCTAAATGGATTTATGTAATACCCCAAAAATCCTAATTTAGGAATTATAGCAAAATAATGATTTATTAGGGAAAATTAAGAAAATAAATTACTTTATTAAATAAAGAGGAAATTAACTGAGGAAAATAAGGAGAAAATAATAAATAAGTTATTTAGAAAATTTTGGACATTTTACTAATTAAAATGGAATTTAAGGACAATTGATCCAAAATAGCCTAATTAATGTAAAAATGAATTTAGTTATTAAACTTAAAATAATTATTATTAAAATTAAATATCTAAATTAAATATATAAACAAATAAAGACCAAATACCTCCAACCCAACCATTTTATCATTTCTCCATTTTCCTTTTTTCCTTTTTTCCTTTTCTCCTTTCTTTTCTTTTTTTTTTTTCCTTCTTCCTCCTTTACTTATTTTTTTTTCTTTTCATCTCCCCCCCGGTTGGGCCAGCCCGTCAGCCCAGACCACCTACCCCTACCCAATCCCGTGCAGCCCAAGCCGCGCGGCCAAATTTCCTAGCCCTCCTTCATCGCCCGTTGCCCCCCAACTAGCCAAACCATCCGTCTTTTTCTATTCTTTCTTTCCCCTGGAGCGACCGGTCCACCCTACCCTGTCTTCTTCTTCCCAGCCCCGACTTGCAACGTCAATTTGCAGCCCCGATTCCGCCGGCAGCCACTAGCCAACGACCGTCCGTCCTCACCTGCCCCTCTCCCTGTCATTTTCTTTCCTCTTTTCGACCCCAACCAAGCCCATCTCTCCTCTCCCCGCGTGCCCATCTCTTTCCCTTTTTCTCTCCCCCTCCCCGACCTAACCTGCCATGGCAGGACTGCATTGCCTGCCACCGCCGGGCGATGGTCCTGCCACACCTGCCATGCTCGTCTTCTTCTTCCCTTTTCTTTTCCCCCCTCAATTATCCTATAAATACCCCCCGTTGGCAGCCATAATCGAGCTCTCTTTTCCCGCAGCCCAGAAACTCCGTCCCTCATCGCCGCCCAATCAGTTGCATATTTCGCCGCCGCTGGTGACCGTCGCGACAAACGCCGACCACCGAGACCATCCCTGCACCCTCCTCTACGAAACCAGACCACCACCACCCCTTGCCTCACCCTGCACGTGCCACCCCAGCCGTGCAAAGTCGCCGCCCCGAACAGCCATCTCCAGCCCTTCGCCGCCCCTTGCGCCGCCTTCTGCTGCTAATCCAGCTGCACCGGCACCTCCTTCACCCTCCAAAATTTCCATCAGACCTCCCTCTACCTTCTCATGCCTTCATCTTCCCCTGCCTCCCTCTCCTTCTACCTCCCCCATCTTCCACCACCCTCCACCACCTTTGGCTGTTGTGCCAACCACCACGCGCCGCCACACCTAGCCACGCCACCACCCTTATTCCACCCCTCTTCACCTGCTGCATCTTCCTCTACCTCAAACACCCCTCCACTTCCCCTCTCTTAGCCTACATACCCATCTTTTCCTCTCTTTCCTCCTCCACCACCGCCGCCGTCGCCGCCACGAGCCACCGCCGGTTCCACCACTAACCTTAGGTGGTGGTCCAACCTCCCCAACCCCTAAAACTTCTTAGCATAAGTGATTAATAGTCTTTATTATTATTATTATTATTATTATTATTATTATGGTTGGTATTATCATTATTATTATTATCACTATCATTAGTTAATCTAACTTTAGAAACCCATTTATATAAGTGTTAACAATTTTTAGTAATATTAATAGTATTACCCTTATTAGTATTATTAATGTTGTGTTGTTATTACTATTATTATTACTATTATTATTATTATTATTATTATTATTATTATTATTATTATTATTATTACTACTATTATCATTATTATTATGTATCACTCTTACTACCTAAACTAATTTCAGGAATATTTACAAATATGGTATTATTATATAGTACCTTTATCATTATTAATAACATTATCATTACTACTACTATTATTATCTCTATTATTAATATTATTATTTTCTTACTAGTACTAACTTGACCATTACGACTTTTAGTGTAAATATTGGGACTCTTATATTACTATTATTCTTTTCGATTGTTATCTTCTATTATACTTAACATTATTACTATTATTATTATTATTATTATTATTATTATTATTATTATTATTATTATTATTATTATTATTATTATTATTATCACTACTTAACCTAACCTTATTATTATTATTATTATTATTATTATTATTATTATTATTATTATTATACTTAACACCTTTATCATTATTGTTATTATTACTACTACTTTTATTATTATCAATGTTATTTAACTCGAAGTTGGTGTGTTATCATTTTGTTGTTAAATAAGAAGAATACTTAAACCTTAGTACCTTACCATTTAATATTATTCCTAATGCCTTTAACACTAACATCATTACTATGGTATTATTATTAGTTATTACTATTATTACTATTATCATTATTTTATTTCTATTATTGTGACAAAAACATTTGAACCCTTATATTATTATTATTCAAAATATAACTTTTATCATTATTATCTTTAGGAATATTTTTACTTGTTGGTATTGTAACTGTTATATTATTATTTTAACCCTAACACTATTATTAGACTTAGCCTAAAAAACGTTAGGGTTTCTATCACTATAAACATTAGTGTCACTATTATTAGTTTCATTATTATTATTATCACTATTTTACTATGGTTAGCATGAACACTATTATTATAAGAATAGGGCTAACGGGTCTAATAATATAAATGTAACAATAAATATTAAAAATAAACATATTTTGACTAGAAATATTTAGTATACCAATTTTGAGGTAAAAACCCTAGTTTTCATATAATACTCTCTTTAATAACAATAACCCTAATCTTAAACTAGAATAAGGGATGATGGTAAATTTGAGGGAAACTAATACTTAGTATTTTTCCCCTTTTATAGGTGATCCTAACCAAAACCCTGAGGAGTTATAGGAGCGTGCTCCAAGCTCGGCGTCGCTTTAGGTAAGGACGAAGCTATGGCCTTTGTGTGATGTGTGACCTGTATGTTTTGAATGTTGTATATGCCATGCTATGACGTGTATTATATGATTGTGGGTAACTTGTCTTATGTAGCGCAGCTTGGAGATTGAGGTATGTTTGTATGTGTTTCCTATGACATGAGCATGACATGTATATGTATGATGTTATGATGTGATATGATATGACCCTCTAGGACATGCATGTTAGGTTAAATAATAATATGAGTTTGGAATATAAGGATGATAAGAAATAAATGGGAAGTGAGTTCACTAAGGGGGATATGAGGTTGACCTAAGCGCCTCATGATCCATGAGAGAAGATTTAAGTGGGAGGAATGACCAAAATAAATGAGAGTTGGGAACCATGCATGGGGGTCTTAAAATTTGCATGGTGACTTGGGGTGTTTGCATGGGATGGCTAAATCTTGCATGGGGGTGAATCTTACGTGAGAAAAGTTGAATTAGGGTGTAAATAAGAGAATGGGAGAGTTGTAGAGTGATTGGAGACTTGGGATGAAAAATAGTACGTAGGTTGGTGCAAGGGTGTATAAGGGACCCGATTAGGGTTTTTGGGGGAGAAAGTGGAAATTTGGAAAGTACAAAAGTAAGAATGATTAAGGAAGGGTGGAGTATGGGTTAAGAGTGAGAATTCAATTATATAAAATATTAGTATGGGTTTCCATGTGAAAGAAGAGACTTGGGGATGAAAAGAGAGAGGTTACTTGTGGAAGAAGTAAGGTACTAGGGTTGATGTGGCCAACTAGGGTTTTGCCGGTCACATGCGAGGTCGAGGAGTAAAGCGATATGCCTTGGGGTTTGACCTAATAAGGGTGAGATGTGGGGTGAGGAACAAGTAATGGTAAGGTAAGTGAGAAGAAGTTGGGCCACATAGGTCCAACTAGGGTTTCCAAGGGGAAAACCTTAGAGGTTGAGAATAGGCGAGATCAATGTCATAGGATGTTGGGCTTAACCTACACTCTCAGGAGTTGGTCTTTCATTATGGGTGAGCATAAGGGGGAATGGATGTCGGGACGTGATAAAAGGTGCAGGAGTCTCAAAATATGGGACGGGCCCTCTTGAGAGAATAGTAGTAGAACATCGATGATATGCATGTCAAGAGTGGATTGTTATCTAATAAGACACGGATAAGACACTAATCATGTAAAGTGAAAGATTGTTAAGCCAAGCCTAGACCGGTCAACCGGCAAATAATAGTGGCCAGGAGCCGGGGTGCCCTGGAGACCGGTCCACCGGCAAATAATAGTAGTCAGGAGCGTTCTGCCCTGAGTGTATACTTTCCGGTCCACCGGCTATAATAGTGGGGGATTTCATGCTCGACAAACCAAAGTAAGTAAGTTAAACCATGGAAAATACACTAAGTACTTACAGCGAAACACCATGTGAGTCGAGGCCAGACCGGTCCACCGGCAAATAATAGTGGCCAGGAGCATTTTGCCCTAGAGACCAGTCCACCGGCAAATAATAGTGGTTAGGAGCATTCTCCCCTGAGTGTATACTTTCCGGTCCACCGGCTATAATAGTGGGGTTCCCGCACTCACATGAACTATTAAAGAATATGTGTGGAATGGACATATTATTAATGAGAATAAAGAATAAGTCACCGGGAAAGTAATTAGGCCTTATCATGTGTGCTATGTGTTGGCCTTAGCTCATCTGTTACCTTACTCAATACGTAGTGTATTGATCACCCGTTTCATGGGTGTTGCTCATTCCCACGAGCAGAAGACCCCTTTGATCTTGTGCAGGTAGGAGACCATATCTTTGATGCCTACGATACCTACGAGGCATCGGGTGGGGCAGAGTGTTGAGCCTAACCTGACTTGGGGACCGAGAGCGAGTCGGCCGGACTCTATTGCTATCATCGGATTTCGTATTTCCCTATTTAGCTGTATTTTGTACTATGCTTCATGTTTTGAAAATCGTACTCTTAAGTTGTAATTCTAAACCGTATTCTAATTACTGTTTGACTTGTGTTTCGTTAATGATTTATGTTAAATGTCGACCCATGTTTTAATGTTTCGCACTTGATGTTGTTTGGTTTTAGCCTTAGCACTTAGTACTGGAACAGTAGAAGTGTACCGGTCTGGTACTAAGTGTGGCGGTAACGCCCCCGAGTTTACGGTTTTATCTTTCGCTTCCACTAAACCTTTTTGATTTAAACGAAATTTTTCAGTTGTAAATTTGGGGGTGTCATAATTTATCCGTCGGATAATAGATTTATTTGCTAGATAACATTCATTAACAGGTAAACAGATAATCCATCAAGTAACGAATATTCAACGTATATGGATATAGATGTGTTAGTGGATATCCATTTGGATATGGGTACAGATTCTAGTGCGAGTTTTCTTATCGGGTATAGATACAGGTATGGGTATACCCTTCCCGAACCCACCTCGTTTACATCCCTATTCTTATCTAACTAAATTGGAAGGTTTATTTTTTTTAAAGGAACATTATGGTAAGAATAACACTAATTGATGGGTAATATTATGTTGATAACAAATGCATGTTAAAATTTACATTAAAGGATGTGAGCTATGCCCTAAATATGTTATTGATGTTATATTAATAGAAATGCTCAATGATATTGATTTGATAAAACACTTTAGTGAAGGTAAATTGAATCTTAGTAAAGGTTATTTAATCACAAATAAAGGGAAAAAATGAAGGCATGCATGAAAAAGCATAAATGATAAAAGTAAATATTGCTTGTGATGAGTCTTTAGATATGATAGAAAATATTGGCCACTTAAGTGGAAAAGATAGAGAGATGCAAATACTTGCATAAGTGCATCCCTTCCCAATATATAAATAGGTAATTAGTGGGCCATGCAATAATTTCTTAGCTAAGACAATCTAAAGTTGTATTTTCAAAATTAGTTCAATATTCTAAGCGAAAGTATATTATTGATTTAGTGCATACTATTACTTATTCCCTGAGTGAGAAATCATTATTTGATGTACAAAAATATGTTATATTTATTGTTAATTGTTCTCAAGTGTGGGCATACTTGTTAAAGTGAGATGAATAAGTCATTAAGGCTTTTTCAGAAGTTAAATTCTAGTAAATGCAAGATTAACCAAAAATGGAATAGTATACAAGCTAATAATAGTAAACAATATCTGAGTCCATTTAATACATATTGTTAATCCTCTAGAAGGCACCATCAAATACATATTTGTCAAATAAAGCTACTAAAATAATGAATTGAATGATTAATGAAGGAAAGATTTAAGCAAAGTCTCCTAGAATATTGATTGTGTACTTAGCTCCCACATAGATGAGTTAGTAATAGTTGATGGGGAAAATTAACTTGGAAGTGACTCTAGGTTTAAGACTTACTCCTTTCTTTTCTAGGTATTCTAGCTCTATAGATAAGGTTTGAATGCATGAAAAAGAACAAAATCTAGTGAAATCAAAACAAACACTTAAGAAAGAGCATGAATTATTGGCATGTATTGAACTTGGAAATGAAAATGTGTTATGATTCCACTCTCATAATCAAATATTCCAAAGTTTTTGGTCTATATGTTCTCATGTCAAGTTATCCAAGCCATTTTGAAGTAAAGTTATGAATATTTTTGTTACTGTAATCAACCAATCACTTTTAATCCCTTTGAATGGAGTTATCTCAAATACATATATGGAAAATAATGTTTCATATGAACACACAAAAGGTGTTTAAATGTGATACATTTATCCATAGTGTGTCTAACTTAGATCACAAATAGATGAGTTTGAGTAATACCACTTATAAGATCCAATTAATGAGAATATGGGTTAAATGGAGACATTATATTCTTCAAAAAATGAACCTATACAGTTTTAAAGAAGTTGTAGGGTCTAAAGCCTGTCGCAGTAGCACACTGTGATCTTAAAAATGATATAATATAAAATTATCTTTGAGTTTTCAACCAAGAAGCAAAAATGTGAAAAAAATAATTAAATATGTTTGTGTTATGATACTGAGGAATTGAAATAGGCAGTATACATAAGATAGAGGGGAAGAGAGGAAAGAGTCTTTTTATTCTCATTGATCCATATCAGTTATGTACATCTTCTATGTATATATATAGATATTATAGCTAGGAATCAATAATGATTATGGAAGTTACAATATAAGATCACTAAATGAGGTATATTAATGGTGTATCATCCCAAATTTTTGTAACCTTAATCTTTAAATATTTAGCTTCTTAATTTTCCCTTAACCTCCCAACCTTACCTAATTCATCTTATCTTTACTCCTAAATCACTCTTTCCTCCTTTCTTTTATTCTTGAGTTGTGTATTATTCTTGCCATTTTCCCTAGCTACTAAGCCCCTCTTATTTCCTTATCCTCCTTTTTCCCCTATTTACCTCCTAAGTTCATTTAGCTTAACCCTAATCACTTAATTTAAGTATAGGGAGTTAAGGTTTAGAAAAAGGCAGAACCTAAACTTTGCTTCCCTTGGTGAAAGAAGTGGTTAAGTTATGAGTAAGTTTGATAGAAGCATGGTATTTTTAGGTAAGGATACACAACTCTAAATTATATAATTTTTATAATATGTATTATTTTTATTTAAATTTTATTTTAGCATGCTTTATTCATGTAAACCATGATTTTAGATTTTCATGGCTTTTTTTATTCATGTTTTATATCCGATTACATGCATGTTATGTAACTTTTTAATTCTATGAAAAAATACCATTTTTATGTCATTCTAGGTTTTGTATTAAATTTACAAGAATGATACACACACACACACACATACATATCTACATACATTCTAGTTTTTATAAGCTTGTTGATAAGTGTTAGTTATCATGAATTTAAGTATTTTTTTAGAATAGTATCATGTTTGACTTATGTTGGGCTTTTGGGCATTAGAGGGCATTAGCCCTTCAGTTTTATTGGGATGATGGAATGTTTTAATTTAAATTAATTACATATTTAGGTGTTTACTAGTGTATGAGAGAATGTGTATGATTTTAGTGAGGTTTGGTAATTGTTGAATTTTAGAAGATTTGTGTTACTATAAGCTATAGGGGGCATCATGGTTTTTTCCCCAATGTAATGACTCTTATTGTGCTTGTTGTATTTTTGTATGCCTTATCATCCCTTCATGTAGTTATATCATGTTAGTTTAGATTAATTAAGATACATTTATAAGTGCTTTTTATGTTAAAAATAGTTTTTATGGATGCTATATTAATTAATAATGGACATTTCTTTTGATACGTGATAAATGGAAGTGTTATTAATGAGAATAATCAAGTTATATTTGTCAAGTGTGAAATATAAACCATGTTTTTCATATTGGTTAATAAGATATTAAAAATTAAAGTGAAAGATCACATGATTCAATATCATTGTTCTAGATATATTATTATTTTCTAGGTTACTATAGTACTCGTGTTTCTTAGTTATTGCAATAACCATAGTGCCCTTAGATTTATTTGATATTACATATACTACCAACTTATATAGGGTATGCATGCTTAAGGATTATGTATCTAGTTTTTGGTTCCCATGTGTGTATTTCCCCAGGAGAGTCATTATGCTCTATTCCAATTCATTAGATATTAATAGTGATTTCCAAGTGTGTATTGTACTAGAAAGGTTGTTATGCGATCATATCATTCCACTAGTGAGGAATCGTTATATCCCTAAACTTAATTGACTAAGTAAAAATAATTATCTGATTACTTAATGATGGGTCTAAAACTTTAATACCCTTATTTTTCACTACCAAAAATTTTTATTTTAAAATATTTCAAAAGGAGAAAAGAAAATGCTTATAAAAACTAGGGTATTACCGCTGCATCTAATATAAGGTAAACGTTCCATTAACTGCCTCATACTAGATACAAGGCTAAGTATCTAAATAAAATAAATTTAGGGGAAATAGAATATGCAATATAATAAAAAAAGTTTAAGTTTTACAACTAATATCACATCAGCCAAAATGGTGTGAAATACAATGGAATAAAAATTAAGAGAAATATATACAACTAAGGTTGTGGTCTCTAAGGACCCTCAAAATAGATAACCCATTTGAATGTCTAGCTCTTAGCATCTGCACCTCAACAAGCATATGACCATCTACTGGATATCAACAACTACATGCATACGGTCCTCTACTTGTGGGATTGAGTAAGGGGCCAATTAAATGCGCACGTCAGTACTCGCATACCAAGTAAGCTAAGTTATCCAACAAGAACATAATATGATGCCCATAAGGTTATATAGTCATACTAATTATGCTATACATACATATGCATGATCGTACATTTTAATAACCAAAGGACAAAAGTTTGGTTAAAATAATCATCAATGGATATAAAAGTTTAGATGAAGCTAAATAATTCACTTAGGTTACTAGACCATTTAGTATTGATACCCCTTAGTATATTATTAGTGTCTAGAGTAGGAAAGCCACTTGGATAAACTTGGATCTCACATGAAGGTAAACAATAAAAGTGTATGAATGTATATTAACCCTCAGTAGTTAATCAATGACCTAATAATCTACACCCATATGGTGCTCCATCATCTTTCACTTTAACTAGTTATTATCTTATTCGTACCAATTCATATGCCATAAGGTCCACATATTACATCAATCTAAACATAACCACATCATTTTTTCATGTATTCAATATAATCCATTAAGATTATTTAAGGAAAAGCATCATTATTTATCTATTTTATATCAAAAGGACAAAACCATGACAAATTGAATTATCGATACTCATTTCATGAGTTAACATGGGTACATCCAAGCCCGCAAATTATCTCTAGTTATTATTCATTTATTCCATGGACAAATCTAGGTTGTATCTATAGGATTAGTCAACTATAAACAAGTTATACAACCATAATAAAGATAATAACATGCCTCAACAAGACTTAAAGGATAGGGCATTAACTCTAAACACCAAGAACTAAATTAGGTTTAGAAATAATAAAGATGTGAGAAATAAGGGCATTTGGATAACCATTATGACATACCAATAAATTAGCTAGTTAGTTGACTAATAGGTTATGGCAATTAAGAAAATATCCAAAACACTCATTGGGAAAGTATGAACAATCAATCAAATAAAGTGTCACTCTAGTTGATTGATGGGATCCAAGTACCAATAGTATATCAAGAACATGCATCAATCAATGGTACACATGGACAAATCGGTTGATGTGGCCTATTAATAAAACAAAGGCTCTAAGGCTATTGTGCTATTTCTGCAAGCGTACGGATTCATTATAGCATTTTAAAGTCGTATCCTATAGGGACTTCATAATTGTTTACACTTTTTTACTATTTTAACTATCTAAATCTACAAAAAGCGAAGTTATGCGTTTGGATGAAAAGAATAATTATGAAAAGATTTATAACTTGTGAATACTAAACAATAAGAATGAAACCTAGGATCAAACTTCGGTCTCCGGATTAATAATCAATAATGAAATAATAATTATGCCATAGATTAATTTGCTAACTATGGACAATTGGTCAAATTTTGTTCATTAGCCTCTTTCAAGGTCTAAGAATGTATTTAATCTACTTTTCTAACTGCTTTCATGACTTACAAATTAAACTAAACCCATTAAGCATCACCATTTATAGAGTCCCTAAGAATTAAACATCTACTTTCGTGATTGCTTAAATTCATGTATATATGCTAATTTTCGATAATAATCTCAGCCTTTCAGTTATAGATTACATCTATGGCAGTCTGATTTTGTCAAATCCACTTTACAACAATTAAATCTAGCAGATATAACAGTATAAATGAATCAATCATATGACATAATACTTTATTTCATTATATTGATTACTAAAACGGTACCTAAGTCCAATCCTAGAAAGGAGAATACTCACTCATACTTTCAAATAAAATAAGCGAAGTAAATAGCATGATGAGCATAATAACAATGAAAAGATATTAAAAAATAAGAATTAGATTGAAATAACCATAATCTAGAAGAGTGCAATGTTGGTTCGAACTTACCGTACACGAATTACACAATTAAATATCCTAAAAGATTAAAACTAAAGGAACAAACTATTACAGGAAGCTATGCTCGGTAAGGAGGGGTCTTAGACTCCTCTAAAACTACCTCTCTCTCTCTCTCTCTCCCCTTAAGAAGTCCTCGAGGTGTGCCACGAGATTTTCCGTCACACTAGCCATGTCGCGCATGTAAATCATGGGGAAGACAACTGCTGCACAACCGTGCAGTTTCTCTGCTCTCGGCATCACGGTCGTGCAATATTTTTAGCCTCAAATTTTTAGTCTAAAATTCCACACAGCCGTGCAAGCCTAGCATAGCCTAGTTGTGCGATTCTGTTTTCTTCCATAAACACAAGGGAGTGCTGCATGGTTGTGCAACTGGGTGTGCGCCTGACCGTGCAACCCCCTTTTTAGTCTTTTAAGGGATATCTTGGCATATCTTTTAGCTCTCATAGCTTCAATACACTTCCATAAGTATGTTGGGTTGATGTACTTTCCTCCCAATCTTTCCTTGCTAGGTCCTTTGCTCCAAAAATAAGCAATTCTGTCTCGGACTAGGTGTTTTTGTGGGAAATGCTACAACACAAAGCTCAAGAAAATAGTAGTGCAAATAATATACCAGAACCATAGAAAAATATGTAAAAGAGATAAAATGAAGTACCAAAGCTAAGGGAAAAAGAGGTAAAAATATGGAAAAAATATCCACCATGGAGGATATTTAATTTTTGGTTGAACTATTTGGCCCAAAAAAGTATTCAATATTTATTAGTTATTTTAATAATATATTATAATATTATAATTGTACAGCATTTTATATATAATTTCAGCATTAATAATAATATTTTAATATTCTATATAAATAAAATAAGATACTTGTATAAATATAGATATAAATATTAACTAATATACAATATTTATTTTTAAAATTTTATTATAAAATTTATTAAAATTGTTAAAAAAAATATTGTTATATAAATATAGGATATATCCAATTCATATCTGACCCATACTATTGGAAATTTATATATATGGATATCTAATCTAAGAGACACATACTTTGCTTGTCCCTAAGCAAACACAAAAACACAGAACAACATAACGAGCGAATTGATAACAAAGCATCAGATGATAGGACCAATAACATAAACATGGCATACAAAACCTAGTTCAACCCATGTTGCGAGTGGTATTAGAAGTATAGAAAATAAAGCGAGACAACACTTCAGTGCAGACACAAAAATCAGAATTATTATGACAATAAGGCAGGTTAGGGTCGTGAAAATGCCGTTCCGATAAAACATAGGTTAAACAAGGATGCAGACTTACTCTCTTTAGTTAAGTGTAGGCACTATGCACTTATGCGTGTTTATCACTTGGGGGGTCTGTGCTATAAACCATTTTGAAAAATTTCAGATGTAATAGCTCACAATTCATGAGTTTTACTAGTGCATGATCATGTTATGTAGAAGGTTCTATCATTTGACCATCATAGGCATTCATTTCGCCAAAAAAAACAACAACAAAAGGAATAGAAAATGAAGGAAAAGGAAAACAAGAAAACAAGAAACAACAAAACAAGCAACGACTAAGGTAGAAAATAAATGACTCCCCATGTTTGAATACCACATTGTCCATAACGTGGAAGTGAGGAATGAGGGAAGGGAAAACTCAATCACTAGGTTAGTGGTGGAGGAGGGTAGCCGTGCTCCAAATGCCATTGATACATTTGATGTATTATGGAGTTCATTCGCTCTATGGGAGCAACAACCTCCCTGAGACTAGCGACTTGAGCGTCCAACATATCGAATTGGTTATCGATATGTTGAAAGTGGGCATCTTAAGAGGTGCCTAAGGAAGAAGGGCCGGAATGAGCTCCAAATGAAGAAGGCACTGGGAGAGTAAGCAGTGGTAAGTGATGCTCTTCTTTTAGGATGTTAAGGTTATCATCCGAGGGAGGCATCATAACCTGACTTGGGCGGGGCGTATGAGGAGAAGGTAACTAGTTGGTGCACCCGCTCCCAATGAGAGTGGTGAAGATTGGGTTGGGAAGCAGTTGCCACACCTCCTGGTTATAATACAACCTATTTTGACGCTAATCCTACATAATTAACTTTATATTTGTGCAAGTTGCCAGCCCGAGGTAGGTTGGCGGAAAATCCTCATGGATGTCATCTAGACTATGATCGAGCCTAGTGGCAATATACGTTATGATACCTCCTATAACGATATCACCAGTGAGATTGGCATTCACTGTACTAAGATGATCGGCAAGATAATACCCTACATCGAGGGCACTATCCCAGAGCATACAAGGCAAGGCGAAGAGCTCTAATTTTTGTACATTACCCTGGCTTTCCTTCAGGCCAAAAATTGAGCCAGCCAGAAGCTGTTGGACATAACACAAAGCCAGATTGTATATTAGGGTAGCCTTTGCATGGTGTCCACTATACGGCTTAGGGGGACATCCTTTCTTTGGTAACGCGATTTCTCACCAAAAGTCTTGAAGATCCTACATTTGGGAGCCCTTGGAAAGTCACCGACCATAAGAAAGCAGGCAAAGCAATGATGAGAACCTAGATAAAAACATTCGACAAGTTTTATTAAAGAGCTAAAACATGATGGACTCGTCGGAATGATCAAAAACAAAGGAACTAAGGCACTCAAGTGTGAGTCCCTTACTCGTAGGAAATACATTTGAAAAGAAACGATAAATACCACTATGAGAAAGCAAATACATAACATCCTCCTTTAGCCCTAGTGCTTTGAGACAATCCCAATTGATGAATCGAGTTGGGTTAATGTTCCGATTCACTAGTCCCTCATAGACATCCTTATCATCAGGGTTGGCAAAGATAATATCGTAAGGATTCGAGGGTTGTGTATTTGCAGCCTTACCTCACCCTTTTGATTGGTGTGGCTGCAGTTGAGAGGACTCACCTTCCTCCTGGTTTTATTTCGATCGTTTCTTGGGGGCCATTGCTACTATTTATATATAAAAACAAAGTGTTATAAAATAGTTCGGGTAGAACACACACCGTAATTGAGATGGAAAGTTTTAAAGTGGAATTGTAGCAAGAATTATAGAAGAACTTAGAGCATAAAGAATAGAACTAGGAAATGAAAAATCAAACTGAGAAAAGTGCCTGTGTGCACAACCGGTGCATAAACATTAAGTGGGATGAGTGGTGTGGGGTGGTGCACAGGTAGGTGGTGCAAAAATAAGGTTTGCACAGGCTAGATGTGTAGGGGTTATGGGTGGGCTTGGTAAATAGGGAATGGTGGCAAAGGGTTGATTAAGTGGTAAATGGTGGTGAAAGTGGTGGTGGAAGGTGAGATAGGTGTTGAAAAAGGATGGTGCACAGAGGTGTAGTGGCTGGTTCTGCACAGTTGAGGAAAAAGGGTGTGGAAAAGGGTGTGTAGGATGCGCATTGCCCGATTATGCAGGTAGAATTAGGTTGTGTGGAGGTTGATGGTGGTGGAAGTGGTGTTAATGGTGTTGGTTGGTGCAGATCTGGGAGGAAAAAGGAGGAAGAGGTTGGGGAGGGTTAGGGTTAGAAAGGGAGGGGGTGCAATAGTGAAAGAAAGGAAAAAGAAGGGATCAAGGGCATGCTCATTTATGGACAGACGGGTTCACATGGTAGTGCACCATTAGCACAGGCAGGCCGTGCTGAGAAGGAAATGAGTGTGCGCAAGAATACGGTGCAAAAATTTTCCTCTCAACTTGATAGATAATGGATTGGCATGGCCATGCAAGTCTGGCATAGCCAGACCATGCAAAATTTCTACTCTCGGGTTTTTTCCAATTTCTAGTGACAAGGTTATGCATGGTCGTGCGGTAGACCTTGCTTAGGACGTATAACTCTATATTCTTCATTTCTCTTGCTCCTTTTTGTCATGTAATGCATTATATCATCTTATTATCCATTGGATAGCTTTGATAAGCAATCTTTCCTACCAAAAAGGAAACAAAAGAAAAGGAAGAACACAAAACAAAAGAAACACACGAAACAAAAGAAACATAATGAAGGAAAACATGAAACATGGGTTGCCTCCCATGAAGCACTTGTTTAGGGTCATTAGCTCGACCTCTATGTTCTTCAAATAGATGATACCTCAAGAAGGGCAATAGAGCCCAACTTCTCAACTGGAGACCCAGCAACATAATGTTTTAAACGTTGTCCATTGACTTTGAACCTTCCCATAGGTTCACTCCAAACTTCCTCTTCCCCATAAGGATATACTTTAAGCACTTGGAATGGACCCGACCACCTTGATCGTAGTTTTTCGGGAAAAAGCTTCAGATGGGAGTTAAATAGGAGCAAAAAATCTCCCTCCTTAAATTATTTCAAGAGAATATGTTGGCCATGCCACCTCTTCATTCTTTCCTTATATATTTTGGCATTTTCATACGCATCTAACCGCAACTCATCAAGTTTATTGAGTTGAAGTATTCTCCGCTCACCTACTTCCTTCAAACCTAGGTGAATAGTATTTATGTCCCAATATGCCTTGTATTCGACCTCAATAGGCAGATGACATGATTTTCCATATATCAAATGGAATGGTGTGGTGCCTATAGGGGTCTTATGGGCTGTCTAGTAGGCCCAAAAGAACATCGTCTAGCCAGGAGGACCAGTCTTTCCTTGAATTAGGTACGGTATTTTTCCAAGACCCCTTTTATTTCCCTATTAATAATCTCCACTTGACCACTCGTTTGAGGATGATATGGAGTGGCCATTTTGTGAGGTACGCCATATTTCCTCAAGAGCTTGCTTAAGATCTTATTGGCGAAGTGGGATCCTCCATCACTGATCACAACCCTCCAAACTATAAAATGGAGGAAAATAACCTTCTAAAAAAGCTTAATGACTACCTTTATGTTATTTGTTGTAAACGCTAGCGCCTCTACCCATTTTGAAACATAATCTACTGCGACCAATATTTACTTATTGTGGTAAGACGAAGGAAACGATCCCATGAAATCAATCCCCAATACGTCGAATAGCTCAATCTCAAAAATGTTATTCAGGGGCATCTCATTCCACCACAAGATATTCTTTTTTATTTGGCAGCGATCATATGCCAGCACAAAACTCCTCACGTCTTTAAAGAGAGTTGGCCAATAGAACCCTACGAGAAGTACCCTTGCGGCTGTCTTGGAGGTACTAGCATGACAACCATATGGTGATGAATGATAATGGGTAATGATATCCAAAATTTCATCTTGTAGAATGCATCATCGAAAACTTCATCTACGCAACGCTTGTAAAGACAAGGATCATCATAAAAATAATGTTTGACGTTGGAAAGGAATTTCTTACATTATTAATAAGATAGGTCTTCAGGTAACACCGCACAAACAATATAAATGGCAAGATATACAAACCATGGGGCTTGGAGACTCTCTACAACAAAGAGATTTCCATCAGGGAATGAATCATCAATAGGGCATTCATCCTTTTCTCCTTCATGCATCTCTTGCCTCAACCTAGAAATGTGATCCGCTACTACATTTTCAACAACTTTCTTATCTTTGATCTCCAAATCAAATTCTTAGAAGAGGAGGATCCACCTAATTAGTCTTGGTTTTGCATCTTTCTTTGCCAAGAGATTCCTAAGAGCTACATGATCTGTAAATACAATGGCTCTTGGTTTGACAAGATAAGATCCAAACTTTTCCAAGGAAAACACCACCGCTAGGAGTTCCTTTTTAGTTGTAGAGTAATTCATTTGTGCATCATCCAAATTCTTGCTGGCATAGTATATGGTATACACTTTCCCATCCTTCCTTTGTCCAAGAACATCCCCAATGACATAGTCATTGGCGTCACACATTACCTTAAAGGGAAGGCTCCAATCGGAGGGTCTTATAACTGAGGTAGCGGTCAATGCTTCCTTTAACTTGCTAAAAGCATTCAAACATGATTAATCAAATGAAAAGGGGTATCCTTGATGAGGAGGTGGGTTAGAGGCTTAGTAATTTTTGAGAAATCATTTATGAACCTCCTATAGAATCCAGTATGGCCTTGAAAACTCCAAACACCTTTGACATTAGTTGGGGGAGGCATTTTAGCAATAATGTCAATTTTTCCCTATCAACTTCAATCCCCCCTATTGAAGATTAAGTGACCTTGAACAATGCCTTCTTGTACCATAAAATGGCACTTTTCTTAGTTAAGAACAAGGTTCACCTCTTTACATCATTTTAAGACCTTAGCAAGATTATCGAGGCAATCATTAAAGGTGGTGCCATAAATAGAGAAATCATCAATAAATACTTCCATAATATTTTCAGTAAAATAAGAGAATATGGACATTATACAACGTTGAAAAGTGGCTAGGGCATTACACAAACCAAATGGCATTCTCCTATAAGCAAAAGTACCATATGGGCATGTAAATGTTGTCTTTTATTGATCACTAGGGTGGATAGGGATTTGAAAGAATCCCGAGTACCCATCTAGGTAGTAGAAATAAGAGTGCCTAGCTAATCTTTCCAACATCTGATTGATAAAAAGAAGGGGAAATGATCTTTTTGGGTGGCTTTATTTAACTTCCTATAGTCAATACACATGCACCGCCCGGTGAGTGTTCTTGTAGGGATTAGTTCATTTTTCTCATTTCTTATGACAATCATGCACCCTTTTTTAGGTAAAACCTAAACTGGGCTTACCCACTCACTATCTGAGATAAGGTAAATGATTCCTGTATCTAGGATCTTAAGTACTTCCTTTTTCAAAACCTCCTTTATGTTTGGGTTTAACCGTCTTTGATGATCAATGGAAGACTTATGTCCTTCTTCTAATAAAATATGATGCATGCAAAATGAAGTATTTATGCCTTATGTCTTCAATGGAATATCCTATGGCATCTTTGTGCAGCCTAAGAACTTTAAATAATTTGTCAACTTCTTCTTTATCTAGGATAGCATTTATAATGGTAGGATATTCACCTTTTGAGTACAGAAATTCATACTTGAGAGAGGAAGGGAGAGGTTTTGTCTCTACCTTAGGTGCAACTTTTTCCGAACAAGATGAGTCATGCTTGTTTCTTCCGATCAGGGTCACTACACGAGATCATTTTGCATAAGCATGATCCTCTCCGAGCATAGCAGCATAAGCAGCTACTTCTTCATCACATTCATGGATTAGTTTGTCTCTCATTAAACATTTCTACAATGGATATTTTGAGATCAAATCAGTAAGATCTTCTTGAATCATCCTGTCCACCATGTCGATCATGCAACTAGTATCGTCAATTAATGGAAATTTCACTATAGAAGGTAAATTGAAATCTACTTTCTTTTCCCTAATGTTGAAGGAGGGTTTTCCATTCTTTACTTCTATGACTACTCCTATAGTAGGTAAGAAAGGTCTTCCGAAAATGATGGGGATTTAAGCATCTTCCTCTATTTCTAAAATAACAAAATCAACCAGAATGTAAAACTTACTGACTTAGATAGGTGCATCTTCTAATATATCTACTGGGTATTTTACCGATCGATCTACTAATTGGAGGTAGATGGTGGTAGGCTTCAAATCTCCCATCTATAACTTCTTACAAATAGAAAGAGGCATTAGACTAACACTAGCTCCAAGATCACAAAGTGCACGATTAATGGAATAGAGAATGAGCCGGGGTCTTTAAGCTTAAGTGGAATCTTGTTTTGAATAATATCACTACATTCCTACATTAGTACTACCGTCTCATACTCTTCTAACCATCTTTTTTTAGAGAGGATTTATTTTATAAATTTGGCATAGGCAGGCATTTGTGATATAGCTTCCACAAATGGAATATTGATTTGAAATTTCTTTAAAATTTCTACAAACCTTCCAAACTATTTTCTAATATCGCTTTTTCTTGTCATTGAGAGAATGGTAGGGGAGGTTGATATGGTGGTGGTGGAGGGACATAACTTTCTACCCTATTATCTTTCCCTAAGGTGGTCTTATTCTCAACATGCGTGTCTTCTCTTTTTGTTTCCACTTCCTCTTCGACTCCTCTACTTCCCTCTTCTATTTCCTTTCATAAAATAGGGCCCTCCAACTCCTTTCCACTTCAAAGGGATATATTATTAACGGATCCCTTAGGATTTGTCTCTGGCTGTCCAAGAAGCATTCTAGTGGGTCGAGAGGAAAATCTCAATTGATGAGCCACTTAGATGATTTATTTTCTAGCATTTTATTATAGGTGGCTAGGGATTCAACCTTAGAGCTTAAGCTTTTGACTTAATTCTTCAAATCCTCAGTTTTTTTTGTTTTGAAAGGCTATGAAGTTCTCCATCATCAACTCAAGATTTAACTTGGGAAGAGACGGGAATGGTGGTCTAAGGTTTTAGAAACCTTGGGGCCTAAAATTCAATTGAGGGATGGGGTTCTGCGGTGGATTCTTGTAAGATAAGTTTAGGTGGTTATGCCATCCAGGGTTGTAGGTGGGGGTAAATGGATCTCCCTTTTGGTTGAAGTTATTGACATAGTTAACATGGTTCGCTAAGGTTGCTTCGGGGGGTGGAGGAGTAACCGACTGACATTCCACCGATGAGTGTCCTATAATTCCACAAATCTCACAAACAGTAGGGGGTGTTAATGCATTAACACTTAGTCTATCAATTTGTTGAAATAATACATCAACTCATGAAGAAAGATGATCTAGAGTATCAATATAATACCTGCCACTCTTCTTGGTTGTAGAGCGCTCACCTGACTATAGGTAATGATTTTGAGCCATATGTTCAATTACTTGATTAGCTTCCAGTATACTTATGTTTATGAGAGTGCCTCTTGTTGCTACATCCAAAGTCATACTAGTGTTGTAATGTAAGTCATTTCAGCAACCATTCTTCTAACCCATGATGTGGGCACATTCATAATATGTCTTTGTGGTGCTCCCATGCATCATAGAGGGATTCACCATCCTTTTGGCTGAAGCTTGTAATAAGGTTTCTCAATTGAACTATTTTAGATGGTGGAAAGTATTTGTTGAGGAAGGCTTGAGAAAGTTGATCCCATGTGGTAATGGACCTAGGTGGAAGTAATTGCAACCAGGCCCTTGCTTTATCCCACAATGAGAACAAACATAGATAAAGCTTGATTGTGTCATCCGACACTCCATTCATCTTCAAGGTGTTGCAATACTCGAGAAATATAGAAATGTGTAAGTTAGGGTCCTCCATTAGGCTACCACTGAATTGATTTTGCTGAACCATATTGAGTAACACAGGTTTGAGCTCACAATTGTTGGTAGCTACATTTGGCTTCCAGATACTTAATTACGTACCGTATGCATTTAGAGATGCAAACTCTGTAAGAGAGCGATGCTACTCCTTGTCTCCGTCAGTGTTAGCCATGGTCTCTGAACTCATGCTTGCTTTTGTCTTAATTATCCACCTCCACAACCCAGTCAATGTTCGTTTGATTTCAGGGTCTATCTCTCTTAGGGGCACAAGTCGAAAGGATCATTACATAAAAGGTTCCTCAAAGTGAATACAACTAACAATCAACTAGTGAAGATAAAGGATAGAAGGGAATTAAAGGATTTAGGCTAGCCTAAATAACAAAGTACATAATATCAATTAGAGAAGTCCCCAGCAATGGCACCAAAAACTTGTGCAATTTCCCCAAGTGTACGGATTCGTTATAGCATTTCAAGGTCGTATCCCACAAGGACCTCATAATTGATTACACTTCTTTACTATTTTAACTATCTAAATCTAAAAAAAGTGGAGGTATGCATTCAGATGAAAAGAATAATTACAAAAATATTTCTAACTTGTGGATACTAAATAATAAGAATGAAACCAAGGATCAAACTTCGGTCTCCGGATTAATAATCAATAATGAAATAATAATTATGCCATAGATTAATTTGCTAACTATGGACAATTGGTCAAATTGTGTTCATTAGCCTTTTTCAAGGTCTAAGAACGTATTTAATCTACTTTTATGACTTCTTTCATGACTCATAAATTAAACTAAACCCATTAAGCATCACTAATTATAGAGTCCCTAAGAATTAAACATCTACTTTCGTGATTGCTTAAATTCATGTATATATGCTAATTTCCAATAATAATCTCAGCCTTTCAGTTGTAGATTACATCTATGGCAGTCTGATTTTGTCAAATCCACTTTACAAAAATTAAATCTAGCAGATATAACAGTATAAATGAATCAATCATATGACATAATACTTTATTTCATTATATTGATTACTAAAACGGTACCTAAGCCCAATCCTAGAAAGGAGACTACTCACTCATATTTTCAAATAAAATAAGCGAAGTAAATAGCATGATAGGCATAATAACAATGAAAAGATATAAAGAAGAAGAATTAGATGGAAATAACTGTAATCCAAAATAGTGCAATGTTGATTCGAATTGACTGTACACGAATTACACAATTAAATCTCCCAAAAGATTAAAAGTATAGGAACAAACTATTACATGAAGCTATGCTTGGTAATGAGGGGTCTCAGAGTCCTCTAAAACTTCCTCTCTCTCTCTCTCCTTAATAAGTCCTTGAGGTGTACCACGAAATTCCTCATCACGCCGGCCATGTTGAGCATGTAAATAGTAGGGAAGACCGTTGTTGACGGCTGTGCGGCCTTTGCATGACCTGGCCTTGCAATTTCTCAACTCTCGGCATTTTGGAATTTCCAACTTTACACAGCCGTGGAGGCTTGACACGGCTTGGTCGTACAATATTTTTAGCCTTGACTTTTCAATCCATAATTTCACATGGCTTGGTTGTGCGATTATATTTTCTTCTATAAACATAAGGGAGTGTTGCACCGCTGTGCAACTGGGTGCGCAACCGACTGTGCAACCCCGTTTTTAGTCTTCTTAGGGATATCTTGGCATATCTTTTGGCTGTCATAGCTTCAATACACTTCCATAAACATGTTAGATCAATGTAATCTCCTCTCAAGCTTTCCTTGCTAGGTCCTTTGCTCTAAAAATAAGCAATTATTTCTAGGACTTGGTGTTTTGTGGGAAATCCCGCAACATAAAGCTCAAGAAAACGGTAGTGCAAATAATAGACCAAAACCATAGTAAAATATGTAAAAGAGATAAAATGAAGTACCAAAGCTAAGGGAATTAGAGGTAAAAATATGGGGGGAAAACCACTTTATCAAACTCTCCAAAACCCTTTTTCAAAAATTAGCACAAAAATTTCTAACAAATTAAAATTCAAATCATAACATCCTTCAAAAACACACATTTTAATAATTTTAGATTAAAATTTTAACATACTTAATATTAATTTATGCTTTGAAAAATCATTAAATTACAAAAATCATGCTCACATACCAAATAAATAATAGGGTTTGAAAACCTAATATATGACCTCAATTCTACCATTTCACTCACATCTGATCTACTAGAGATCATGGATACAAAATTCTTCACATACATGTTTGCTCATACACATAATTCTAAGTGTGAACAACATTACATACTCACTTTCCTACATAGAAATGCAATAATGACTTACCTTGGGCCTTAGCAAAATATAAAAGAAAGAAAATGGAATAAATTCCTTTCAACTAGTAAGTCCGGATATTTCCACCACTTGAGTACATTTTCTCCCTAAAATATAAAACCTAAATAAAAACATTAAGCCTCAACCATTTTCCAAATCTAACCTTTTTTTTGAAACATAGAAAGAGAGAGAGAGGGTTAAAAAAAGGAAAGAAATGACTAAAAAGGAGAAAAAGTGAGAGGAAAATCTTGGTATATGGGAAGGGTACTGGAGAGAAAACTTGTAGTACTTGAGGAGAAAAGGAAAATAATATACAGAGAGAAATGGACTAGAGTTTTTGAGAATTTGATTTAGAGGTTTTATAGCCAAAAAATGTTCCTTTCTCTCATGCTCTATAAGGTATAGAATTCAGAGGAAATTTAGGGTTAGACAGAGTTGTCCTAAAATAGTGGTTACAAGGTCCTTTTTTCAGCACAAGGCCAAATTTTCCAATCAAGTGGAGAGGGAAAGAGACACAAGGCATAGAGTACATTATTAGACTTGTTCCAAGATTTTCTAAGGTTACATCGTTCGATATAACCAACCATGATAGATAAAAAGAAAAAGATAAGAAGGTATGGTCATCCAACACCATTTAAGGGTCCAACCCTCAAATTTAGTTTTGAATTGGTAAAATCATGTTTACCAACTAAAACAAAAACTAGTAAAAATAATCTATAAAGGTATCACATCATAAAAATGTAGTCCCAAATTATTTGATAAAAAATTTATTTTAAAAATAGAGACAATATTAGTTCAGCTCGATAATTGGTTGAATACTAGGATGCATTGGTAGACCAATTATTCATCAACTGGAACATGAAGAAAACATGATGCACATAGACCAACTGTGGAGAGTGATGGGATATTTACATCATTCCCTCTTGAATGTTCATATTTAAATATTTGTGCCACTCTCTTTAGCAACTATTGAGTATAAATGAAGGGGTAAGAGAACCTTGAAATATACCCCCATATACAGAAGTGTCTCATTCACCATTGTTTGATATCTTCTTAAGAGTATACCTTTAAGATACTATCACATTAAAAACCTAGCTTAGAATACCTTAAGGGAAAAAATACCATGGCTAAGAAAAATAGTATAGGTTTCTCCCCCTCAACTTAGTATGTATCCGTAATACATTGTATTATATATCGCTTTATTTGTATGTATAATCAAAATTCAACAATGTTCATATTTAAAAAAAAATACTCCACTAAAAACCCTATCAAGTAAAAAATATGGCTTTTATACAAAGACATGTGTAAGAAAATTGACATTTAGATCATTTCTCTACAAACACTGATTTATAGTTAATTGGTCTCACAGATTTAAATGTTGGACTCATTGTCTATATACATTACACTCATTAAATCAATATATTTGACTTTCATATGTCTATTCCACTATATCCAACCACTTATGCGAGGAACATTCCATAATGGATCGAGAAAAAATCTCACTTTATCCATCAACAATTGTAACTATTTTGGTAAATATATTACCAATGTCCACCTCATACCATCTTATACCGGTATAAGAATAATGCATGAATATTTTATTTGCTAGTAGAATCTAATATTTAATTCCATCTATATGGACATGTTGACTCGATATGGAAATTTTTCAATCATTTTTAAATATTATAACTCATTTTTTGAGGGTTCACCTCTTAGGACCCATATCATACGTGTCTTGTATATATGTACTATACTTGCCATTGACTTATTTGAAGTTGATAAGTATGAATTATGATGTGCATTCTAATTAAGATTTCTTCTTATTTGGTGTGAATTCATTCCAGTACATGTTTTGGTTTATTTGTTCTTATTTACTACTTATGATCAATTTGCTAGGAATTTAGAAATAATCAAGATCAAATAGAGAAAAAAATATTTTAGAGCTAAAAAGAAACTAAGAGTGTGCTTAGAAATGATGCAAGTGAAAAAGAAGTAGAATTTATATTAATATAGAATATGATTTTGGAAACATTATCCCCATAAAAGTTTTAGATCTTTTTTTTTTAAATTTCCAACGCATTCAAAATCAGCTCAATTAGATGTTGAATGAAGAAATTATGGTCAAAATATAAAAATTTATTAAAGCTAAAAAAAGAAGACAAAAGAGACACGATTGAGTTGTGTTTATAAGCACAATTGTGTTGACCTATGGTGATAAAAATCATAGGGGATTTTCCTTAAAAAAAGGGATGATGAAGGTTATAACAGGGATGATTTTTGGATTCACAAAAAAAATATCTAGGGTTCTTTATTCCCTCATTTATATTCCCTATTCTTATCTAACTTTGATACACCTTTCCATTTTAATTATAATTTAAAGTGAAGGGGATTGCTTGGAGTTTATTTGAATTAAAATTCCAAGGCTATTGTTTATTATCTACTCTTTGTATATTTATCTTTTAAATATGGCGCATATCCTTGAGTTTTTTTTAACTTGCACCTAAATAAATTCATGAATTACTAATGGCTCTTATGTTAAGGTGAATAGATAATTCTCTAATACTGATGTGTTGAGTTTTCATTTTTATATCCTAATTTGAATATGTAATCATGTGGATCACATTATTGTTTAAATGTTATAGTTAAAAGTATGATAAACATCCAACAGAGAGAACTTCCATTGACATTGAGAGATGAAATGGTAGAAGATATACATAATGCAATTAGAGATTAGGAATTAATAGACCGAGAGACATTAATTTTGATTTCTACAACAAAAGAGTAGATATTTGATTTTATTGCAAATTCAATTTTTTGAATTGAGGCTAAAGATAGTTGGATTTATAATTGGCAATAGGTCATTGTAGCTTGAGAGAGCATAATGATAATTATCCTTTTAGATACACTAAGTACAAAATTTGGGTCAGGACCTATGGAATTATTTGATGTGTTTTAATTTCGACAATTTAACCGAAATTTTAGCCATTACTTTCATTCAATTAAAATTCAATTGATTTCTATCATTTTTGTGTTCTTTTTATGTCCTTATATTTACATCTTTTATATTTTTTTAGAATAATCCCATAAATCAATTGAATTATATTCTAACTATAATAAAGTTTTATCACTGTTCTAGTGCTCAGTCCCCATTTCCTATGGGACAATACCATGAGTACTACTCTAACTCTGTACACGTGTGATTAAAGTAGATCAAATTTTTAGCATCGTTGTTGAGGACTATGTAATGAGTGACATTAGAATATGAGAGTTTTTTTTTTTTGTGATTTTAACATTTTTATGTTTTCTTTATTTCTTGTTTGTATCTAATCTTAGATTGAGTGGATTTCTGACTAAGTACAAGTACTTTAGTGCTTGATATGCATTAGTGGGAGTGGACTAGTTCCATTTGATCATGAGATTGAATGGACTTTCCATCATTTACACGTGCTTAATTTAGCTATACCAAGCCAAGATCCTCCACCATTACAACAAGATGCTAACCCTCCACATTTATAAGTTCCCATGGGTAGGTTAATATATGTTTTTGAATAAAAATGGATTTTTTTTATCTCTTGTGGGTAAGAAACATAACATTCACTCATACCAAAAATCATCTATAAGGTGAAGGTTCCTACTATACTTGGACATTCTATGGTCATATAAGCACCTACAAGATATGTTAATGACAATTTTTTTAACAATTATTTTCCAATCACAAGCCTCATTATTAAAGATCATGTTATGTCTTGCCTTCCATATCTTGTATATGGAGGTAATGAAAAGCCCTCTAAATATGTGCATTCTATTTTTTGATCATCCTTTAATGTGTTAGAATACCTTAATTAATGTATGCTAATAAATTATCACTCTTTTTTTTCCTCATGGTATAAGTTATTATATGGATTACTTTAACCATGAAAGGAAATTGCAAAAACAATTGGAAAATGGATTATTGGTCTTGATAAGAGACACATTTTTTATCCATCAAGGGGTTTTACCTATTAATTAAATGTCCCCATAAAACTTGCCAAGTAATGAACTTGTGACTAAGGTGCATAGTTTTGCGATATGATCTTCCACCATTCTACATGTGGGCTTCTAAAACTCAAGTAATCTTATACTCTCTTGATAATAAAAGATGCATCATATGGGAGATTAGAGAAACAAAGCAAGATTTTAGGTCTTAGACTTAAAATGCACCTTAAGGGCCATGATGCGGATGCTGGGTTTTCTATATCCCATAATGAGTTACTTTTTTATGAACTGACCATGGACCATTTGCTCCCAAATGTTTCCTTTTTACTAGCCAAGTTACATATATGTTTACGAAGTTCTACCTCATTTCATATACCAATGTATATACTAACAAGTCCCCCCTCATTCTTCAGTAATTAGCATGTAGTCCAAGAAACTGGGCTCTTTTGTTGTGTGTAGTGCTACCCATCCAAAGAAAGGTGAAATAAACAAATATGAGTTAGGTTGAGACCTTTTTAGGTAGTAAGAATACCTAGCTCTAATACATTTAGATTCCAAAAATTAATGGTTTCAAATGTTGTAATCTCCTTACGTATGTAAGAAGTTTGATGACCTAATGATGCATTTGATGTAGTATCTTATCAGTAAGGATAGTCATGTGATGGGCATTTAACCACATTTCAGCAATCAGTACTCCTAGGTATTTAAAAGGGAGGATTCCTTGTGAAAATCTCAAGTAATGAATAATATTTTATCGAGTTAAGGGAGACCTGCCACAAAAATATATAGACCTTTTATATGATCTTATAGGGAGCCCTAATAGTTTAGTGAAGTGGTGAAATTTTCCCATGAGGAACTAGACTGATTTGAGATCTCCATGGAAAAATAACAACATAGCATCTGAAAAGGATAAATTCACAATTTTTAGCATTTTAAATTGAGGGTACCCCTTAAAACAAGGTTCCTACTATAGAGACTTCATCATATAATTAAATTATTCCATGACAATAACAAATAAGTAAGGAGAGCGAGGGTCCCCTTACCTTGGTCCCCTTTTCCCTTTAATGGGTTCTAATAAGGTGTCATTTAGTGAGATAGAATATATCACAATGGAAACATACATCATGATTACCTTACCATATGAGAGGGGAAATGGAATACTAGCATAACGTTCTCAAGGAAATATCAATGTAATAATTTATATGCCTTGCGTAGATCCACTTTTATCATACATCTAGGAGAAGTATTCTTTCTTCCATAAATATTCAGCATATCATAAGTTGAAAGAATATTTCCCCCCAAATAAACTTCCCTTAATAAATATATATTGTGAGTGATTAATTAAATCTGGCATGATATGATAAAATTGAGAAGTAATGATCTTGGTAAACACCTTATATAAGATAAGACAATACGCAATAGGGCAAAAATCAACCACATTCTTAGCATTTACTGTCTTTGGGACAAGAAAAAGCCTTTTTAGGTAATGAAATATAATAGCCAAACTATAAGAAAAGAATTATCCAATAGCCACTAGGTTTCATCTCCTACTAGCACCTAAGCCGATTTGAAAAAAACTTGAGGTAAAACCATCTAATGTAAGGGCTTTAGTACCACCAATGAAAAACATGGCTTTCTTGCATTTAGATTTGGTGAAGGGTCTTGTTAATAAATGTTGTTGTTCCATGGATAAAAGAGGTCCTTGATCAATTACATATGGTGGAAAATCCACTAAATGTGTGGTATGTTGTCTTAACATCTGTGTATAGTATTCTCTAAAATGTTGCAAGAACAAACTTTTATTAGTAATCCAATTTCCATCCTCTCCCTTAATGTGAGTAATTAAGTTCTCCTTTTTTTTTTTTCTTTTCTTGTAGAAAAGAAGAACTATGTATTTGTGTCACCTTCATTTATCCAACAGATAGCTACCTTCTGCCTAAGGAAACTCTCCTCACATTATACTAAATACTCATACTTTGCTAAGGCTTATCTCTCCTTCTATTGTATGTCTAGGTTAGCAGGGTTTGATCATAAAACATGTTGTATGGTGCTAAGGAATTGATGTTGGGATGCTAATTTATCTATGATGCCACTATACTTAATTCAATTATCTAAAACTTTGTTTAAGTGTATATAGTATTTTCTTCATTATTGTGTTAAGAGTACCGGTGTGAGGGCTCATCCAAACTTCTATGATGATATTAAAAAAAATTGGGATCCTTGCACCATATATTTAAGAGTTTAAAAGTTTTCTTGTGGTGACTGACATTTTGCCACAAAAGGATATGGGTTACATAATGATCCTTAAAAGGCTCTTCCTTGAATGTAATAATGGTGGTGGGACAATTACCAAGTAATTACAAGTTAATAAGTACTCGATCCAACTTGCACATGATTCTTTAGTATCCTATTACACCATGTGATTAAATAACCTAAATAGGGTAATTCATGATTGACAAGCTAATGCAAGCATACTCGAAAATCAATGATATCTTATCGATTAAGGTCATCCCCTTAGAATTTATCTTAATGTCTGTAAATATCATTGAAATCTCCCATAAATAGATAAGGTTCATAGGCCATTTGATGTTGTAATAACCAATCCCAAAGTTTTTTCCATGCATTACATGTGTTATGAGCATAAATGAACATTGTGTAAAAGGACTTTCCATCTATATGAGATACTTTCATAGGAATTCCTTGAGAATAGTTAAAGATTAAATTCTTTTGCCATCTAGTTGAATCCCACAAGCACCATATATGATCATTTTCATGATGTGCATAGTTATTTAAGAAGACCCATCTAGGACAAATCCTATATTTAATTACACTAGCCTTATTAGGCATTATTCTAGTTTTTAAAATACTAAAAAAGGATAAGTGATTGCTTCTATACCACTTGACAATTTCACACTGCTTGTGAGGTTTGTTGAAACCTATAACATTATTATGGGAGATCATTTAGTTCAATCATCATGGGCGTTCCCCCCTCAATCCTCTTCCTGGCCTTGTGATGGTTGTTCCCTTTCCTCAAATAACAAAGTATCAAATTGATTTTTTTGATCTAAGATCACACTACAAATCTTCCCCTTCTCATAATCATGAGATCTTAAAACACGTCTTGTATCAAGTATACCTAATTTTTCCTCCCTCATCCATGTGGTGTTAGTTTTTGTGTTAAGCATTGGATCATTTGGGTTCAATTGGTTGTTATTATGATGGATTGGAGGATTTTCTAGTTCACAATCTTGAGTGCTACTCATTAACTTTTTCTTGGGGCATGATGATATAGTATGATCAAAGCAATCAAACTCTATGTAGTAAGCTAGTCTCCACTCATATTGTATAGGTTGATTGAGTGTGTGTCCATTAGGGTCAATAATTTATACATTCTCCAAGCATATGAAATTCTTTTTCTATATAGGATGATGGCATATATATGAATAGGACGTCCCACAACACTAGAAATTCTATTGAGGGATTTAGCATCCTAGCAGTCTAAAGGTAGGTTCAGTAGTTTAATCTAATGTGGAAGATACATAAATTTTTCCTTAACAAATTAGAATTTTTAGTGACAGGGTTTGAGTATAAACTATCTATTTGCCTAAGTTTAATATGGGCAATTCAATCCTCAATAGAGAAACATTTGAATATCACAAAACCATTATCATATAGTATAATTTTAGGGGATCTAAATTAGTGTAACACCCCAAAATTTACACCATGTTTTTTAAAAGCAATACTCATAAATTAAAACCGTAAAGTCTAGGGATGTTACCGCCACACTTAGTACTGGACCAGTTTACTTCTACCGTTCTGGTACCAAATTCTAAGGCTAAGAAAACATTATGAGTAATACTATACAAATTCAAATTTATAAAAACGGAAATCAGAGTACACGCAAGTCTTACATAATTCGAAGTGTCAACTATTATTTTTCAAATAATAATTAAACAACATTGATAAAGTTTTTTCTGCAGCTTAAACATAATAAAGATAACATGAGTCAAAATTAAAAAGAGAATAGCCATGTCTCTCTAGAAAATCGATCCAGCCCAGCTATCACTTTGTCCTCCTGATGTCCCGTAGACATCGATAGCATCAAAGTAAATATCTCCTACCTACAACAGATCAGACTGGCCTTCTGCTCGTGGGAATAAGCAGCACCCATGAAATGGGTGATCAATACGCTATGTACTGAGTAAGGTAATTGAATACCAAGGCCGGCATATAACACAGTAATTCATGCAAGATAATGATCATATAAAATTACAACCCATACATATGATACATGGGAGCATAAAGTGAAATCCATAACTTATAATCAACGGTCCACACATAAGGCCCAAAAAGGTATGGATTAATCATTTAGTCTTTCTTTTAGCAAAAGTCAATACACACCATGCCTTTTATCAATCCATGAAAGTACAGGAACACCCCACTATTGTAACCGGTGGGCCGGTCATACATAGGGTAAAAACCCTAACCACTATTCCTAACCGGTGGATTAGCTTGGTTCTTGTCCACATTAGATCCATGCGAAAACAGGAACACCCCACTATTATAACCAGTGGGCCGGACACACATAGGGTAAAACTCTAACCACTATTCATAACCGGTGGATCGGCTTGGCTCCTACTCGCATAGTGTTCCACTGTAAGTAATTAGTATCTTTTAATATTAATAACAATCGGGTTTGTCTTTATTGAGCTCGGGATCCCCCACTATTATAGCCAGTGCGCCGGTCACATATAAGACCTCATGTCCTAACCACTATTATTACCGGTGGATCGGTCACACATAGGGTAAAACCCTAACTACTATTCCTAACCGGTGGATCGACTGGTCCCGTCTCAATATCTTCCACTTTAAGATATTAGTGTCTTAAATATTTTATTCAAAAACATTTGTCATTCACAAACATTTGCCCAAACATGCATGACTAAACCCATGCAAACCCTAACTCCACGTAAACCATGTTTCCATGCATGCAAATCTTAGGTACCATGCAAACCCTAACTACACATGACCCATGCTTCCATGCAAACCCTAGCTCCCATGCAAACCCAATCTCCACTTACCACACTTCCATGCAAACCCTAATTCATAAGCAAACCCTAGCTCCACGTATACCACACTTCCATGCAACCCCAATTCATGTGCAAACCCTAGCTTCACATATACCACCCTTCTATGCAAACCCTAGCTCCACGTAGACATGCTTCCATGCAAGTCTAACACCACATTTCATGCAAAACACTTGCATCATGTTATTTCATGCAAACCCTAACGCCACATTGTTACACTCCCCATCATTATTTTACAATCCTAATATGCATGTCTTAGGGCATATCATACAATAATAATAACATAAACATACACATAATCTTCATGCCATGATTTATTCATACCAACATATTCAACTCTATAATCATGCCACATACGAAATAATTAATAGTAACAAACATAGAATACATGGCATATGAAACACATAATGCATATAAACACACAAATGGCCTTATAGTAAACCCTTACCTAAAACGATACCGGTCTTGGTGCACGTTCCTATTCCACTTGAGGGGTTTGACTAGGTTGACCTATTATATAAAAGTATACTAGACTTAGGCTCCCTTATAAAATTTTATTATTCTCTAACTTATTCTAAGATTTGGTTACTACCCAATAATTAACTATACAAAATATTACTTAAAAATACAAATAAATTATTATTTTCATTCAAAAGGGTGGTGATATAAGGGTTTCTACCCTTCACCAAAATAGTAGTAGTAGTAGTAGGAGTAATAATAATAATAATAATAATAATAATAATAATAAAGTAAAACATTATTAATAATACTCTTATTAGTAGAATATTAATATTAATAATACCATAATTCTTAAAATTACAAGGTGGCTTTCAAAATCACTCCATTTAATAATAACACTATTCAAAAATGTAATAATGATATTAATATTATATATATATATACTTATAATATAAAAGTTAATAAAGATAATAATAATAATAAAATTAGTAGTAATGTTAAAAATGTTAATAATAGTTGTAAAAAGCAAATGTGCGAGACTTAGTTAAAATTTTAGGTTTCTAACCCTCCTAAAAAAATTACAATATTAATTAAATAATTGCACTAATAATAATAATATTTATAATATTATTAATAATAATAGTAAACATGTAATAATTCCATTAAGTAACCAAAATTCGAAAATAATAATTTATCTAACTCAAGAATACTCCCAACCTGTCAACAAAATTTATCAATTAGAATTCAATTGATAACAACAACAACAACAACAACAACAACAACAACAACAACAATAATAATAATAATAGAATTAACATTAAAAATTTAGGATAAAAACAGAATAATTATCAATAAATCAAAAGTAAGTGTTTAAAAGGTCTAGGGTTTCACCTTGAGTTGGAGGGGATGAGTGGCATCGATGGTGGTTCCCGGAGGTGGCCGGAAAAGTGGTCTAAGAGGGGTGAAAATGAAGAAAAAGAGGTAAGGGGAAAGGAGAAAAATAAACTAAGTTTATGGCTCGATGGAGGAGAATTAGCAGGGGATATTGGGTGGTTCAGAGGGTGGTAGAAGCGGCAGATGCGGTGGTGGGCGATGGTTTATGGTTTCGGGGTAAAATTTTTGGCGAGAGAACTAGCAAACTTTTCACGATTATGGAGGCTTGTACAAGGTGAATCGAAGGTTGAAAATAGTTTAGTTAATTAGAGGGTGTTTCAGGGAAGAGATTGGGAGGGAGAAGAGGCGTCGAGGCTAGCCAAAGGTGGAGGAAGGGGCGTCTAAAGAGGCGGTGGCGAACGGACGATATTTAGGGTTTCGGGGAAAGAAAAATCCCGAACCCAAGCCATAAGAGAGGTATTTATAATTTTGGAGGTTAGGTTTGATTTGGGGAAGTTACCAGGAGTTCAATTTGGGTGGTAAAATGGGTTATTCGTGCTGAAGGTCGGGCGGCAACATTTTGAAAATTTCCCGACCTTCACGAGGAAAATGGGGGAGAACGTGGGGGAAGAGAGGAAGATTGAGGCAATTAAAATGGAAGGGTGTGTTGAGAGGGAGAGAATGAGTGGGAGAAGGGCCGGTCACGCCACGTGTGGCCGGCGGCGCCATTTTCGGGGAGGAAGAAGGTGTTGGCGGTTATAGCGTCGGGCTGGAGGAAGAAGAAGAAGGTGGGGGTGCTGGACTGGGTGGTTCGTGGGGGAGAAAAGAAAGAAAAAGGGAGGGAGATCGGGTGGTTCAGCGCGAGAGTGAAGGAGATTAAATGAAACGACGCGTTTGGTGTGTAGAAAGGAATAAATAACGGCATTCCGGGCTGTCGCGCAACGGTAAAAAAAAATGAAGTAAAACGCGGCGTTCGAGAGGAAGAAGAAGTGAAACGCGGCGTGGAGAGAGAGGGGGGGCGGCAACGACGCGCAAGCTGGGCTGCGCTGAAGAAAAAGGAAAGAAGAAAAGGAATTGGGCCGCGCAACAGGCCCAATTCGGTGAAGAAGAAGGAAAAGAAAGAAAAGGAAAGAAAAGGAAAGAAAAGAAAAGAAAAGGAAAAAGGGAAAAAAAGGAAAAGATAAATAATTAGGGTGGGTCAAATTAAATAAATCTAAATATTTAGGATATTTAAAATTAATAATATTTAAATAAAATAATTTTTAAATCCCTTTTTAGGCTAAAATAGGCTTTTTAAAGGATTTTTCCAAAATTTCCATTTTAAATTAATAAATCGCTCAAATTTTATTTTATTTAATTATTTATAAAATTAAAATTAATTTGAAACTATTTTATCTTTTTTAATTTGAATAAAATAATTTATTTAAATAATTTCCCAAATTAAAATCCTTAATTAGATAATATACCCAAATTTCCTTTACTTAACCTATTTATAAAATTTCTTATTAATTTTTCCTACTAAATTTCCTTTTATTTTAGTAAAAATAATTTATTAAATTAAATCTTCAATAAAACCTTATTTAAATATAATCTTTAATATTAGAAAATTTTGGGGCATTTCAATTTGGGCCATTATAAGAGGGAAAATCTTTACATCTATCTTAATGATGGTTGAAATCTAATAATATAGCCAACAATGGTGAATTGCCAATCTTTAGATGATATATGCACTTCCTCCTTCTGAAGTTGTATGTGAATTGACTTACCTTCCATTTTTGGAGGGATGTATGACAATGAAGAATCCTGTTGGGAATTCCTATTTCTAGTTACTACATCCCTCTAGTTTATTTTCTTCTAGCCATTAGTAGGATTATTTTTTTCCTCGTTCATTAGATCCTCTATAGGGGTTTGATATTTTTCAGTTGATCTAGTATTATCATATGCTAGTCAATTTTAGATACATGGTGTTTCATTGTTCTCGACTTAGTGGATAACATTATTACTGGAATCTTGTAATGCTAGGGATTTCCCCATCTTATCATAATCCACCATTCGACTACTAGATGAAATAGGAGGCATCTCTCACTCATCCTTGTTCAAAGCTATTCTAGTCTTGGTACATGAAGGAAAATTCTTCTTTGAACCAACAATTTCAACATATTTGATCATTGAAATTTGTCCATTGACTCCCTTCTTTGAAGCATGTGTGGCTATCCTTATTTAAGCCATGAGGAGTGAGGAGAGACCCCTAAACTAAATCATATTTTATTTTCCTATATATGATTATAATTGATTACTATAAGATTTTGAAGTTAAAATGTTAATAATAACCTTAATCTTGGGTAATTAATATCTTAACAAATCCTAATCTTAAATAATATATACTTTTGTCTTACCATAATTCCTTAAACATAAATCTAAACCCAAAATCTAAAAGACTATTAAATTAACTCTACCCTAATTCCCTAATCAACAATTTAAACCTAATTCTAATCCTAACCCTAAAATCTTTCTTTCATTCTATCACCTTTTTCTCTTTTCTTTTTCTTTCCCTTTCCCTTTTCCCTTTTTCCTTAAACCTATTAGCCTTCTTCTTCCCTCCTTCCTCTACAGACCATGTAACCTACTCTCGTATGGCTCCTATCCTTTTTCCATTCCGAACCCTACACTACCACTTCACCAACCCTTACCCTTACACCTACCTTGTTGCACTAGCCACACCTGATCACCATCCTTCCCCAAACTTCTATCAAGATAAACCCATGACAAATGCCAACTCCCTAACCTTGCACCTTTAGCCCTCTTATTCAATACCCTTATATAATCTCCTATAAAAAAACCCTCATTTCCCTTTTGAATTCATTTTTTTCAACTCCCAAAACTGTCCTTGACTTTCTCTTTCAATGTTAGCATCATCTCTATTGAGTTTTCCATTTTTCTTTTGAAAAATTCTACTAAATCTTCGTCACCTCCCACTACAAATTAGCCACAACATGAGCAACTCATAATGTTGAGCCCTAGCTACGTGAAATACTCATGAAAAAGCCCCCCCAAATTGCCTTAACCTCATACGTCACCATCCACCAAATCACCTCAACCTCACACTGCACAACCCTAACCAATGTGAGGTGCTCACACCACTCCACCCATTGACATGAGAAGATCACACTAAATCCTCAATCATTATGCCAAATTCTATCACAATCAGTTCAAGCCTTACACGCACTACAAGAAAACTCATTTATGACAACAAAATGTTTTCAACGATATTACATTTTTGTGAAAAACATAATTTATTACAACAATAATATATTGTCATTGTTAAAATGGTTACAAAAAATGGCACCTATGACTTTAATTCCTATTGAATTGAAGAAAAAGTGTCTGCAACGATGATTGTCGTTGCAATATATGTAGTGACATATTACAAAGACACTTTTTTTGTTGTAAAATAATTATTACATTAACTGTAACAACCATGTTTGTTACAAAACATTTTTTTTCTCACAACAACTCTTTTTTATTGTTATAAAAATTTAATCGTATATAAATATATAGATGCTCAGAAGAGGGGACAAATATTTTTAACAGCAATTTAATTTGTTGTTGCAAAAATATAATTATATTCTAAAAGTGACTTTATTTCATTTCCATATTTGCCTCATTTAGGCACGCGTAGTAAAAATTTTAAAGGAAAAAAAATACTTCCCACCTCCCCAAGCAAAATCTTCCCAAATATTGTTCCATAGTTTTTATCCATTTTTTGCATATTCTCTCATATATTTGAGATAATACTATCAAGATTTGCACCACCATTCCTATTACCAAGTGATGCACCAATATTCTTGCCGACCAATGAGTGTCACTTCCACCTAGTTATCAATATCTCCCACCTCTATGTTTCCCTCTTAGTGTCATTGTTAGAAATTTAAGAATGAAGCCTTAAACTCAACCAAGGGTTTATTAAGGTTAACAATTAATGTGGCCTTTCAATTAAATCTAAGTTTTCATTTTTTTAGTTTTAGTTAAGTAATTTAGGCTTATGTTAGGATATATAGTTTCATTAATTTAGAGTGGCTTTTTGTATTTTTGAGTTATTTACACAAATTATTATTCCCTATGTGTTTGGTTCATAATTTTACCTCTGTGTTGGGTTAGATAGCTTAATTCATTCACTTAATATCTATTATACCTTTTTTTTTTCAATTGTAGTGTGTTTAGGTGGCTTATGGGTTGGATTATGTGGTTTTAGTGGGTCGGTTAGCTTTTTTGTGTTTTTGTAGAAGAAGGTCTCTTAAGTTAGTTTAGTGGGAATGATTTATTTTAAGATTTGTTTTTCCTTTTTTACTGATGACATGATTCTTCAGTGAGATATGGTGGTCTTCTTATTCTAGGTCCTAATGGATAGGGGTTTATACCCTTTTAGTTTTTACTAGTTTAATTAGATGAGTGTTGATGGTGAGTTTTAAGTGGAAGCTACGCCAAACTTACTTCCAAAACCAACTATATGTATTGTTAACTGATATATACTAGTCAAGGAGACCCCTATGATGGGTTATTCATTGTGCTAGCAATAAAAATCCATGGATTCATAACAACTAACATGAATATATTTTCCCTTCTATAGTGGCTAACAGAAAACAAAAGAGGCGTTATATTATCTACAGTTTACCTATATTAACATTTTTTAAAGCATAATGTATATAATCTATGTTATTTCTTCAAGAGCTAGATGAAGGATCATCTAATGAACCCTTCTTGTCAATAATTTACATGATAGGAAGGAAAAGGTATTCATATCCTTATATGTGATGATATTGGTGAAATTTAGCTCTAACAAGAGAATCTTATATGGTTGTTATGATATTTATTAGTTTATTTTTTATTATTATTTGTTTATTTACTTTATACTTTTTTTAATTATTAGTGTATGAATAACTTAAGGCATCCTACCATATCAATTTGATGAAGTTTTGTGATTTATATAGAGGTTGATCTGAATCATTATCATCATTATCAATAATTTATTTTGGGAGCCTTTAGGTCACTGATATATCTAGAAAGAAGTTAAGCTTCTTGTAGGACATCGACTGTACTTTGTGTAGTGGTGGATATCTCTTATGCTCTATACTTGTGTCTATTACCTCACTAAACTATCTTGGTGAAGGATGCCTTATTATTTTTAGTTTGAATTAACTTGGGCTATTTAAGTCTATATTTCTCTAGGTACTTTTAAGATTTGATCGGTGGGTTCTCATCTTTTACTATTTGGGTCTTATCACAACTTGCACCAGTAAGTTAGTTATATAGCTAATGTGGAAAATAATTCCATTACTTCAATGATTTTCTCTTCAAAAAATGGTTAGGATTTATTTTATTAATTTGATTTTGAAATTTCTTACCAATAACAAGGTCCTTAGAGAAATATAGATGATCTTTTACTTTGAAAGTACACTTATAATGTATTATGCAACTCATAGTTGTTTTAATAATACAACTAATCCTAGATAAATATAACTAAAACTCTAAGACATATTAAAGTTGGTCTACCTTTGTGTTAAGTCTAAACTTATTTATGGTACTAAAATCTCTGGTGGCTTTGACAATCAAAGCCAACACCATCTTTGTTGCTTGATCTTTGCCGTCTTTTTTACTATACACTGATATTCCTCTCTTAGCCCTAACTTTGTTGTTTTCTTTAGCCTTTATTTGGGCACATGTGATATCGAATGCATTATAGTTGATGAACTTAAGTAGGTCTACCTTGGGGATAGACTACACAATTTGACAGAGTGATTTTGAGTATCTAAGACATAGAGCAAAAGGGGTTTCAACTTCATATATCTTTCTTTGGGTAAGTTAGATTAGAGAATAAAATTTTGTATGTTTATTTTCACTTTTAAAGGACATTAAGAACATAAAAAAAAATTTAGAATAATATATGATGTCATGTTTATCTTCATATGGCCTCTAATATCCACTTGCACACACTTTATTGTTGCTACAATTGTTGTTAACTTGTTGTTGATGAATACCTCAAGTAGCACCTTATTTTTGGGTAACACACCTTGTTGTTGCTATAAGGAAGGGGAAGAAGAATAAAATAAGGAAAGAGGAGGAAATTTTGATGATGAATGTGATTTTGTTTGTTCCAAAGGTTGGCAGAACATTGTTATTATCAGGTAGAGGGAAAGTACTCAAGTTAGTAAATGCATCCCCAACCATTGATGAATTACAAAGATGAATCATGACCTTTAGTGTTGAGGATAGGTAGCAAATTAATAGAAAATTTTTGGTTGTGGTTGGTTATAGAGGTGGTCAGGTAATAATGGAGAGCTATAATTAGTTATAGGTAACTAGAAGAGGAAGTTACTGGTTTTGATGATCTACAACACTTAAGGGGTGAGAATGAGAAGATGAGGTATAATGAGCTATTCCACTTAATGAAATTTCATTTCTAATTTTTTTCTTGCCTTATTACTCTTCTTCTTTGATTAGTTTCAGCTACTACTAGATGGTACGTTAGTATAATAGCTAAGCTAAACCAAAAACTACTAGAGAAAAAAAATTAAAAGAGAGAAGGTGATGATGCTATAACAATTGACATATTTTTTTTGGGAATGGAAATGAGAAGGAGTGAAGGGCGGGAGTTATGAATACTTAGAAGAAAAACAACTTTAAAGTAGCAAAAAATGATTCTAATAGATTCACCCATCACACCCATCCATCCATAGCAGCAAGCTAGAGTACTTTTCTAAGATATATGGTAGGCATGTTTCCCAAAGATGAGTTCCAATTGGTGTGTCCTCCTAGAGTAATGCATTTCGGTAAAAAGGTATGGATTCATATAAGGTAACAACAATATAGATGTGTGTGTGTGATGGAATCATGTAATTATGGAATATCATTTTCCTTATAGATAAAAATTAAAATAGAGATAAATTATAGTCTCCACCATGTTGTGTAAGGTACATCTAAGTTTATCTCTTCGATCATGAATAATATACCGACTAATAATATCTATTTTTTTTTTGTTATGTTTTTCCAAAATTGGAACTTCATTTTAGACACTCCATAAGTAATAGACAATAAGAATAATACAAATAAGAAAGAAAGATAAAATGAGGCTATGAATTAAAATTTTTTTAAGGTTTCTAGAAACAAAAGGCTAAAAATGATTATAAGAATTCAAATATGTCATCAAACCTCCAAAAAGTCTTTATCTTAACATCACATTTACAATTTTTCAGATAACTAGGATGAGATTTGATCATTTAACCTTTAGCTCTTGATTGCCCAAGTGTTCATTTCATGATGTTCGTTTTTCCCATAATGTATTTTGTGCTCAATTTGTTTATTTTCTATAGGCTCATTGATTCAAATGGTCAGGTGTGTTGATCCTAGAAAGATAAATTTTTCTCTTTTTTAATAGTAGGTACCCATATTCTATTAGTGTGTGTGTGTATTTCATTTGTTAAATGTGAACCAATTCATTAAACAATATTAGTTTTTTCAACTACTCTCATATTTTATAATATGATTATGATTCTGAATTATCCTATATTGGAAGGAAGTTAAGTATTTTACATTTTTCTTTGAAATAAAATATGAAAATGGTATATGTTGTTAGACATTGTTATTGACTATATTGCTCTTTTTAATATAGGTAATGGGTGTGAATAAGGAATGGATGAAAAATAAATAATCGTTCATGTTGGAAATATGTAGATGGTGTTAATGGTCTTTTGAATTTTACTCTATATAATATTAAAAATGAAGATAAAGATACCGTCACAATTATATGCCATTTTAATAGTTTTTTTAATATCATATTTAGGCAACGATGTGAGGTGAGATTTTATTTGTGTAAGTGGGTAATGTATGATAAGTATATTTCTTGGGAGTTCTATGTTGAATCAACAAAAAATTTCATTGTGATAGTACAAGTGGTTTAGGAAATGAAGATGAGCATAATCATGATGATATAGAAGTTAATATGTTTGAATATACTTTTGGTGTTGTTGGCTTTAATATATGTGACTGTGTAGACATGTTTGAAGAGACCATTGGGGAAGTAGCAAAATTCTAACTTTTGAAAGAATATTAAGAGCCATTAACAAGAAATGACACAACAATGTTGATGTTATCATATATTGTGAATTTATTGCACTTGAAGAATCTTAATAATTAGAGTGATTATTCTTTTGATAGCCTACTTAAGTTACATACTCGATCTTGGGCAACATCACTTCTTAATTCATGCTATGAGGCTAAGAAACTTATAGCATACTTGGTCCTTGAATGTGTTAAGATCGATTCATGCAATAATAATTATATCATTTATTAGCAAGAGATTGAGCATTTGAATGAGTGTACCACTTGTGGTCTATCTAAGTGGAATACCGATGACAAATGCTCTTATAAGGGGGAAGAAGTACCTCATAAGGTTCTTTGATAATTTACACTAAATTCTAGGTTTCAAAGGTTATATATGTTGATAAATATGGCTAAATATATGTAGTGGCACAAAAAGGAGAGGGTAGAATATGGGATAATGAGGAATCTTATTGATTCACTTGCTTGGAAATTGCAACTCATTTATTGATGATGCATGGAATATTAGACTTAAATTAGCTTGTGATGAATTTTAACCTTTTAAATATTCTCCATATAGTATTTGCCCAATTTTTCTTATTCCCTATAATCTTCCACCTTTAATATGTATGAGAGCTCATTCATTCATCCTAACTCTACTCATACCAGGGCCTTCATCTCAAAGAAGAGATATAGATGCATACCTTCACTTTTTTATTGAAGAATTTAAGGAACTTTAGGAGATAGTTGTTTAAACATATGATTCCCACTATAAGAAAAATTTTGTGATACAAGTAGTTATAGTTTGGACCATCAATGACTTTCTAGCATATGCCGATTTATTTGGTTGGTAAACAAAAAGGCCATTTTTCTTACCCTTATTACTATAAAGAAACAAGATTCACTTCATTAATGAATAAGGGTGGTTATATAGGACATCATTGTTGGTTTCCACAAAATCATAGGTGGATAAATTATGTTAATTATTTTGATAAGACACAAGCAAAAGAGAGCACCTAAACTCCTTTAACCAATGATGATGTTACTTGCACACCATAACTGATTTTGTCATGAAAATTTTGGTTAGTTGTGTTTTGGAGAATAAAAGAGAAAATTTAATGCCTTCAATAGTTTTTATGTTTGGAAAAATGAAATCTTATTGTTTGATTTGCCTTATTTTTAGGAAGTTAAAGATATGGCATAACTTGGATGGTATGCATATTGAAAAGAATGTAGCTGATAATATTTTGGGTACTATAACAAATGTTAAAGCTGAAATAAAAGATATGATAAAGTATTGAAATTATTTGGTGAACATAGGTATTAGGGATGAATTAAACCCTATCATACATGGAGATAAAGTGTGCATTCCAATATCAAGTTGTACTTGAATACTAATGCTAAAGCTATAGTTTGTGAGATGTTTACTCACTTAAAATGTCCATATGGATACTTATCCAACATTTCCATATGTGTTAAAGATAATGGGAGAAATATTTCATATTTGAAAATTCCATGATCATCATGTGTTCATTGAACAACTTAGTCCCATTGAGATTCTGGGTTTCTTACCAAGACATGTATACGAACCTTTAATTTATCTAAATTTATTCCTTTAGAACTATTACTCTAAAATTATATATATATAAGAGCTTTATATACTTTAAATACATGTCTCCTACACATTATTTAAGCTTGAGATTATTTTCCCTTTGGCATTATTTGATGTCATGGTCCATTTAGTAGTACACTTGGCAGTAGAGGCAAATATTGTGTGGTACGTAAATTATCGATGGATGTATCCCATTAAAAGGTAAAAGTGTGAATCTTAATTTATTTTTTATTTTTAAGATGTAATTAAAATTATTCATGGTGTGAATTACTTGTCATCAAATACTTGTGTAACTTGAATAAGTATATTAGCAATAGAGCATACATAGAAGGTAGTATTCATGAAGGTTACCTTGCAGATGAATATCTGAATTTTTGTTCTAGATATATGGCTAACATTGACACAAAATTCAATTACAAAGACCACAATGATGATGATGATGATGATGATGAGGGGCACTTGAAAGTTAAACTTGAGATATTTTTACCACTTGGTAGGCTAATAGGACAAGGTGTGTCACACTATTTTACTTTTGAGGAGTGTGAACAAGTGCATTTATATATTCTTCAGAATTATGATGATCTTATATAGTTCATAAGGTAAGCTTGAACTTTCATTTATATTTATATCAATTTAGTGCATATTTGGTTAGAATACTCTAATATCTTATGATATGTTTAAAAAGGGAACATAAGATGAAGCTAGAGAGGGAAAGGCCTAACATGTGGAACAAAGGCATAATTCACAATTTGCAAAATTAATATATTATGGTGTATATGATTTGATAAAATTTTACCTTCAAATTTTTTTTTTCTATTTTTAATATTGATATATATTATATATATAGCTTTTCTTATATAGGTGTGCGATCTGCATAAATAAGGGCTAATTGATGATGATGTGTATAATTTAGTGTGTTATCCATCAAGACTTGTAATGCATTATTATAGTCATATAGTAAATGGTTCTTTTTCATATAAATTATTTATTTGATAATAGGAACACTCAAAATAGTGGAGTTATGGTGAAGAGAGATGATAATAGTTCTGATAAGGAATATTATGGTGTGCTGAAAGACATATTTTGGTCACAGTATCTAGGTGGAAATCATATATTCATTTTTAAGTGTGATTGGTTTGATGTGAATCATGGTGTAGGTTATAAGATAGATGAATATCTTTTATTTAGTGTATATAAGATGAGATCATTAAAAATAGAGGAGCTGTCTATTTTGGAATCATGGGTGGAACAGGTATTTTATATATAATATCTTAATATGCTAACTGAAAATCTATTATAATGATTAAACCTAGATATATTTATGATACACCAAACCAAGAAAGTGATGGAGAAATTTTTTATGTGGATGCATATCAAAAAGAGGAGGTGGATGTTAAATTTCAAATGATAGTTGAAGGTGAAGATTACAATTTTGTTGTTAATTCAATAGCTACAAATATTTTTTCTATGGAAGGAGAAGCAAGTGTGGTAAAGTTGGTTATGATTTCAAATGATAATAGAAAATTTAATTAGACAATAACTTTTTTAATGTTGGTGAAATTGAAATTTCAGAGGATTCAAGTGAAGAAGAAGAGCTATAATCTAATGCTTGAGATTGATGAACCGCTTATATTATTTATTCAAAAGTTGTTTTTATTTTTATTTCTTTATAATATTTTTCATTATTTAGAAACTTAATATCTTCTAAAAATTTTCGGTATATTCCATAATTGTTATAGAATACTTGGGAAGACATAAGTATTTGACAAACAAAGGATGGTGAAGACAAGATGAGTAAACAATGGGGCAATAAAGTCAATTAGACATGTAGAAACTGATAATTTGATAGGCGATGAAGGTAATTAAATTGATTATAAAACCATTTATTATCCATTATTTATTTGTTAATATTTTTTATTAGTTATGATATAAAAAAAATTTAATTCAGACAAGGAAATGTGGGGACGACTTACCAGGAGAAACATTCAATGTCATATAAATTTAGGGGGTAAATATATTTTCTAATATTATGTTATTCAATCTTCTTAATTTCAATTCATGACTTTTGTTAAGTGTGTATTTTTTTTTGAAATTGAATATTTGTTGAACTAAATTAATCACAATATAGAGACTAATTATGACAAAACTTTAGATTTCATTAAACAGGTTCCCTAGTCTACTACATTTCATCCTCAACATGCAGAAGATGATGATATGATGGGTGATGGAGGTAATTAAATTTAATCTATAATATATTCTTATTCAATGTTTATTTATTATGTATTTCTATTGATTATGATAAAACATATATTTAGTTGGACTTGGAGAATTGAGGAGGGTAAATAGAGGACATAACCGTAGAAAAAATCACCATAAAAATGAAAGAGGTAAATAGTTATATAATTTTGCAATCATTTTAGCAATGATATATTTTAAGAATGTTGCTATATATGCAAGATCTATCATCGCAAGTCAACATAATAATGTAGTCTTATTTTTTATTCTTTTAATTAATCTTCTGATTCTAATACAAACATGTAGTTGTGCATTGGGGAATATACACATCATAAGAGCATAAAATTTTATTGAAAATGGTTCCCCATATATGCTCTTGGATGGCCAACATTTTAGAAATAATGAATCTAAGAGACATACTCTATTAAGGGATGAAGGTAAGCCATATTTTGAAACTAATTCTAATCATTGACCTTCATAAATTTTTTACTCATGTATTATATGTCAATGTGGATCTAAAACACCAAATGTGTAAGTGGAAGAGAGTGAACAACTTTTCAGGGAGAGTTGCTATGGCATTAAATGCCAATGATGTTGTTGATCAACATAAGCTTGAGAAAAAGCCTAGAACATCTTTATGGTTGTAAAGTTGAAAATGATGAGCAACAAAGAAGAGGAAGTGGATATATTTATGCAAAATCAGTAATTAATGGAGCCGTCGGAGATGGGGGAAGGTATGTGGCTTTTTTATTTTTAACACAAATTACTCTCTTATATTAATGTAGTAGATCTTCACTATTTGTATACTATAAAGTTATGTTTCAAATATCTAATTAAATTTTTTTCATTTTACATTAGCTACAAGTAAAAATAAAAATAGAGGTAAAAGAGGAGAATATAAATCCTATGTGATTGACATGAAAATCAAAGGAAAAGAATCAAAGTCAACAGGTTACATTCCTAATGAGATTGATCAAGTAATAGGAGAGAATTCTTGATATTTGGTAAATGTGTGTGGTTGTGTAATGAGAAAAAAGCCTCTGATAAATGTTAAAAATTGTCAAGAGGCATTCACTATGGTTTATGACACTATGTGGAAGGAGATATATGTATATAAAAAAATATTTCAAGTTTTGTAAATGTTATTTATGCAAGGCTAAGTATTATGATTATCTAATTTTGTCGTATTCAGATAAATTTGACACCCATGAATGTGGGAATTATTTGAAATTGCAACCTTTTGTTGTCAATACTATGAAAAGTTTATATAGATTGTTGAAAACTTTCCTACACTACTATTATAGTGCTAAATCTGGGAAAACTGATGGAGAACACTTGTAGAATCCTCCTTTTGATTTACCACCAAACCAAGGGGAGTTTTATGTATAATGATTTGGTTCTGATGAGTTTAAGGTGGTATATTTATATAAGATATATAATTGGATTTTATCTTGATTAAATATATTAACAATCTTATATTTTAACATGTAGGCAATGAGTGAAATAAATTAAAGAAAAATACAAATCTAAGAAGAAGTCTAGACACATAACTTGTAATTTATCATTTGCATAATCAAAAGATATATCGGTAAGGTTCAACACATTAATTTCATATTAGTTAGTAATGTGAATTACATATTGATAAAAATATTTTTGATTATTTTAGATAAAATAAAACAATAATATGAAGCTTTTTGCTGATGTAATTTGGCATGCCCAACAAACACACAAAAATTAAGATGGGTGCTTGAATGGGCTAATATATAATCAAGGGAGATATATGTATAATAATAAATGACCCAAAATTCATATATGCTTAAATTTATATAGATAATGTATAAATGGTTGATTTTTTTTTCATGTTTTTTTGTAGGAAAAATTGAAAGATGTAATTGCTACATTGGGTTATACTAAATCACAAGAGAAGTTACTCTTAAAGGTGTTTCGTGCTAGATCTAGATATTTGTATGCAAAAGTGACTAAAATACGTCCCTTTACCAAAGGAAGACAACAAATAGACCAAAAACAAATATTTGATAAATAACAAAAGAAAATTCTGCAACAAGATCATAGAATCAAAGAGTTGAAGGAAAGCTAAGCAAACCAACCAAATTAATTTAAAAGTTATAAGGAGCCACAAAAACACAAAATGGAGTCTCTTAAACAATAGATGTGGAAACTATTTGCTACTTTTGGAGGTGACCATTCTATTTAATGGAGGTAAAGTGCCCAATTTATTCTCTTTTCCTTTTACCTTCATTCGCAATACAACCAAGACAGAATAGCAATAATATCAAACCATAACTATAATTTTATAACATCATTAGATTGAGATGTGGATGGTCTTTGGTCAATGTGGTAACTTATATATCTACTTCTTAATTTTATGTGCTAAGTTTCCTTTCTTATATAGTCATTCACTAACTAAAGAAGTTATTTGATATATTTTTTATAAGGTGCTATAATACTTGTCAACATCTATAAAAATACATGATAATAAGAAGTATGATCATGTAATAGTAATGAAAGTGTAAACTTTAAACAAATATGTTTTTAGCAGCATCAACATTAGAATATGTTTGTTAAAATAGAGACACACAACACAATTTTGCTACGACCATGAAATCTTAGCAACCAATAGAAATAAAAGAAAGAAAGAAAGAAAGAAAGAAAGAAAGAAAAATTAAAGAATAAAACATAGAATTGAATCATATATTTTGCAAAACTATAGAAATTTTCAGACCCAATTATATTTGATCTATAAATGTTTCCACTTACATAAATAGATAAATCAAATAGATATTTAAACCTAAAACTTAAAACTTAAAGAAATATTAGCAGCATAGGAAATTAAAACTTAACCTTTTATTCAAACCCAAAACTTGGAGAGGTTGCAACAACTTAAGTTATTAAGTTGTAAAATTTAATCTATCCATACATTAAAAACAATAACACATTAGTTACCATTAATATTTATAAAAATACAACACACAGTATATAGTTTAGAAGGAAGAGAATAAAATTAAGAAGCACTTCGATGATTTTTTTTATGAAAGTTCGAAAATGAAACTACAGTGCAACCTATAATAAGATACTCATTTCCTAAGATAGGGGATATAAAAATTAGTAGAAATGATGACACAAAACCCTAGTAAATAGTTATATATCTTACCTAATCCACCCTATGTTATTGCCAAGACATTAATGTCCCATCATCTTAAAATTTATGTCTATGACAAATATATAGCACAAGGGTATGATTGGCCCCAAGTTACAGTAGAACTGCTAGCATAAAATGATACTAAATAATTATATATCTTACCTAACCCACCCTATGTTATTGCCAGGACATTAATGTCAATTCATCTTGAATTTTATATCTATGATAAATATGCAACATATGGGTCTGATTTGCCCTAATTTTTTCTACGGTATAGATTCACTTATATCTATTTTTTTAACCTATTGATTTCCTAAATGTTTATTATATTAAATAGTGAGGTGTGGTCATCATAGCCATAGAAAGTATTCTCTCTATTTTTTTAGATATTTGTATCAAATAATGTTATCTTGTTTATATAGTTTTATAAAATGTGTAATGATACATTAAAAATATAGGCGATGACACTGTTGAGAGTCCTTCCATATTGAAATTAGTAATTTTTTGAGAGTATACACATATTAATTTAAAAATAAATTAGCTCTCATTTTATTATACAATTAACTATTTTTTATATGGTTATTTTTGTATATGCAAATAAAATTGGTTCTCTTTATATATAATATTTTTACATTTTGATCTTAAGAAAAAGAACATGAAATTTGTGTTTGCCTAAACCTTTGACTTCCTTTCACCTACATTGGGGAAATTTGTGTTTAAAATAGTAGGAGTTGCTATAGTTGTTACTTGTTAGTATTATTAGTTATATTCTTGAGATTGACTAAGTTTTTTGAGCAATTGCTTGATTAAAGTTGTTATTGAAGCTACCTCATGTTGACTTATGATGTTGCTTGGAAGCAACTACCACTTTTTCTTGTTAAAGTAGTTGTTGCTACTACTATGTTTTATATTGACATTGCAGGGAACTAATTTTTTTGAGCCTAGATCTATTGTTTCTGATTTGAAGTAGAAGTAATATTGTAGCTAAAGAATCTAACTTTTGTGGTAGTACTTAGTAATTTTTGGACTGGGAGGGGATGTTAGATTTATGTTTATTCACGTCATAAAATTAGAGTGTCATTGGGAAGTAGTAAATGTGTGCTATTGATTTTTTATATCATAGGTATAACCTAATGCAGCTTTATACCTATTTTTGTATATGATACATGTTTTTTGTTATCTTACTTGGGAATGCCTGGGATTTTTTGTAATTTATAAAACTAGTCCTATTTCAAATAGATATTGGCAATTGGTTTGTACTAATATTGTATAAATTTTAATAGTTTATATAGTTTTCATAGGGAATTATCAAATATATATAAATTATAGGTTATATATGTGGCGGGTAATTGTAGCCAATTTCATAGGTCATTTCTTGCAACAACACATAATTTTGCAATTACATGGTTTACTAACTATAAATATTGTGGCTAAAATAGGTGTCTAAAGGTAGTTTAATATTTTATTAACGTGAATTGTTGTTGCAAAATAGATGTTTTAACTGCAACAAAAGTTCATTTTTTGAAACCAAAAATTTTGTTGCATTTACATTTTCATACAACAACAAATGTTGTTGTTAAAATAGGTGTCTAGAGGTTGTTAGTATATTTGTAACATTAAGAGTTGTTTCAAAATAAATTTTTTTGTAATGATAAGTGTCAATGCAATTATATATTTTTTTAGAAAAAAAATGAATATAAAACATGACTATATTATGCAAAATAATGGGATATTGCAACAACACTTGTTTGGCAAATATTACTATTATTGCACTAGATTAATTTTGTGCAATAAAAAAATCATTGATTTATTTTTACAATTCCTTGAATAAAAATGACCATGAAACAAAAAATTTCATCGAAAAGAACCTATTTTTTGTTGCATTAAATCTCCTTTGATACCTTAAGTACGTTTTTATGACCTATGGAATCTTAATTTTATTTGGCTAGGTATGTAAAGTGGTTGCTTAATGTGTTCAAGTGGTGTCATTATGGTATATATTGGAAGTTGGAAATTAATAATATAACACTCGTAGGGATTTTGTGAAAATATGGTCATTTAGACAATCTTAAGGGTAATTTGATTAATATGGAATAAATATGGAATATTTGGTATGATAATTTTTTAAAAATAATCTAAATATATTGTGTGGAATAATTGGATAAATTATGAATGACCTATATCCAATAAAATTAGAAAATGGCTTATATTAGGAATAATAACTCTAGAAGCAGGGTTATTATTATATATGTAAAATGTTAGATTAAACCTTGATTTTCAGATATATTATTAATATTTAAATTTTAGTAATTTTTATTAAATGTGTTGGTTTTATAATTCTTATAAGAAAATTTACACCGAATTTGTAAAATTGGGGTTTCATAGGGATTTATGAATATTAACCCTAGAGGCAGACTATTATCATGTGTGTAGAATGTTGGAGTTAGAATTTAATTTTTAGATATGTTTATAACATTGAAATGTTAAGAAATATTATTAAATTTAGTGGTAATATGAGCTTTATGGAAAAAAAGTTATGCCTAATTTGTGAAATTAGGGTTTCATAAAGATTTATAAATAGTAACCTTAGAGGCGTACTATTATCACATGTGTAAAACTTTGGATTTATACCTTAATTTTTGGATATGTTATTAATATTGTCATTTTAGAAACGTGTATTAAATTTGGTTTTTATATGATTCTTATAGGAAAACTTATGCCTAATTTGTGAAATTATGGTTTCATAGGAATTTGTGAATAAAACCCTGGAGGCAAGCTATTATTACATGTGTAAGAAGTTTGAGTTGGACCTTGATATTTGAGTATATTTTCAATAGTAATATTTTAGGTATATGTACTAAATTAGGTGATAAAATAAAAATTATGCGAGAATATATGCTTTTCTTGTGAAATTAGGATTTTTTAGGGGAAATGTTACCTTATTCCTTAGAGGATGTCCTAATATTTATGTGGTTGTGTTTTACATGTTTTGAAAAATTATATCAATTTGGTTTGTGAGCCTTTCATATCTACATATATGTCTACATAATGATCTTGAGATAAATAATCAATGACCTAATGAGATATTAATTAAAGCGAAAGATCACATGAGTTAGGACCGGTTATACCTACCCATTTCACCAAATGAGTATAGTGTCTAGAAGCATTCTGTCTTGGGATTATACCAGCCTATTCTTGTAGCACTCTAATTTTCAGCACTTTAAAATTTCCTTAAAAAGATTTATTATAGAATCTAAACTATTAAAAATATTGGGTGTTACTACGACACTTAGTATAATTCTAGTTCCTCTACCATTCTTACACTAAGTGTTAAAGTTAAAACGTTTATCCGCCTAAATTAAGAACACCAATTGATAAGAAGAAACAAATATTTCATTATAATATCAATCTATTATGATAACAAAAGATAAAAAAAAAAGAGTTACAATTGATAAGAGAATGATATACATAAGCATATATAAGAGTCAAAGAGATATCCTAATCAAAAGATGTCGAAATGTACATCAATAAATTCTAACCTTTTACCCCTACCTAAAGCCATCAATTTGTACCCTCAAAGTGCTCCCACAAGGTAAATAATTCCCATTGAATAGGCATGAAACCATATAATAAAACCCATCAGTATAACAATACTAAGTAAACTAATACACAATATTAAGCATGCAAATATCACATTGAGCACATAAAAGGTAATACAAAGTATCATGACATAACATATTAAATAGTAAATACCATATTTAAGTATGACATTCATACCACAACTCATATCATATCATATCATATTCTGCACATTCATTACATCAAACTTAACCATGTTATGACTATTTCATTAGTCCAATTATACCAAGGGTATTCCATGAAGAGAAACACCAAACCATAATCAAGACCCTTTTACAATAACCTCATATATACCACTTATAACATGATAAGGAAGACATTGAGACAATTACCAACCAATATACCAATTTCAAATATATTATGAATGTAACTATCAAACGAACATACCAAAACCAAATGTTTTCAGAGGTAGCTACCAAACTCGCAAACCACAATGATCCATTTAAATATTTATATAAAAATTATTTCCATTTTTAATTACTCGAGGGGGATATAATAATAACTCGAAGATATATAAAGTACATCTATTCTACCAGTGCACTAAAACAACATAATATTCTCCCAGCTTGTAACCTAGAGACATAGGTAATTTGGTTATACTAGTACAACAAGGCAACATAATATCTTTCCATTCTAGGTCACCTAACCCATACGTATCGATACCCCTATAAGACAAATAGATCACCTATAGAGTAAACTAGGTCCTTGTTGGGGCACAATGATACAATAGTGAACCAAAATAAACCAAGGGCTATACCTAGGGTAGCTACTCCCAAAGAGATACCAAAATAAAACTCAAGGTCTTTCACTTTAAATATTAATGTCTTCCAGGTGATCATGAGTATCACATACTTCACAATATTCCCAATTCCAAACTTAACCACTTTTCCTTTATTTCCAATTATTTAAGTTAACTATAAGGTCAGTGGTCAAAGTCAAAGTTAATACAGAGGTCAATCTATCAATACTATAAGTCCATCCTATGATGAATTATTCACATAAGGCGCATTAGGTAAAAAATGACCAAAATGCCTTCAAAATCCTAATTACATTTTTTATATCAAATTTCATACCAAACTTTATTAAAATGATAATTTATCATGAAAAGGATAAAAGATAATAGTTTATAATATTTTAGCATGTAAGTAACTTTTAGCGATTAACTATATATTCCATTACACGTGCATTTTATAGCTTATGTATACAAATACTAATCAAGCATTTCTAACACATCTTGTATTCCATGCAACACATACGTACATGCTTATAAAACGATTCATCATTTAAGATAACAATTAATATCATGGTGTATGCAATGAAGTATTTCAATCCCTAGAGCATATGAAATAACAATTATAATCGATTAACCTTAATCATGCTTGCATATAATCATGCTATATTTTCACCCTAGCTATAATGTGCAATGATAATCATAGAATACTTAACATGGTATATACCTAACAACTTGACAAGGCCACATTCCCCAACGAAATCCTATACAAACATACATTAACCTTTATATATATGTATGTATGTATGTATGTATGTATATCATATACATATATCTCATATTAAATAATGAGTCAAATATATGTTAAATATTTAATATCATATTTTCAACGTTCACACTTTTTTCATAGTACTCACATACCTATTATGAGATTTAGTTGTATTACAAATCCATATATCCTTTCAAAAGTCCATATGCATAAAACAAACTCTAAGAAACATAACAAATCTATATGTGTCCATATAGGCTCATAATATAGTAGAAGCATATGGTTACCTCTTGTCCAAGCAAAAGAAATAAGACAAGATTCATCTAACTAGTCTCTACTAAACTTTTCAAACTTCTTACATTGAAACCAACAAACATGTTAACAACTTGATGGAAACCTGTTTGGGTTTCACGAAAGGATCGAAAAATTAATCGAGCGCAAGATTCGATTCGCCGGATTCAGCCTAAGGAAAACTCCAAAGGAAGATCCAAAGATTCAGAGGCACAGTTTTACAACGGCAACTGAAATCGAAGAAAGAATGATCAAGATCGATCAAAGTAAGAGAGCAGACACAGAGAAGAAGAGCGAGTGAGAGGTTCGCAGAGAGAGAGAGATAAGTCACGAGAGAAATCGAGAGAAAAATCAAGATTTGTATTCTATTCCAATTATCTACGTATTACAACGTTATATGGCCTATTTATACCAGCTTACAGATCGTATAAAAATACACACGTACAGCCCAGACGAGACACAGCCCAGCGAAACGGGAAGGGTCGACAATCTTGGGCCTCAGATATAGGTTCAACCAGCCCAAGAACGCAACAATGGAAATTCCCCAAATATAAGGTAAGTTTGAGACATAATTCCCATCAGCTAACTAACTTTAGCTAATCATGGCTATTAAGGATTGATTAATCCACAATCCAACTAGTCCATAATTAAGGACCGGGTGGCAGATTATACAACCGACCTAATTTCCATTAGCCAATTCGACCGATGAATGCATCATATGGGATTACAAGTAATTAAAAAAAATACATAATCTGCACACTCCAGCAGCTGCAACCGAAGATCCACGATATCCATATGCTGCATCACACTCCTATTTATCCACCATATAAGACAAACGATTGTAAGTAAAAAATTCATAGCAATTATCAAAATTAATTAAGTATAAATTTTTAAGGTTCATATCATTCCCCTCTTCTTGAAAAGGTTTCGCCTCTGAAACCTGAATAAGTCCCAAAAATGGACTAAGATCAGCCACATTAAAAGAATTGCTCACATTCCCAAATTTAGCAGGTAAGTCAATCTTATAAGCATTATCATTAATTTTCTCTAACACAGTAAATGGTCCATCCCCTCTAGAATCTAATTTTGACTTTCTAAAATTTGGAAATCTTTCCTTCCTAAGGTGTACCCAAACTAAGTCCCCAGGTTTAAAAATCATTCTTCTCCTTCTTTTATTGGCATGTTCAGCCATCTGCTGCACTCTTTTGTTGATTTGTTGACTTACAGACTCATGTAACTTTTTCATATTATCAGCTCTAGATTCAGCATCAAAATTTTGCAATTCAGCATGAGGTAAAGGACTTAAGTCTAAAGGAGTTAAAGGATTAAAACCATACACAATTTCAAATGGAGTTTTATTAGTTGTAGAATGCAAAGTCCTATTATAAGCAAACTCTACCTGAGGTAAGACATATTCCAATTGTTTAAGATTCTTTCAAAGGACGACCCTTAACATGTTTCCTAGTGTTCTATTTACTACCTCAGTTTGTCCATTAGTTTGAGGGTGACAAGTTGTAGAAAACAATAACTTAGTCCCTAATTTCCCCCACAAAACTTTCCAGAAATGACTTAAAACTTAACATCTCTATCTAAAACTATAGTCTTAGGAATGCCATGTAATTTAACTATATTAGAAAAAAAATAATTCAGCCACAGCCACAACATCATTTGTTTTATTACAAGGTATAAAATGAGTCATTTTACTGAACCTATCTACTACAACCATTATTGAATCCTTAGCTCTATTAGTCCTAGGTAACCCTAAAATAAAATCCAAAGAAACATCAACCCAAGGGTGGTTAGAGACAGGTAAGGGAGTATATAAACCAAATGGTTTTGAAGTAGTTTTTGCCTACCTACAAGCAATACAATTGACACAATATTTTAAAACATCTTTTTTCATGTGTGGCCAGTAAAAATGATCAGTTAAAACATCTAAAGTTTTCTGAGATCCTAGATGTGCCATTAACCCACGACTATGAGCTTCTTGAATTAATAAACCTCTGTAAGAACATGCAGGAATACATAACCTATTTTCCCTAAACAAATAACCTTCATTAATAAAGTACTTTCCTTGTGTAGAAACTTCACACTTTTTATAAATTTCTCTAAAATCAAGATCTTCTAAGTATAACAGTTTAATACTGGAAAAACCTAACAAAGTAGTATCAGCAGCATTTAATAAAGCATATCTCCTAGATAAGGCATCTGCAACCATATTATCACTTCCTTTCTTATACTTAATCATGTAAGGAAAACTCTCAATAAATTCTATCCATCTACCTTGTCTTCTATTTAACTTTGATTGACTTTTTAAATTTTTAATAGCTTCCTGATCAGTATTAATTACAAATTCTCTATGCCACAAGTAATGTTCCCAAACTTCCAAAGCCCTTACTAAAGCATACAGTTCCTTTTCATAAGTAGAAAAATTCAAAGTACTACCATTCAACTTCTCACTAAAATAAGCGATTGGTTTGCCCTCTTGAGAAAGTACAGCCCCTATTCCTAACCCTGAAGCATCACAATCTAATTCAAACATCATTTCAAATTCAGGAAGGCTCAACACAAGTGCTTGGGTTAATTTAGTCTTAAGTGTTTCAAAAGATTTTTGCTGTTCTAAACCCCACCTAAACCCATTATCCTTCTTTGTTATGGCAGTCAAGGGAGCAGCTATAGTACTGAAATTCCTAACAAATCTCCTGTAGAAAGAACACAACCCATGAAAACTTCTTACTTCAGTCACACTCTTTGGCACAGGCCATTCTTGAATAGCTCTAATCTTATCTTCATCTACAGATATACCATCTTTTCCTACCACAAATCCTAAGAAAACCACACTTTCCCGACAAAATCTAGACTTAGTTAAATTAGCATAAAGCTGTTCTATCTTAAACACATTCAAAATAATCCTTAAGTGTTTCAAGTGTTCCTCTAAAGACTTACTATATATAAGTATGTCATCAAAATAAACAACCACAAATTTTCCAATAAACTCCCTCAAAACATAGTTCATAAGTCTCATAAAAGTACTAGGAGCATTTGATAACCCAAAAGGCATTAAGGCATTACTAACCATTCATATAATCCAAAATTAGTCTTAAAAGCTGTCTTCCATTCATCTCCTGGTTTTATCCTAATTTGATGGTACCCACTTTTTAAATCTATTTTTGAAAATATAATAGCACCATGCAATTGATCTAACATTTCATCAAGCCTAGGGATAGGATATCTATACTTTATAGTTATCTTATTTACGGCCCTGCTATCCACACACATCCTCCAACTACCATCCTTTTTAGGCACTAATAACACTGGTACTGCACAAGGACTCATAGATTCCTTAATGTATCCCTTACTTAACAATTCAGAGACCTTTCTTTTTAGTTCCTTAACCTCCTCAGGATTAGCCCTATAAGCAGGTCTGTTTGGTATAACAGCTCCTGGAATAAAATCTATTTGATGTTCTATTCCCCTTAATGGAGGTAACCCACTAGGAATGTCCTCAGGAAACAATTCACTATATTATTCCAATAATTGTTTCACTGTACTAGGTATTTCTCCACTTATTCCTAGCTGACACTCATAACAGTCCTTATAAACCATTAAATACACATTGGCATTTCTTTTCATTGCCTTCCCTACATCCTTACTTTTAGCATGAAACCTAGAAGTTCCTTTCATGTCCTTTGAACTAATATCATTCTCCAAACTAGGTTTAGATAACTCCTTATAGTCAGACTTAATTTTAATTTTATCCTCAAATATTTCTTTTGGAGTCATAGGTGCTAAGATAATCTTCCTATCATCCTTTTGTACTGTATATCTATTTTTATAACCATCATATATTACCCTCCTATCATATTGCCAAGGTCTACCTAACAACAAGTGAGCAACATGCATAGGAACTATATCACATAAAACAGAATCTTCATATTTTCCTAATTTTAAATTTACTAAAACTTGTTGACTAACTTTTATATCTCCCAACTCATTAAGCCATTGCAATCTATATGGTTTTGGATGTTTAGTAGTTGTTAAACCTAACTTAGACACTAACAGAGTACTAGCAGCATTAATACAACTACCACTATCTATGGCCATGTTAAAACATTTATCATCAATTAAACACCTGGTATGAAATATATTTTCTATCTGTATAGCACTAGAATCAGGTAATTTATTACTGTTTAAAGCCCTACGTACTAAAAAAAGATCCCTACTCACTGGCAATTCTACTTCTTCCTCTAGATCACTAGCATCTTCTCTGACTACACTAACCTCTTCATCTTCTTCTTCAGATTCAGATTCTATGTCTCCAGATTCTCTAATTAAAATGTTTCTCTTGTTTGGACACTCAGAAGCTATATGTCCCAATCCTTCACATCTAAAAAATTTAATATCCCTAGTTCTGTTTGGTCCATTCACAGGGTTTGTCATCACATTCTTACCCTTTTCAAACTTATGCCCTACCTTAACTTCATTATTCCTACCTTTAGATTCAACCTTACTAGTATTCTTTCAGTTTCCAGAAGTAGTTCCCCCAAAGTTTCTCCTTACTGTATTCTTAAACCCAATCCCAGGGGGTTTATATTGCCTAGACTTCCTTAATTGAATCTCTATCTTAGTAGCTATATTTACCATCTCATTTAAAGTCCCACAAGGATATAGTTCTACTTTATCAGCTATCTCTAAATTTAATCCACTCAGAAACCTAGCCATGGTAGCATCGTTATCCTTAATAACTCATGTCTTAATAATCAAAACCTCTAATTCCTTATAATAATCATCCACTGTCCTCACTCCTTAACTAATTGTTTGTAATCTCTTATGTAATTCCCTATAATAGTAACTTGGCACAAACCTTTTTCTCATTAAAGTTTTAAATTCTTCCCAAGTCTGTATAGGTGGTTCCCCACACCTACGTCTAGTTAACACCAAATTATGATACCAAGAGGAAGCATACTCAGTAAACTCTACTACAGCTACCTTAATTTTCTTTTCCTTAGAATAGTTATGACACTCAAACACTAGTTCTATTTTCCTTTCCCACTCAAAATAATAATCAGGGTCATTCCTGCCATTGAACCCAGGTATACTAAGCTTAAGATTATTTAAATTCCTATCAACGAACTCTAATTCCCTATCTTGCCTATTGTTCTGCCTAGGCATCCTATCAATATTGTTAGATACTTGATCTTCCAGCTCTTCTAGATTAGCTATGGGTGGAATTCTAATCCTAGGGTCCATAGGAGCCCTTCCTAATACTCCTGCTTGGTTAGTTTCAACTCTGTTATGTTGTAATTCATTAATTCTTATTTCCTGTTCTCCTAGTCTTTGTTCTAGATTAGCAGATAATACAAAAAATTGAGCAGTCATTTGTTCTTGAAAAGTCGTAAGAGTTTCTAATAGATCATTACTGGAAACAAATTGATTAACAGACTGTCCATTGTTAGACATAATGAAATTCTTTGACTTAAGCAACTAACACAGCAGCAATTAATTAACAGAATCAATTTATTTAATAACTTCAGACAAACAGAACACATAGACGAATTACAAGAAGTGTCACAGTATCAATGATTAACAGAAATAGCAATAGTATAGCTTACTCAGACTTGTCCAAGCCAATAATAATTCGACAAAAATGAATAAGTGAAAGGGAACGATATTACCGCGACTGCTTAAGCAAATAATCCACTTATTTAGGGGACCCCTCTTCTTGGAGGTCTTACCCTTTTCTCGAAACCAATGGTTCGCCGATTATTTCACCTGAGTACTTATTAACAAACAAGTAATATTGCAAAGAGATTGGAAATTAATTATAGCAGATAGTAGTATTTAACAAGAAAAATTACGACTCGAGGTTACCACAACAATTTGCCACAAAGTCAGTCAAGATTCAAATTCTTGACCAAACCCTAGGTCGATTAAGGTTTCTTTTGGGAACTTCGAAACAGTGGACAAAATTACTTCAATCGCCGGTTCAAGAACGACAGAAATCGATACAGCCTTCGTCGTTGCAAACCCTAAAATTTCACACCTCAAAGTAGGGTTAGCGAAAAACAACAGATATCGACCCAAAAATTGAAAAAGAACTTAGCAGTAACAATGAAACTACGAGCACTCGAATAATCGAGGCTCTGATACCAAATGATGGAAACCTGTTAGGGTTTCACGAAAGGATCGAGAAATTAATCGAGTGCAAAGTTTGATTCGCCGGATTCAGCCTAAGGAAAACTCCAAAGGAATATCCAAAGATTTAGAGGCACAGTTTTACAACGGCAACTGAAATCGAAGAAAGAATGATCAAGATCGATCAAAGTAAGAGAGCGGACACAGAGAAGAAGAGAGAGTAAGAGGTTCGCCGAGAGAGAGAGACAAGTTGCGAGAGAAATCGAGAGAAAAATCAAGATATGTATTCTGTTCCAATTATCTACGTATTACAACGTTATATGGCCTATTTATACCAGCTTACAGATCGTATAACAAATCGTATAAAAATACACACGTACAGCCCAGACGAGACACAACCCAGCGAAACGGGAAAGGTCGACAATCTTGGGCCTCATCTATAGGTTCAACCAGCCCAAGAACGCAACAATGGAAATTCCCCAAATACAAGGTAAGTTTGAGACATAATTCCCATAAGCTAACTAACTTTAGCTAATCATGGCTATTAAGGATTGATTAATCCACAATCCACCTAGTCCATAATTGACAGACTATACAACCGACCTAATTTCCATTAGCCAATTCGACCGGCGAATGCATCATATGGGATTACAAGTAATTTACAAAAAAATACATAATCTGCACACTTTAGTAGTTGCAACCGAAGATCCACATAATCCATATGCTGCATCACACTCCTATTTATCCACCAAATAAGACAAACAATTGTAAGTAAATAATTCACAGCAATTATCAAAATTAATTAAGTATAAATTTTTAAGGTTCATATCATAACTAATAGGTAACCATAAACTAATTCACAACAATGAAGCATACTAATTGTGCAAGTTTACTACTTCATCAAGACAGAGAAGGAACAAACTCACACAAGGAGAAGGAGGATAATAAAAGGATTTAATGCATTAGATGATAGGGAAAGGGTCTATGCATGGGATAAGAACACTAGAATAGAGCATTAGAGGTAGTGTGATGGGTAAGGTGGAGATGATGGTGGTGCTAACTATCCGAAGTGGTGGTCAGGGGTGATTATAATACCCCGAAATCTTAAAATTCTAATTTTTATTTATTAACATTTTAATCTAACCTAATATTTAATTTTTTTTAAATCAATTATCTTAATTTAACCTAACCTCAAACCCAAAAAATTTATAGGTAAATTTTTTATAATTGATAATAAAAAAATTTAACGTTAAAAAGCTAAACCCAATTCCTACACCCAAAATTTTATTTTATTTTTTTTCTTTTCTTTCCTTTTTTCTTCCTTCTTCTCCTCTTTTTTGTCTTCCCAGGCTGCACCACCTTCGTCCAACCTCTCTCCCTCTTTTCTTTCTTTCTTTCTTTTTTTCTCTTCCTCGGGCAAGCCTAGGCCTGCTCCCTTCTCTCTTTTATTCTTTCTTCTTTTCTCATTTCTTTTTCTTTCTTTTCCTTTTCCTTTTTCTTCCTTCCTTACTCGCCATCTTCCCCTCTTCACCCTCTCTTTCCTTTTCCTCACCAAACAACACCCCTAACTATCTGTGCTCCCCTATCCTTTCCCTCTTGGTCATGCACCACCATGCATGTTAGCCACGACATGCCACCTTACCCTACACCTGCATTTGCACTTGTACCTACCCTAATCTTCCATGTGCCTTGTACTAATCCTGTAACCCATCATTCCTCCCCTAACACCATACAAGTCAAGCTATAGCTCCCCCTCCCTTGTTATCTTCCCCTCTCCCTCAACTTCTTCTGCCTATATATACCCCTAAGTCAATCCTCTCTCCTTTCTCCCACCATCAAGTCTGCACACCCAAGATCCCCTATTTTCCTCCCTCCTCCATCTTTGCCAATACTCCAGTGTCATCGCCTACCTCCCATCCCTTCTTGCACCATGCCAATGCCCTGTCATTCCACCCTTCTTCCCGTTTCCTCTCCCTTTCCCTTCTCTTATACTTTTAGCCACAACTGGCTGCACCACTACCGCCACCACCATCCCTCTTCTCTCCCTCCCTGCCACCACCACACCAATGCCCTGCCACCACCACACTAAAGTTACCCTACATAGTAAGCCCCCTCTTCTTTCTCTTTATCTTTCTCAACTAATCTCCTCCTTACACCATCGTCAGCCACCAGCTTCACCACCACTTACTCTATTCAGCCTTAGTGCCACCACCACCTCAACCTTAGCTACTAACCATCACCAACTTCTTCAAAAAAACCATTAGCTCCACCGCCACTACCATTATGATCACCGTAGTGTGCCACCCTATATAACTTTTCCTACTTCATTTACCTCAATTTCCTTTCCCCTCTTTTATCTTTCTTTTAGTTCAAAGTCTTTGAAAAAGAGAACACTAGTCTAAACTGTGTATGTCCTTATTTCTAGTTAATACTCCAGAGATATTTGAGGAGGAAGTGTAGGTCTTACATTTTTAAAGACCAAAGCCACTTTGGTAAGGATATAACTATAGATAGGGTTTTGTTGTATTATAAGATATGTCCTTGATGTGTTGATGTGTGATGGCATGTTATGAAATGTTAAATGATTTTGGTGTTGTATATGCAGCTTTGGCTTGACGGTAGTAGAAGATAAGAGAGCTATGTAGTTATGACTATGTTGATTTATAAATACATACATGCCTTCTATGATATTGCATGTGTGGAAAGCGGAAATTCCTTTGTTTGGGGTGTCCTATGACTAGAGGAAGGTAGAAGTAGGGTTTATAGTGACTTAGGGGCATTTTGGTCAATACTATTGAAAAGTAGCATGTTGGGTATTTTAGGGTGTTAACAAGCGCAAAATAGGTTGGGGATAATACATAAGATAATTGGAGCAAAAATAAAGGGTTTATGGTAAATATGGGAAAGGGAAAAGCCATAAATGTGATTGGTAAAACCTAGGGGGAAGTTGTGTTCATATGTGAGTAAAGTGGTAGATTGATACTAAGGATTGGATATGAGGTTAATGATGGCATCTTGGGTAGTCATACAAATTTGTGAAGTCATCTGAACACTAGGAAGGAGTTATGACCAAAAGGTAAAATTAGGGTTTTGGGAGGACCAACGAGTAACCCTAAGGGTAGGCTATTATTGCATGTACAAGATAGGTAAGTTGGATTTCAGCCTTGGGATATAATTTTAACCATAACATTTTGGAAATTTACACTAGATTTGGTTGCCATATGAGGTCTAAGGAAGTAGTTATGGCCAAAATAAGAAATTATGGTTTTAGAGGTTACCTGAATAGGTAGGTTATTATCACATGTGTATGGTGTGGGATTTAGGGCACAATGTTTGAATTAATGGTTAAAAATAGAATTCTACATATGGCTATGTAATTTGAGGACTAATCAAGAATTAGAAAAGGGACTATGCTATGTAGGAGAAATTAGGGCTTTAAAGGATGTCTAAATAGTAACCTTAGAGATAAGATACTATCATATGTGTAAAATGTAGGTAATAGACATGAATCTTTAATATGTGGTTCCTAATAACATATTGAGATTTTTTTAGGAAAAATTGGGGATTAAAGAGGAACTAGAGGAGAGAATATGATTGAGTTGTGAGGTTAGGGTTTTTAAGGGAAACTGTGGTTGTTTTGGCATATAATTTGGGATTGTCCCTGGCATGAATAGGTGTAGATGAATGTGTGATGACCTTGAAATAAATAAAGGCACAAATAATACACTAATCACTTAAAATGGAAGATCACTTGAGTCGGGGCTAGTTGTACGCAACGATCAACCAACGATTATGGTGGCCAAAAGCTTATTGCCCTGGAGTTTTACCATATTACTATTCCACTGGTTGAGAATAGTGGGGTTATGAACTCAATTAAATTAAAACATTGGATGATAATAACTTTTGGTAAGACGGCATTTACTTATAGTGGAACGCCATGTGGGGCAAGATCGATTGTACTTGATTACCGATCCACCGGTGATAATAGTGCCTAGAAGCATTCTAACCTAGGGTTATACTCTGATTACCGATCTACCAGTGAGAATAGTGGCTAGGAGCATCCTATCCTAGAGTTGTACTTGATTATTGTTCCACTAGTTGAGAATAATAGGGTCTCTAAACCCAACATGAATAAAATCATTAATAGTCATCATTACCCTATTACTGTATGGTTTGGAGAATATTAGATAAGTTAGTAAGATTAAATTATGTGCATGTCATCTCTTATTTTGTTGTTATGAATGTATGTGACCTCCTTGACTGTATTATTACCTTACTTAGTACGTAGCATACTAATCATCCTTATTATGGGTGTTGCTCATTCCTATAAGTAGAGACCTTGGGTTTTAAAACATTGAGAGGAAAAAAATACATTTTCTAATTAAAATATTTAGGATTAAGAGAACTAAGTCTCTTATTGAAACATGATTCTCAACAATCAAAAACTATAATAACAGTCCTTACAACCCTTATAGGACTGGGGTGCTATTATATGGATAACAAGTGAAACCTGCATGGTTGTATCAACTTGAGGTGTAACAACTTCACTAGACAAGAATAGTGTTTAGGAGCATTTTGCTCTCGGGTTGTACCAATATATTCCACTGGACAAGAATAGTAGCCAACATCTTTTTTCCTTGGGGTTGTATATTGTTGATACCTTTCAATCGATTAAGAATAGTGGGGTATTAAACTCAACATAAATAAGAAATGAACTGTGATTATACTTGATAATGGGATTTTGATTCAATTCTCCTCTTGAATTGTGTCATATTTAATCATTATGTATACTCATTCTTCTTTATGACCTTATGTATTATATGTACAATGCTAGGACTATATAGTTATCTTACTCTGTATGTAGCATATTGATTATCTTTTTAATCAGTGTTACTCATTTCTATGAGAAAATGGCCTAGATGACTTTGTACATATTAGCGATGACTCTTTATATGACTTTGATTCTTATGATTATCTACTAGGGAAAGAGTGACTATACTATCTTCAAGGATTGGGATGTAGAGTTATGTTATCCTACATATAGATTTGATCCAAATACCTTTTGGAACTCTTACTTGTAGGGTATCTTTTTTATGTATTTTGAATATGGTACTTGGACTTAAACTCCAAACTATTATTTATGTTTATGAATCTATCTCATTCTCTATTTTTATTATGTTTTAAGTGTTAGCTATTTTATCTTATATTTAATGTAAGGATGGTATGTTAAGCTAAATTTATATCGAGTACGGTGGTAACACCTACTATATTTTTATTACACTTTCACCAAAAATAAAAACTTTTAGTAGTAAAATTTGAGGTTTTACAACTACCTAAACAAATATGGATAGTATGGAAATGAAATAAGCTATGACTTAGTGTTCATTAGCAAAGTAGTGTTGGTTAAGCAATAAGGAGTTGAGATAACAACTTTAAACAAGCATTTCTTAGAAGGTAGCCCACGTTTTTTATTTTGGTTCTAGATTTAATTATAGTGTGTTGAAACTCATGGATTTTTTTGTATCTTTGTGTGCATAGGTGGTGGAGTTACATGGAGGGTGATAGAGCTCCATGGAGGGTGGTAGAGTTCTAACTGCATAAGGAAGGAGAAGTTTAGCATGAAAAAAAATGAGAGTGAAATAAGTATTGAAGTGTGGAGGATATAAGAAACTTTTGAAAAAAAAAAAGGAGCATATAGCTAAGTGTTAATGGAGCAGAGAGTGAAATAAGTGAAACAAATTCTAAGCGTTGGGAATTTTGAGGAAGTTTGAAGATGCATAGAAAATTTTCTAAGTGAGGGGAAATATTTTTTTCTTGACTCGAAGGAAGTTTGAAATTAGAGTCATCCTTTGTCATTGCAGCCATCTCCTATGATTTCTTCTAGGTCTGGGAGTTCCACACTTTCCTCTTCTTTTCTATCATATTAGGGATAATGTGTATGTCAAGCATGGGGTTTGTGTTTGTACATATGCTTTTTCTATGTTTTATAAATGTTTTATGACTTTATTATTTAGTGTTTTTCACATGTTTGATTATGTGTGTCTTTTTATAGTGTCACATATTTATTTGTTTTTACTTTATATCTTAAAAAAATAAAAATAAATAAAAATAGATATAAGAAATAACTTTTCACTGATGAAATTGAAGATTGTTTATTCATGATATAACATAAGCTGAGTTTAACATGTTAATACCCCTTAATTATTTTCTTCTTGGAAATGAATTTTCTTTGTGTCCTAAGAGTTATTATTTGTAGCATTATTTTGAAATGATTATTTCTACATTGGAGGAATTGAGGGTCATAATTGATTTAGCATAATGGTGGTTAAGTGTACTATGATGTATATGCCAACTTGATCCTTGCTAATAGGTATTAGAATTGGAAAATGTTGGACCTCGTCAGACTTTGGGTTGTAAGACTAATAAATCAAATATAATATTAATGTTTTCTTCTATGTATAATGTCGCTTCATGGCTTGTGAAGATAAAACTTGCAATGGTTCTCTTTAAAATCACAAATAACTTATAATATGCATTAAAATTATAGATCCAAGTTTTTTTTACCTACATTAGTCAAATGGAATAACTTTAATGATTTATACTATGCCACCCCTTTTGAGATTTAGGCTTACTTTGTTGAGTTAAACACTTGTAAACTTTATTCATGTATACCTACCTTAGTCTAGTGTTAGTGGGGTGATGAGTACAATGAGAAAAAAAAAACATTATGAGTGTGGTTTATATCATGTATGGGGAAAGGTAAGAAGGATTTGTTGGATGCTATCTAAAAATAGAAGAAAAAAAAAACAATAGGGAATAAGGGGTAAAGAAAAGGAACAAGAATGAATAAAAGGTTTGATTTTGTTTTCATGTTGAAAAGTCAGGACAGTTGAAAAAAAAGAAGGAAAAAGGGTTTAATAAGGTGAGAAAGTGTTGTATTGTTGTTATTAATCATACCTTTTTGGCACTAGAATTTTAGCTCCATTTCCAAATATTTCCATTCTAACCTTCTAACCATTGGCCTTGTAACAATCTTAATAAGACCTCTTGATTCTTGTGTGTTCTTCACCTTTTGAGATGATAGAGAATTAAGAAGCATTACAAGAATATAAACTATCATGTTCTTTAGTGAATTTTTGTAATTGATTCACTTAAATAACCACATGATTGGAATTTCCCTAGTACCAAAAGTGAGGATTCTAATTTGAAGGCTTGTATCTTAAATGAGTCTAATTTTTGGTCACCTACAACCCATTGTGAACGTTTTTTCTCTCCTATCATGACCTAAGAATTTGATTATATATCTATATTCTCATAATAAGCATGCAAAAAAAGAATATTATAAATAATTGCTATTTGGGTCTCAATGTGCCTCCCTTGACTTAGTGTCGCCTAAATGATAGAAAAATATTTTCTAAGAAAGGGATCCCATCCCACTTTGGTCTTTTCCAATTGGAATTACATGTGCTACTTTCCTTGGGAACAATAGAAGGATTAAGCATGGGGGAATTGCTAAGTATGAATTATGATGCAAATTTTGGTTATTATTTCTTCTTATTTGGTATGAATTTGTGTACTCTAACACATGGCTTGGTATATTTGTTATTATTTACTACTAATGATAAATTTATTAGGCATTTGGAGATAATAAAGATCAAGAAAAGTGAAAACAAATTGTTTGAATCTAAAAAGAAACCAAGAGTGTGCTTAGAAATGATGTAAGTGCATAAAAAGTGGAGTTTTGATAAAGTTGAAATATGATTTTAGAAACATGTTCAATATCAAAGTTACAAATATCTTTTTTATCCTTTTAATTCATCTAAAATCATCTCAATCATAAGTATATTGAAGAAAATATGGTTGAAATTCCATAATATGTCAACATTGTCAAAAAAAAAACAAGAAGTTGAGAGTGATATGTTTGAGCAGTGTTCACAAGCACGTCTGTCTCAACCTATGGTAATTAAAAGAACATAGGGGTTTTTCTTTAGAAACTAAGTTTTGAGGGTTACAATATGGATGATTTTTAGAGAGACAAAAATGGGATTTAGGGTTCTCCATTCCCCATCCCTCTTCCCTATTTTCATCCAACTTTGATTCCCTTTTTCATTGCAATTGTAATCTAAAGTGATGGTGATTAAATTGAGTTAGCTTGAATTACAATTCCAAGAGTATTATTTATAAATTTATCTTTTGAATACAATGAATATCCTTGATTTTGTTATCTTGTGTCTCAATTAATTCATGAATTGATTATTCCTCTTGTGATAAAGTGAAGGGAGAATTCCTTGATACCAATGTGTTGAATTATTGTGTATATATTTTGGTTTGAATTTATGATCATGTGGATCATGTTATTGTTTGAGTGTTGTAGTCAAAATTATGATAAGATTTTAATATAGAGAACTTCCATTGAGATCAAGAGATGAAATAGTAGTAGATATATATAATGCAATTAGAGATTATTAATTAACCGATCCAGAGACGTTAAATTTGATCTCTTAAATAAATGGGTAGATAGTTAATTTTATTGCATTGTCAATTATGTGAATTTAGGCTAAATATAGTTGGATCTGTAAATGGTGATAGGCTATTTTGACTTGAGGGAGGGTAATAATAATTATCCTTGTTGCCACACTGAACACGCATTTTGAATTAGGACCTTCAGGATTGTTTGACATGTTTTAAGTTGGAAATTTGACTAGATACCTAGCCAACACTTTCATTTAGTTAAAATCTAATTGATTGATAACGTTTGTGTGTTCAGTACTACTCTAACTCTGTGTAATTATAGATGGAGTATATCAAAATTTACCACAATGAAGTCTATGTGATTTGGAATATTAGTTAGCACATCTGACTATGTTAGTTTCTTGGCTATAATAAACGCAAGTTGTAGCTAAGCTACATTTAGCTAGCATAAGCATCAAATAAACTTTGATTTTTCTTTACGTCCATATCTCATGAGAGACCTCTTCTTAGTGATTGCTTGCTTAATAATAATCTCAATATTCTTCTTTCCCCCTAATACTTGAAAAAATAGCATTCTCATCCTTCTTTGTGGCTTACTTTCAAATCTATGGAGGAATAAAATCATATATAATATATACCTAAACTTTAAAGATGTGCATTAGGTTCATTCAAATTGACCTGGCTCAAGGAATAATGTGATATTTGTTTGGCACCAAGAAAACATTTGCATGCATAAAAGCATATTACTTCTACACCATACTACCAAGGGTCTAATGATTAAATGCATAATGAACGACTTGACTAGGTTTTTTTTGCTTGAAATAATGATGTTTTATTATCCCAACCAGATGGTCATTAACTTATATGTTAATATAATAATATCAGTTGATTGAATTCTATGAATGATATAGGATATTTTGTGTTTAATTGCATTATGATGGTTTAGTTGTAAATTTTCCAAAACGATATGATGTTCAAATGAGATCACCTATCAAAAGAATTATTAAGATTCTTAGTGGGTCCTCATGTGAATTTCAATGCCTATATGTCATTTTTGCACTTATGGGATCTCATTTCTTATGCCAAATAATATAAGGGTACATTTAGTTTCATAAAATAGGGCTATTTACTAAAAAAATAATTTTCACTTTTTCAAAAAATTAGAAAACATGTTTATAACTTATATTTTCTATTTTTTTGATTGGAACACTAAATAGCATGGTTTTTCAATTTTGTGAAGAACACTTGAAAACAACTCATACTATATTTTTTGAGCTTTCTATTTAAATGTATACCCTTATTTTCTACATGTACTCTTACTGAAAAGTCAATAATAATTATAATAATATTAATAATAATATCCTTATTCTCTTGAATAATAATAATAATAATAATAATAATAATAATAGTATTTTATTAATTTTATTAATATCTATCAATACTAATATTAAGTAAATAATAATAATGATATTATTATTGTTGTTGTTGACATAATTAATACTATTTTAAAATTATTATTATTAAAATTAATATTCAAAATAATATTATTATTAACATTAATATTCAAGTAGTTATTAATTTATATTTATATTTATATTCATAAAATAATACTATGTTATTTATTAATATTGACATCAATAATAACATTATTATTAATATTGATTTGTAATTAGTAATAATATTACTAACAATGTTTATAATATTATGATAATGAATAATAATAAAATTATCAATAATAATAATAACAATAACAACAATATTAATAATATTATTAATTTCATTAATATTGATAATAAATTTATTATTAATTTTAATATTTTATATTTATTAATATTTCTAATAATATTATTAATGTTTTAATTATATTATTTTTAAGAAAATTATATTATTATCATAATTTATATTAGTAAAAATAATAATAATAATGATGATATTATTAACAATATTATTATTATTACTACTTACTTAGATATTTTCATTATTACTACTATATAGAAAAATAATATTATAACAAATTTTCTTAATAATATTATTAATTATTAATAGTAATAATAACATTAATATCATTATTATTATAATTGATATTGTTACACTAATTTTAATTCATTTTATTATTATCATAATTATTCTCAAGATTAACGTATTAATAGTATTTTTCTTCTTCTTCTTATTTCTATTATCATTTTTGGTGGTAATAATAATAATCATATTATTATTAATATTATTATGAATTTTAATTTTAATATTATTTTTACCATGACTATTATTATTGTTGTTTTTGTTGTTAATATTAATAATATAGATACTATTATTATTGAAATTAATAATATTATTGTGAATGATGTTGGTAATTATCACCAAGAACATGATCATGATCATGATCATAGTCATCTTCATCATCCAATCTAGAAGAAGATGACCATATTCTCAAATTTTTTAAATTGAAATATAGTTTTATAATATGGAAAAATAAACACGCTTTTCTAATTTTTTATAGAATTTTTTTTATTTTCCATAGAAAAATTAATATGGAAAATAAAAAATATTTTTCCTAAACTAAATGCCCTAATATTTTATGATCTACTAACTTATGGTAAGTGATATCTTTTGGTTTTTCACATGTACAAAATGCACACTTTGTACATTTATCTAAGGCTTACTTTTATCCAATATTGATGGTATCAATACCATCAAATACTTGTTATATAGTAAGTTCTCTATAAATTTAGATAAAATGTCATACAAATTTTTGATATCAAATCATTCCTTTAGGACATCCTTTAATCAGTTTCACATGCCATATACACTTATCTATTAATTATTCCTAATTATAGGCTCATAAAATATTTTATCTTTAAAATAAAATGTATATTGACATTTCAATCAAATAAATCCTTCTTCTAGATCATATGTAATTTCATGAGATGGGAAGCATTTAGCCTCTACTGCCAAATTACTTATATCATATGGAAAATTTCATATTACAACCATTAAACTAATAACCAAATGGAAATTTGTATGCTTCAAATATCAAATTGCGTATTAGATGAGAAATTTTAGGTTTTAACAATCAAATGCCTCTATCCAATAAAACTATAATGTAACAAGAAGACTGTTATAAATACTCCAACCACTATGGTAGTGGAGGAGGCTTAACCATAGTAGGTTTTAACCACTACTAATGACAAAGCATGTACATAGTCTTGTAATTAATTAGCTAATGATACAAAGCTATCATCACTACTTTATGACTAGAATAAAATATATTAAATATTGATAAAATTAAAAATTACAAAAGCTAAATTTCCATAATTAAAATTGCATAAATAGAAAGTGGGGAAAAATGCTTAGGTATATAGACAACCAAATAGTTTCATCTTCTAGATTAAAATGCACTTGAGGTACTCAATACCATCTAATCTTTATGATCAAATTTTATTAGTCTAATAACACATAAATATTTGATATTCTTGATCAAATTGTATATATGGTATTTATTACTTTTTAATCACTCAATCATAGGGATTAAGTAGTGTATTAGGTTTTCATTACCATTAAATCATTGGATGAAGCTTCTATTTTCCACCTCAATTATGTTAATATCCTTCCATTCTCATGTGCACATTTTTAAATAAAATAATTGGTTGGGAGTTCCATGCTTTGCTTGCACTTATCTAATCACCCATCTATAATTTGAGTATGTAGAAAAAGTTTATCTACTTTTGGTGGTCCTTTATTAACTTTGAATAATAGACGTTTGCAATATATTAATCTTATTATAAATGTGACGAATGTGTCTCTAGGAGATATAACTATATAGAGGCCAAGAGTCATGATGAAAAGATGCAAAAAAAATGTTATAAATGCATAATACATAGAATGGAAGATCTTCCACAAACCAACATTGGTTGAGCTAGTTCGTTAGTTTGAGAAAACCAACCAAAGAAGTAGATTTGGTTTATGCAGATGTTCAACCCATAGTCTAGTTAGTCAAAATATTTGATCAGTTTAAGAAAACTAGTTAAATTGTTCAAATAGAAAGTAACCAAATATTCTCACCATAGAAGTCACATAAGAACCATTCAATTGGTTTTCAAACCAAAAAAATAGTTTTTAGGGATTTTGAAAAGTTTATAGTCTTGGTTTTGAAAATATAAAACCAGTCGATTGCTTCTAAAGTTAATTAACTTCTTTCAATTAGAATCAAACACAAGTAAAAAACTTTGAAAATGGTTTGTAATTTAATACCAACTAATAATTTACATTAAAAATTCTAAGGAAGATTTTAAAATATTCTAAGAGATAAAATCAAAAGTCTAAATGCTTAAACAACCTTACAAGAAACCCTAAGAATTACGGGATAAACCTTGAAATATTGAGTCTTTAGTCCCGATTTAATTTTCTATTATTCTTTTAAACTTTATTGCTCTTTAAATCTTTCACTTGAGAGAAGAATGGATTTGAGTGCACTTGGAATCTTGATTACCCTTTTCCATTTTTCACATGAAGTATAGTTTAAATAAGTGTGATTTCACATCTATATCATCATTGTTGCTCATATACACTTAAACAAATAAGTAACTTTGTTATAAATATTTTCAAATATAAAAATTTATTTCTAAGATCCCTCATTGAAAAGGTACTAAAATGTAGATCAAATTGATGATAACATGGCTTCTAATTGTGTGTTTTTAATTGAGGAATCCAGCAAATGTATCCAAAATGAAACTTATGATTCCAAATAAACGCAAAGCTCTTCTAAAGAAAAGTTGGGTAATTTATAAAATGCAAAAGTGGGTGGAAGTAACTAGTTTTAGTGAAAAAATTCTATGTATAATGATGTATGCATTGGTAAAATGAAAACTATCCAACCAACACCTAAAATCTAAAGTGAAAAATATATAATAAGGTAAGACACACACCTCTTGTTGTGAATGACCAAGAGGACCTTTGTATAGTGTTGCAAATTAGATCTTGGAACACAACCACCCTAATAGTACCAATACATGCCATGGTCCCACAGAAGATCATGAACATTATTAGGGTGGGACATACTAGTTGTGAAGGGAATAAAATGTTTTAGGACATGTAAAGCTGATCTTACTTTGAAGAAAACCTATCAATTCTTAGAAAAACTAAAATCGCTTTGATAATAAAAGATAAGAAAATAGCTAATAGTAATTCTAAGATAGAAAGATCAATACAAGTATAACAAAGTTTGAAAACCAACCAAACAATCAAAACTAGATGGTAAGATAACCAATACCTAACAAAATTTTATTATAATACCTATTAAAAACCCACTAACAAAAATCAATTAACAAATAATATATATATACACATATACATACACACACATGTGAACGAAGTTAACAAATTAGTAGAATTAATGTTAGGCTTCATACATAAATCTATAAGAAGATTTCTTATGGCCATCTTATTACATTTAAGTAAATCCCATAAGAATACTAGATTATATAACTTATTGTAAGGGAAGTAGTCTCATCTCCCATTTTCTAGTTGAAGAATCATTACAATTGTTTACTTTTGGAATTATTTACCAACTGATATAACATCTTTTGTGACCACCTAAAACTCCATGGTTTCCACGTATTACCTCCTATTTTATTCACCCCCTCCCATATGCAACCATTGCATGAAATTAAAAAATATGAAAGAAAAAACTACCTACCAACAAAATACTCATGCATATATAAGCTAGCTAGAGCAATGAGAATACATTACTAAAAGATAGAGAGAAAATAGTGGAAAAAATTGATTGTATGCTCCTCACAGTTTGGTTAAAAAATAACAAAATTTTCTTGTACATTTATTAAAAAATATAGAGTTGGTTCTTCACTTTAATTCCGTAAGTATGCGGCCACCTCTTTTCTCATAGCCTTTGATATTTTTCCATCCAATCCTTTGTGAAAGGATTATGGATTGACTCTTATACGGAAGTAATTTTTGATGGTATTATATTTAACTATAGTAGTGAATGAAGTTAAAAATTACAATACTAACCATAATCAAACTACAAAATTAGAAAATTCAATATTGCTAGCAAGGCAAGCAACAAATTAACAAACAAATAAATTATAAGCCTATTTCTCATAAAAATGATATGCCATAATTAAATTATCTATATCAATAAGCATAAGTTATGTATGCCCACACAAAATAAAAGAACATGATAAATAAACATAAGAGAAATAATTTGAAGTTTATAAACAAATTATACATACATTTAAAGAGAGAATGGCTCGATAAAGATAGATGATAGAAACTTATTTATTTTAGGAATAATGGAGGATTTTGTGTGAGTGTGTGTGTGTGTGTGTGTGAGAGAGAGAGAGAGACAGAGAGAGAGAGAGATGTGCTCTAGCACATTCTTGCACATATACACCATAAGCTTGGTGTGAGCTATTATACCCAATAATAAGTTTGTTTTATTATTATTTTGGTATTAGCAACCCTAGTTGCAAAGTGTATCCTCTATTTAGTCCCAAAATCACAAATTCCTTTCAAGCACCCACCATTCATTATATATTTCAAAAATAACAAAAAATTTAATTATAATACATAGAAGGTTAATTAGGAATTACATGAGTTAATCTTCTTTCCAAAAAAGATTTGCCTTATTCCTTTACCCATCATCTAGATCAGTATACAATCTACTATTAGTGCTCTTAAGTTAAGGAGATATTTTTAAGGGTCACATTATGAATCTAATGTTCCTTCCCTTAGGTGTTAAGAGAAATCCCTAAACCTTTTTTTGAGCACTAAAAGTAGATATGCTCATTCAAACACAACCAATTGTAGTTTATTATGAGTTATAACTTATTAGAAAAGATGAGTGTCTCAAGTTTGATATTGGGTTTGGTTATTTAAAAAATGGAGCTTATATTGTACTACTAATGAGTATATATAGTCATACCCTAGAATCCATCATTCACTATGTTGGATTCTCTCTCATACTTGAATTATAAAAATTATAGGACAATAATATAATTTTAGTTTTTAATGTTAAATTACATTTTAATTGACCCTCTTTGTTTTTCTCCTTTCTCAACTCAAGTCTAATGTCATTTTCCTTGTAATTAAATTAAAGAATCATGATTTATTTGAACCCTCTATAGTTCTTTATAGCTTTATTCCATATACTCCATTTTCTCAATCATCAAATTATTAACTAAATAAATAAAAAGTGACGAATTTAAAGTATATTCATGATAATATTACATAGGTATTGTAATAGGCATGTATATAATCACATTTAATGTTGACCAATGTCATATAAATGATAAAACATGTTACTTTATGTATAAAATACACATTTAATTTTTAAAAAAATTCACAAAGTTTTGTGCATCTTTATCTAGATGCTCTAAACAAACCAATGGGCACCTGGTCAGTAATGAAAATAAATATAGAAAACATATGATACTTTTGTAGATAATCAAAAGGTAAGGGAAAACATATTCACCGCAAGCAATAATGGGCTATAAACAAAACCGGTGGATACACCACAAGTATGGGAGAATAGAAAAATATATATCAAGATTAGTAATAGCAGAATGCAAAAACAATACTCCACCCACATGAAAAATATAAAGTAGAATGACACAAATGAGGCATACTTTGCAGTATAATTAAATCTTGGAAGTTAATTAAATGCAACTACAACATATAAAGTTTTCATTCAATTTCTTAATATTTTAGATATTCATGTTAAGCTAATCCATATGCTTATTTTTACAGTTTTATTCAACTCAGAACCTTCACTCAAAATTGAAGCCGCTATTTCAAGACCAATGAATATGGAACTTAAAACCCATGAATTTATGAACACCAAACCAAGATATGTTCTTCACCCTACTACTAAAAATAATCCATATAAAAAATATACCTCCTTATTAGTGGAGCTATGGGTTGGTTTATGGTATAATCTAGAAAAAATTGCGATACTTGCTTGATACCAATAGGTATAACTCTCACTTCATTTTTAAAATGTTAAGGTTATGTTATACTTGATCCTAATACATTTGGTTGCTTGAGATTTAGGTGGCATAATGAAATGATATTAGAGAATGAAAATCTACAATTCCTTTTGAATTACATGCATTGAGCATCATGATTCATGACTAACATAACAATTTAGAGAAAAAGAGATAAAATACCGACAAATGCATAAACACATGCTAATATAATTCACACAATGTTATAAAAAAGCTTCCATGCACAAAAGCTTTTATTTCAATTTTCTTCTTCTTATTTTTTGTTTATAAGGATGATTTGTGACTTATTCTTGATCCATATGATATACACCCTATAAGCCATATAACTTTAATCTAGCATAATCCCAACATAAATAGAATTTGATCCTAGTTCCATGAGCATAACAACATAAGAATTTAATGTGCAATACTAATATTGTATTTCAAGACTATGGTTAAAAGTGGTGAGTTTACCTGATATTATTCAAGAGCTTCCTTGTAATATGGCAATAAAATTCATAACTTTTTCCAAAACATGATAATTGCGGAGCTTATAAAAGGTAAACAAATATAAATATAGAACAAGAAGTGATAAGAAATGCGGTAGAGTAAAAATTGAAAGTATTATTTGATATTTTACCATTTGAAACTAATTAGAAACACAAAATAATCTTAGAGATGTCAATAATGGGGATACCAATTCCCAATATATTTGTTGATAAATTAAAATGAATGCTCAAGAGATGATTAAAAAAATAAGATTCTAAACTCTCTTTGCTTTTGCAAAAGCTTTGATGCTAACTTTATCCGACTCTTCTAGAATAAATGAATCTGCAGGCAATAACACAAAACAAACTATGTATAAGAACTAGGAAAAGATATACACAATAGTTATCTAATACTCAATGCATAATAGACATTCAATCTTTGGTGGGGGACAATGTAGAGGTTACACTTCAAATTCAACCACTATAATGCAATATTGATGAATGTTTCATAATATAGCAACATAGGTAGTAAAAATCAAGTTCATCTTGCCTATTTTAGAAAAAAAAAATTCAATAGTTATCAATCCATCTTAGATTATATTATACTAAAAGTTTAACCTAACCAAACCTCCAATTTTTAACAACAAAATCAAACTTTTAAAATCACTTAAAGACTCACACAAAATGTCATTTTCTATATTACGTTGACTAACATGAAATTCAAATTAAAAAAAAGACTTGACAATATCTACCTCATCCACAAACTTATTGCATGGAAAATTGCATGAAATCAATCAGTTGATTGAATAATAAAACCTAAATGATTTAAAAAGAGGAGCCATGGATGATGATCACTTTAGGAAAGACAATAATCAAATTCAAAATTAAATTTGCATAATCTTAGTAGTCCCAATTGATCAAATAACATCAACCCAAAATTTCAACATATAAAACACTTTGGTTGAACTTATACATTACAGTTAGACATATCACAACAACAAATCTATTCAAAAAAATTGAAGTGCAAACTCGAACAACAAAAAAATCAGAGGAAAGAAATAGTTTTTAGATGAAAAACATATACCAAACATTACCCAAATATGAGGAGATACTTCAACAACACATAATAGAATGGACATAGAATTAGAATACTATATTAGATATAATGCATTGAACCTAAAAAAAACCCGCTCTATAGCCTTAACCATCAGTCTTACCCAAGTGAAGTCTTTTGAATAAATTTTGTGAGAGAATCTTTGAACCAAACTAAGGAAATTTGAAACGGGCCATGCAATGAGAATCTGCACAAAATGATTTTCACACAACCATAATTAGTACAACTAAGAATGCAACTAGAGTAAAAATACTTTACTAACAAAAATGAGGAAAGAAGGTGTCATAAGGAGTGAGTCAATGATAAGGAAGTGGTGGCAATATGGTAATGGAGATGACAAGGTGGGATGTATTCTACATCTATGGAAGTGGAAGAAATTTTTTTTTTGGTTCAATACTCAAACCTTAGCTTTGGTAAAATATTAATATAATACAAAGTCAAATGTACTTTGGTGTAGAAGCATCTCCATCTCATTCTTCTTGAGTTGAAGGGAAAGAGTTAACATATTTGGAGTTAGTACCAATTGTTTTAGAAAATGTTGAACACCTTCATAATAATACTAATAATATTTCATTAAGTGATTCTTATAGGTATTACTTATGTTTGCAAGAATATGACTTCACCAATGATATTTAATGAGCAAAAGAATGACAATGTAAGGGTTACAAATTTCCATAGGAGACAAAGCGACAAGCCATGAACATTGATTATTGATTATTACATATATTATCAAGAATAGGTTATATGTAGCTTTGATATTTTATATAAACTTTGCAATATCTCGTCATTGTAATTGTAACTCATTATGTATGCCATATGGACATGAGTTAATTTAACTTTTATATAATTCGGCCGGCAAATTTGGACTTAATTAATGAGATTTAAGATCGACCTCTTGTCATATGTCTATATATATAAGCCTACATTCGATTGAGGGGGAATAGAAGAAATTGAGCACTTAATGAACAAAGGAGCAAGAGGTGAATCTTAGCTTTCTTTCTTCCTATTTTTCTCTCAAGTGAGGAGTGAAATTTATGAATAATTCTATAGAGAAATTATATATTTCTCTTTATAAGATATTTTTATCTAGGAGTAGATCAAAATACCACATTCGAATCTATATAGCAATCGTCCTACTTCAAGTCCTTCTTACTTCTTAGTCGACTTTATTGATAATTAAGACAGACTCAAAGGTCCTATAATTGTGAAGATATTCATATAATATTTAACATATCAAATTTTAGCATCAAATCAAAAGTTTATCTTGACACAAGTGAATAAGGAGGTGTCTTGGAGAATAATCAAGCAAAGACACTTCCTTCGACGTGAAAAACATGCTCTTGATGCCTCTTGACTTGATTCTTTGAATCTTGATTGCTTTTCTTGAATTCTTGCATGCATGATATTAATCTTAAATGGAAAAAAGGCATGATTATAATAGGATTTAGAGTGATATTGAAGTAAATCTTAGAATTTGACATTTAAAGAATCAAGTTGAAGATGATGATATGTAATGTGTGTGTCAAATAGTTTAGAAGGAAAAAATATGTATATGTGCTACTTGGGTAGAATCTATTTATTTCTAAATGTTATGTACATGTTTAATATAAATTTTAATGCATGATTCAACCTTACATGATTGTTTAAATGCTTGAGAATCAAATGAAAGATAAAACCATAACCGGTAAGAATAAGTTACAAGTTAGTCAAATGTGTGCTGGTGTATATGCTAAAATAAGTGAAGTGTAGGTTATCATTTGTACCATTTTTTTGTGAAATACTTTTACCTCATAAATATAGTGTAGTATTTCTAATGATCATTAAGCATATTGCATATTAAAACATAGGATACATGCATATACATAATTAGGAGTTGCCAACTATTACAAGTTGAATTTTGTAAAATTCTATATCATGAATGTGATAAGAAATGTGTAAGGTGTTGTGATTTGATTATGTATGTGATAATTTTGATTGTTGTTATGTTTTTTATTCATTGGAATCAAAATTTTCTATAAGAAACAACTTGAAAACTGAAGGAAAATCCTTAAGAGATTTGGGTTACAATCAAACCCTAAAGAAATTACTAATCTTTTGTTAAGTGTGCTAGAAAAGCTTATTCAAATGGAGGGATAAGACGAATTCTATGGCCATTCTTGAGGCAATCTAAAAGTTCTCAATCAATTTGTTAGTAACCAATGAACAACTAACAGATGGGATTTATATGCTATTTTCTTGAGTAAAATGTCATTTATTCCTCATTATTTTTATAAGATTTAATATTTTCTCAAGTTTTTCTCTTTTGAATAGATTTTCTAGGAAAAGATAAAAATGAAGAAATTCAAAGGAAAAACAAAAGGAAAGAAGAAATGAAGCAAAGAATACATCAAGAGATATTGAATCCATGGAAGAAAAGACAAGAAAAGAAGAATAAACGTCAAAGTGAAGCTGGTGTTGAAACTTTATAGAGAATGACCAAGGAACAAAGAACACGGTATCCCTGTGTTTCCTAAACACTGGCCGTGTTTTCCACCCAACAATAAAAATCTCAGTTTTCAAAATCTAGGAATTGGCAGAGAATTCAAAGAAAAACACCGACTATGTTTCTCTTAAATTTTGTAACCGTTCATATGAAATTTTTCTGATATATTCTCTAACTATTCTAGAGTTTGTAGAGTTGAATTTTAGAGTTTGAAAGTTTTCTTCTCTCTTTTTCTCTATTCTCTCTAGAAAACACATGTACTTCATAATTCCAACTTTCTTTGTCTTCCTTGTATTAAATTGAACAATTGACATTCTACGATTCAAGTTGATAAGTTTTTCTCCATTTCTCTCTTAATTACAAGTTCTGAATTTTGATTGAATGCGAGTAAATTCTCTTTATTACATTATTATTGCTCGTCTTTTTAGTGTTTCATTTTCTATTTATTAGTAATCATTAATGTTAATTATAAATTACTACATTTCTTGTGTGTTATTACAATTATGCAAATAGTAGAGTATATAATATAGGATAGGAGGATTTGAGGATGGAATTAGGTTTCAAATATAATAGCATAATTTGAATTTATGATTATAGATGAGATTTAATTGAATTGATGGATGGAATTGAATGATTTCGTATCATAGATTAAGAATTTAAACTAATTAGATTGATCACCTATCTAGTTTGGATCTTAATCTATGCTAGGATAACGTAATTAATACATAATTGTTAATTAATGTATCCAGAGTAGAAAAAAGATTAATTGTTAATCTTATCCATTAATTCATACGATTGTATGATCCGAGCTTATGTGATTATGGTCGTAGTTAACTGTTTTCCATTTATAATGCTACCATTAATTGAATCTAGTGTTCTTAACCTAAGTTATTAAATGGTTAGATGATAAATTGAGAGCTTATTCAATTTATTAGAATTAAGAGGAAGCAAAGAGATGAATTATTATGAGTCTCTAGAGTTTAATGTTAAATCATTTAGAATCATTCTTTTCTTCATGATTGTTTGATGTCCTAATTCTATAATCACTTCCTATCCTTATTCATTAATTAGTGAGTAAAGTGTTCCATAGTATAGAACTTAGCAATAGAAGTAAATGTTATTGTATAACATGGGTTTTAACATTAATTAAAAATTATTGATTTTATACCATTCCTTGTGGGTTCGAATTCTTCTTGCCATCTACTATGTATTTGGAAATTAAGATTTATTTATTAAATTTTTTGTGCATACGACAGCACATCAAATTTTTTATGCTGTTGCCGGGGAATGGCAATTATAATCTTTAGTTTTTTTGTGTTGTTTCTTATTTTTGCCTTAAATAATTTCTCCAATTGTATTTATCTATTCTTTAATTGTGTATAATCCTCAGGAACTCACATTTGAGGTTGTTTGTAATTGAGCATCAAAGACAAATTATCCTGCCAATTGACCCTTATTCTTCCTCCCCTATTACAAACTGAACAAGAAGGAGATTGGAATACGCTCGTCATATTCCATTACCTTCTTAAGGAAGTTCCACAGATTTGGAAGAAGACCACATCGAGTATTTGTTTAATTCACCTTGTCACATCGATCCACCTATGGCAGATTGAACTCTCGTGGAGCTAGTTGCTCCTGTCTTCAACCCTAATCTTTTATGCATTAATTATCCTACCGAAAATGATATTTGTGAGATCAAACCTAGTTTAATACGTGATTTACCCATTTTCATAGGATCCAGGGACAACAACTCCATGGGTTCAGGTTGTTTCACTGATCGCAACAAATTTCTTAAGGAATTCTTATTACATGTTTTGGTAGAAACCGAATGGAGTAAGTGTATAATAACTTAAAATTAAACTTAAGGCTTTTCCTTTTGCTTTGTTTGATGCTGCAAAAGAATGGTTATATGAATTACCAGTGAGTTCTGTGAATACAAGGACAGATATGCAAAAGGTTTTCCTTGAAAAATATTTTCCTTCATCTAGAGAAACTAACATAAGAAAAGAAATTTGTGGCATTAGGCAAGATGGAGCAGAATCATTGAATGAATATTGGGAACATTTTTAAGAATTTGTGCGGTAGTTGCCCCAATCACCAAAGTAGTGAGCAATTATTAATACAATACTTTTATGAAGGATTATCTCCTATGGATCGAAACATAATAGATACTGCTAGTGGTGGTGCATTGGTTGATAAAACTCCTACTGAGGCTAAAAAATTAATTGCTAATATGTCATCTAACTCTCAATATTGTAGTAGGGGTAGTACTTTTGTGTCTCAATAAGTGAAAAAGGCTAGTATTACTGAATTGAAAACACAAGTATCAAATTTGACAGCTCTTGTAGAGAAGGTTGTGGATGACAAAATTCTTGCAAATGTATGTGGAATTTGTTCTTTTACTGGTCATCCTACTGATATGTGTTCTACTATGCATGAAGAACAACAGGTGAATGCTATTGGAGGAAAAAAAATACCAAAGAGGAATGATCCTTATGCTCTAACGTATAATCTAAGATGGAAGGATCATTCTAATCTAAGGTATAGAAATAATCAACAAGGTAGTAATTCATATTTCCGACCACAAGTTTATCAAAATCAACAAAGATCAAATCAACCTCCTAGATTCTTTCAAGTTCCACCAAAACACCAAAGACCACCATTTCAACCATTACCTCCACCATAAATTCAACAACAATTAGGAGGAATACCTTTACAAGATTTGGTGAAATCTTTGGCTACCAATACATTGCAGTTTCAACAAGAAACTAGAAATGGTATAAAGAATTGGGAAAATTAAGTGAGTTAATTGGCAGATTCCCTTAGGAAATTACAAGCACAAGGGTCCTCAAAACTCCCAAGTCAAACGGAAATGAAGCCTAGAGAAAATGCTAGTGCCATTACAACCTGAAGTGGGAAACAATTGGCAAGTCCAAGGCAAGTGAGTGAAGAGCAATAAATAAGCAAAGAAGAAGATGAGACAGTTGTTGAAGAAGAAAAATTAAAAAATTCATGTGCCATTCCTTCCCTGACCTTGCTCGCCGTTCTCTGCGATTTCGGTCATCATTAGATCAGTGGCGGTGGGCATGGGGAAGAAGAAGCAAGTAAAAGCGAAGGCATCCACTACAATACAATTATCTCCCAACATTGTTTCTCCATCACCAGTTGAACGAGATGTGAAATCAAAAAGTAGGGTTATTGTAGATAACATTCAGGAGATCAACGTTGGAGGAGATTCGATGAATGGACATATGGAAACTCCCTTACCTAAGGAAAATCAACAAAGGCCCGAATGTTCCAATGCACAAATTCCTTCCCCTACCAATTTCATTAGTAGTATGGATAAATTTCATAATCAGGTGATGGATGTGTATAGCCCGAGTGACAAGGACTTAAAAACCGTTGACCCAGGACCTAAATGTAGCTAGAGGGATACTGTGTTATTGAATCAATTACTTGAGTCTAGAACATAACTTCGGTATATTCCTTCTGTGATAGTTGATGGGGTTTCGAAGGCTCAACTGATTGAAAAAGACTTACAGGATAAGAGTAAACATTGGCAGAATACTGTAATTAGCTTTGTGGCTGGATCTACCCCTACTCATACTCAAATGCATCATTTTTTCACCCAAAAATGGTCCTCATTGGGTTCTCTTCCTGAATTTCTTAGCCATGAATTTGGATACTTTCTATTTTGGTTTCATGATACTAAGGCCATGCATAAGGTTCTTACAAGACCTTATTGATCATTTGGGATTAGACCTATGATGCTTAGGAAATGGAGCCCTAATATCCAAATGACTAATAGTGATTGGCATGTTATGCCTCTATGGATTACTCTGCAAGGGCTACCTCTTCATTTATGGGCTGTGAACTCCCTTAGTCGAATTGATAGTCTCATTGGAAAACTTATATCTATTGATTCTATTACTACATCTAGAGAAAGGATTTCATATCCTAGACTGCTAGTGGAGGTCAATGTCAACACACACATGCCTAAGACAGTAGCTCTATTAATGCTTGATGGAACTTATTGGTCCCAAAAGGTCATGTTTGAATGGAAACCCCCATTCTGTAATCACTGTAATAAATTGGGACATGAAAGCTACATATGAAAATTGAAACCCTCTCTGAGAACTATAAAACAAAATTAAGTGAAGAAGGACCAGAAAACCCCAACATGTGACAATAATGATCTCCTTGAGGTTCCTGTAGTGATTGCTTATCCTACAGAGAGTGTGAAACTAATGTGTTTTTCTATAAGTGTGTTTTCTCCAATGATATGTGAAACTAGAATTTGACATGAAATCTCTTTAAGACCACATAGAACTTTAGGATATTTGAAAATGATAAAGGCACTCTTGTTTTTTCTTTGTTAGCTACAAGACCAAAAAGTATACCTTAAAATTTGTTATCCATTACATAACCCCTTTGAGCCTAAGCCTTATTATATTGATCTAACCTTGTTAGCAACTAATCTCCATATGCATTTCCCTCCTTACTCTATGACTAGTGAAGCAATAGATTTTTAGGGCGAACATCTATTCTGTTGATAAGGAGAAATCTAAGCATGAGGGTGTGGATATAATAAAAATAATGGGTGAAGTAGCTAATCTTCTTCTTCTCTAAAAAAACTAAAAAAAAACTTTTATTATTTATTTAGTTAAAGGGAAGCGTTTTGATAATAAAAAAATGAAGGATTTTGACTTAATGGAAAGAAAGAAATTGCTTCTCTAGTTAATAGAGTCAAGCTACAATTCCAAATTTATATCCTACCATTTAACCCTAGCCCCATTACAACCAAATTTAAGACCTTTTGATTATTATATACTTTAGTTCTCCTAAGTGGTGGCGAATTAAGAGTAATGGCAAACATATGGGTAATCATTATTATTTGGAGATATTTTGAGAGTAAACACATCATACCTTATACACATAAGAGTGAGTGTTTTCACGTGCCAAAAGTAAGAATCCACCAACTAAACTTTCATTAATCTTAATCTAACTTTACATGGTGAGATATTAACTATATTAATTCTTGTTCCCTAACCACTTAAGAATTTGATAAAACTATTTATAGGGTATGTTAGATGTGTCATCCAAAACATTCTCAACGTTTTGATTTTGTGATTTATAAATGCTTTAAGTCCCAAAGCATTGTTAAACTCTATGAATGACTAAATTCAATCTTACAATTCTTATAGTCCGTAACTTATCTCACTTGAAATTCTTGATGTTGCTCTTGTACATGGCATGATCTTTCTTGAGGACAAGCAATGATTTAAGCATGGGGGTATTTGACAGATGGGATTTATATGCTATTATCTTGAGTAAAAATGTTATTTATTCCTCATTATTTTTATAATATTTAATCTTTTCTAGAGTTTTTCTCTTTTAAATATATTTTGCAGGAAAAGATAAAAATGAAGAAATTCAAAGGAAAAACTAAAGGAAAGAATAAATGAAGCAAATAACACATCAAGAGATATTAAATCAATGGAAGAAAAGTCAAGAAAATAAGAATAAACATCAAAGTGAAGCTTCTATTGAAATTTCATGGAGAAATGACGAAGGAGCAAAGAACATGGTACCCCCGTGTTTGCTAAACACGGACGATGTTTTCCACCAAAAGAGAAAAATCTCAATTTTCAAAATCCAGGAATTAGCAAAGAATTCAAAGAAAAACACGGAGGTCCCGTGTTTCCCAATACATAGATCGTGTTTTTCTTAAATTTTGTAACCGCTCATATGAACTTTTTTCTGATATATTCTCTCACTATTATAGAGTTTGTAGAGTCGGTATTTAGAGTTCACCGTTTAATTATCTCTTTTTCTCTATTCTCTCTAGAAAACTCATGTACTTCACAATTCCAAATTTCTTTGTCTTCCTTATATTAAATTGAACAATTGACATTTTGCAATTCAAGTTGATAAGTTTTTCTCCATTTCTCTGTTAATTGCAAGTTCTGAATTTTGATTGAATGCAAGTAAATTCTCTTTATTACATTATTATTACTCTTCTTTTTAGTGTTTCATTATTTATTTATTAGTAATCATTAATGTTAATTATAAATTACTGCATTTCTTGTGTGTTATTACAATTATGCAAATATAGGAGGATTTTAGGATGGAATTAGTTTCGAATATAATAGCATAATTTGAATTTATGATTCTAGATGAAATTTAATTGAATTGATGGACGAAATTGAATGATATCATATCATGTATTAAGAATTTAAGCTAATTAGATTGATCACCTATCTATATTAGATCTTAATCTACACTAGGATAACATAATTAATATGTAAGTGTTAATTAACATGTCCAGAGTAGCAAAAAGATTAATTGTTAATCTTGTCAATTAATTCATACGATTGCATGATCTGAGCTTATGTGATTATGGTCATAGTTAACTGTTTTCCATTCGTAATGATGTCATTAATTGAATCTAGTGTTCTTAACCTAGTTTATTAATTGGTTAGATGATAAATTGAGAGATTATTCAATTTATTAGAATTAAGAGAAAGAAAAGAGATAAATTATTATGAGTCTTTAGAGGTCAACGTTAAATCATTTAGAATCATTCTTTTCTTCATGATTTTTTTGATTTCCTAATTCCATAATCAATACCTTCCTATCCTTATTCATTAATTAGTGAGTAAAGTGTTCCATAGTATAGAACTTAGAGATAGAAGTAAATATTATTGTATAACCGGGGTTTTAACATCAATTATAGATTATTAATTTTATACCATTCTTTGTGGATTCAACTCCTTACTATATACTACTTATTTGAAAATTAGGATTTATTTATTCAATTTTTTTTGCATATGACAATGCATCAACAAATTCCTACAATAAAAACTCACTTGCAAAGAATGGAGTCTATATTTGTCAAGCAAGATTTGGTGCAAAATTTACAAGAACAAAAGAAGTTCTTTGGAGGTCAAATGGGATGCAACACCTATCAATTCAGAAAAAGGAAGATATTTGAACTCACAAATAGAGTATGAAGAAGAGTCACAAGGTAGTGTAAGTGGTAGAAGAACAATGATCATTAATCAAGGCATCATCATAAAGAAGATAAAGGTATCAAGCTTGATCTTCCTAATTTTGATAGTAAACTTGATGTTGAGTTATTTCTTGAATGGTTACATGAGGTAGAGGCTATTTTTGAATTCAATTATTATCAAGGAATCCCTAAAAGGAGAGAAAAATGAGAATTATCCTAAATTAGATGAGCTTATTGATGAATATAAATATGTATTTCCTCATAAATTACCACTAGGATTGTTGCCTAAAAGAGGGATAGAACATGTTATAGACTTAATACCTATTATGTCTTTACCTAATCGATCTATTTATAGATGTAATCTAGAAGAAGCTAAGGAATTAGAGAAAATTACAAGAGCTCATAGGAAAAGGATATATGAGAGAAAGCATGAGTCCATGTTGTGTACCTATATTACTTGTTCCTAAAAAAGATGGTACGTTGTGCATGTATATTTACTTTAGAGCTATGAATAATATAACTATCAAATATATATTTCTTATGCCTAGATTGGAAGGCATGTTAGATGAATTATGTGGATTACAAGTATTCTCTAAAATTGATCTAAGGAGTGGATATCATCAAATGATAATAAGAGAAGGGGATGAATGAAAAACTATTTTTAAAACGCAATATGGTCTTTAAAAATGGACCATTATACCATTTATATTGTGTAATACACCTGGTTTGTTTATAAGATTAATGAATGAAGTTATTCAAACTTTTCTTGGAAAGTTCATTATGGTATACTTAGATGATATACTTGTGTACAGTAAAAATGAGTATGATTATCTTAATCATTTGAGGAAATTATTTGATAAGTTAAGGGAATCTAAAATTTATGGAAAAATGAAAAGGTGTGATTTTATGCTTTCAAATATTGATTTCCTTAGTCATATTTTGAATATCAAAGGTACAAAAGTGAATCCTACAAATATTCAAGTTATTCGTATTGGTCAATGCCTAAATGAGGTGAAGATTTTTCACAGATTACCAAGTTTCTATAGAAGATTCATTAAAGACTTCTCGACTATTTTTGAGCTAATTACATATCTTATGAAGAAAGGCGAATTCAAGTGGGGAGAAGATACCCCTAATGCATTGGATATTTTAAAGAAAAAGCTATTTAATGCACCGATATTATCTAGGAGTCCTTCTAGTACAACTCACTCGAGCCCATCTGAGGTTGTCTATAGAGTTAATCCTTATTTACTTATTAATATGCCGTTGTCAAGGAAAGGTGATATTAAAAATTATGATGCTAAAGAGATAGAATGATGTGAATCTTATGAATTTATATTTAATTAATTTTGAAAATTGCTGTGAATTAATTACTTATAATTGTTTGTCTTATTTGATGAATTAATAGGAGTATAATGCAGCATATGGATTCTGTGGACTTTGGATACAGTTGCTGGGAAGTGCAGAATATGTATTGGAGTGTATAGATTATGTAATTTTTGTTAATAACTTGTAATCCCATATGATGCATTCGCCGGTCGGAATGGGCTAATGGAAATTAGGACGGTTGTATAATCCGCCACCCGGTCCTTAATTTGGACTAGATGGATTGCGGATTAATCAATCCTTCATAACCATGATTAGCTAAAGTTGTTATAGCTGATGGGAAATTAAGCCTTAAGCTTAATTGTCTTTGGGACATTTTATGTTGGTTTGGGCTGGTCGATTTATTGTGGCCCAAAGTATTTTACGCCCGTTCTATCCAGGCTTGTATTTGTTCTGTATTGTATGTGTCGACATATACGGCCTTTTGTGTACATATAAATAGGCGAAATACTTGTAATACAGATAACTTTTGACAGAAATAGATCGGTTGATTTCTTGAGCTCTCTCGCGACTTTTTCTCTCTCTCTCAGCGATTCTCTCTTTCGCTCGTCTTCTCTGATTCTGCTCTCGCTCTCACCTTGATCGATCTTGATCATTCACCTTCAAATTTCAGTTGCCATTGTATCATTTGTGCTTCTGAATCTTTGGTCTTCCTTTGGAATTTTTCCTTAGGCTGTACCGGCTAAATCGAACTTTGCGCTCGATTAATCGTTCAATCCTTCGTGAAACCCTAGCAGGTTTTCCATCAGTTGAATTGTTTAAAAAACTTCATGAATAAATTAAGAATAATATTGAGAAACCTAATCCTAAATACTAAAACCAAGCTAATAAAAATAACACTATACAAATATTTTCATCAGGAGACTTGGTATGGTTACATTTAATAAAAGAAATATTTCCAAACTTAAGAAATAATAAAATAATGCCAAGGGTAGATGAACCTTTTAAAAGCTTAAGAAAATTTCAAAATAATACTTATGAATTAGAATTACTAGAATCCTATGGAGGAGTTTCTAGGACTTCCAATGGTGATAATTTATCTCCTTATTATAGTGATGCTAATTTGATGAAATATTTTTCTTTAAAAGGGGAGAATGATGTAGTATCATATCCATCTCATTCTTATCAAGTTGAATAGCAAGAGATAGCATATTTGGAGGTAGTACCAATTATTTAGGAAAATCTTAAGCACCTTAATAATTATACTAATAATATTTCATTAAGTGAGTGTTGCAGGTATTACATATGTTTGCAAGAAGAGGACTTCACCAATGATTTATAATGTGTGAGACAATGACAATGAAAGGGTTATAAAGTTACATGGAAGACAAAGCTACAAGACATGAAGCTTGATTATTGATTATTTCATGTATTAACATGATTAGGTTTTATGTATCTTTGTAAAGTTTGTAATATCTTGTCCTTGTAATTGTAATTCATTATGTATATCATATGAAAATGAGTTGATTTAACTCTTACATAATTAGGCCAGCTGATTTAGGTTTAATTAAGGAGAGCTAAGCTTAGTCTTTTGTCATATGTGTACATATATAAGCCCTATACATTCTATTGAGGGAGAATAGAAGAAGAAATCGAAAACTTAATGAACAAAGGAGCAAGAGTCGAATCTTAGATTTCTTTCTTTCTATATTTCTTTCAAGTGAGAAGTGAACTTTAAGAATAATTCTTTAGAGAAATTATAGATGCCTCTTTATAAGTTATTTTGATCTTGGAGTAGATCAAAATACCACATTTGGATCTATATAGCAATCGTCCAACTTCAAGTCCTTCTTACTCCTTAGTCGACTTTGTTGATAATCAAGCCAAACTTGAAGGTCTTGCAATTATGAAGATATTCATATAATATCTTACACATCACACGTGGAACCAAATACTATCATACTGTATTAAGTTTTAGCCAATTATTTTGAGACTAATGCACCTTAAACCAATTTCCCCTTCCATTTTTTATTTGAAATTTAATAGTGACTATGTTGTATGCCAATATTAGGGGTCTATAACCTATTTTCTAACATTATTGGCATTACATAATTTTAAGAGTCCAACCGTCATTTTCTACCTTTAACTTTTCATGGAAAATAGTCTACTCCTTTCTCTTTGCCTAACCCAAGTACATAAATACATGTAGTAGCCTCCTCTAATTATTAATAATTATAAATACCTTTAACCTAAAGTGTCCCTTCATCTATTACCTTGCTAGTAACTTACAATGCCAAATTTTATCTAAGTGTTCGTGGTTGATGTCTTTGTTATACAAGTGTGGTGATCAATTTCAATCCGAGGAAGTACCCATGTCTAACCCCTTTCAAGTTGTGAATTCACATATGATAATTTTTTTGATATACAAATTTATAGAACATGGTTTACTAAATCCTAAAGAGTTAACTAATATTTATGTTGCATATGATTCAGTTATTTTGTGTAAACTCATTTGGTTTAAAGTTTTGTAATGAATTCATATGTATATATATATATATATATATATATATGAGTTTCGGTGAAAAATGATGTTATTATCATTGAAAATATGTTAAAATTTAATATATGATTTCAAAGTCCATGTATCGATTGCTTTGCTATGGCATACATTTAAGTGTTAACTGTTACAACATATGCCTTAAGTATTACTAGATTTCCACCCGTGCGATGCACGAAAGATGAATTTAAAATAATTTATGATATACTAGTTATGATTAATAAAATAATTACTCATTAAAAAATTTAATTTGTCATGTTTTTAGATAGGATATTGAATGTTGTAGAACTCTCTCTATATATACATTATAGATTAACTCTTTATCGCTAACAACTCACCCCAATCATTTTACTGCAACATAATCGACAATGCTAGAGTTTTATCTCCATGCTCTTTTCTGATCAGTCAATGACCACTATATTCCCAATCTTATAACTTCCAACAATTGCAAATTTAACCCATTATTCTTCTTTTGTCCCTCTTATACACTATTATTGAAATATTTCTTGCTTCTTTTATAACACTCTAATTTACATTTCTATTAAAATATCGGTTTTATAGATGTGTAATTATCTAACTTATTGGTAGTTTGCTAATGATGTACGATAGTCATTACTGATTGCGTATCTCTATCAAATCATATGTATATCTTGCATTAGAATGCATTGCATGTATATTGAAAGACCATGTTCTATGCAAAATATGTATTATAGGAATGGTTTTCTAATTTGTTATATTTTTCGGAATTTTTTTGTTCCATTTTTGGGTCATTAATTATGATTTTTTTTTACCCGGATCTTCTTGCTATTCATCCATTTCCATTTTTATTAAGTTCTTTTTCTTTTTATTGAAGGCATTTCTTTATTTCTTGTTTTAGGCAATGAACTGATTCCAAGAAGAAAAAAAGTGTGATCTTTAGAATAATCACAAAAAAAAATGATAATAATACTAAAAGTAATCAATAGATCTTGCCACCTACTTTGTTGGGAGCAAGATATATGAAAGAAAAAGAAGTGGTGCAGCACCAAACTTCTTTTGTAAAGAGCTTCATTACTTTACTTAAATAAAGTTGATTAAAAGTGAGACTACTTCATTTTTTTAATCTCGTCAGACTAAAAAAACAAATTAATATTGAAAAATTATTTTTTTATTTATATTTCACCTTAAATTTTCTATTATGTCGTTGAGAAGTTCAATTCAAGTTTCACGGTAGTTCATCAACAATGCAAGACTTTTATCAAGGAAAAAAAGAAAAAATAATTGCATGATGTTGACATAATTAGGCGGGAAAATATGATGTAGTGTATTCTGCTTTTATATATAGTAAAATTTTTTCAGTTCTCGATAAAAAAAATTTATGCGTTAAATTTTTGTAGGTGGATTTTGGTGAAAATGAGCATGGTGATTATTTCAATTTTTTGTGATGATATCCAAGTACGTGAATCATGAAAATAAAGTTTTCTAGCACTCATGGTGTATGGTGGAGTCTTCTTTATGTGTAGGGCTGTAAACAAGCCGAGCCGAGTTGAATACCCGTAGGCTTGAGCTCGGCTCGTTTAGCTAAACGAACCTAAGATAAGGCTTGGGCTTGACTCGTTTAACTAAACGAACAATTTAAGCTAAGCTTTTAACAAGCCGAACCGAGCCGAACTCACAAGCTAAAGCAAAAAAATGAACCGAGCTTCACTTTTTTGAGCTTAGGCTCGGCTTAGTTAATAAACGATCCCAAAAGTGAGGTTCGGGCTCGGCTCATTTAACTAAATGAATGAGTTGAACCAAGATTTTAACTAGTCAAGCTCATTTAACTAAACGAATGAGCTGAACCAAGATTTTAGCTACTCGAGCCGAACTGAATACTGAACTGGCTCAACTCATTTATAACCCTATTTATGTGCATCGAAAATGGTTTGTATGATCACATGTGCCCACAAGGCGTTATTGCATCTTCTAAGATGTCTAGTATAGTCAGTTTTAAGAAGTCATATGCAATCTATTAGGAGAAAATTTATAAAGTGATCAAAATATGGGTTGTGATAAATGGTGTGGCTGTATTTTATAAAGATTTATCAAATTGTTTCATTTGAAAGTTTCTATATAATTTAGTTTCACAGAGAATGTTTTTTAGTAAAATAATTTTCACATAGTTAAAGTGGTTATCTATAAGTTATGACTCAAATTTATTTTCTTATTTTTCACATGTCGTGATGATGCATAATTTTAGGATGGGTCGTTGTAATAGATATTTTTCTATTGATCTAGTTGTTAACGAACATGTTTTATTTTAAGTTATCTTGCATTTGAACTTGGAACATTTTTTAATTTCATGCATGGTTATTATTCCCTTGATTCATTTACTTTAATGTTTTTATCAAAGGTTTTAGTCTTGTGTTTGTTTAAGGAACACAACATAACACCCCAATGCTTTCACCGGCTATTTCTAATATGTTATATTATTGTTTAGTTTTAAATTTCTATAGTGTTACACTTGCATTCGGAATCACTTAATTCAAATTCCAATCGACGATAATTGCAACAAATAGATCTTCATTCGCAGATTTTGATTATGCTGAAATTGGTTTATACTTCTACAACTTTCCTTTTAATTCTTATATCATTATGCTTGTCTTATTTTTAATTGTGAGTTTGATCAATATCATGTTTGAGTAGATGTATTTTTTTTTCTAATAACGAAATTTAGTCCAATTTTGATTTTTTGGGAAATGATCGATCTATTGTCTAATCTAGGTTAATCGGTATGATTGTTAGGGTTTTGTGATACATCTAAATTGTCTAATCACCACTTTAACTTAATTTGAGTAATTAATTGATGAATTGAAAAATAAAAAATATTACTAGACCTATCATAATTAGAAAAAAAAAAACAAATCACAAAAGTAGTTTTAAGTCTCTTAAGGTATAAACTAAATTGCATTTGAACATAATGGGTTTAATTTAGTGAAGTCCTATGAAAATATGCAATTAAATCCAATGAGACATAATCTTTCGACCATGAAATTAACTTTTGGTTTATGTATGCAATTTTCCCTTCTAATTCAGGTAGCCATATTAGAATTAAATATATTTATACCTTGAACACAGGAATCATGATGACATACTTTGTTATATTTGACTGCATCTTTAACATATTTCTTTTTGTCAAATGCTTTATTTTCTTAGCTTGATTAACAGTTTTCGTAAAATCAATTATTTTAGTTTGAATAGCCATAAACATGAAAGACTAGTAATTAGCACCAAGTCTACCTAAAATCAATCTTAATACAGCACAATAAATATGTACACTTGCGGATTCAGCATATCAAGTTTCCTGGAGGACCAAAAAAAAAAAGACTCCATTTTCAAGTTCTCAAACAAAAAATCTTGAATTGAGAATCAAATTTTTATGTAGCCTTAACGGGGAAACGAGTCCACGTTACTAAAACAATTTCACCCCAAAAGGTTCTAACGTAACGGAGAGTAATATGCACATAAGCGATCTAAACCCCAAGCTTAGTATCGAATCCACACATGTCGAGGATGATGTCCATCCTTTTCTAATCTATAAATATATCATTATTAAGGGGAATAAAAAAAAATGGCCGACCTCCTCAAGCCGCAACAGCGAAGCAGAATCAGATAGCAGATTACAACTCTCCATAAATAGCACTTCATTTTCCACTTCTAGGATAAAATATTGCAGTAATCTAGACGGCCAAGTTTCAGGATAAACCAATGGTTAATTTCAAGCACAGAGCCCAATTACTGCACACGGCAGATCTAATAACATCATCTATCAACGAAATATAAGGAACTTACCATTATCGCATCAATAATTAAAGGTATCTTCCCATAGAAATAGATTCTTTCAATATTAATTTCAAACAATATAAAGGAATAACCTCTTCTTTTTCAAATTCATCCACTCATAATAGGCACACAAGTATCCATTTTATTCTTCAAATTTTTCCTTATTATGTAGACCTAAAAATAAAATCCAGACATATGCAGCGACACATTATTCAGCATATCACATAGTTCGCTAGTGGGGCCTCCAAGATAAGATCTCATGCCCTTGATTTTTCTGGTTAATAAGACTCTTGACCACGTTTACTCCAACTTTATTCTCTTTGTCCACGCCATTTCAAACTTCTAATCTATTTCCTATTTTGTATGGGCCTGCCATTTCCCATGTCCTTCTGATGGATTTCTTCACCATTCAACAGCTTTCTAGAGAAGGAATAATGGACCCCTGGATCATTATGACTCAAAGAAGCGTTGAACAAGACAGAGTTATTTACGCCTTGCACGTTGCTGTTGAAGTACCTATGTTGCCTAGCCGGATAACCATTTCCTGCGACCTTATGATCCTCATCCTTCATCAACCTAGACTCCTCTTCATTGTTGGTCCCATCGATCACTGAACCGATAGTACGTCCCCTGACATGTTTCTTGGGCAAGTAGCCCACGTCCATAACAGCTCCTTTGTTTTCACCGGTAATAGCTATAATACTCGCACTTCCAGTCGCTTCAGTATCTGCAGAATACTTAAGGTCATCTTTCTTCTTCACTTGTTTGCCATTGTAAGACTTCTTCACTTCACCCTTTTCGGTTCCAATGAATGACCTTGGCTTTTCGGTTTCCTTCACCGGCATCATTTTCTTTTCAGTCTCAATAGGAAACTTTGGTTCAGGCTCTCCAGCACGCCTTAACTGTGAAGGAGGCAAAGTAAATGTAGGTGAAGGAGTGGACTTGGACTCTTTTGGTGATTGGGAAGGTGTCGATACTGAAGGGGTGTATTCTTTTGGAGACACATCTGGACTAGGCTTACGTGCATCCACAGAGGAAACTACGGTTTTGGGAGCTTCAGTTGGAAGTTTTCTTAATGACACTGGGATCGAAGGTCTTGGAGATGAATCTGCAGGAGATGATGATTTTTTAGCTGTCTGTGATGGAACATCATTGCCTGCAGATGCATAGGCAGTAATAGAAGGTTTTGGAGGCGATTCAGTGGTAACTCTCGGAGCAGCTGAAGTCGGAATAGCTTTGATCTGGGGTATGAATGGGACAGAAGGCTTTGGATCATTTTCTCTTGGAAGAGGAGCTGTTGCAGGAGGGGGCAGAGCAACAGTAGTGGTTGTGGCAGGTGGCCGAGGCAGAGGAGCTGGAGGTGGTGGAGATAGAGGAGACGGTGGAGCAACAACAGATGGTTGAGATGGCGGGACAGTAGCAGGAAAAAGTGGAGATGGAGGTGCAGTAGCATCAGGAGGTCGCGGCACAGCGGCAGGAGGTGTAAGTGCAGGAGCTGCAGGAGCAGGTGGACGTGCAGGAGCTGCGGTAAGAGATGGAAGCACAGCAGCTGCAGGAGGAGGTGGTGCAGTTGTGGGGGGTGGTGGAGCTGGTGCAGTAGTAGCTGAAGTCTGGGGCGCTGGAGGTGCCTCTTGAGCTGGTACTGCAGGCTGAGTAGAAAAAGACCTAAATATTGGGCGGAAAGCAGGTCTACTCTGCGGAGGAGGCTGGGTTTGGGTTTGTGGGGCAGAAGCTGGGGCTGGGGCTGAGGATGGAGCTGGAGCTGGGGCTGGAGCTGGAGCTGGGGCTGGGGCTGGAGCTGGAGCTGGAGCTGGAGCTGGAGCTGGGGCTGGGGCTGGAGCTGGAGCTGGAGCTGGAGCTGGAGCTGGGGCTGGGGCTGGGGCAGGGGCAGGGGCAGACCGGCCTAAGTTAGCCAAACGGAACCAAGGACGAGTTGGAGGCTGATTTGACATAATGATGTGAATTGCCTAACAAGAACTCTTGAGAAATGTAAGATGATGAAATAGGAGGAATGTAGAATGAAAGATGGGAGAAAGAGGCCAACACAAGGTCTTATTTATAGCCCTATTATTCGGACAAAAGCAATGGTCGCTAGAGTCTTGAAGACATGGGCTCCGATAAAACATTCAGAAACCAATGAAGATAGCGAAACATTAATAGAGCGGTAAAGAAAGGCATCAGATTCAAGACCCAAAAACAGCTAACAAAATTTCACTAGCTACGGTTGGTATCCACTTGAGTCACTAATAGACTTCCGTCCCTTCTTTTTTAAACGACACAATGGCTACTGGGTTTCTATTTTGTAAGAAGTTTTACACAAAAGAATAAAAAAGGGAATAAATCACTAATAGCACTGTAATGAAGGACAACTGCACTGCCCTCGACTGCTAAGTTCTTAAAAATCAGCCGCTAATAATTTTCAAAAGGAATATTCTTTCCATTTTTTTTTATGATAAATAATTTCTTCCTGTAAGAATTGTCACTACTGACATCATCAGACGTTACTAAGTACAAATTAAAGTTAACTTAGCGGGCAAGCTGTCCTGCATTTTCTGACTGTTGCAACACAGGACCACGAAGAGAACCTCAAGTGCCCCTAGGATGATAGAATTTCAGTTTACAGCCCGATGAAAACAAGCGGTTGCTGTCCATATCAGGATTCGAAAAAAATGGCAATGCTGTACAGATGTGATGCCGTCTCCTGCAATTTCAGCAGTTTCGATAGGATTCGTAAACTTCAATGGCCTTCTACATAGCTATAGAATTTTACAATATAAAAGATGTGCAGTGCAGGACAGTGAGGAAGGATTGCCCACTATGAACGGGAGGAATAAACAAGTACATTATATATATATGCTTTAGACAAGTTATGAAAACCTACATTTTCAAAGCTACATGGAAAATGGTGGACAATAGAGCAGACGGAATAAAAATTCAAAAGCTTTAAGACAGTATCTAACTATAACAAAAGAGTAACGAAAAGGGTTTATAGACGGTTCAAAGAACTTCACTTCCATTATATGTATGAGTCGGTCACAAGGCAGTAGAGATTTAAGGAGATATGCATAACATATTAACAAAACACATCAGACACAAAATCAGGTTCGCTTCTGACCTCAACTAGACAGCTTAAAGGAATCAAACTAAATTAACAAGGGTTATTATCGTGATTTGAAATGTATTAGATGAGGTTAACACAGTTGCTAGTCGATGTAACATTTTTTATGATCACTCATACGAAAGAAACAATGACCAAAATTTAACTCTATCTCAATGCAAGCGGAACTAAGCAAAAGGGAGTAGCCTGTGTCAGGCTTAAGTTAGAAGAAGAAATCTCCATTAAAAATGACTGAAAAAACAACATATTTAGTATTATATTTCATTGTTGTTGATAATGGAGGAAAACTCCATGGAAGCTCAATCGAGCTCTTTGAATAGAGAGGAAAAATATTGATAAAAAAGGGAATTCTATAATTATTATTGCTGCATACTCTATTTAAATTATTCTGAATCATGTATGTATAATTCATATATAGTTAATGAGCTGATCTTTTACAATCGGTTAACAGAATGATAACAAACAAATCTAAACCATAGCTTAATCAAAAAACTAATCAAGTTTGATATAAGGTAAGGTACACGTGTATATTATGTCTAATATCCCCCCTCAAGTTGGAGAGGGTGAAGGATTGAAGACTCCCAACTTGCCAAGAATGGAGTGATGTAACTTGCCAGGAAGACTCTTAGTAAAGATATTAGCTAACTATTCATGTGTTCGACCCTGCTTCAAAGTGATCAAGCCAGCTTGAAGTTGCTCTCAGACAAAATGGCAATCAAGCTCTATATGCTTTGTTCGCTCATGAAAAACTGGATTTCTAGCTATATGAATGGCTGCTTGGAGATCACATTTTAATGGAACAGGAGTAATAGAAGTGATGGAAAAATCAGCAAGTACTCATGTAAGCCATGCTAGTTCAGAGGTGAACCCATGCATGGACCAATATTCAGCCTCGGCTGAAGAAAGAGCAACAGTATGTTGCTTCTTTGATTTCTAGGACAATGGGTTATGGCCAAGCATAATGTAGAAACCACTAAGACTTCTTCTAATACACAGATAAGCAGCCCATTAGAGTCACAATAAGACTGTGGAGTAAAGGTTATATTATCATTCATGAACAATCCTTGAAGTGGTTCTCATGCAACATACTTAAGCGTATGAAGTGTAGCATCAAGATGAGGAGTGCGGGGTGAACTCATGAATTGGCTTACGTATTGCATGACATAGTTGAGGTGTGGGCGAGTGTTTTTCAAATAATTTACCTTCCCTATTAGGTTTTTGAAATACCCTAAAATTTTAATTCTGGAAATATATATATATATATTAAAATTTAGAGAGTTAATTGAGGTAAATCAAGGGGAAAATAATGAAGAATTTATTTAGGAAAAAAATTAGGGTATTCTACTAATTAACATGAAAGTTAAAGGAAATTTATCCAAAATAGACAAATTAATCTAAAAAGAAATTTAATTATTATTATTAAAATAAGTATTATTAATTTTAAATATAAAAAAATATAATAATACCAAACATCCAAAATACCCAACCCACATATTTTTCCCCTTCTTTTTCTTTTTTTCCTTTATTTTTCTTCCTCTTTTTCCCTTTTCTTTTTCCTTCCCCCCCTCGACCTAGGCCAGCCCGTCGCGCAGCCCAGCTCCCATACGAGGCCTAGGCCCGCGCCACTCCCCCTCTATTTTTTCTTCCTTCCCGGCCAGTCCAATTCTCTTTTTCTTTTCTTCTTTTTCTCCCTGAGTCGCTCGGTCCTGATATCTTCTTCTTCCCCGAGGTGTGGCGGCGACCGAGGAGCTGCAACCCAGCACTCCGCCGGCCACCATTGTTGCCACCGTCCTCCCTTTCCTCTCCCGTCGCTTTCTTTCACTAATTCAGCCCCAATCGACCCTTTTCCCCTCTCCCGAGCACCCTTCCCTTTCCCTTTCCCTCTTCCCTCGAGCTTGCTACCCTGCCATGGCAGTGCCGCCTCGACTACCACCACCGGCGGCATACTTGGCACCTGCACTCTCTTGCCTTCTTCCCCTTGTCATTGCCCACCTCAATCGATCTATAATTACCCAGTGAGCATCCTTAATTTGGGTTTTGATTTTGAAACCCAAAAATCCACCATTCTCGCTGCCGCCCCATCAGACGAGCGTGCCGCCTCCTCCGCCTATCACCGCCGGCCAAAAAACTCCCCAAACCGATCCTTGCACCACCTTATACCTAACTAGACCCTCCTTTCCCCTCGATTTGCCCTGCACGTGCCGTCTGGGCCGTGCAAAATTGCCAACCCGAGCAATCCACTCCAGCCCCTCGTCGCCCCTTGCGCCGCCTTCCGCCGCCAATCCCACCTCTACCAACACCTCCCCCACCCTCCAAAATACCCAAGGAACCTTCCCCTACCTTCCCAAACCTTCATCTCCCCTTGCCTCCCTCTCCTTGTACTTCCCCCATCTTCCATCATCTTCCACCACCTTCGGCCGCCGCAAAAACCGCCATGCGCCGCCACTCCCAGCTGCACCACCGCCTTCATTCCACCCCTCTCCACCTGTTGCACCTTCCTCCACCTCAAACACCCCTCCACTTCCTCTCTATTAGCCTACATGTCCATCTTTCCCCTCTCTCTCTCCTCCACCGCCACCGCCGTCGTTGCCATGCGCCGCTGTCGGTTCCACCACTAACCTTAGGTGGTGCTCCAACTTTCCCAGCCCCTAGACTATTTTCTATAAGTGTTAATAATTTTATTTGATATTAATAGTATTATCCTTAATATCACTATTATTACTATTATTATTATTATTATTAGTTTTGTATTATCATTGTTATTATTATTACTATTACCATTATTAATATTATTATGTATCACTCTTATTACCTAACCTAATTTTTGAAATTATTATAATTAGGGTATACTATTTAATAAGCTATAACTTTAGCATTAAAATGGTTATCCTTATTATTATTAGTATTATTATTATTATTATTGTTATTGTTATTAGTATTATTATTTCTATTACTACAACTAATACTATTATCATTGTTATTATTATTAACAACTTTAGTATTAATATAGTTATCTCTATTATTATTATTATTATTATTATTATTATTATTATTATTATTATTATTATTATTATTATTATTATTATTATTATTATTATTATTATTATTATTATTATTATTATTATTATTATTATTATTATTATTATTATTATTATTATTATTATTATTATTATTATTATTATTATTATTATTATTATTATTATTATTATTATTATTATTATTATTATTATTATTATTATTATTATTATTATTATTATTATTATTATTATTATTATTATTATTATTATTATTATTATTATTATTATTATTATTATTATTATTATTATTATTATTATTATTATTATTATTATTATTATTATTATTATTATTATTATTATTATTATTATTATTATTATTATTATTATTATTATTATTATTATTATTATTATTATTATTATTATTATTATTATTATTATTATTATTATTATTATTATTATTATTATTATTATTATTATTATTATTATTATTATTATTATTATTATTATTATTATTATTATTATTATTATTATTATTATTATTATTATTATTATTATTATTATTATTATTATTATTATTATTATTATTATTATTATTATTATTATTATTATTATTATTATTATTATTATTATTATTATTATTATTATTATTATTATTATTATTATTACTTAACCTAACTTTATGATTTTCCTAACCAATAATAATATTATCATTAATAATGGCCTACAAATTTAGTGTTATTATGATTAGGAATTTTCCTTGTTTACTATTATTATTATTATTATTATTATTACTAACCTCATTATTATTCTTACTATTATTACTAATACTAGCTATGGCCTATTATCATTATCTTTACTATTATGGTAAACGTTTGAACCTTTATATTACTACTACCATTTTTAATATCATTACTATTAGCATTATTCTTAATTATAATAATAATAATTATTATTATTATTATTATCATTATCATTATTATTATTATTATTAATGCCATTATTAATATTATTACTACTACTTAACCCTAACTTTATTATTATTATTGGTATTATTACTATTATTATTACCATTGTCACTATCATTATTTCCTTACTAATATGGTTAATACTAACCTTGTCCATTATCACTTTTATTTATTAATATAAATATTTGGACCCTTATATTACTATTATCATTGTTATTGTTATTATTATTATACTTAACATTTTTTATCATTATTATTGTTGTTGTTGTTGTTATTATTATTATTATTATTATTATTATTATTATTATTATTATTATTATTATTATTATTAATGTTATCTAAACCGAAGTTGGAGTATTATTGTTTTGTCGTTAAAGAGGAAGAATACTTAAGCCTTAGTATCTTACTATTTAATATTAGAATATCATTAATAATATTCCTAATGCCTTTAGCACTAACATTGTTACTATGGTACCATTATTATTGTTATTATTTTATTTCTATTATCGTGACAAAAACATTCAAACCCTTATATTATTATTATTATTCCAAATATAACTACTATCATTATTATCTTTAGTAGTATTAGTACTTTGTCAATATTACTAATATTATATTATTATTTTATCCCTAAAGCCATTATTAGCCTTAGCCTTAAAAATAATAGGGCCTCTATTTCTATGAGTGTTAGTATTACTACTATTATTATTATCACTATTTTATTATGACGAGTATTAGTACTATAGTTAGAAGAAATGAAGCTATTTGATTTAATAATATAAATATAGCTATAAATAGTAACATAATTATATTTTGACTAGTAATATCTAATAGGTTAACTTGAGGACGAAATCCTAGTTTTCACTTATAAAACTGCTTTAACAATAGTAACCCTAATCTTAGACTAAAATAAGAAATAATAGTATTTTGGTAGAAAGGAAACTGATCCTTAGTATTTTCCCTCTTATAGGTGAATCAAGTCAAAACCCTAAAGAGGCGTAGGAGCGTACTCCAAGCCCGGCGTCGCTTTAGATAAGGATGTAGCTAAGGCCCTTGTGTGTTATGTGATTTGTATGCTTTGGATGATTTATATCATGCTACGTCGTGTATTACATGATTGTTATTGACTTGTCTTATATGTAGCGTAGCTTGGAGTTAAGGTATGTTTGTATATGTTTTCTAGTGACATGCGTGTTATATGTATATATAGTGATGATGGCATGATATGTTATGGCCCTCTAGGACATGCATGATAGGACCATTGATAATACGATATGGAAATGAAAGGACAAAAAGAAAGAAAATGGGAAGTGAGTTCACTAAGGGGGATATGAGATTGACCAAAATACCTCATGATCCATGAGAGGAAAATTAAAGAGGAAGGAATGACCAAAATAAATGAGAGATGGGAAGCATGCATGGGAGTCTTAAAATTTGCATGGGGACTTGAGAGTTTGCATGGAGTGGATAAATCTTGCATGGGGACTTTGAGAGCTTGCATGGGATGGATAAATCTTGCATGGGGGTGATCCTTACGTGAGAAAAGTTGATTTAGGGTGTAAACAAGCTAATGGGAGAGTTGTGGAGTAATTAGAGACTTGGGATGAAAAATAGTACATAGGTTGGTGTAAGGGTGTATAAGGGATTCGATTAGGGTTTTGGGAGGAAGTAGTAATCTGGAAAGTGCGAGAGTAAAAATGATTAAGCGAGAGTGGAGTACCGGTTAAGAGTGATAATTTATTTTATAAGGGATGAGTATGGGTTCCATGGGAGAGAAGAGATTTTAGGTGAAAAGATAGAGGCAGTGGCGGAGCCAGGGCTTCCGCATGGTGTCCCGGGACACCACGGAGTCCTGGCTGGAAGGTAGGTTTTATGTTCATTTTGTAGGAATTAAATATATATTATATATAAGGGACACCATAACATTTGTTTCAAATGGATCAATGGTTCGGTTACAGAGGTCCCTTTCTATTTGAATACAAGGTCCCGAGATCAAATCTCTGGGGCGACTATTTTTTGAATTAATTATGTAAGCAAAACGACGTCGTTTTTCTTTCTCCCTTACCTGTTATTCGCTGATTTTCTCCCTTTCTCAACTTCTTCAACTTTTCCAACCGAGGCTACCCTGCTCGTTCGTCGAGCAATTTCGCCCCTTCTTCCACCACTCAACAGTAGTTCCTCCAGATCCAGAGACCGCCGCTGGTTGTGCCGAACTCCATCGACGATGACATTACTTCCTCTACTTCTTCCTTCTCTAGTTCCCCTACTCCGTCCCTCACACAGCCATACTCTCAGTCAGTCATTCTTCCTGCCTGTTCAGTGTTCACCATCAGTCCATCGCCATCGCCTCCCTAGCTCCCCACCTTCGGCCCTGCCATCGTGCGACTGTTGTGGCCTATCAGTTGTCGTCGCCTGTCAGCTGTTCTTGTCGAATTAAAACAAATGAGGGGAGCGGAGGGGATTGAGTTGAGGAAAGCAGTGTTAGGCGGGCGCCGGTGTAGCTTGCACATGAGCGAAGTTTCAAGCCACAGCATAGTAGGAATGAAGGTAAGATTTTTTTTAATTTTTGATTAGTTAAATTGTTACCGATAAATTGTGAGTAGTTAATTTATCTATTTGATTAATTGATTAGAATTTTTTTTGTTTATAGAAATCAGAATTAAATTGTTACAGCTGTGCTTGTCGAATTAAAACAAATGAGGGGAGCGGAGGGGAGTGAGTTGAGGAAAGCAGTGTTAGGCGGCCGCCGGTGTAGCTTGCACATGAACGAAGCTTCAAGCCACAGCACAGTAGGAATGAAGGTAAGATTTTGTTTAATTTTTGATTAGTTAAATTGTTACTGATAAATTGTGAGTAGTTAATTTATCTATTTGATTAATTGATTAGAATTTTTTTATTTATAGAAATCAAAATGTAGAAACCCTAATTTATTAATTAGTTTGTTAATAGATTAAATTGTTTAATTGTTTAGTTAAAATTTGAATTAGTTTGTTATAAAATTATATTATCAATTAAGTTTTAGTAAATTCTTTATTTAATTCATTAAATCGAACGATACTTTTCAAGTTAATATAAAAACTCGACGAATAATGTTGTAGCACTATATAAAATTTTTTACAAGGACACCATGGAATTTTAATCCTGGCTCCGCCACTGGATAGAGGTTACTTGTGGGAGAAGAAATGTACTAGGATTTGAAGTGGCCAACTAGGGTTTTTCAGGCCACATGCAAAATCGAGAGGTAAAGTGATATGTTTTGGGATTGGACCTAATTGAGATAAGATGTGGGGCGGTGAATGAAGTAAAGGTATTACAAGTGAGAGAAAGCTGGGCCACATAGGTCCAATTAGGGTTTTCAAGGGAAAACCCTAGAGGGCGATAGTAGGTGGAGTTGATGTCATAAGGTGTTGGGCCACAACCCACACACTTAGGAGTTGGTTGTTCATTATGTGTCAGTGTAAGGGGGAATGGGCATCGGGGTGAGATAAGGGGCGCAGAAGTCTCAAGATATGGGACGGCCCCCCTTGGAGGAACAAAAGTAGAAGGTAGTTGACATGCATACCAAGGGTGAAAAGCTTATTCTCATAAGATACAAATAAGATACTAATTACTTAAAGAGTAAGATTGTTGAGCCGGGCCTAGACCGATCCACCGGCATAATAGTGGCCAGGTGCCGGGGTACCCTGGAGACCGATCCACCGGCATATACTAGTGGTTAGGTGTGTTTTGCCTTATAAGTGACCGATCCACCGGCTATAATAGTGGGGTTCCCGCACTCGCATAGATTAATAAAGATTATGGTGTGAAATAACTATAATTAACAAAGATCTACAAGAAAGTAAGTCTGATTGGACCATAGCTAGCCTTCATCATCTATATTATTACATGCTGCCTATGTGATTGTGCTATGTGTTCTATGTTGTATGTTTGTATGCTTGGCCTTAGCGCATCTATTACCTTACTTAGTATGCAGCGTACTGATCACCCGTTTCATGGGTGCTGCTCATTCCCACGAGCAGAAGACCCGTTTGAGTTTGTGCAGGTAGGGGACGACGTCTTTGATGCCTATGACACCTACAAGGCGTCGGGCGAGGCCGAGAGTTGAACCTAAACTTGGCTTGGGGATTGAGAGCTACTCGACCGGACTCTGTTTCTTTCACTAGACCTTGTATTATCATATTTTAGTTATGTTTGTACTATGCTTTATGTTTTAAAACTCTAGTCACATACTCCTTGGTTTGTAATCCTAAATCGCACTCTGATTTATGTATGACTTGTGTTTTATTAATTATTCGTGTTTAATGTTAACTTTATTTAGCCTTAGCACTTAGTACTGGAACGGTAGGAGTGAACCGATTTGGTACTAAGTGTGGCGGTAATGCCCCCGAGTTTACGGTTTTATCTTTTCGCTTCCGCTAAACCCTTTTAATTAAACAAAATTTTTCAACAGTAAATTTAGGGGTGTTACGGTTTTTGTATTACTCTGGGTCAGGGAGTAAGGGACCATTATCAAGGCTAAGTTTGATAATGGAAGACAAAAGATATAGAGTGGGTCTGGCACTGAAACAATGAACTTCATTAATAAGGTCTGTGGCAAATTTTCGTTGGGTGAGAAGGACACCATGAGGTTGAATAAGGACCTCAATACCAAGGAATTAATGTAAGGACCCAAGATCCTTGATTTTGAACTCATTATCTAGGAAGAGTTTAAGATAATTGATTTCTGATACATCATCACTAGTGATGGGCATATCGTCCATATAGACAGCAAGAAAAACCGATGATTGATGGGATTTTTTGAAGAAGAGGGAATAGTCATTCTTGGAGTTGATATATCCTTTAGATTGTAAGGCAATATATAATCTATAGTACCATTTCCATGAGGCTTGTTTGAGACCATAGAGGGAATTTTGGAGTGTACATACTATGGTGGAAGTAGGGGTAGACAAGCCTAGTGGTGCATGCATATATATTTTCTCATATAAATTACCATGTATGAAGGCATTGTTCACATCTAGTTGGAACATTGGTTAGTGTCTCTTGACTAAAGTGGCAATCAAAGCTCGAAATGTGGTCATATTCACTACAGGTGAGAAGGTTTTAGCAAAATCAACCCATTTATTTTGTGTAAAACCACAAACTACTAATCTTACTTTACATCTTTCCACAGTGCCATATGCATGATATTTCACCTTGTATACCAATTTACAACTATTATGTTTCTTACCCTTGGGAAGTTCAACAAGATCTCAGGTTTGATTGGTATGTAGAGCATCAAACTCTTTCTACATTACCTCACACCAAGCAGGGTGATTCACAACTTCCTCATATATGTAAGGTTCATGTACATTATCAAGTATAGCAAGCAAGCTTTGGTTTGTGATGTTAGGGCATTGAAATAGAGATGAGAGGGTTGGACTAAAGTTGCAAAGAAGGCATTAATCACAGTATATGGATAGTTTGTATTGTAGAGATGACTTTGTGTATTACTCCATATGTAATCATTGAGATAAGATGGTTGGATGGATCTTCTAACAGGAAAAGGGATATTCTTAGTTGTATGTGAGGAAGGATCGGGATTAGTGGGTGGAGTATGATTATCATAATAATGAATATTGTAAAAGATAATAGGTGAATTGTTGGGTGTGGAATTTTGTGGTGTGACGGGAGGAAAATCAGTAATATCATTTGAAATTGGAACTAGGATAGGGTAAGAAGATGTGGAATTAGATTTAGTGGCATATGGAAATATGTTTTTATGAAATTTGATGTCTCAAGATATATGAATATTGTGATGTTCATGGTCAACGACTTTGTAGGACTTTTTTCCAAAGGGGAACCCTAAGAAAATGCAAGGAATAGCTTTAGGATGAAACTTGTCATGGGTGAAATGGAAAGTACTAATGTAACGGAGATAACTAAAGCTTCTCAAATGTAGGGCTCTTCACAAATATGATGGTGAATTCCCAAATAACATTTCGTGTGGGGATTTTTCATGTAAAAGTTTGGAAGGGAATCTATTAATGAGATATGTGGCTGTAAAAACACAATCTCCCCAATACTTAATGGGCAGATTAGACTGAAATTAAAGGGCATGAGTTGTTTCTAAAAGATGTTTATGTTTGCATTCCACTGTATCACTTTGTTGGGGTGTGTGGGAACATGAAGTTTGATGTAAAATGCTACAGAATTGGAATAATGCTTGAGCTTCATGAGAGGATCCTAAATCAAAAGCATTATCAGAATGAATTATTTAAATTTTGGTAGAAAATTAGGTTTCAACCACGGAAGTAAAGGCTTTAATGATGGTGAGAGCATTACTTTTAGCCCCAAGTAAATGAGTCCAAGTGGTTCGAGTGTAATCATCCTCTATGGTAAACAAGTATTTAGATATAGAATATGTTTGTGTATGGTAGGCTCCCTAAATGTCAATGTGTATAAGCTCAAAAGGTTTTGTGGTGTGTTTTTGAATGTGAGGAAAAGGCAATCTGTGTTGATGTGCCTTAGGGCAAATATTGCAAGGAAAATCCATATCATGTTTCATATAATCATTCTTTACTACTGTTGCAGCTTGTACATAGGTAAGTGGCCTAATCTATAATGTTAATGCCATAGTCAAATAGAATTCATACATGAATTGGGATTTAAAAGGGAAATAGAGGAACATGAAGAGGAAATACTAGAGTCAACAATGGTAGGTACTGTTATACCATTACAAGTAGTGTTTGGTTTAGTCAAGCATGAAGAATTATGGAACAAGTATAGTCCAAAATTCATCCTACGAAGAACCAATGTCCTCTTCTATGAAGGGCCCTACAATAGACATAAGTTAGTTATAAAAATGACTTAATTGTTCAGATAAATGGTGATTTTGGAGATTGAAAGTATGTCAAAAGAAAATTGAGGGACAAGCACATCATCTATGACTAAAGATGGGGAAATTTACACACTACCTTTCTATCTGACACTGACAGAGTTTCCATTTGATAAGGTAATAGAGTATGGAGTGGAAAGGTTGTGTTTGGTGAGAAATAGATTGGGAGAGCATCATATATGATCAATGGATCCCAACTCTACAATCCAAGGACATGAATTTATATTAATAGGTAAGGATCCTTGCAAACACTTAGAATAGTCATATGAAGTCAATCCAAAATGAGAAAAATTAGCAATATTACCTAAAACATTGACATGAGGTGTAGTAGAAATGGATGATGCTAGTACATTATCGTTAACCTTCTACAAGGACATCAACTTCTAATATTGTTGACTTGTTAATCTAGGAGTAATGTAAGTTGAAGAACTCTCACCAAATTGCTAGAAATCATTGCCAATTTCACTATTTTTTGACACGGATTGGGCAGAAAGTAATCTTTCCTTCCCATTCCTGAAGTTGGTTGGAAATCAATGTAACTTATAACATCGATCCTTTGTGTGACCATTCTAGTTGTAAAAATCACAGAAGTAATTTTGTTTCTTATTCTTTTAAAGTGGATTATGTGATTGCAACTTACTTGAATTGAATGAACTAACGTTCATTGAAGCCGATTCAATAGAAAATTGATTGTCATTTATAATAGCTCTTTACTTTCTTCTTGTGATAATAGAGAATAGCTTTCAACAATTGATGGTGTAGGCTTCCTCGTCAACAAACTACCTCAGATTGTGATGTAGCTTTCATTTAATCCTAACAAGAATTATTGGATCTTATCTTCGTTACACAATTCCCTCCAAGCTTGTGCTCTACTACACGTACATGGAGGTACAGTCTAGAGAGCTTGCACTTGATCCCAACTTTTCTTTAATCTTGTATACTACACTGTAATGCTATCACTCCCTTGCAATAGCTGAGATAAGCTTTGCTTTGCTTAAAATAATTATGTGCCACATTGTTGTCCACATTTCACTACCAAATCATCCCATATCTCCTGAGTTTTGTCACAATATATCATAGTTTCAGTGAATTCTTTGGACAGAGAATTCATGAGCCAAGCATTGACCATATCGTTGCATCATCCCCAGACTTCAAATTTAGGTGAATTTTCAATAGGTTTAGACTGTGTGCCATCAACGAAGCCCTTCTTGTGTTTGGCATTCATAGAAATTAAGATTGATTTTCTCCAAGCTGGGTAATTAGTGATGTTGAATGGTTTGGAAACTAAGGAGAAGCCTAGATTATCACCAGGATGAAGGTACAAATAAGAACTAGGTTCAATTCGAGGTTCATGGAGCTAGTTATGTCATTCTTCAAATTCCCCATTGTCAATCATTGTTATTGTGGTTTATAGAGAGAATTAATGGTGCAGAAGGGAACAAATGTGAGAAATTGAACAAAAATCAGAGTATTAGAGCTCTAATACCATGTTCACAATGGAGGAAAACTCCTTGGAAGCTCAACCTAGCTCTTTGAATAGAGCGGAAAAATAGAGATAAAGGAGGCAATTCTATGATTCTTATTACTACATACTCTATTTACATTATCTTGAATCATGTATTTATAATATATGTTCGGTTAACTAGCTGATCTTTTATAATCGGTTACCAAAATGATAACAAACAAAACTAACACCTAAGAATAGCTTAATAAAAAAACCAATCAAGTATGTTATAAGGTAAGTTACACATGTGTATTATGTCTAATAGTTGTCGTGTCTCATACTGTTCATAAAAATATTTCTTTCCTTGCTAGCATTCTTTGATATGGGATCAGACACTTTAACTAAAATTATCTTAGTTTTTTCTTTCCATGAAGTCACAAGTTATTAGCATTGAAAGCTATATTACCTCAGAAGAGGGATCAAATATATACACAAACCATGCATACAAATCTGAATTTGTATCTTTTTGCTTTTCTAATGAGAATAGAACCATCAAGGTATGCCCCAAGAAACGGCAAGAATATATTTTCCATTAAGCCTACCTTACAAAAGAGTCATACATAAGTCCGTCACCCCCCCCCAACCCATCGTTGGTTAATTAACCCGGCCTCTTCTGACAGTCATCATAGACAATTCACCATTCAAACCCAACTCCTCCGGATGCAATAAATAATGGTTTCCACTCTCCTCAGAAAGGTCAATGTTCCTTTTTGGCTGCTAATGTCTCCAAGTCCAGAAAAAGTTTCAATGATGCCATTTCTAATATCTGAAAAAAAAGAAAATGAAGGCTCATTTTCTTCATTGCTACAGTGGAATCAAACGAGGTAAGATCTTTCAACTTAAGGCACCATAGTTAATGGAACACTGAAAATGATACCATGAGAAGAGGTATTGCTATAGCTAAGGCCATCGGTTGTTACTTTTAGAGATATAAAAAATAAAAACCATTAAAGGACTAATACCAGAGAAGATAAATACACACATTATTGCTTCCTCAAGGTACAGTTATCAGTGTTGCACAAATTTCTACTATTGTACGTAAGGTATACACTATTACAGCTCTATACATATGACATACATGCCGATGCTAGAAAAACATATAAGGGTTTAACAAATTGAATTGCTAGCGACATTCTGAACAGAGTATAAAAATGACTTCCCGCAACTAAGCAGGATATGATTTAAGGCCATTTAGTGAATTCAAAAACTTTAAGAACAATGTCAAACCCAGTGGGAATCTGCCAGATGAAAAGCAACACATTTAGTGCATTTAGTGCGATGTGAAGATTTCTCGCCAGTTCATTCCCTTTCTGCATCGCAGGTACCAAAGCCGCAGCTGTTGCCCAGAGCACTGTTATGGCTGTTTCACAATATCAAATGGGCAGCTCGTTAGCCAGATATACAAATTCAGACATACATGACAATGCATAGAGAAGATGGTGTTATTCCATGCAAATCTATTCCACAATGCTCATTTTACTTGTCAACAGCATTCTAAAACTTGCCTGCTCCTGCAAACAAATGAGGTCCTGGGAATAGCTTTCCTGTCCTAAGCCATGTGTTCAAGCCTCCACCAACTGATTCAAAAACTCCAAAACCTAATAAGATGGAACCAGCATTGAAGTGCCTGTCCCTGAAGTTTCCTTTCAACAATTCTTTCCTCTCCTGAATTCACATGAAAGGGGGGGAAAATGCTTCACTATCGAGGCAATATAGTATTTGCAATAATTAGAATGTGCAAATAGCCTAGCTCACACCTTTTGACTGGAAAAAAAAAATGCACATAGACTAGCTAGTTGAAAAACCTCTATAATATGATCCATATGTATATGGGAAAGTATATTTGATATTTTAGTAGAAGTTGTTAGGTAATGAAGTCCATGCAAACCAACATATGAGAATGCTTCAGCGTGCGCTTAGGGATTGGCAAAGATGGCTGGTGATAGTAGAATACAAATTGGCCAATTCTCTCAAGATTCATGGGAAAGAACAAATATCATTGAATCTACTAATTGGGAGTTCAGTTCACCTTGGACCTTCCCGGGATACTTCAACAATGACAGGTGGAAAAGGCTGTGCAATCACAATGCATTCTAAAAATGCAAAATGTTTCTCTCAAAGTGGGTATTAAGAAGATTTTGGGTACCTACCTCATAATACCTCTTTTTCATATTCAAATGTCATTTTAGCAATAAATTTTTATTTATTTAAAATAAGTATCATTTTAGATTTTCAATGAAAAAAATAAACTATTTTCTTCTAGTCACCCTTGTTAGAGGCAATGGCAAACAGACAGTATTTTTTCTATTGTTGCTGTCATTTCCAATGTCCTACATCAGTGGGGTACTTGGTTTTTAAGCAGCTTATATTTCCCCTCTTGTCAAATGTTTGAGTTGAAAGCTAGGGTTGTTTTGTTGGCGCCTTAGCCTAGATTATACAACCACACACGCGCGTACCTACCCGTTCTAGGCTGGGTAGGGTCTATGATTGGACATGGCCTCCCTTTTTCTACCATTCTGTTTTGAATATTTTTTAAACAGATCCCCTTCTATTGAGATTTTCCAGAATATATTGAACGCTTCAAAACTGTTCCCAACATGTGAGGTGTGGGAGCTGGTCTTCAAGTGTTCGTGTTCCTTTCTCTTATTTTTCTACTGTGATTTTCTTTATTTACGGGGGGCTTTAGTCTTTTTCTTTAAAACTATTGAAACAATCTCTTCCTCTGTTCCATGCTCTCTTTATCAATTTACATAAAAAATTTGGGCAAAGTTCTACATTTTCCAGAGTTTTCATTATTAGCACAAGAATGGAGGTTAGTTGTTTTAACCTTGCAGTAAGCCAGCACATCCGATTCGCAATGCAGTTGAGCCTTATTTGGCTTCAGGGCAGTGAAACTATTCACAGCACAACAGTATGATAAATTTGTTTTTGCTGATCTACATTTAGGTTTTCTTCTGTTGCGTATACTGCTATATTACCAACAGTCTGAAGTGAAATAATCATATACGCAGTGCTTTTGTTTGATTTTTTGTTCAACCCAATTGTTGTTCCGTTTGTTACCGCTGTGATTGGGTTTTTTCCATTCGGTCTTGCTGGTATTCTGCTTTACGTTTATTGCTGATCATTTTCTGGTATTGTTGTTTGAAATTGCCAGTCTTAGGTTCTATCATTTTTTGTGATTTCAGACTGCTGTATTCTACTATAGCCAATTCCAGTGGTTGATTTGTATGGTTGTCAACTATTGTATTCAATCATTTGCTGGGTTAGGTCTGTTTGGTGATTTATTGAATTTGACATATTGTGTCCACTGCAATTTTCTGAATTGGAAATTGCAGTTCGGTGTTTCTGTTGCCAATTATTATTCCGTTCAAGTGCTGTGGTATGCACAGAATTTTTGTAATCTGTGTTAGGCTTTGAGTTGTGTCTCTCTAAAATCAAGTGCTTTGCTCAGTGCTTCACTGCACTGAAAAGAAAAAGGAACAAAATTGTGGTGCCTGCTGCAGCTAGATTGATTTGCGGCTATTCAGGGAATACTTATTTGATAATTACAGCATGGTTCTTGAATCTTGTGACCTTTTGCCTGCTGTTGAGTTTGGTTGCTCTTTGTGGTTGCAGTTCTGTTGTTGCCAAGTGTTATGGTTATTAAGTTTGTTATGGTTACTACAACTGCACCTGCTCCTCAAGCAACGTAGCTAAGAAGGATAAAATAGTAGCTGTTGTGGTAGAGTTGAACATGGCAGATATCAAGGCAAATTTTATTCTAAACACGAGTGCTTCATAGCACTGGGGTGCAAATAGAGAGTTGTTCCACAAGTTAGAAGATGCAACTGTATAAGAATGAGCACATGGGAAATTCTGCCACTGCAGGCACACTTGGAAAAGGAAAGGTATTCCTTAAACTCACTTATCAAAATAAATTATTTTTTAAGTGATGTGTCAGTGTTATATGCTCCCTCCTTGGTTCAGATAGCTCACTTAACTGGACTGAAATTAGCATTTGAGGCTGATAAAGCAATAATAACCAACAATGGGGAATTCGTAGAGAAAAGAAATTTACCTAATGGTCTAATTGTATCGAACACTACTCCAGCTGCTTTAGATAAAATTGCTTTTGTTGGTTGTTCCTTTATTGCTGAGTTTGTAAGTGTATGGCTTGGCAGGCTAAGGCATGTGAATGTTGCTTCCATTAACAAACTAAATAATTTGAGAATGATTAATGTGGTTGACACTCGATAAATGTCCTATTTGTATGAAAGATAAATTTGCTAAGAAGCCATTTAAACATATCACGAGCATATCAAATGAGTTGCTTGAATTGGTACATACAAAGTTAGTTGATATTAAGAATATTGTTACTATAGGAGGTAAATGATATTATGTGTCTTTCATTGATAATTATTCGAGATATATCAAAATTTACCTCAAAGACAAGATTGAGAAAATATTCTTAAAAGATACAGTAGAAGTTGAAAACCAATTGGACCATAAGATCAAGAAACTTAAGTCTGATAAGGGTGGTGAATATTGCACTAGTTTTCGTAAATAATTCTGTGAAAGTAATGGGAGAATCATGAGACTAATGCCCCTTATTGTCCCCAACAAAATGGCATAGCTAAAAGGAAAAATTTATCATTGAAAAAATATAATGAATGTTATGCTATTGAGTTTTGGTACGTATGTATGACAAAAAATTTTTTTGGGGGGGGGGGGGGCTATTTTATTTGCATGTTATATTATAAATTGTGCCCCTTTTAAAAATTTACACAAAACACCCTATGAGCTATGAAAATGTTTTGAACCTAATTTGACAATTTTAAAAGTGTGGGGGGTTCTAGGTAGGATTAGCTTGCCAAATTTCAAGAGAATTAGTGTGGGAACCAAAACTTTTGATTGTGCATTTAATGGATATGCACAGAACAGGGTTGCATATAGATTCTTGTCTTGAGTGATACCTCTATTTGTGAATCTAGAAATGTAATTTTTTTTAAGAATATATTCCCTTTAAGAAAAGTTGTTGATGATTCTATTAGTTCTTCTAATTCTTCTTCTTATAAATAATAATGAGTTAGAATCCATTTTGTTTAATTTTACATGGGATTACCAATTAGATGCAAATGGGTCTTTAAAAAGAAATTGAGGACTTATGAAACCATAAATAAGTTTAAGGATAGATTGGTAGCCGTAAACTACAAGTAAAAGAAAGATGTCAACATTTTTTATACTTATTCTACAATGACTAAAAATGCCACTATACGTACTAGGGTCACCTTAGCTATTATCCATGCAGAACATCTAGGGGTGGCAATCGGGTCAGGTCGGTCGGGTTTGGGTCGGGTCATTTTGGGTCATTTGACTTTTGCGGGTCGGTTGTGGATCGAGTCAGGTCATTTCAGGTTTGGGTCATTGTCTTGTTTGGGTCGGGTCGGGTTATTTTGGGTTAATTTATCAGGTCGGGTCGGGTTCTGGTCATTTCGGGTTAACTTGATTGGTAGGGTCGGGTTGGTTTCGAGTCCTTTTCTGATTCACATGACTAGGTGGCTTCTGCCCGTTTGGGTCATTCGTACAATATGACGGGTTGGTCTCGTTGGATTCGAGTTGTTTCGGGTTAACTTGATGGGTTAGGTCATTTCGTACAATTTGACAGGTTAGATTTGAGTAGTTACGAATTAACTTGATGGGTCAGGTCAGGTCGAGTTTTGACGTGTTGAATCAAATTCGAGTCTGGGTAATTATCATTTATTATATTGTAAATATTAGAGACAATTATAAGATTACTATTGCAGATAAATGAAGTAAGAATATTAGATGTGCTTTATTTTCACAAGTAAATATATTTATAAATTTTAATAATAAAAAACATTGCATGACTGAATCTAAAAAAGATATTTATCATTTATTCTTATTTATTTGATTACTTAAAAAAAAGATAATTTTATAAAATAAAGGTTAGCATAAGCATGAATATACAATATATAATTATCATTTATTCCATTGTAAATATTAGAGACAATCATAAGATTACTAGTACAGATAAATGAAATAAGAATATTATATGTGCTTTATTTTTACAAAGGTAAATAATAAAGATATTTATAAGTTTTAACAATATTATATTTGATTACTTAAAATATTTATAAATTTTATTTGTTAAGGAAGATGTTGGAAAATTTTAGTAGATATTGTCATTTGTCAAGTCAAATAAGTTTGCTAATACATAAAATATTTCATTTTATTTTATATAAAAACATGGAGTATTGATCAAAATGATTCGAACAACATATTGATACTTGTTAGTTGTTAATTTGTTATACATGTCATGGATGATGGAATTAGAGAAAAAAATGTTATTTTACATCGTAAGTAATAACATATAATATAATAAATCAATAATTATGTGTATAAGTTCATTTGAAATTATAGGACATGTGTATGTTGACAAGTTACGAAGTTATAAAAGTAGTTAGGCAAAGAAGATAAAAGATATTAAAAAATTATCTAATATACCCCTTTACCACCAAAATTTCTCCAACTCATTAACATAATTTTGATTTCATATAAGCATGTAATCAAAAATATGTTCTTAATTGTCACTTGCTTATTAAATTATTATTATGACTTCTTAATGTTGTATTTTTGTGTAGAAAAGTTTATTAGGATATCTTTAATAAGTAAGAACAACTAGGGTAAAAGTATGAAAAATAAGTACAATTTATAAAATACTATATTTTTAAAAGCTTTAAATGAATAATAAAATATGTATATTTTTTTATTATTATAATAGATTTTGATGTTTAGTCGGGTGAATGTCGAGTAGGATCAAGTGAATGTCAGGTCCGGTTGAGTCAAAGGTGGGTCGGGTTAATGTCGGGTCAGGTCGCTCGGGTCGGATCGGGTTAATTTTTATCGGGTTAATGTCGGATTAGGTTTGAGTCGGGTCGAGTTGCTAAACTTTTCGAGTCTTATCAGGTTCGGTTTCTCCTGGGTCGGGTCGGGTCAACTTTTGTCAGCTCTAAGAACATCATATGGATGTGAAAAAAACCTTTTTGAAAGGTGAATTAAGAAAGGAAGTTTATGCCGTGCAATGTGAGGGTTGTGTGATTTAGGTTTAGAGGAACAAAGTGTATAGATTGGGAAAGTTTCTATATAGCCATAAAAATGCTCCTATGATATGAAAAGTTTCACCAACTTCAGTGAGCAATAGTTATGTTGTGAATACATCTGATTCTTATATTTACTTCAAGATGTTTGGACATGAATGTGTGATTATATGTCTATATGTGAATGACATGTTAATTATTCGCACTAATATGATTTTGATCAATGAGACCAAGTTATTTATGTCTTCTCATTTTGATATGAAGGATTTAGGTGAAACATATGTGATTATTGGAATTAAAATGAGGAAATCTAACAATTATCTTTCAATATTCTAAAAAGGTTTTATAGTTTTAATAAAACTCCTGTAAGAACCTTAATATGTAACTAAAAAAAATAAGGTTATAGTGTTTCACAAGTTGAGTATGCTAAAATCATAGGAAGTATTATGTTCCTCGTGAATTATACTAGGTATAATATAACTTATGCAGTGAGTAGACTGAACAGGTATATTTACAACCCAAGTAGTGATCATTAAATTGTCTTTTTGTCATTTGCTTAGACATCTAAGGGTACTAACAATTGGTGTTTGTATTTTTGTAAGTTTTCTATTGTTTTAGAGGGATTTGTATATGCGAACTAGGCTTTTAATAATGATGAGAATAATTCCACAAATAGTTTTGTGTTTACCCAAGAAGGAAGAGTTGTATCACAGAAGTTTGCTAAGTAGGCATATATAGCTCATTCCACTATGGAATCGAAATTCATTGCACTTAAGTTAGCTAGTCAAAAGGCAGAGTGGTTGAGGAACATGTTGGCAGACGTATCTCTATGGAGGAAATCTTATGTGTCAGTTTCCTTGCACCGTAGGCAACAATCAATGTTGCCAAAAACGGAATATATAATGGTAAGAGGTAACACATTTATGTGAGACATAGTTTTGGGAGACAATTATTAACAGTATGATCTCCTTAGATTTTATCAAATCAAAGAAAAATCTAACACTCTTACAAATGGCCTAATGAAGAGAGTCATCCTCAAGTCATCGAGGATGATGGGGCTTAAGCATTTGAGTTGAAAAACGTATAGTGGATACCACTAGTGGTTATATGAAGCCTCATGATTACTTTTGTGAACTACATTTCCCATCCCTAAAGCATGTGGTAGTGTATTGTGGACGGGTTGAGCTTTAGACTCCTAATGAGTTTATGGCCCTATTCTAAAATAGTCCTAGTGAGACTGACTTGATAAACTCACTGTTTGATGCATATAAGGTTAAGCATATTTATGTTCTTAATGAATCCATAGCCTTATAAGATGATTGTGAGATGCACCAAATGGATTTACCTAGCTAAGTGTGAAGGTAAGATTGTCTTTCTAGAGCACTCTTAAATACCTAAGGTGTACGCATGAACATTAATAGCATTTATTTCTTTGCTATAGATTATGCAGATTCTAAGGGGACATGCATTGTGAGGTCTCAATTAAAGTCTAGGCAGTTCAAGATTCGTTTACTCCTTGGACGCAATTGTTATCTTACTTTACTATGCATTAATTCAATTATCGTGACATAATACTTAAGTGATTCTTCTTCTTTACCTATATCTTTTTTTGCTTTCCTTCCTGTTTTACCATTAGAGGGCGATTATTGAGGTAATGGCAAATAGACGATACTTTTTTGCTTTTGCTGCCATCCAATGTCCCACATTAATTGGATTTTAAGCAGTTTACATTTCTCCTCCTTCTGTGGAATGTATGAGTTGAAAGCTTGGGTTGCTTTATTGGTGCCTTGGTCTGGATTATACACCACACACACGCTTTCCACTCACCTATTGTATCCAAGCTAGATGTGGTCTATGATTGGGCTCAAATCTCCTTTTCTACCAAACTATTTTGAATATTTGCAACCAATTTTTCTTGTTGCAATGTTCCAAAAGATTTTGAATGCTTCAAAACTGTTCCCATTATGTAAGGTGAGGGAGCTAATCTTCAAGTGTTAGTGTCATTATCTCATCTTTATCTAATGTGATTTTCTTGATTTAAGGTTAAGGGGGCTTCAGCCTTTTCTTAAAACTATCAAAAAAATCTCTTCCTCTTTTCCAAGCTTTCTCTTTGTTGATTTACACAAAAAATGTGGGCAAAGTTCTTCATTTTCTAGGGTCTTCATTACTGAGAGCATAAGAACAAAGGCTGGTTATATTAACCTTGTGCACACCTGATTTTCACTGTGGCCGTGTTGTATTTCACTTCACAGTATTGAAGATATTCACGACACAACAACAATCCAATAAGCTTGTTTTCTCTACTCTACATTACGGTTGTCTTTTGTTGCTTAAACTGCTATACTCCCTTTGTTTTACAATAGAAGACTTATAATTTTTTCATTTTTATTTCATAATACAAGTTTTACTCCAAGTTCCAATAAATATTTATTGTTATATTTCTTAATTTACACTCTTTTAATTCATTAATTTATTCCATAACAATTACATTGCTCAAATTCCAATATGGACATTTTAGTTAATTTGAGTACCATTTATCCTAAGATTTAATACTTCTAAATATGTGTGCTAAAAATTATAGGCCATATATTTTGAAACGGAGGGTGTATTACCAGCAACCTCTACTCATCAAATGCTTTCTACTATAAACATTATTTAATAAGGTTTATTTAATAGAGATATAATTGACAATTCGCATGTTTTTTTAGAAAGATTGCAAACGTCTAAAATGACACTAACTTAAAATTGGAGTTGGCACTAAAAATGAAAATTGCCAAGTGATACCAAATCTTTTATCAAGATACATTACCTTAAAATCAGCAATGAGAGCAAAGGTGATGCAACTCCAGTAATTGTTTTATCAAGGCTCCTAACTAGATCTAGGAAATAACCAGAGGACAACGAACCATATCTTAATCCATTGAAGTTACGCATTAAAAAGGATATAATGCTTGTTAATTTCACCTGAGTGAGTTGCTGAATTTTGGTTTCAACAGGGTTTGGTGGAACATCAGCAGCTGGAGTCCCTCCTGGGGTAACAGGAACAGGCTTAACTTGCTTCTTGAGCTCACTAATTTCATTCTGAGTAACCCTCACTCGTCGCCATTGCCAACCTAAATATCCAGCCCACAATGTGTAGACGAATAGACCGCCCATCACGGCCGGGTGTATCAGAGCCACTGTCCTGCCCTCCAAGATCCCAAATTCTCCACCAACAGCCAATGCATCCTATATACAATAGCAAAAGAACATCATAAATCGATTATAAGAATGAATTCAACTTCTAGGAAAATACTTAATTTCACTACTGGAAAATAAAATTGCCTTTCCGTCGAGGAATAATGGAAGTGTGACTGCAGCAAGGGGTATAGATGCAGATTTTAGCTGGCGGAGAGTTTCTTTGAATTCCTTTCGGAGATTACGCGGATCAGTGCATATACTCGTACTCTTTGAGTTGGAGCGAATATTATTGAGGTTCAATTTGGGGCGACTATCATTCAGGTTTGATTTAGGATAATAACTTTCATGGGGAAGAGTTGGTGATTTCAAAACGCAGAGTGTGGTCGCCATGAGTTTTTATCCGACAACTGCAGCAGAGCCGTAGCAGGAGGAGGGCACTGGAAAGAGAAAGGGTGATGAGTTGATAAGAATTAAGAAGCTAAGAATTATACCTATTGTATACTTTTAAAAACTATTCTATATTTTTATTTGTTTATCCTTATTAATTATACATATCAATCACATTCCTACAATTATTAATATTAGTTATTAAAAATAATTATTAATTTTATTATTCATATTCATAACTGATATTATTGTAGAAAAATATTATTTATTAATTATTATTGATTATTCATATTAATAATTAATAATCATGAATATTATTAAAAATAATTATTATAACCTGATTCCTATTAATTATTCGTTATCATTTTTCATTATTAATTATTAATATTTATTATTATTATTACTATTAATTATCAATATGCATAATTATTATAATGAACTATTAATATTATGAATAATTATTATTTCTTCATATTATTTAACCATAGTTAGTAATAATAATTCATAATGATTATTAATAATTAACATGAAAATTTGATAATTATTAATATGAATTATTCATTATGAATATTATTAATATTAATAATTATTTATTATTCGTTGTCAATGTTGAATATTAATAGTTATTTAGTTTTAACATTAATTGTAAATTATTATTATTATTATTATTATTATTATTGATAAATCAATATGAATTGTTAATCTTGCTAATATTCATTAATTATTATTATTATTATATATTAATATTAATTATTATTCTTAATTATAATTATGAATTATCAATATTCATTAATTCTTCAAAATTGATTATTATCATTAATATTATTTTTAATAATTATTATTTATTAAAAATAATTATTATTAATTTTTAATATTTAAAATTTATGAATAATTATTATTATTAATTAACAATATAATTATTAATATGAATTATTGATAATTAATCATTATTAATAATGAATAATTTTTAATTTTTAATATTTTTTATAAATTCTCATTATTCATTATTAATAATATTAACCTTTCATATTATTAATATTAATTATTACTTATTATTATTATTTATAAATAATAATTATTATTATTATTACTTATTGATATTAATTATTTATTAATATTCATCATTATTATTAATGATTCATATTAATTGTTGATATTATTAAAAATTAATTATTTTTTATTATTAATAACATTAATGTTGGATATTAGCATCTATTAACATTAAATATTAATATTAATATTATTTATTAGTAATATAATTATTACTATATTATTATGAATAATTTTAATAATTATTGTTTTTGTTATCAATTCTTAATAATATGAATATTAATTGTTAATATAAAATATTAATATGAATATTATTTATTATTAATATAATTATTATTATTATTATTATTATTAATTTTAATAATTATTGTTTTTGTTATCAATTATTAATATTATTAATATAAAATATTAATATGAATATTATTTATTAATAATGTAATTAGTATTATATTATTATTATTAATGTTAGTAACTATTTATTTCCTTATTAAGTATCAATAATGTTTATATTAATTATTATTTAGAAATATTAAATACTATTGTTATGCTTTATTATTAATTAATTAATTAATTAATTAATATATCTCATTAAAATTAAACTTATAAAAAATGAAAATTATTTTAAAAATACTTTATTAGAATAAAGAATATAAAAGCTTATTGATATACATCAATTTATTTAAAATTAAATTAGCTGGCAAACAACATTATCACTTAAACAACTTTTATATATAAATAATATGTATATATCATATTCTAGTATGGTTGGTTATGTAAGGTAAATTCCCCATTGAGAAGAGGTTGGTGACACTTGGTATGTGCTTGAGTGCAGGTTGTGTTTTGGTGATGATTCCTTGAAGTCATTAGAGCATCATTTTATGCAATGTTTATTTTCACCCAACATGTAATTCGTGTAGCTACGAGTAGAAGAGATGCTATGATAAATTGGATTGTCGAGACTCGTGCTTTAGTGTCTAGCACTAGGGTTGTACACTAGGCTAAATTTGGATTAGATCGAAAACCCTACTTTATGTAAATTACAACCAGGAACTCGGATCGAGTTGAAAACGAGCTGCGTCCAAACCCAGAACGTAAAATAGGTCAAATTTGGGATGACCCTGTTTCAACCATGTTTTTATATTTACCCTATTTTCAACCTGGTTTAGCAATTAACCCTATTTCGATCCTATTTTAAAAATGACCCTATTTTGAATCTATTTTAAAATTGTCCCTATTTAAACCCTTGTATACCCGGTTTTGAAACTAACCTTGCTTTGACCCAGTTTTAATCATCTCACACACATAAATCTTTTATTTGTCCATAATAATGTCATCCAAATAGAAATAACTAAATTTTGAAAACATGAGAAGAGGAAAACAAAGAAAATATAATATAGTTACACAAACTATGGAGGATGAGAATAAAACCACAATGTCTTCCAAATAGAAATAACAATCTTTTACATAAAAGTTAATACAACGTCTTCATACTTTAACACCATCATTTATTTCAAGTAACATATACCACATTGGCCTCCACATTAATTTTGTTTTCCACATCTATTCAAATTTAAATATAAATAAATCAGTAGTTAGTAATAATGTTATATTAATTATAATTGATAAAAGATTAAATGGTATAAAATAAAACTAACTTAATAAAATAAAGTAAAAGAAAATAAAGCTCAATTAATTATTACCTTTTTTTATTTCCTCTAACTCTTCCAAAGTATGCTCTACATCAACTATTTCCCTTATATTTTTTGCTCGAATCCAATCTTGAGAACATATGAGAGCTTGTACGGTTTGAATTCACACGAAAAATAGCATAATAATAATAATAATAATAATAATAATAATAATAATAATAATAATAATAAGCAAGTAAATAAAATGCAACTGCATTATTAGATTAAATACATAAATGTATTAATATAAATAAAACATCACCTTTGGTGTTAGAGAGCTCCTAAATTGATCCAAGTGAAGACCACCTACACTAAACGTAGATTCCGATGCAATTGTAGATATCGGTACAGCAAGAATATCACGTATCATACGTGAAAGGATCGGATATCCAAGACTCTTTATTTTCCACCACATCAAGACATCTTTTTCTTCATGTCGTGCCTTTTTCTCTTCTAAAAACCTCTTAAGCTCTGTAATACTAAAATATACTCCATCCATCCTCATCACTTTGACACACTTTTTTTAATAGCATCAACACTATCCTTACTTGTAGGAGGATCAAAACTTGGCCCAGAACTTTCATCAACTATAAATGAATCATACTTCCTTCCGTAATCATCAAATAAATCAACAAAAAATTTCTTAATTTTTCCAGCCAACCTCTCCCCTAATTCTTCACCATACATCCTATAGAGATTAATATTTAATCCTAAAAACCTCATATTTGGATCTAACATGATATCAACATGTTCATCTTCTCTATGTCACCCCAATACTTGTCAAACTTAACTTTCATTTGAAGTGTCATGTTTCTAAAGTCATCATTTACATCCATGATCCATTGATTCAACAACTCAAACATACAAACAATATCAAAGAAAATAAGATTACTGGTCACATATAATAAACTAGAAACCTTAATAGTCAAGTTATAAAACTCCTCTAAGAAAACAACAAGGTGCTCAATTTTATCCCAATTGTCATTAGGGAGGGGCCCAACAACATCAACATCATGTATCAACTCTATAGGGATCTCTATCCTACTAAAAACATCCCTAAATTTCACACCGGTAGCCAACAGAAGATAGGTAGAAATCCACCTAGTAGGTACATCAAGACACAAAGAATCTTTGCACTCAATCTTACACTTTTTCAACATGTTGTTTAAAAAAAATCAATCTAGAAGGAAAATTTCTAATATACTTAATAACTTTCCTAATCCTTTATACCATCCCATATAATCAGCTCGATTATGTGTGCAGCACATCTCATGTGTAAGTATTTACCATCACCAATGCCACCATCTTTTTTCACCATATCACTACAATTTTTATGAATTGTGCCAACATAAATTTAGTCACAGATTTTTTTTTCCCTGTTGGCAAAAGTTACTAATACCAATAGATATTTTTTTGTAGGACATGAAGAAAGTTTTCCCTATATAAAATTTTTATCTATTGATAATAGTATGTTATGCCAACAGATCTTTTGCATAATTTTATATCTGTAGGTATTAGTAACATTATACCAACAAAACTAATACCCACTCATATATCTGTTGGTATTAGTATATAAAGAAAATAAATGTTTCAACTATTGTTATATCTCGTGGCACAGTAGATATTCATTCCTCTTACACATGAAATACTAATAATATAATATATAACCATATTTATAATTATTGTTAATATTATTATAACATAACTATGATAATTAAAATAATAATTATTATTCTTAAAATAATAAAAGTTATCATTATAATAATAATAATAATTAATAATTATAGTAACTATCATTATTATATGAATTATAATAATAAATATTATAATAAAGGTAATAAGTAGTCAAGTCAGCCTTCGAATGACCTATATGATGGGGGTTTTGCTACTTGATCAACGCGATGAGGGTCTGGGCGGCGGTGTACCCGTGGTTGTTAGATCTTGTTGAGCCTAATATTATTATAGTTATTTATATAATTATTGTAATACCTCGTATTTTTTAAATTTAATTTCTTTAAACTTAATGATTTTATTAATAAAACTTGATGAAAATATTTAATTATTTTATCTATGATTGATTTTATAGTTTTCTTGATGATTTCAAATTCTTATCGGAATTTATTTAATCATTTGTTGTTATGGATTATTTTAGAAAAATTCATTCACAATTATGACATTTATTAAATTCATATGATCTCTGTTTCTATTTAAAAATATATTTCCATTTACGAAAAATTATTTAAATTCTTTACAGTTCCTTAGAATTTGATTTATATATTATTTTGTATTTTATTTCTTTATCCACAAGCTATATGATTTTTATTTAAAATATATTTCCAATTTCATTATTTGTTTTTATTTTAATATTTTAAATTTATTTTCAATTATAACTTCGTTGTGTGATTACAACTTTGTTATAAAGTTATATTTTATTAGCAAAAATAAATTATTTTTTATTATAAAAACTCTTTAAAGTAGTAAAATAATTTTAATGATTTATTTGTAACAAATATTTCCTTCTTTAAATTTATTTATTTTATGAGGTTGATAAGATTTTTTTTTAATTTAAAATTAAAGGTTTCTACAATTTAATTATGATTTTATTTCTGGAATTATTTTTCTTCCATTTTTTTCCATTTTGTTTAGCGAATGACGTTTTCAAAATTATGTTGAATTATTTATAGTTGCTCGAATTTTATAGAATTAATTTTCTGATGTATTTTCAGTTTTATTTTGAAATTGTATTCTATTTTATTAAGTGTTACAATTTATTTTAAATCAGATCATTTAATCGGATAATTTTTTATTTTTTCAAAAAGCTAGTTATACAATTTTTTATGATAGTATTTCAGTTAAAATTTGAATTAATTAAAATTTTCTTTTACCTATCTTATTTTTTGATATTTATTTTGTTTTAGTTGTTTTATATATGTATTCTTTAACAAAAAAAAACCATTCGAACGCCTCCATATTTCCTTTCCCTCTTCTCTTTCTTTTCCCATCCCTTATGTGATTTTGTCCCATTCAACCTTCGGCGCCTTGCGTCCTGACCCCTTGCTGTAATACCCCATATTTTTTAAATATAATTGTATTAAATTTAATGATTTTATTAGTGTAATTTGATGTAAATATTTAATTATTTTAATTTTGATTCATTTTATGGATTTATCGACATTTTTGACTTGATATTTGAATTTAATTGATCATTGTCGTTGCGGATCATTCTAAATAAATTCATTCATGACCATGATTTTATTATATTCATATGATTTTGATTTTCAGTTAAAAATATGTATTTCCATTCTCTCTTATATTTTGGTTTTTAATATTTTAGATTTGTTTTCGATTATAACTTCAGCGTGTGATTACGACTCTATTTTGGAAGTTATATTTCGTTAATGAAATATATTATTTAAATTACAAAATTTTTGTTTAAAATAGTCAAATTTATTTTAATAATTTTATCCGTAGAAAATATTTCCAATGGTTATTTTAATAATTCATTTCCGAGGTCATTAAGATCTTCTGAAAGTTTTAAATTAAAACAATTTTTGGAGCTTATTTATAAATTTTTTTTCCGAAATTAATTTTCTTCCGTTTTACCCTTTTTTGTTTGCGAAAAACCAGTTTCGAAAATTATTTAAATTAGTCTTGGTTTATTATAATTTGGTTTAAATATTTTCTTATATGCTTTTAAATATTATTTCAAGGTCTTATAATGTTTTTCCATAAATAATATAGATATTTATGTTCGTTAGTAAATTCTTCTGAAAATACTTCTAAAATTATTTATATAGCTCTTATATCAATTTTAAGCCTTCGGATCATTTAGAAATAATTTTTTGTTAAATAAACTTTAGATAAAATTTTCCAACAATATTTTTAGATACTTAGTATTTATTTATATGTGTATTTATAAATAAATAAAAAAAAAAGAGTCTGACTAGTCCCTTCTCCCCTCTTCCTTTTTCCTTTTCTCTCTTCTCCTCCCACTTATCTTTTCCTCTTTCTCGTCGGGTGTCCTGCTACATTAAAACCCAGCCCGAACCTACCTCCTCCCAACTCCTCCATTGTCAACCGCCAATCAACCTCCAGCCCGTTGCCACTAGCGATGCCGCAGAAGAAGCCATCGCAGCAGCAGCCGCGAGAAGCAGCGATGAGCTGTGCGGGTTGTGCTACCGTCCAGTCACGGCAAGCACCGGTCGACCTTCAGTGAAGCTTCTCCGGCCTCCACTTGTCCCAATTTGCTAATCTTGTTTGGTATAAATTTCTGAAAACCCTAACCTTTGATTTAATTAATTGAGTATGAATTATCTTATGATAAGCTAAATTGATTGTTTGATTATGTATATATGTGTTATAAGATTGATTTGGACAGGTTAATTGTATGGTTTATGTTCGGATTTTGGAAAATCAGAATTTTGGTCTGGTTATGCCCGAATTTTTCAGTTTCGTCCAATTAAGCTATTTTGGGTAAATTTATTTTATGTTTTGCTTTAAAATGTATATAATTTCATGTCAGAATCGTCAATTTGATAAATTTATGCAGAATTAATCGGAATTGACTTTCTAGGTCAAAATTTGTATGTGATAAAATTGGGTCACATAATTTAGTTGTTTCACTCAATTAATTTTATAATATTGTTTGAAATGTATTTAATTTCATATTGGATGTTTTGATCTTTAAAACCCATTTCCGAGCAACCTTGATCTAGTCACCACGAAGAGGTTGTGGCCTTACATGAATTGCAGGGACCTACATGTGAGTGGGAGTGTTGAGAAGTTAAAATCTACATGTAATTTATCATATATGAAAAAAAAATAGGATGACTTGTCATAAGTGTGTGGTTTTAGGATGAAAGTCCGGTGGAGCTTATAAGTTGTTAGACTCTTTTTTCACTTGGACCTACATAAAAGCCATTAAAGATTTTGTCAATATGCTCTTGCATTATCGGAAAATTAGAGACCTATGTGGAAACTGGCCAATGCTCGTAATCAAAGAGGCTACTTCATAGGCAATACTTTTGCATGCTTTGTCTACGCATCAATGCTTCCTATGGTTATGTTCTCTTTGTCTCATTTTTTTATTTGATTTGATTTGAAAAAAATTCAATGAACTATTATTATTCTTTTACTAATGTTAGTGTCAAAATTGATAGTTTTTTTATAACTACTATTACTATTGTTATCATTACTATCAGTATTATAATTATTATTAATTAACTCTGAGTGTCTTGATCACGTGGATGATCATATTCCTTTAATTGATTAAATGGCCATAGAGGTTCCATTGTTAAAGCAATTCCAACCTTGTTGTCATAATGATCGGTATACTATGATCAGAAGATCTTACATGGACTCTGCTTGTTGGGATTGCTAAGATAATTTTGGTGACTATCAGAGTTCCTTCATTAATGACATCATTTTGTGAGCTTTTCTGTAGCTTTGAGATATTGCATGCTCGTTGGGCTATGCTTGTAGCTCTTGGTGCTGTGTTTCCATAATTACTAAACCTCTATGGAGCATTTCAATTTGTTGAACCATTACGGTGGTGAGTTGGTTATTCAAAGCTTAAGGTAAGTATATCCACGTTCACTTCATCTATGCTTCTGCACCCTAAGTTGCTCTAATGTGATGTGAAGATTGATGTAAGTGTTGTCATATGAACAATTATATTTTTCAAGTTATCTTCAGTAAGTTAAATATTTAAGCATCCTGGTACTGATGATAGCAGTTGCAGTTGATGTAGTCCAACCTTTTGCTTTGTGGCTTAGACTTGTGGTGTTCAAATATAAGGGAAAAAATGATTATGTTTCATGGGTGCAGTTTCGATTATGAAGTAAATAAATTGCTAAACCTTAGAAATCTACAAGACTTTTGTTATTTGTGATTCCTTCTTTCCCTTCATTTCATCTTTCTAAGAATTTCCTTTTTCCTTGATCTGTCCTGCATCGCTTAGTGTCATACCACTAGTGTGTTGGCTAGGTGGATGTACCATTTTGTTTCATCTAAATCTTTCTTCACTTTTAACTCCATATGAGCAAGATATTGACCTCTTTTGGCACTGGAAGCAACTAACACCCTGCACTTTGTTGCTCTATCTCTAGTTTTCTTTTGACATGTCCATGCCACATCCTTTTTGTTGTTTTCATATATACTATTATGATTAATTATTACTGTGATATCATTTGACCTACTTCTATATGTTTATTCATTGAATGACATAAAGTCTAATAGATGGCCATGTTAAGAAATTAAAAATAGAAAGAACATTGACATTTATTAATGCCAACTAGTGCATGTATGTACAATTAGTTATCTAATTACATCATTTAGGTAAAGAAATTGAAGTATTGACAAGTGCCTAAGGGAAATTGTTAGACAAACTATTATATCAATTATATATAAGTTTAACTAGAGTACACCTAAAGGGAGGATTCATTCAGAATGTTTCTCTTTTTAGGTGATAAGTAGTCACATGTTGCCTTTCTTAGACTATATATTTGAACTAATGAACCTAAAAGCATAAGGTGTTGGGTTTGGCTTAATTAATGATTTTATACTTTCAACATTCTCACATGTTGCCTTTCTTAGACTAGGTATTTCAACTAATGAACCTACAAGCATAAGTTGTTGGGTTTGGCTTGATTAATGATTTTATATTTTCAACATTCTCACATCTTGCCTTTCTTAAACTATGTATTTGAACTAATGAACCTAAAAGCATAAGTTGTTGGGTTTGGCTTGATTAATGATTTTATACTTTCAACATTCTTTTGTAAGTGCATACTTTTTTTGGGTATAAGACATGGGCTTGCTTATCCCAGTTCTAGAAACCATATATCTTGGAATAGTATAAATGGGAGCTCTGAAGATTTAAACTTGTGGAATAGACCGACTCTACCATGTCAAAAGCCAAAAAGCTTAAATTGTAAGGCTTGAAGCTATTCATTGTTGTTCACCCTAGAAGATATCATTTTGTAATTAATATTTCCCAAACTAAAGTAACACATGAATATGAATCTTAGCATTGGTATAGTCTAGGTATAGGTCTAGATTTACACGCCATCACAACCCTCATATACAGTTGCAGTAGACTACCAAAAGACCTATAGAATATTGAGGTTTCAAACTTCTTATTTATGTTTCTAAGAGTATAATTTGTAAACATTGAAATCGGTTGATGATTGAAATATGCATGCCATGTGAAATCTGATTACCGAATCAAGGTTGCAAGCTTCATGGCTCTTACATTATTACATGTAAATAAAAACTCAAATTCCATTCAATTTTTAGTTTTCCTTTCTATTTTACCATTTTGTTATAAAGTTCTAAAACTATTGAGAATGCTTTTCCAGAATAATATAGATTAGAGAGCCATTTTAAGTTTTCTTCTGAATACTTAATTTTTCTTGCACTTGCTCTCCCTCTTAATTAAGGAATCTTATTATTTTTGAAAAAATTTTAAAACTCCCTTTATTTAGCTTTTGGGTATGAATTTATATTAATCTGATTAAGTTACTTGCATATTTTCTTAGGGAATACATCTTGATGATTATCAAAGAGAATGTTGAAGTCGTTGGAGGTGTTGAATAAGATGAGAATGAAGAGGATGATGTTTGATGTGTTAATATAGATGTCTTGTATGTCAGTGTATGTGACAAGTTGTATTTATAGTATTGTACCTACACGACTATATTATCACTTTGACAAATAAACTAAACACTGATGATTATGTATGGTGTACTTAATTGTATATAAAGATAAGTTGTTATTACAGGTAAATATTACAACAACAAGTATTATGGACATCATTATCGTTTTACGAATAGATAATATATATATATATATATATATATATATGTTAAAATATGTATAACCAATAATATATATTTGTTGGTAATAGTTTTAGCAATATATATGATTTTGTGGATAATACTTTTAGTCACAGATATTGTTTTGTGGATAATAATTTTAGTTACAGATATCGTTTTGTGGATAATACTTTTAGTCACAGATATTGTTTTGTGGGTAATAGTTTTAGTCACAGATATCGTTTTATAGTTAATACTTTTACTTACAGATATAATTGTGGGTATAAGTTTTACCAACAGATAAATATCTGGTAGCATTATCAATTATTCCTAACAGATCATACTTTTCTGTGGGCAAAACTTTTAAATACAGAGTTTTTACCCACAATTTTGTGACAGAAAAATATAAGTTGGTAAAACTTTTGCCAATAGAAAAATGGTTTTTGCCAACAGATAATGCCCTGTTGGTATAAGTGAATTATTTTGTAGTGTTTTTCAAATAAACACAAGCAACATCGTTAGAACATACATTATCTATGGTGATAGTAAATAATTTTTCCTTCAAACCCCAAAAAGTTAGACAATCTTAAATTGCCTTACCAACCGCTTTTCCTTTATGACTAGATATATGACAAAAATTCAGAATTCTTTTTGTAGCCTCCACTGATCATCTATGAAATGACAAGTTAGACACATATAATTAATTCTCTAATTAGAATTCCATGTATTAGTATCCATCGAAACTCTATTATATGATGTACTAAGCAAATATTTCAATATCATCTTTTCACTAAGATATAGCTTATATATATCGCATGTAATAGTAGTGTGTGAAGGCATATGAAATTGAGGACAAGCAATAGACATTAATTTTCTAAAACTCCTCTTTTCCACGAAACTAAAAGGCAATTCATCAACAATAATCATTTCCCCCATAGCTTCTCTAAGTTCATCTAGATCAATAGTCTTATACCTCAAAGTAGTATCCTCTTACATATCATCACGAACAACAACGTTAAAGCATAGATGAGATTGCTTACCTTTTACCTTGTTCTTATTTTAAGAATTATTTACACGCCTTTCTACATGTCTTTTAAAATTTTTTGTGCCATTCTTATTGGTATCTGTTGAAAAAGTTGTCGGACAATACTTACATTCTACCCTTGGTAGGTGTTTCTCATCCATATATCCCCAAAAGTGATCCTAATAAGCACCTCTCTTTCTATCTTTTCTTTTCACATATTGATGGCCTTTTGTTTGCTTCTTAGGTCTAAAATCTGTTGCCTCAACATCAAGTAAATCAAAGTATTTCTCTACCTCCATATCTGGAGTGGAAGCATAATCAATTATTATAGGAGGATCGGTGGATTCAGATGCCAAACATTACCTTTTGGATATGATATCGGAGCTCAACATCTAAAAGAAAATAAAAAGAACAATTGTTAGTATAAAAATATCATATAACATATAGTAAATACTAAATAGTTTCTACATTTCAAAAGAAAGGGAAGTGAGTCCTAAGCTTTTAATTTACATTACATGAAAGTTGAGTTAATGAATCCGTGGCTTAATAATTTTATAGCTATCACCAATCACCAACCAAAAAAAATAAAAATTCAAATGTATAACAGTATAAGAATTAAAATAAAGAACAAAAGAAGAAACAAAGGGAAACAATCAAAATAAGAAAAACTGTACACTATTACACTAATAATCAAAATACATTTTATAAATTAGTGGACGATACATGACACCATTGAAAACTGTTTGTTTGGACTGGGTAAATTTATAGTGCGATGTTCGTGAAAATTTACTTAATGATATTTATAATTTTTTTAACAATTAGATATATGATGAACAAGTAATATATGATAATAACTATTAACAAATAACAATACATAACATCTTAATATTTACCCAAATTTAAGAAAAAATTTAACGATCGACCGATCTGACTTAAAATTTAACGATCCGAATTGAATTAGGACTTGTAGGCAAATGATCAATAAACAATTAGCTAAGACCTACAAGCATGGCAAATGATCAACAAATAACAAATATCAGTAGATTTAAGAGTCTAGCAAGTAATAATTAGCAAATATCAGATTTAGATCTAGCCATATAGGTATTCAACACAACAATTAGCATTCAACAACATTCATGATTCAACAATCAACACAAGTTACACAATAATCAGCAGCATTCAACAATCAACACAACAATCAGCAACATTCAACAACCAATGCAAGTTACACAACAATCAATAACATTCAATAATCAACAGTTCAACACAACAATCAACACTTAGCACAGTAGTAGTACAACACAGTAGATTACTAGATTCAGGCAGCATATCAATAATGAAGATATAAGGCTCGGTGAGTGTAACACCCCCAAAATTCACTCTTGAAAAAAAATTTTTTTTTTGAAAGAATAAAGCGGAAGCTAGAAGAGAATTTGGGGAATATTACCGCCACATCTAACACAAGATAGATGTCCACCATCTATCTCATGCTAGATGCAAGGCTAAAACCTGTCAAAAAATTTTTCAAACATCTATGTCGTAAAGATAAACTCCCATAAGGAGATATCCATAGGTAGATGGCAAGTGAATAAATTCACTAAATAAAATCATCTCTGAATTGATCAACGGAACTTGTGAAATAAATCTGAATTTTAAAAGCTTATCAGAGTACGAGAAATTGAAAGTTAATTATAATACCCTTGAAATTTTAAATACAACTCTCGAAACTTCCAAAAACAAATACAGTTAAACAAGACAAATCTCGATAGATCAAATTCCGGATTGTCTACTCTCTCAAGTTAAGCTTTCCACCCAAATACAATATTCGAAATCAAACCTACACAAGAGGTCTGCTCCCCACCATCAGTGGATCATCATATGACCCATTCAACCAAGGTAGCATCAGTACGGGTCCGGTACTGAGTAAATCAATACTACCAAACTCATGGAAGGAAGCATAAAACACACAAGATATGAAAGACTCTAGCTTACAATTCTCATGCTCAATTATACAATTATTACATACAACAAAACATAGGATCACGGATTCATACTCATGAGTACATTACTAGAAACGATGACACATAAGATACAAGCATATAATAATCACGATCACATGCTAAGTGACACCAATCCAACAATCCAATGATAACCATTATTACATTTGATTTTATTTATTTACAATGAGTTTAGGGACCCCACTATTCTTAAACCGGTGGAACGGTCTGAAGCACCCCTCGGGGACAACACACCCGAGCCACTATTATCATCTGGTGGAACGGAACCTACACTTCTGAGGGCAAAACGCTCTTGAGCCACTATTTTGAACCGGTGGAACGGCTTGAAGCACCTCTCAGGGACAGGACACCTGAGCCACTATTATCGTCCGGTGAAACGGACCCTACACCTGGTCCTGACTCACGTAATCTTTCACTTTAAATAATTAGTGTCTTATTTATTACTTAACTCATATCATATTCTTATTCACGATGAGTATAGGGCCCCACTATTCTTAATCCGGTGGAATGGACTGAAGCACCTCTTAGGGACAAGTCACCTGAGCCACTATTATCATCCAGTGGAACGGATCCTCCACCTCTCATGGCAAACCGCTCCTAAGCCATTATTCTAAACCGGTGGAACGGCTTGCATCACCTCTCAAGGACAGGAAACCTGAGCCACTATTATCGTCCGGTGGAACGGACCCTACACCTCGGCCTAACTCACGTGATCTTCCACTTTAAATAATTAGTATCTTATTCAAGGATTTTAACCGACCATAAATCAGGCCCACATTAATAATTCCATGACATAAGGAAACAACATAAGGTATCAAATAGTTTCAAATCCATACTCAACCCTTCACATACTCAAATACATACCATATTCTAGTTTCACATTAACACACATTTGCATTGAGGCTATAAATTCATACATACATACAATTACAACACAGAACACATAATACACTTAACATAATTAAGTAATCAATAACCATGCTCGTCACCTTTTACTTCAAGTAAACATACATCCAAATTCCGCCATAAGTAAAGGTAAGTAATGACTTACCTAAATCCGAAGCTAGCTAAGCAAATTGAGAGAGAGGGAGAGCTATCGAAAGCTCAACAATCCATGAGAAAGTTTTCCTAGATCACCGATAGAAATCGGAACTAGGTTAGAAAATATCTTATCAATTAATAATTCACATATTATAATTAAATAAACGCAAATGGATACAAACGATCTTTCTTAGAAAATGTGTCCAAAACTTAGGACTCAAGAGCATAGCTCTATTAAGATTTAAGATTAAAATATAAATAAAATGATTTAAAATCCAAAGACAGAAATCGATTAGATAAAAGACACACATCACAATCAATTTATAAAACAATTCCGGAAGATTAGGATTTTTAATCCCTAAACTACGAATCAACCAAATCACTTTGATTACCTCAAATTGATAATTTTAAAACATAATTAAACTAATTTTAGATAAATATAGATAATCAATTTCAACAAAACAATCTTCCGATTAACCAATTCAAGACGATTCGTTTTCAAAATTAGGGTTTTAAAGCCCACGACACAAACTCAGGTAATTCATATCAATTAATTCCAATTAAAGGTATTAGAATACAATTAGGATCACTTCAACTACTTCTATAAATTTAGTTTTAGAAAAATAACTATACAAATAACCAATTTCATAATCTCACTTGAAATTTAGGGTTTTAGGCCCGAAAATGTAATTCGATAAAATTCTATAAATTTAATCAAATTGAATGTTCACAAATGCAATTAAACACATTTTATAACATATCAAATAATCAATTGATCAAAACCAATAAAAGAAATACCCAATTTAGCACAATTAGGGTTTTTGAGCCCGGAACGCAAATCCGATCAATTCTTACTAAAATATATAAATTGACGGTTCGAAAATGTAATTAAATGTATTCTAATGTAAATTGTATAGTCAATTGAATAAAATGACCTGATTACATAATCCAATTTATCCTCGCAAGAGTTTTGACCTAAAAATCCAATTCCGATTAATTACGCACAATTTTCCCAAATCAACACTTCCGATATGAAATTAAATAAATTTCAAATGATATTGTAAAATCAATTGAGCAAAACGACTCAATTATAAAACCTGATTTTATTACATACGAATTTGGACCTAGGAATTAAATTCCGATTAATTTTGCATAGATTTCTCGAATTAACGATTCCAACATGAAATTAGATACATTTAAAAACATATTGTATAATCAATTTATCCAAAATTGCCAAATTGGGCGGATCCAAAAAATTTGGGCATAACCCGGCCTAAAATTCAATTTTCCAAAATTCCAACCTAAACCATACAATTAACTTATCCAAATTAATCTTACAACACATATATACATAATAAAACAATCAATTTAGCTTATCACAAGCTAAATCATATTCAATTAATCAAATCCATATTTGGGTTTTTCAGAAATTTATACCAAATGAAAATCAACAAATCGGAGCAAAGGAAAGCTGGAGAAGCTTCGTCGGAGGCCGGGGGTGGCTCGCCGGTGGTCAGCGAGGCTCGCCGGTGACCGGGTGGCGGCGGTGCGACCTGCACGTTGCTGCTGCTAGCGCGCTGCTGTTGGTAGTTATTGCTACTGCTGCGGTCGAGTTGGCTGCTGCTGCAGCGTCGTCGGTGGCAGCTGGTTGGAGGTCGGTCGGCGGGGCGAAGCAAGGAGGAGCTAGGGCTGTGGGACTGCGCAGAGGGTAGGATCGGGAGCAAGTGAGACGGGAAAGAGAAGAGAAGGGAGATAAGAGAGAAAAGGAAAAGAAGGGGGGTCGACGGGTTGGGTGTTTGTTTTTTTTTTTTTACAAATACACATATAAAATAAAATACTAAAAGTTTAAAAATTATTATTGGAAGATTTATCTAAAATTTATTAAACAAAAATTATTTCGTAAGGTTCCGAAAGTTTAAAATTAATAAAAAAGCTATATAAAGAATTTCGGAAAAATTTTCGGAAAAATTTACCAAAGAACATAAAAATTTGTATTATTTACGGAAATATATTATAAGACCTTAAAAAATTATTTAAAAGCATATAATAAAATATCTAAGTCTAATTCTAATAAACTAAGACCAATTTTAATAATTTCCGAAATCGGTTTTCCGCAAACTAGAAAAAAAAACAGAAGAAAATTAATTTTGGGAATAAATTCCTAAATAAGTTTCAAAAATCTTTTTAATTTAAAACTTTCCGAAAATATTAACGATTTTCGAAAACGAATAAATTTAAAGTCGGAAATATTTTCTACGGATAAAATCATTAAAATAAATTTATCTATTTAAACATAAATTCTATAATTTAAATAAAATATTTCGTTAACGAAATATAACTCCAAAATAAAGTTGTAATCACACGACGAAGTTTTAATCGGAAACGAATCTAAAATATTAAAAATTAAAATACAAGAAAGAACGAGATTACATATTTTTAACCGAGAATCGAAATCATAAGAATATATTAAAATCATGGTTGTGAACGAATTTATCTAGAATGGTTCGCAACGGCAATGATTAATTAAATTCTAATATGAATTCGAAATCGTTGATAAATCCATAAAATGAATCAAAAGTAAAATAATTAAATATTTACATCAAATTATGCTAATAAAATCATTAGGCTAAATAAAATTAGATTTCAAAAATACGGGGTATTACAGTGAGGGACAATACTTGGACTTCTAGTGGCTGGTGTGATGGTGCTCTTGTCCTGTTTGAGGCATCACTATGGCTGGCTTGCTAGCTAGCTAGAGGCCTAGTGTGGTGGTGCCTCACTATGGCTATTGGTCACTGGTTAGTCGTGAGTCTTAGTCTTGAACTCGAATAGTCAAATAGGTGGTGGGAGATTGGGAGTTTTTGAATTAGGCCAGCAAAAAGGGAGGTGGGGGAGATGGTTTCTACTTTTGTGGTGGTAGGACGAATGACACCGTGTAGTGCAAGAGTCGACGAGACAAATGGAGGAATTGGGGACTAGAATCGACGACAACGAGAAGATGAGCAGGACTGTAGGAGACTGGGTCACCGACCACGAGGGGAGAAGATTATAGTGTAGTGGACCAATGGTGCTAGAGTGGAGGAGATGCTCGGAGTTGAGACTCGGGTGTCTATTGAGCATTGAGCTATAGGAGAGGGAGGGAGGAGGAACTGAGGAGGCGATTGGCAAGGATAAGGACATTGAGGATCCAGGGAGGCCATAGGCAGGAAAGTAGCCAAGGGCTAAGACTTCAAGCCTTGGAATAGAAAGAGGGAACCTGGGCTGGGACTGGGACTGGGATCCTAGGAAAGGAACTAGCTAAAGTGAAACGAGTGTTGAGAAGAGAAGAATGAGAAGTTAAAACGACGATGTTAGTTTTGGGGCATAATATGGGTCGGTTCTAGGTTGACCCTAAAATTTTAGGTTTGACCTGGACTGACCTAGATGACCCAATTTTCTAAAATTTTTAACCTAAATCCCAAAAAGTTTTTTTTTAAAATTCTATCTAAAATTAACCTATTTAATCTAGTCCGATTCGGTTCAGATTTTTGGGTTGACCCTAATTATGCACACCCCTATTTAGGACGAGGCAACCGAGACTCAAGAAGCAATCTTAGATGTGTTGTTTTGTGTGAATGTTGTGATAATTTAATATGAACAATGTATTACACCCCCCCCCAAATTACTAATTAATTTTTTTTGTGAGAGTGTTACTTATAAAAATAGCAGGGGTTACCACCACACCTAGCATAAGTTTGTCATCATCTATTATTCTTATACTAAGTGTTAAGGCTAAAAGTTACTTTGTTTAAATTAACAACAACCATAAAAATAAAAATATAGATTTCAATATATAATAACATTTTCCTAATATCCCAAAAAATCAAGCAAATATTTACAATCTAATGAGAAAAAGACATAGAGAAGGACATAAGACTCCAAGAAAAATCCATATCAAAATATATCAGACGAAGCCCAGACAATCTTAACTGTCAACTCTTACTAGAAGCTATCATGTCAAATTCTTAAAGTACTCCTGCAAGGTAAATATTGCCAATTGAATAGGTAGGGTACCATGAAGTAGAACACATCAGTACTACGGGACTTAGCAATCCATTATACAAAACTAATATGAAAAGCGTACATGGAACACATGATAGGCATCACAACAAATCAGGCATAAGATATTGAAATAAACATGTGATGAAGAAAATAAAATAATTATATCAGATAAACAATAATCACCAAATTCATGTACCACTCATACTCATTCATTTAGAACATAATGAAGCTCACCAACCAATCATATAAGAGATGCTTTATGAAGTAATAATTAGAACCAATCTCAACACAATAAGTAAAATCTTCACAATATATGTCATATCTCAATATCAAACCAATAATATCCATAATACCACAAGTAGGGATCAAAGAGACAATACTAAATAAAATCCATACTATCATAGGTAGGACTCAAAGGTACATTACCAATGAAACTCCATAATATCATGAGTAGGTCTTAAAGCACAATACTAAATATAGGTAGGCACAAATGTTACTATTTATCAATCTCATAACAATATCCATCCATTAATAACCATTTTCATTTTTATTTACTCGAGGGGGATGTAATAGCAAACAGGAGATAACTAGCCACACCAACGCACAAGGCATCATGGTACCCTTCCAACCATCCAACCTAAAGGCATAAAAGCACTCTAATTATACTAGTGCACGAGGTGACACAATACCCTCCAAACCTAGGATGCATAATCCTTAAGTATTTATACCTCCTATAGGGTATGTAGGTCACCTATAAAGTAGACAAAGGCCTTACTAGAGCAAAACTACACACCTGTGAGCCAAACAAACTAAGAGCTCCTACCTTGTCTCTAGGGTAGCTACCCTCAGAGAGCAAGCATTCCCAAACTCAAGGTCTTTTACTTTGATTATTAATATTTTAAGAAGGTTAATTCATATTGCATAATGATTTCAATTCCAAACTTACTATTTTTCCTTTATATCCAATTATTCAAGTTAACTCTAAGGTCAACAGTCTAAGTCAACACTAAAGTCAACCTAGCAATACACTAGGGTCATCCTATATCTAATTATTCACATTAGGCGCATTAGGTCAAAAGTGATCAAAATGGCCCTAAGGCCATAATTGCCACATTATCATCCATTTTTAATACTAATTAAATTTTACTTATTAATTTATCATGAAAAATTTAAAATATAATAATTAAATTACATAACATGCAAATAAATTACTAGACATGCCAAATGACCATTTTGCCTTTATACATTATTTTGCATGTAAAATCCTAACATGTGTTTCTGGACAAGTAAAACATATATTTCCATGCTCAACAACAAATAACACACACATTAGACACAGTTATTAGAATAATTATAGTTATACGCTTAAATAACCAAATTACCCCTAAGGCACATAAAAATAATAATTATGTTAAAAATATGCTTAGGCATGTTCACCTTATCATATTGGACATACATGACATATATAATTTATTTCTATCATTAAGCCTATTTTAACACACTTTTATACACATAATAATTTACACAAGTTAATATGCTTCATTTTACCAAATTTTGTGCTAGCATTATTAGGTAAATAATTTCAACATAAAAAACATGCTTAATAAAATTTATACATCAAAACCCTAATGTGATATCATAAAATAGTTCACATTTTAACAAAGTATAGGGATTACCTAATTTCTAGTAAAAGCATAAATTATGGACAACATACTAAAATTTATTAGATCCCACTAATCAAAATTTTATACCTAAAAATAATACCATATTAACCATATCAATATTTAACTAATAAAATAATACTTTTATTAAAATAATTATTAAATAAAAATTTCCAAAATGTCCCTAGTTGAGAAAAGGGTAAAAAATACATTTTGAATCTCTCATTGCATGAGCAGCATGAGTTGGAAAAAGTAGGGAGCTTTGGGGGGGGAGAGTCGGTTAGTTGGGTGGAGGTGATAATGAGGGAGGTGATGGTGGGGGCTAATGGCTTAGTTGTGCAGAGAGGAGATGGGGGCTCTAGACAGTGTTGCAAGAAGGAGGAAGAGGTTGGTGGTATTAGGTAGCTTGATAGGAGGAGGAAAGGAAATAGGAGAAGGGGAAATGTCAAGGGAGAAGGTGCTTGTTGGTGGTTGGAATTGGGATTAGGGGAGGTTACACCGGTGGCTAGTGGTGGTGAGGTTCTAGTGTGAGGAAAAAGTAAGGCTACGGGGGAGGGTGATGTGGTAATGAGGGGATGGAAAAGAAACTAGAGGTAGTGAAGAAGGCACTGGCTATGGGTGTCGTTGCAAGTAGGAGGGCATTGTTGGTGAGTTTTGATGGTGGATGGGGGTTATGGCAATGGGAAAGAGGTGAGATATGGTGTAGGGAAGAGAAGATCACGTATAGGGTTGTGGTTTGCATGAGGCATGGTTGGAGAAGGACATACGGTAATGACTACTACAAAGAGTGATGGCCAGGTGGTGGTGAGGGAAAATAAAAAACAAAGTAGAGGAATAGAGAAGGAGGAGGAAGAAGGGAGGTATTTGATAATAGTGTGTTTAAAATAATGAATTTATTGAATAGGCACTTAGTTGAAGATTTAGTTGGGACACTTGGTGAAAATTTCTCCGACCTCATATTTAACATATCCATGAGTCTCCAACTCTCAATGGAGCTGAAAATCACTCCACTATAGATGTATTTGGTAACCCTTCATTACATATACTATTTAATTATTATTACTTTTTATCATTTATTTTGCATATTATTTTTATAACTTTAATATCGATGTTTATTTATTTTACATTATTAATTTATAAATAGACCCTAGTATCTTTTATTAAATATTTAAATTATCATATATATTTACTCTTATATCATTACTAGTTATACCCACCTACCATATTCTTATAGCCATTACTATTAATAATTTTTTGGTAGGTAATACTTTAATATAACTACCAAAAAGAGATATGTACAACCTCAATCAAAACAACTCACACCACCAATTTATCAACACACTATATCTACTTGTCATACTTTATGCATCTACGAAGAGTGAAAAATCTACAAGATACTATAGAGAATATATATATATAAGAATAACATTACATGAGTGTGTACAATTCCTAAAAATATGCAAATTCTTTTCATACCAAATAACTCCTGCATAAGTGATAAATAAAGCACATAGCATAATCTTCTTCTACTTTAGTTGTCATGGAATTTTTACAAAGGTCCTCATCTCATCATCCCATGATTGGATCTCATCTCTTCTATCAATTAATTTTCTAATTTTCTTCCATATCTCTAAACTATAGGGGTATTATAGGAAGCATATGGTCATAAGTTTCCTCTTTGCCTTCCATGCAAAGCACACACTATGTGTTCATAAGAAGAATCATATGTCGGAATGTAGTCTTAATTATTAACTTATAGGGGACGACTAACCACGTGATGAAATGGTGCTTAAATGCTTCTAAAGCACTCCAAAGTAATAGATACCACCATATGTTTTTCCTTTTTAGCCTCACAAGATTGTACACTTTATGAATATTGTATGAGCCATCAACCCTCATACACCTTAGTGTGAGTTGGTCATTATGAAACATGTGCTAAAAAATAGATCTAAGTTTAAGAATTTGTTGTAGCATCCATGAAAATAAGTGAGGTGAGGGGAAGGACCAAACTATGTGGTTTTTGAGATATATTGCATGCTCTCATTTCACCCATAGTGAATTTTGTTTGTAGCTAATATTCTATAAGAGTTTGCTATTTTCCACCTGATTCAAGATCTTCATGTTTATTGGTCCTAATACACCCTCCTTCTTATGGAAATATATCACTTTCCATGCAACCAGGGCCTTCTTGGAGGACTTTATTTTATCCATCCAAAGGAATTTCGTACACATGATTTCAAGCTAGTAGAGTAGCTTTTTGGGATAGAATGAAAACTTGACTTCAATATATTTACATGTTGAAAATAATATATTTCAGCAATTGAGTTCTCCTAACATACAGAAGAAGGTGAGTGTACTAATTGGTGAGAATCTTTGCAACCCATTGAAGAAGATATTGTAATTGTCTAGAAGTTAAGTGAGCAAACCATAAAAACACACCTAAATAGGTGAAAGGGAAGTTGTATTCTAAAAACTAGTAGCTTGAAGGATCTGGTTTTTAGCATTTGCTTCAATTCCCTAAAAGCATATAAGACACTTATATGGATTAATGATAAGAATTGATTGAGAAGAAAAATCATCCACAACCTTGAGAAGCTTAGTCACTAATCTTATATCACCCTTTGTGGATAAAATCATGTCATCCACAAATTTTAGATTGATGATCTTTAGACTTTTACATCTCAAATGTCAACTAAAGCTAATGTTACTCCATAGATGTCTAAGAGATCTTGTCAAATGGTCAGCAACTAGAATAAAGAGATAAGGGGAAATGGGGTCTATCTCAGACCTCACTTCCCCTTGAAAGGAGGATTTAATTTCCCATTTAACAATAAGGAAAAGGAGACTAAATTGACGCAAGAAAATATCAACCCTGCCATCTATAAAGAGAAACCATAGGCATGGAGTATTTGTTGTAAGAAACCCCAATGCACTATGTTGTAAGCCTTTTTAATATCCAAATTCATCTTATGTCTTAGAGATACATGATTTTGAGTGTACTTCCTTACAATATCAACAACTAACAATGTGTTATCCTCGATTTGTCTTACTTTAACAAAACTAGACTTGGTACGCTTAATGAGGAAAGGCGTTATGCCTTGGAGTCTATACATGAGCATCTTTGAGACGTCTTTATGCAACACTCCATAACATGCAATTTTATGGTATTCACTAACTTTGCTAGCATTCTCTTTTTTTTTTTTGGAAATGAAGGTTACATAAGTAATGTTAAGCTAAGGAGGTATGTCCCAAATCAAGGTACCCACTTCTTCTCTCTTTGTATAATCCACTCAACCAAGTATTTTTTTCCAAACTATACTTACTAATCATCTCATCCCAAAAATTCTTGAACTCTATAGTAGTTTGAGTATCAGAAACCACTTTACTCAAAGTAACACAAATATAATCATAATAATTATAACCCTTGATATTTTATTTCATCTTCTTCATTATATGCCATAAACACCATCTATGCCTAGTATTAGGAAGCACAATCTTAATTTTACATGGCTTTATCTTGATCTATGATTATTTCTTTAGGAGCTACTCTATTCATGCACTCAAGCCATGTCCTAAACAACCAAACAAAATTTTCTGTATCTTCATTTGATATCAATGCACATCCCAACAAAATGGACTGCCCATGATGATTAACACCAACAAATGGTGAGAAGGGCATATTATATTTATTTGTCAGATATGTTAAGTCAAATGTCACAACATCACCAAACTCTTTTTATGCTTCTCTGCACCTACCATCTTCCCAAAAATATTTTCTTAATTGATTTTTGTGATCCAAATCCATGCTAAAAACAAAGCCTGAATTTGATGCTAGCATCTTCAAAAAATATTTTTAATTACAAGGGCATCTCCTTCCCCTAAGCGCAAATGCCTCTTTTTTTTCAATGAAATTTCTTGCATATTTTTCTATAAATCCCATGTTCTCATATCCACTAGCCTCAACCATAATTGTACTGATACTTTTGTTTGGTCTGACTCCTACTATATCATTTAACAATAATTTTCTTTTCATTGATAGAGTGAATTTCAGGTTGCACTGATAAAATCGAGTCTTCCTCAGAATTAAATCATGATTGTGGTTAAGGACTAATTTTGTAATATCCCATTTTCCATCAATGACTAAATAAACTGAAAGCTTAGCCTTGCACCCAGTCCCAATTTATGGTCTAGGCTTTACCATATTTAACCCCTTACTTTTTAATAACTTTTTACCTCGACTACATTATAGCATAACATATATTAATGTCCCATCATCGCCCTTTCTCGAATGTCACCTCCTCACTGAAAATCCTTTATAACAGCCATATAATCCAAAATAGCTCATACATTTGCTCAAACTCCTCAAACTTCATCCCTACCTTAGGTGTGACTGCATCCATTTTTTCAACCTATTTTGATTCTCCATCACCTATATTTTGATCAAATTCTGCCTCTAACAACTTCTCATTGGGATTTTCCATGATCCTATGTTCCTTCTCTAACCTCTCTTCAAACGCTCCTTCCTTATCCACATCTGTAGAAGGTATAAAATTTAGGTAGTTTAGGTTTGACGTAGAATTTTACATTTGCTATCATTATCATAAAAGGACACAATCCTAAAGTCAAAAAAATGGATTAGTTATGGTATTTAAACTTAATTTCCAAATAGAGAAGTTGCTAGCTTGTTAAAATTTTGAAAAATTCATTTTGGTATTATATTACCAATCCTTGAGTACATCAATTTTAATAAAAGTTCTTATAATACAATTTAATGAATGAAATTAACAAGTTTAATACATTTGCAGAAGACGTAAAAGGTCAAGTAGTTTAGTTTTGAATTAGAATTTTGTGTTTGCTCACATTTTATCAAAATACACTATTTCATGAAATTATAATTCAATAAACAGACATAATCCTAAAGTTAAAAAAAATTAATTAGTTTTGGTATTTAAAACTTTATGTCCAACTAGAGAAGCTGCTAACTCATATTTAATTATCAATCCCATGAGACATCAAGTTTAATATACGTTCTAGTAATATAAAGTAATGATCATGATTTTAGCAACTTTTGTAAAATTAGTTCTTTTAAATAATCCCAATTTTTATTTGGAAGCTACTAATCACTACATTTTTTTAATGCAAGAGACACTGAGTTTAATAAAGGTTTTGGTAATACAAAGATATGAAGTAGAATGACCTGATTAGTCTTCTTGACCATTGTCTGATAGTGTTTTCATGACATCATTTATCATCTTCTTTATTATCTCTGTTTAGGAATGGATGAGACTTAGCCATGGAAGATTTCAAACTTATCAAATTATGGAAGCTTAAGATGTAAATGAAATTTTGAGAGATAGATTTTGAGAAGATAACAAGAAAAGATAGTAAGAGGAAATGGTGGTAAAAAATGTACAATAGAGAAGAGAAATCATACATGCAGTTGGGGAATTGTAAATGAAATTTTGCTAGTAAATGGCATTCTATTTATTTAATGGTTAATTATTTGCCACATAGGATGGTTGTAACCCAAGTTGCATAATTTTAGTAGTATGCTTAGCATTATCGTTTCACTTATGATAAGTGATGATATTGAGAAAAGAGTAATGAAACTCAGCATGGGCTTGAACAAAATGATAAGATGGATATAAGTAATATGGTACAAGGATACATGGAAATCCACATGGTTGGGGAAATGGAAAGAAAAGGATTGATATGGAATAAATATAGAAATTGCCTTACTTTATTTTGTATGGGACTTATATGATCACTCATCCTTATGAATAATATATTAATAACATAAAGTGAAAGATAATTGAGTTGAGTATGGGTCTAAGCTAACTGATCCTCAATTAGCTACTGAGGGTTAGTTTGCCTTTGGGCATTTTTTTAGTGCCTTTTGGCTTGGCCTTTGGGCAGGATCTTGAGAGGTCTTAGTGCCTTACTTACTCTAAACACTGATGATGTACTAGGGGTATTGATACTAAAGTGTCTGGTTACCTAGGTGGTTGGATTCGACCTAGAATTATGTCTATATTAGTTGGCTTCGGCATGGACTTATGTCCATTCTGATGATTGGCTTCAGCCTAGAATTATGTCCACTTTGTTGATTAGCTTCAACCGATAATTTTTCCCTTATTTGGATAGGCTTCCATGGTATATGAGACCATGAGATGGTGCACAGTCCATCGCTCGATGATAATAAAATAAGGATGATAAATAATTGGTTGATAAAATATGAATGAGGACCAAGTGAATGGTTAATAATTGGATAAGGATGGAAGTAAATGTATAAATGGCCAAAAGGGAAGAAAATTTGGTTGGTACACTTGGCTAATGGTCTAAATGACTAATTGGTTATTGAATGGATTATTAACTGGATGATTGACCTGTGTCGTATGTGAATAAGGAAACAATATAACCTAAAGAATTGAGTAATTGGAAATAAAGCCTAGAGGTTACTTAGATGTTATCTGCTATTACATGTGTGAGTACATATGTGATGATAATGTGAAGCCAAGCATGATATATTCTACATTGTTTGAGTTATGCATGATAGCATGTCCGGATGTATTCTTATCTTTATATATATATGGCTTTATTATGATGCGTGTTATATATTATATCCATATATGATAGATTAGCATACTTATGCTTACATTAAGGGAGCAACTTGACATACTTAGTACGTAGCGTACTAATGTGTCCATTTTCTCGGTCACCTGCTCATTCCCATGAGTAGAGGGTTATGTGCAAGTCTTTGGGGATGGCCTATAGTGCCTACCTAAGTTGGGATAGGGATTGAGAGAAAGGAAAACTAAAGATTCTTGTGGGGTCTATGGTAGATAGAGGTTTTGATTTTGGGGGTCATACCCTAATGTCATTTTATAGTAGCCATGTATTTCTATCTACTTATATTTTATAATGGTTTAGTCAGGGACCATTAAGGTCCTTCGATGTAAAAAATCTTTCAATTCATTTATGTAATATTTTATTTGCACACTTTGTTATTTTAAATGTCTTGGTTCATTTTAGCCTTGTATCTGATATGGAGTAGGCGGTAGATGTCTATTCTATATCAGGTATGATAGTAGCACTTCTTTTTTTATAGGTGTGTTTTTAGCTTTCACAATATTTTAAATAAAATAGTGAAAAATGGGTGTATTACTAGCAAGGCTTTGTCAATATTTGTTTTATAGATAAAGTATGATCAAATCTTAATGAATGGCTCACTTGTCAATATAACATTAGGTTATCACACACACAACCCTTACTCATTTCCTTTATAACTTATTATTACTAAAATTAATTAATCTGGGTGACTTCAATGACCATCAAGGTCAATTAAAGCAACCTAATCATTGCAATCAATTATATACAACCTATGTTAATTAACTCCTTGCAGGTAAGACATTTCATACAAATGATCATGGAAATGAAATGTTATTGCTAATGTTGTTGAATTTGATGTTGTAGAAATGAATTGTGTAGTCTCAACTACTCACAAGGCCTTAGATCAAGGAATGTGGAAAATGATGACCACTTATGTATGTATATATGTATCTATTATTCATTTATTTTATATTTCCTTCTCTCTATCATATCAATTAATCCTTTTTTTATAATATTTATATATTACTACATGAGAATAATAATTATATTACCCAGGAAAGGTAAAAAATTCATATCACCTTTTGCTAATCTATTTGAGCAGCATAATGGTAAGCTTTAAGATATTGAAATTTGGACATCGACAAGCCATGTGAGCAAGCTGCTCAGGTTAAAGTTCATATGCTTGTACATCTAATCAGATATTATGTGGAGAATGTGCATTGCATATCTTCTAATGTTATTCCTATAGTATTTGGGGATTATTTCCTTAGTGTACATATTGTTTTCTAAGTGTGGAATTTTGACTTCTAAGTTTCATCCATGATTGAGAGAGTACTTAAATGCTATCTTATGATTTGGGAAAAAGTTTAGACTCACTAGAGAAGCCTAACAATTTGTTCAGAGCTTCTATTGTGTTTACAATCTATGCGGTTATGGTGATACTGAGATTACAAAAACCTAGAAGTGCACTTTAAATTTTGGTCTATTGTGATAATCTATTTTATTTGTTTATTTGATTACATAAGCGCGGGGTTTTTCTATTTATCATTAGCCATTTCTTGAAATCTTCTTATAAGTGGGATTTTTTGATTCCTTGCAATATATTTATCTTGACTTAATTTGGGAATTAGGTCTTGCTTCTATTTAGTTTCTATCCCGACTTGAAATATCTAAGATAGTTGTGGTTATAATATTTTACAATTTTCTTACAGCCAAAATTTGTTGAAAGTAAATACATCAATTAGAAATGGACATTTTTTTATATTCATATGTGTTGATCTATAAGCTCTTGAACTACCCTCTAGCTAGGTCTCTTCCTCTAATTCTTAGCACTTGGTCCTATTTAATTGAATCATTGGGAAAATGGCAAATTTTTCATCATTGTTTGATTGATAATCACAAGATTTTTATTCATAATTGTTCCTTATCTATATCACTCATCTTGTAATAGAGTTTAAGGATTTGGGGTGCGAATCTGATTGTTGTCTTTCGTACCTAGGAACTTTTTTTCTTACAAAATGTGTGCTATGTGTTATGGTTGCTTGCATTATAACCAGTCGATTAGTAGCTAATATATCTTTAGTTGTGATTCTTTGTTTCCATATTAGTTCTAGCATATAATTTTAACATACCAATTCCTTGCTTGGTCAATATACCTGTATATGCACAGATTTTATTTACTCATTCTGGAAATTGGATCAGAACCTGAATTTTATTGAGCATACTGGCAGACTTGGATGGAATGTGTAACATAAATCCTCCTTAACGTTATCATGTGAAGGGTTTTTGGAGGTTGAGATATTTTTTGTTGTGTTGCAGCCCTCATAGGGGATAGCCTTTGATCGTAGGCCTTGGCCTGACTAGATTTATATTGTTGTGGTGCTTGCTGATGGATCTCACCGGGTGCCAACCTTGCATGATCCAATTGGAGTAGCAAAATAGACAATGGGACTTCAAGCTTCTCATGTTTGGGTGGAAGATTGGACCTGCTCTAGCTTATGGTGGCACCATTGTCCTCAAGATAGCAGGATATACTCCTTTGTCTACATTTTTAACTTTAAACTTATTGTATAAGATGCTCTATTTGGATTAGGAGATTTAGACAGGTAGTATATGAATGGATGCCTGGATGGTGGCGACATTTATTTGATGTCATAGTGTGATCAATTTGGAAAGCTAGAAACTTACTATTCTCTCCATATAATAAAAAAAAGTAATTTTGTCTTCAAATTTTTGTATAAAAAAAGGTCATTTTAGAAAATTAAAAGTCTCATTTTCACTTTTACCCTTACTTTTTTTTTTACTTATATATGTATTAAATGCTTTGTTATCTTTCAATGAAGAGTGTTAGTGTAATTTTAAAACTACTTTTTATTACTTTAAAAAAAAAAGTGTGTAAAATGATAAAATAACTTTTTTTTTTATACTAAGGAAGTAATATACATTTGACTACCAAATCCTTACACCGAATCTCTCTCCGTTTGGCTATTATATAGCTAATCCAACCTTCGACTTTCCATTTTTGTTGAAACACGAACCTACAAACACAATATTGATAGCAAACATACTCTCTCTCTCTCTCTCTCTCTCTCTTGAGTGATGATTTTTTTCATTACTAAAGATTATTGTCAATGATTTATTTTATTATAAAACAACTTTGTTAAAAATATTTCTTTTACCGAAGAATCTTAATAGTGATATTTCTTTGTTACTAAAAGTTTTCGTTACTACTTTTTTAATTACCAAAACATTGTCATGATGATATTTTTGTGGCCAAATTTTTTTTCAAAAAAATTAAATTAAAAGCTATATTTTCAGTAACAATACATTTATTATAACAAAGAAAAGTCATTGACAAAAATGATTTCTTTTATTAGCACCCTTATGTGTAATGGCCCCACAACTATTTATGTCATTACTATAAATATCTTTCATAATGATTTTTATTGTTACCGAAACTAAGCTTTTACTCGTGTAATTTAATTTGAGTCTTCAATACACTACACTCAATTAATACTTCTAAATCTCTAATAATTATTAAATATTTTTAACAAAAATAGAGAATAGAAAACATAAAATTTTTCAACAATGAATAAAATAGAAAGACATGTGATAATTTTGCAAATTATCCATCTAGATTGAATTCACAACCTTTAATTCTCACTCATTAAATTACATCATTGGTAGAATTTAATTATTTCTTTCAATTCTACAATTGGAAAAAATAGTCCATACATATAGTATATTACATAACATAAATAATTTTAATATCTATGTGTGTATGTGTGTATACCTTTTATGGATAATATATCATTTGTATTCTTCAACTCGGATATGCAGTTGTATATGAGAGTTAGACAACTCCTACACTATTGATGTTAAATAATAATACTATTATGTTTTATTAAATGCACAGATCTTATAGATTAATATTTTCGATATTACAATTATGTGGGCTGTTCGTTTTGTCTTGCTTTCGAAGGTGCAGGTTTGTTGTTGTTGGCATGGGTTGTCCGATACGCCTATGATCCCCTACGTACTTTGCAGGGTGATCATTTTTGCTTGGCATTCATCCCTGAACAAAATTTTAAAATAATAATAATCAGTTTATAATTATCGAATCAATGATAAAGTATTCAACAGAGAAAATACATTTCAAATTTAAATGTTTTGGATGAATATTTAAGAAATAGTATTTAATTATGGTTATAAAAAATATCATTGGGTTCAATATACATGTAGTAATTAATTAAGATAATATTTAATTTTTTACTCATAAACAAAATGGTATATTATGAGAATTGATGGAAATGGTCCTAAGCAAAATGTCATTTTTTAAAATACTATTATTTTTTATCCGTTATTATATAGTTAAGATATTCTAATATGATACCAAAAGGTCAAAAATAACATCATGACAATGTACCCAAAATAAATTAAACTAACTAGTTTCATGAATATTTTAAGTTTTTTTTTGTATAAAAATTCAAGAAATAGTAATTAATTCGGATATCAATAATTATGGTTATGAGAAAAATATTATTGGGGTACATTTAGGGATGACAATGGATCAAGTTTGGGACGAGTTTCACCAGACCAGGATCCAGACCCATTTATATTACCTAGACCTAGATTCAACCCAGCTCCATCAGGTCTCAAAAGTTCAGACATAGATCCACATCTACTGGATTTAGTAGATAAATGAGTTTTAAATGGATCCAGCTTTTTTTGAATTTTTTTAATATAATCTATGTAAATATAAATATATTTATGTTTTATACAACTTAATATGTATTTTTTGTAAATTTTTTTCTTCAAGTAAAAATATAGACATTTTAAAATAGTTACTTCAACTTTTTTAAATAGTATTTTAATACTTTTAAACTAAAATATTATCAATAATGTTTATAAAATAAATATGCATAAATAGTGTAAAAAAAATAAGGGCCTCAAACACAATTAGGACAAAGATAACAAATATAATATTAATATATACACACTAAACGGGTCTGAGTTTGAAACTACCAGACCCAGATCTAGATCCATTTAAATATATATAGATATAGATTCGACCCAAACCCCTAGGGTCTAAAAATTATGGACCCAGACTAGCTAAAAATGATACGGGTCTAGTGGATCTGGGTCGGATCCAAAACCCATTGCCAAACCAAGGTACATTTTACATGTAGCAATTATTTTGGGCAATATTTAATGAGGGTAACAATAAATTAAGAAAGTGAGAGATAGGAATATATAGTATTTATGTACTAGTAACGAAAAAGATAAATTACGAAAATTGAGATAAGCATTTTTTTCATATTTTTTTTATTATAGAAAATTAAGATTTTCGTTTGATATTACATAATTATTATTACTTAGGGAAGTTATTAGCACGACATGTATATCATGCAAAGTATATTGAAGAAGACTATATTATGTTTGCCTGCAACCTTAATTAATTACGCTATTTAATTTTTTTAAAAAGTTAGTTTTCTCATTTATATGTATTGTATAACCCATTTGATTCAATATATATGTCATTTTAGAATTTGCACATATATAAAAAATGTTTATTTATGATAAAATACATTCTTCTTAAATATACTTTACTAAATGATGTTTAAGATATAAAAGGCTTTAACAAATATAATTAATTTGAGATAATAAGGGTAATTATTTCATTGAAAATCTATAAATTCAATTAATTTGGAATGTTTTTTGATAAATGATATATATTTTGAATTGAAATGTGTATCTATTTAACCAAGTTTGGAAATGCTTAAAAAAGTAGATATTGAATATATGATGTCTATACTTAGCGACCTAATTCTTTTTTTACCTTACATAACATCCATATTTGTATAAAAAGGATATTTCAAACTTTACTCATTATGAAATTTGATTTAAATAATATTTAGGTTCATGTGATTTACAATTTTATCTATTTTAGTCTCTATAAAAAAAATGCGTGTGTTAGTGTCTTTGAACTGTAACTTTATTCTTTCCATTTATATACAAATAAAATATTTATTTTAAATGCTATAGAATCATTTTATATTCAAATTGATCCCTAAACATTTAACTAATTTACTATTACAGAGTATATTTTATATTCTCTCCTTGTAAGTAAAAATATATCTAATCACCTACTTAATTAGTATTATACTTATTACTCTATTACTAATATGAAAATTAATTTTAAAAAGTCTTGCATTAACAAATAGAATAATTAAATCCCTCATACTCTAACCCTACTAGGCTGTAATTTACTTACAAAGATGTAATTATATTTGAAATTAGTAATATATTAATAATTGTATTATTATGTAAATAGTTTATTATCATATAATTTGCTTGCTAGGATAGAGAATATAAAGATTAATCTATAATAGCAGGTTAATATAGAGTTTAGGTTTAATTTGAATATAAAGTGATTTTATATGACTAAAGTGAACATTTTATTTTCACAATGATAAAAAAAGGATAAAGTTACAAACTAAAGGGATTGAAAAAAATATTTTATTTTTATAGAAACCAAAACAGATAAACTTAAAAACCACTAAGACCTAAATAATAGTTAATAAAAATAAACTATTTAAGAATTTCATTAAATAATCTCCTTGCACTTTTTACTTTTGTTCCACATGGATTCAAATCAAATATAAACTCACATATTAAAGGCATGCAACTACTTTCTATCATCATTCCACGATCCATAATTGTTTGGGGGGGAGGGAGATTAATTTTGATGGAAAATTTAGTAAATTATAATTTTTTTAACATGATTTGTTTAATGGTTAGAAAATATGATTAAGTTAGAAATTATAACTATATTTTAGAGCAAGCGATCTAATCTCTTCTTTTTTCCCCAATTAAAGATGACCTTACCTATGATACTAACAAATGATATTGATCAGAAGAAGAAGAAGAAAAAAAAAACTTTTACTTACATTGAAGCCATGCAAAAATTAAAATTGCTTATCTAATATAGTTTCTTATCATGATGTTAGACCAAGGAAACTAATATGAGGTCTGTCTGACCCGTTCAAATATATTTGGTGAACAGTCTAGTAAAATTTATCTCATAGAGCCTGTGAGTATAAATTGATCTTTTTCTTTTTTACCCAATTAAATATAGATCGACCCAAAAAACTCTGTGAGTACTCATAGACTTTCATCGAACCGATCATTCTTTTATTTATTATTAATATATTTATTAATAAAAAGACAATAACCCTTATTTAACACTAATTATACCCTTTTGATGACGCATACTTAAAAATTATATTTAAAATAATAATTTTTTTAAATTAGCCATTTTAGACAATATTATTAATAATAAAGTTGTGATAAATAATAGTATATAAAAAACTTGTACTTATTTTTTCCCCCTTAAAATACAATTAAAGTGTTAAAAAATAGGTTAACATAAAATTCATCTTAACTAAAGAGTATTTTTTATATGAAAAATGATAAATATAAATATTGAATTTAGAAATATTATTTACCCTATAAAAACTAGCTCTATTATAATATGCTATTTAAAAATAATAATTTGGTCAAGTGAAATATCAAATAAATTTAATTAATAAATATTTATTAATGTAATATTATAATTAATATACAAAGTTATTCTAATTTTATATATTTTTATTTCTAAAAGACTAACCAACTAAAAAATAAGTAAAAAAATAATTGGACCAATCTAATCCAACCTAATCCAATATCAGTCTAGATCTTATTAAGATCCACTGAAAAATAATTGGACCAATTTATAACCGGAACTGCTTCCAATCCAGCCTAGGCCCTCTCCCCGATTCGACCCACGCCACCAATTGACCTGGTCTACATGATGTTATACTATGACGTGAGTAAAGTATAGCGACAATCATAGCTTATGGTGGTGTGTATATTATTATTTCCGAACTCGTGCAAGTAAATGAGGAAGTCATCATTATATTATGCTTGTACGCACGAATACACTGACTTTTGGCGCTGGTCGTGGTCGATGGTCTAACCTATTGTCATCATCTTCTAAAATTGCAAGCTAACCGAAATAAGACGAAAAGGTTGGTAATCATGCATGACTTACCAAATTGAATAGTTCGTATTGATTTTATTTATTAATCTTAGTTGGACTACGCATACATATGGCTTTTGTATTGATTTCATATATATATTCACTAATATTTATTTTATTTTTAATACTGTCTATGTTATAGACTACTGAATAAGATTTAATCTAATTACAAAGACTAATCTTTAAATATTACAAGTTCATATCTCCTTCCCCTCCTTTTTCTTAATACCTTCACCATATAACTAATTTGTATTTAATTTTATGAATTTTTATTATAAAAATAAAAAAAATGGGTGGATAACCAGCCAGGACTAATGAAAGGTCGGGAATGAGTTAATCATTAGGTGACCTAATGCGCAAAATGACTTGTGAATATGCGTATCATTGAAGGAGAAATAAAAGTCGTGATGGGCCTAACGTGCGATCGAGCTCCAATGACAAGAGACAGACTAAACGCGTGCAGTACGGCTGCAAATCCAAATTCTGGGATACGCGAACGGGCACCGGAATATTTTTCTCATCTATTACCTGCGGAGGGTCAAGAATTGGCTCGAAGTTCAGTTCCAGACAATTGATTGGGACCAACCCATTTCAACGGCTGAGTAGAGGCACTAAGCGAATACAAGGTCTCCACGGAACCATTCGAGCTGTCGTAGCTTCGTTAGTTTACAAGCTATGGATCACCAGAAATCAAGCCATTTTTCAGGGCAAAGTCTTACTACACAGTACAGTTTTAAAGTTAGTACTACGATATTTACATTTTAGACTTGGTCGTGGCGCTAGGCAGATATTGTATAGGGCAGTCTTATAATAGGCTGGTAGTTATGCATAGTCTCTTTGTATAGATGTATTGATTTGGCCGATTGGTATTAATAAAATTGATGTGTATTAATTACCAAAAAACAATGACTAAGGAAACTTTAGAGAAATCAAGTAGTTATATTATATATATATAGAATTGGTGTGTATTTTATTTGTGGTTTGGTAAGATTCACAAAAGAATCGGTCTACTCTTTAATAAATAAATTGAAATATTATTTTATATGTAATAAGTCTGTAAAGTTTATTTTTCCGCTGATGTCATCTAGTATGCCTGACAATGCTCCATGGCACGGTCATGCTTCGGGGAGTTTTCCATTTCCTCTTTTCCAATTCTTTATTTCATTATTAGCTTGTATATACACTCTTCTTTTCTTACTTAACCACAGTCTTTATGGGCTTATAGATAGCTAAAAACATACATACAATCATTGAGAGTTTTGAGAAAGTATTTCTTCATCATTACTGCATAGTTATTTACTTCCCCCCCCTCCTTTTAACTCTTCAACATTTATAGTGAAAATATTGTTTATTGTCATCATATCAAATTCGATGTGCCACTTAAGTTATGTGTCATTATTTTCTTGCTTTCTTACATATTTTACCACATTCATTCCACAACAATTAACAAGGTGTATCATAACATCTAGCTAAAGATATTTATGGTGACTAAATTTCATGTTGAGAAAGTTTTATGATAAAATTAGTTACGGTACATAGGGTTCAAATAAAAGACATTCCCACAAATAATGGACTAAAGAAGACACAAGTTAGAAAAATAATTCGAGAAATTAGTTTTGACAACTAAGAGTTAGATGAAGATGCAATTTTTGTAAACTAACTCTTAGTGGAAATTCTAAGTGAAGTAGTTCACTAGACTACCACAATTGAAGTTGTAAGCTCTAAATGAGTTAAGTTATACCCCTAGACTCGAGTTCGATTTGATCTTCTACAAGGTTGTTGGGATTCGGCTCCATTATAGTTCATGAGTCGCTTGACTTCATTTGTAAGTATCAATCAAGCCAAGCTTGTTCAACCCTTCTTGATTTGCTCGTTCATGCCTTGACATGACTTGATCTAGCTAGTTTATGGCTCATTTATAGCTTTGTCTACATCTTGCTGGTAACTCATATATGCCTCGTAAGATTGTTTTGACATGTTTCAAACTTAATTTATCTCATTTTTTAGTCTAATGTGCACTATATTGTAAGTTCATAAATTTGCTTTTGTGGTGACATATCTCCCCAGTGAACCTTTGAGCAACAACAAAATGGCTATATTGTAAAATATTACAATCAATTCAAAAAAAAAAAATACACGAAATAGCCTTAAGTTTAGGTGAAATATATCATCTATCCGTAAGATTTTATAAACATATGAGATACCCCTAAGTTTTAAAGCTTATAGACCAGGTGACCCTCCATCTACAATAACCGTTAAATCTATATTAACTTTAAAAATATAAAATTTTGCTTTCAAAATGATAATTTTACCATTACTTCTAAAGAACCCATTCTCCCCATTTTCCTCATCCATTTTACCTCTTATTATCTAACCTAAAATACCCCAACTTTTATTTTTTAAATCAACATCTCTCAACATTTTCTCTCCACACCTCCTCCCTCATCCCCACCACCACTACACATGATTAACTACCCCATCTTTTCTTTCCCTCTTTCTTCTATCTTCTTCATTGATATAATTAGTCTCCTCAACTTCATTCCCTTTCCCTACTTCACACTCCAGAGCAACCTTACCTCCATACACAATAGCAACAATCACCATGACTTGGTATAACTCTTTGAGAAACTAGTGGTGCCACTGCCTCCATATCCACCTTCTCACATCTTCGTGCACCACCACAATGGCCTAGACAATAGTTTCTAAGAACCAACTCCACTAATGACGACTTCCAATAATGGATGACACATTCTAACGCCCTAAAATTTTGCAACTTTTGCTTTCGGGTATTTAGCCTTTTATTCAAAAAACTAACATTTAAACCTTGGATCAATTATTTTATTATTAAATATGAGATTGTGACTCATATTTGATGTATCTAATAGCATGGATTGGTATGTGAAGTATTTTGGAGGAATTTGGAGTAGAACTGTGAACTATTCTAGAAATATGTGAATATTTGACCTTGATGCAACAGGAATTTGGAAAAGTATTGAACATGAACGTTGTAGATCTTTATGTTATCTTTCCAATGCATCAAGAATCAACTCGATTAGAGGTCAAATGAAGAATTTGTGGCTTAAATATTTAAGATTGTCAAAGCTAAAAAGAAACACGAAGAGCCCATGTTTAGTATAAATACCATGCGATTAGAACTCTAATTAGCATAGCACCGTCCTCTTCTATTCTTTGGAGTTATCTTGTAATTACTTGATGAATTGAGTGATTTAGTTGAGGGTTTTTTTATTCTCTTTGTAATCACAATTACTTCACATCAATAAGATCATATGTTTCTCCAATCTGTGTTCTTGAGTATTCTTCTCTTATCAATTCTTGCGTGTTCTAATTGATTCCAATTAGATATTATTTTTCCGAATTGGTATCGATCCTAAAAAAAGTGGTATCAAAGCACAAGATTGTGTTCGGAATGTCTATAAGATTTGATATAGAGAAGTTTGATTGGCCTATGAACTTTGGCTTATAGAAGCTGAAGATGAAGGTAATCTTGATTTAGAATGGATTGGAGAAGGTATTACTCGAAAAATCAAAGAAGCCCGATTTGATGATAGATGAGAAATTTGAGGAGATAGATCAATAGGCCCTTTCTACCATACAGTTGTAGTTGTTTAATGAGGTCTTGCGTGAGGTGGTTATAGAAACAAAGACATCATCCTTATAGCTCAAGCTGGAGTCTCTATACATGACGAAGTCGGTGACGAATCGTTTGTTGTTGAAGAGCAAGTTGTACGAGTTGAAATTGGGTAAGGAACAATCCCTAAAATCTCATCTTGATGAATTTGACTCTATAATTATGGATCCGAGGGATATAGATGTCAAATTAGAGGATGAAGATCTTGCTATTACATTGTTGTGTTCTTTGTCTGCCAGTTACAAACATTTTCATGAGACCATACTGTATGGGAAGGATGATGAGTTGGTTCTTGATGATGTCAAGATTGCACGACTATAGTGGGAACTGATTGAGAATCAGTTGATCGGAGGTGGTTCTAGTGAGTCATATAGTGAAAGACTTGTAGCTAGGGGAATAACTCAAGAACAAGGTTCTGGTGAGAAGAAGAAGAATTCCACATCAAGGTCAAGGAATAATATATCCAAGAATATCATGTGCTATGGATGTCACAAGAAGGGCCATGTCAAGAAGTTTTTCCTAATAGGAAATCTAGAGATACATCTGGTGAATCATCTGGCACAAAGGATGATGCTGTTATAGTCCAATATGATAGTGATAGTGATGTGTTGACTACCACTGATAGTTAAACCAAAATTATGGATAGGTGGATCTTGGACTCTGGATGCTCTTACCATACTTATCCCAACAGGAACTGGTTCTAGACTTATGAGATGAATTGAGGTGGAGTAGTTCTGATGGGTAATGATGTTGTATGCAAAGTTGCTGGGATTAGAGCAGTGAAGGTGAAGATGCATGATAGTATGGTTAGAACATTGTTTAATGTTTGATATGTCCCTAGGATGACCAAGAACTTGATTTCATTGAGTTTCTTGGATTGTAAAGGATATCATTGTGTGATTGAGGATGGTACAATGAGGATTACTAGAGGGGATTTTGTTGCAATGAAAGGCAAGAGGGTCGAGACACTATATGAGCTTGTTGGTTCCACTATTGAGGGAGCAACTACAGTAACATCATCGAGTATGTCTGACTCAGATGTTATTAGACTTTGACATATGCGACTTGGACACATAAGTGTCAAAGGCTTAACTGAACTCTCCAAGAGAGGGTTGTTGGATGGGTAGAGTATAGGTAGTAAGGATTTTTGTGAGCACTTTGTGTTTGGCAAGTAGAACAGATTAGCTTTTCAAAGGTTACACATAGTACGAAGGGGCCTCTAGATTATGTTCACTTTGATTTGTGGGGTCTTGCAAGGGTGGTTTGCGATACCTACTGACATTTATTGATGACTTCTCTAAAAAGGTGTGGTCTTATTTTATTAAAAATAAGAATGATATCTTTGGTGTTTTCACGCATTAGAATACCTTACTAGGAAGCAGACTGGGAGATAGGTGAGGTGTCTCAAGATAGATAATGGCCTCAAATTTGTGGAGCATAGTTTCACTGATTACAGAGAGGACTATGGTATTGCTAGGCATCACACTTGTGTTAGAAGATCACAACATAATGAGGTTGCTGAGAGGATGAATAAGGACTTATTAGAGAAGGCTCGATGTATGTTTTCTTGGTTTGGATTAGGTAAGGAGTTTTGGGCCAAGGTAGTTCACATGGCGGTGTTCTTGGTGAATAAGTCACCTAATCGTTCCATTGATTTGAAGACACACGAGGAGGTATGGTCTGGAAAACCAGTTGATTATTCGGATGTACATGTTTTTAGATGTCTCGCCTATGCTTATGTGAATAATAGGAAGCTCGAGCTTAGATCCAAGAAGTGTATTTTTCTTTATTATACATCTGGTGTGAAGGGATACAGGTTATGGGACCCAGTTGCATCTAAAATTTTGACTAGCAAGGCTGTTACCTTTAATGAGTCCGTATTCCTTCAAAAGACTGAGTCTTCTTCTAATAGATTTTCTGAAGAGGTGGAGCAGGAGAGCATGCGTGGTGTAACAAATAAGGTGGAGGTAGAGGTTGATTTATATTAGCAAGAATTTTCTAGTATAAGACCCACTATTCCTAAAGTGGGTGGATCCAAGCAACAGGTAGAGCACAGGGGCGTTGCTCCAAGTAGACCATGGAGGGTTGTAAAGCCTCTTGTGAGATATGGCTTTGAGGAGTTAGTAGGTTATGTTTTGGCTAGTGCTGAGACTGTGGTTGATGTACAAGAGCCAGTGTCATACACAGATGCTATTGTTAGTGCTGATTCTGCTTAGTGGTGTGCAAGATGTTTCATTAGTTTATGATTGAGCATGGGTTCTCCACGAGTGATTATGATGGATGTGTATACTTAAAGCAGGTTGGTGATGGTTCTCTAGTGTATCTTTTGTTATATGTCGATGACATGCTTGTTGCAGGAAAATATTTATCTCAAGTTAACATGGTTCAAACAATGTTGAAGATTGAGTTGAAGATGAAGGATCTGGGAGCTGCAAAGAAGATTCTTGGCATGGAGATCATTCAAGACCGCAGATAGAAGCGCTTTACTTGTCACAAGAGTAGTATGTGAACAAGGTGTTGGAGAGGTTTCATATGATTGATGCCAAGCTGGTTAGTACTCCTTTGGCGACTCACTTCACATTTTTTCTTTGAATTGCCCCAAATCTAAATATGAGGAGGATTTTATGGCCACAATTTCCTACTCTAATGCTATGGGATGCATGATGTATGCTATGGTTTATACCAGACCAGATATTATTCAAGTTGTGAGTGTTGTGAGAAGATATATGGCGAATCCCAGGAAGACTCATTGGTAAGAGGTGAAGTGGATTTAGAGGTACTTGAAGGGTACTGCATCAACTTGTTTGGAGTATAGGAGGTTGACTGATGTGTTGACTAGGTTTTTTGACTCTTATTATGGTGGAAATCTTGATACTAGGAGATCCACCGGAGGTTATGTGTTTTGTCTTGGTGGTTCGGCAATTAGTAGGAGGTCATCTTTGCTAGATGTGACTCCATTGTCCACTACTGAGGCTGAGTATATGGCTATGATCGAGGCTTTTTAGGAAGCTTCGTGGCTTGGTGATTTCTTTCGTGAGTTTGGGTTTGGTCATGGTGCTCTCGTTGTTCGTAGTGATAGCTAGAGTGCTATCTGTTTGGCAAAGAACCAGAATTCTTTCTATCATCGGATGAAGCACATTGATATCGGGTACCACTTCATCCAAGGTACTATTATTGCAGGTAATGTTGTGTTGGAGAAGGTGGTTATTGCTGAGAATCCAGCGGATATGCTAACGAAGCCATTGACAGTTAGTAAGTTTGAGCATTGCTCGGACTTGGTTGGTATTTTTGTACCATGAGGGATTTTGGGGCCCAACGGTTTTTACATACGGTCTTTTGTGTTCTTGGTGCTAACTACTTCAAATACTTTGTCAAAGTGGAGAATTGTAAGCTTGTGACTCATATCTGGTGTGTATAATAGCTTGAATTGGTGTGTGAAGTGTTTCAGAAGAATTTGGAGTAGAACTGTGAGATGTTCTGGAACTATGTGAATATTTAACTTTGATGCAACTGGAATTTAGAAAAGTGTTGAATATAAAAGTTGTATATCTTTCTGTTATCTTTCCAACGCATTAGAAATAAGATCTATTGGAGGTTAAACAAAGAATATGTGGCCAAAATACTAAAGACTATTAAAGATGGAAAGAAACATGGGGGCCCGTGTTTAGTATAAATACCATACGATTAGAACCCTAATTAGCATAGGGCCATCCTCATCTCTCCTCTTGAGTTCTATTGTAAATCCTTGGTTAATTGAGTGATTTAGGTGAGGATTTCTTTGATTCTCTTTGTAATCACAATTACTTTACATCAATAAGATAATCTATTTCCCCAATATGTGTTCTTGAGTGTTCTTCTCTTCTCATTTCTTGTATGTTCTAATTGATTCCAATTAGATCTTGTTTTTCCAAATTGGCATCAATCCCCAACATTAAACTTTGATCTATAACCCAAATAAAATCTTAAATAAATTGTTAAAATACTTTTATCACTTTTTTTTTATTAAACCAATCCTACAATGGTTGTTTTTTTTTCCAATTTATTTTCTTAATTAGATACCCTAACCTAACTAAACTAAACCAAAAATAAAATGATACCATCCTAGACCTGCCACAACCCTGTCTTACATAACCCCTCGGCTAATACTTCTACTCTCACGCCATCTCCATCTGTCATTCCATCTTTTCTACCCAAAATCACTCCCCATGTCTCCCTCCTACTCTCACACCTTTCCTCATCTCTCTATCAAACCAATTCCCCAACTAACTACATAAATCTCCTACTCCTTTTAATTTTCATTTAGGCTACAACAAAAATAACCTAGCCCCTTGACTCTTTCCTTTCTTCTTCTTCCTCCTCCTCCTTGAATGCCCTACTTTGGTTTTGTTGAGGAGCAAAATCGTGCACCATCTAGTGCACAACCGTGCACTTGTCCAATCACCACCTTTAGCATATAACTTTACCACCACCAACCTCCCCCATCATCCTCAGTTTCATGCCTCTCCACCAACACCATCACCATTGTCAAACCACCCTTTATCATCCACCACCATCACCCTGATCATCCCCTCCTTGCTCCCTTCCCCGGCTATGTTTGGTTTCACACGACACCCCCACCATCACTGTTACCACCTACCTCTCCATCACCTCTTTTTCCATAACCTAAATTACCTATATTACTTCTCCTTCCTCTTCCTCCCAACCTAGAATTATTTTTGTGTGTGTCACATGGTAGTGCACCAATGCATGCACAACTATGCAAACCTTGCATAGCTCATGCCCTCATCATATGTCCTAGTCGTGCTTTGGTTTTATCTCACATAACTATTCCCTTCTTACACCCCTAACTTGCATGTCCCATTTCCTATATGTTTTAGCCTTGAGCCAACCACTCTTCCTCTTCTCTTTGTAGAACTGACCAACACTGCCACAACCCTCTTATCCCTTATGCTGGTTCCCTATGTTGGACCCCTCAATTACAACAACTTTTGCTATTATAGCACCCCTAATACCTCACCATTTCCCTTCCTTATAATGTCACCCCTCGTTGTTTCCTTTTTCCTAGTATGTGTTGCTTCTCCTAAATCCCTCACCACCACCAACCTACCTCACCCTCCCTACAACAACAATCGACTCTAGCAACCACCACTATCATCACTCCTTGTTTGCGCCCCATTTCCTTACTTATGTGCCTTGCCCATCCTCACAAGCAATCAAGCCAGCATGCACCACCTTATTGTCCTACCGTTGCCATATGGCATCACACCTAACACCTCATCACAACCCTTCCTTCGTGCATGGGCTCACACTGCCCATGTAGGGTGAGTTTGGATTTTTCCCTCTTTTTACAATCTAAAGGTATTTTTATAATTTTCTTAATAAATGCTTTAATATAAATTATTAATTTATTGATTAAATAAAATGGTTACTATGGTAATATTTTTATGCATAGGAGATTAATTAGTATAGCCTAGTAATTTTATTAAATTGCCTATAATTTGTGTTTTTGTTGGAAGTCAGGTAACTATTATACTTTACTAAATTTCAAACATCTCATGGTAGCACATTAGAGTTTTGATTTATAACTCATGTAAAGCATTTTAGAAATGTTTTTAATGTTGGAAATAAGTTATGCATGATTTGTACGTGTGATATAATAGTTTGAGCATACTTAGGCATATTTTGATATGATTATTATTAGTGTGTGCCCTAAGGGAAATTTGGTCTTTTTAAGTATACCTAGTGATTTATTTCAATAAGCATGTGAAATTTATATTATTTATTGTTGACCATGTGAACATGTGATTTTGGATGAATTAGGTACGCATGTTAGAGATTTACATTTTATATCATGTTTTAGGGTAAAATGGTCATTTGACGTGACTCATAATTTAATTACGTGTTTTAGCAATTTCATGAAAAATTAATAAATGAAATGGAAATTGTATTTAAAATAAATGATAATGTGGTAATTATAGTTTCAATGGCATTTTGGTCATTTTTGACTTATTGCGCATGATGTGAATAATTGAACCTAGGCTAACCTCAATAGATTTTTAATGTTTATGGTTATCCTAAATAATTTAAAATTAGAAAAAATGGTTAAGAATCAAAATGGAAATTCTTAGTGTATTATGTGATATATGTGATCCCCATAATAAACTACTAATATTTCAAGTAAAAAACATCGAGATCGAGAATGATGGCTCTTTAGGGGCCGTTATCCTAAAGATATGGTTAAGCCCATGATTGATTATAGATTTTTGCTGGTGTGCTCTAATGCCCCAATCATACCCTATATCTTACTCTATTTATCTTTACTGACTTATAGAGGGTATGACCACGTATGGATTAGGTTTCCTTGTTTGTAGAGTACCCTGCTACCTTCATGTGTTAGCGTGACCAATGTATCTTAGTGTCCTTAGGCTGATAATTGGTAAGATAATGTGTTGCCTTGGTGTGCGGTATAATAGGAGTACCTTAGACTCTCTGGTAGTAACTTTTGTGCATACCTATGGTTTGGCAGTGGCTTGCATACCTACAAGTGTTTGGTATTGTGTCTTTGAGCCCTACCACTGATATTATGGACTTTTATTGGTATTTTGCCTTGGAGCCCTACCTATGGATATATGGATATTATTAGCTTAACATTGAGACATGAGATATATGGTGAAGGAAGTGGTTATTATGTTGAGATTGGTTCTAATCATTACTTTAGAGAGCATATCTTGGATGTTTGGTTGGTAAGTTTTAGTATGCTATAAATGAATGGGTATGAGCAGTATGTGGCTTAGTGATTTTTGGTTATCTGATCTAATTATCAAATTTCTATCATCTCTTGTATCTTTCAATATTTTATATAATGTATTGCTTTGATTCTTTAGAAGTGTTCTATGCTAGATTTTCATATTACTCTTGTATATTGGGTTACGTAGTCCCCTACCTATTCAATGGATAGTGTTCTTTGTAGGTTAACTTTCTAGATAAGTTGAAGGCTGGTAAATTGGGTTCAGAGTTTAGAGTATCTAGTGTCTTTAATCTAGTTGTTCTCAGACTTTTATGTCCTACTATATTTTTCTTTCTCTGAGTTTTGTAACTGCTAACATTTGTTTATTTGGAATGATAATCATTTGTTTGTTCACTTTAATCTGATTCCTATAATTGTATTATGAATTTAAGTAGAGTATAGATTTTAGTCTTAACACTTGGTATAAGAATGGAAGAAGAAACCCGACTTGTATCAAGTGTGGCAATAACACCCTACATTTTTATTATTTTAGCTTCCATAATTAATTCTTTAAATGAAATTTTTTAGTACTAAAAATAGGGTTGTTACACACATACTAATTCAATTGGCATCAGTGACACCATTTAATGCTTAATTAGCTACCAATACCATGATTGTTGGCTTACAAACACCATGAACTATGCCATCTTCCTCCATTTTCATCTATTAATTGGTGTAACACAGTAATCTAGTTTTTTCAACAAATTAACAAACATCTAGTGAAAATAGTCCAATAGTTGGCTTATGTTGAGTAATAAACAAAAATGGAACCCTTCATTGTAACCAAATAACAACATGTAGTGGAGAGTGACGACAAACACCATAGTAGATGATGGTGCGCACCACTAACCCAATAGATCACCACCATAACCTCCCCAACATCTATTTGAACTGATTTCAAAAAAGATATGAAATGAATTGGTTTCTTACAATCTCAAAATTTCTTTTGATTTCATTACTACTCTCAATTTTTTAGTTTCAATTTCTTATGAAATTATATATCTTATCCTTTATAATTTTTTTTTATTTTTTTTTATGATGAAATTTAATTTCATGTTCTTTTATTTTCTTAAACTCAATGAAGTATTAGATCTAAAATCTAATTGTATTTCCGTTTTGCACTATGTGAAGTTGTAATTAACCAAAGCTTAACCAATAATTTGGGTAAGGGTAGATGTAAAGAGAGAATAGTGATTAGAAAGGGGGTGTTAATTATGTGTGATGTTGGTAGGGAAGAAAGGGGAGGTCTGAAGAGAAAGTGTTTAGGGATTTTTTAAAAAAAGTTGTGGGTATTTAGGTTAGAAAATAATAGGTAAGATGGATGAGAAAAATTGAGGGAATGGATTCTTTAGAGGTAAGTGTAAATTTGTTATTTAAATTTTTTTTAAGTTAAAAAATATCGAACAATTACTGAAGAAGTATGATTTTCTATGGAAATCTTAGGGTTATCTCATGTGTTTTGTAAAAATTAGGTGCATATCGTATATTTTGCATATAATTTTGTTTATATCATATATTTTTTTATTATAAAATAATCATAAGTAAAAATCATGAGACTATATACCTTTTATAGCTCAAGCTCACCTTGCTTATTAAATGAGTCTAAAAATAAAACTCATGCTAACTCAATTACATTACCAAATAAGATTAATTGAGCTTTTAACAACCTAGCCAAGTTGGCTTGACTTATTTTATAACTTTAAATGTGTTCACGAGTTAAAATTTGAATGAGAATGGGACACATGTTAAGAACCATAATTTTCTAACGATATGATTAAATATCGGATTAAGACTATATCATAAAATTTGGTTTCGAACCTAACTCGGACCCAAATATTGAATATATATATTATATTTGTTAACACTATGTATTTTTGTTCAAAGAAAGCTAAGGAATTTTTGGGTTGGATTATACCAGACCTAAATGAACTAAAACTTGAATATCTATTGATTTTTTTTACTCTCAAACCATAGGCCTAGCTAATAGACCCAATCAAAGAAAAACTTAAAATTTCTATTATACTTATATCTAATTTTGTGGTTTGGACCTATTCATACACAAATCTAGGTATAGTATAACTTTGTTTAAAGCTTTAGTCTCACTATATGCCCAATATTCTAGAAGAAAAAAAATGATCCAATAACGATTTTATATGATTCGTCTAGTTCAAGGTACTCCCATTCAATTAATCTCATTAATATTATATAATAAAAATTGATATTTTGGACACTAAAGTTGGTGATGATAATGATTTTGTGCTATTCCTTATTAATTTTTACACATACTTATATTTAATTATCGCTAGATATTTAATAAAAATTTCAAATAATCCATAAGTCACAAAAACTGATGTAGTGCGGTGGTTGTGCATGTGTTGGGTTACTCCAAAAGTCACCGAATCAATTCACGATTAATGTATTTTAATTTTTGTACCGAACACAAGAGTTAATGTGGTACTCCTTTGGTAATGGTGCATTTTTTCTACCCACTTTATACCTTTTTTACTACTATTTATTTAATATTATTCTTACCTTTTCAATATGACTTTTTTATTAGTTACTTTCTATTAATTTATATGTTTATATTTTTCAAAATATAACTTGCTCGATCTGTTCAATTGCGACCTTATAATGCAATTGCATTCTCGGGTCCAATTGCTGTTTTTGTTTCTTATTTCTAATTTATCCACTAGGGCAGTCTGGTTGGTTTTTTGCGCCTAGTTTAAAAAAATCAATGAATGGAAAATAATTTCAAGTCATAGTCAATGCTCATTTTTAAATTACATTATTTGTTATAAATAGCATATTTATATACCATATATTATAAAAAGATAAATAAACTATTCATTTTTTTTTCTATTCATATGCCAAATGAATACCATGGAATAAAAATCCTAACTTTACCATTATTTATATATGCAATGATAACTATGGTTGTTTCTCAAAATAAGCATATAGTGACGATAATGTTGTTTATAAGAAAATGATTGAAATATGACTTTTTTATTGAATATATTTTATATTTTGATAATTATATTTTCCAATTTTTGGAGCACATTTATAATTTTGGAATTGAATCCCCATACTATTTTAGAAATCCTACATTTTGATATCATATATTTTAATGTTGGCATAACTAATGATATGATAATTTTTACTTGTAAATGTGTTTTTGGACGAATGAAAATGACTAAGTTTTATTTTCCTATAAGAGTCATTTTTCAAACAAGGATAAATATGCAAATGCATAAGGCATTGCTGATTAACCCTAAGGCTTGAGGTCAAATATTTCTTGTTATCGGCCTTGCATAGGTACTGTTTTTGGTAAGCATAATCATTCACTAAATTAGTTATTTATTCTTTTATACTTTACAAAAATAATTATTAATGTATGTATAATCTACTACTTAAATAGGGAAGGAACTATCAACCATTGATCCTTATATATAACCCCATAAAGTGGAAACCTTCACTAATTCAATTTGGCTTGAAGTGATCCACATTTAATGATAGTTATTATATAAATTTATCTTAATTTAGTCTTGTCCCATTAAGTTACTCGCTCTATATAAATAGAAAGTCATATGACCAATACATATAATTTTTTGGAAACTAATAAATATAGTCTTAAAATTTTACTTATACCTATCATTGAAATATAACAAGCATTTAATGCATAGATATCAAAAGAAAAAAATATGAGGGTAAAAATGAAAAATATGCATTTACTTTTCTTAAGAGACTTTCTTTTTGATATAAAAATTTGGTAATAGAATAACATGTGTTTTGATACGGATGGTGTATTTACTTTTTTTTTTATAGATTCAAGTATGTTTCACTCATATGTATATATAAACATATGGATACTCTAGAGGGGGTGAATAGAGTATTTTGTAATAATAATGCTAAATTAAAATTATATGAGAAATAAGTAAAAGGAAGACAAACAATATATAGAAATTTTATAGTGGTTTAAGAAACTCTATAAAGTTTCTCTACATCAACTACTAAAAGTTTTGCTTTTTGGATTTCATTCTCTCTTTATTTGCAGTTGGTGTTTGATGACGATCACTCCTCTCTTGGTTTATAAACCTATAATCTTAATGACTTGATGAGAGATGATTTATACTTTAATGACCTAATGAGAGATGATTTATACTTTGCCTAGTTATCTTCTCTAGATTTATGAAACTACAACCTCAACGACCTCTCTCAAAAATGCTGGACCACATACCACACTTCACTTGTGTTTAAGATGAGGAAGTTGAACGAATACAATAAGAATATTCACTAGATAGCATATAAAAAGTTAGTAATCATTGGTGAAGATTTTGATATATCTAGAGAAAAAATAATTACGAGTGTATGAGAAATCTAGCTAAAAATAAAGATTTAATTAAGCACAAGAGAAGTTTGATTTGAATTTGTATGTGTGAAATAAAATATCTTTTTAATTCTTTTTAAGATGTGAAAATGATGATTTTTTAAGAGTTGTTCTAGCTTGATTGATGTTTATTGAAGTCCAACAACTTTTATTTATAATGCCAAAATATGAGAAAATTTGGCACTAGTTGTTGGGTGTAAAAAGTACACAAACATTCGAATTAGAATGGGTAGAAAATTTTAGAAATGTCCACGCTAGTCGAGTGGTTTTCAAACTAGTCGACTGGTTTGAAAACGAGTCTATGGGTTTTAAAACCAGACGATTTGTCAACTAGTTTTCAACACTATGCACCTTTACAAAATATACCATAACTTGAGCTGAAAAGATAACAATTGAGTTTTTCTTATAATGTAAATTAGACATCTTAAGCTTTATAAAGAGGTATTGTTAACTCAAAAATAATTTATATGGGATTTATGGTGAATTTTGCAAACCAAATAAGATGGAAAAGAGCTGAAAATGATAATTTTGAGCATCCTTTTGTATAAATACTTGAAAACATATTTGATGCATGAAATCACTTTAAGATCTTTCAAATTGATTTTTGAATGGGATTAGAAATATCAAATCATTGAAAATTTTAAGTGTTCAATATGTAAATCATATGCACATAAAACTTAAGACTGCAATATACTCTTTGATGGTTGAGTCTTGATTTCTTGAGTACACTTGCTTATACCTTCATGGTTTTTGTAATCCACATATAGAATTAAAGTGCTTAAAGCTAGAGTTTTATTTTGTTCTCCTCATTGATCTTTAGCTTGTTCTTAGGATATGATTTGCATGCTTGATCTCCTTAGCCCTCCTTGACTATGATAAATGTCGAATACTTTTGCTTTTACTATGATACGCATGTACACTTAATAAGATAATTCAAACTTATAATTAAGTTTGTTATCATCAAAAAAATTTTTGATTGACCTATAGGTCAATAATCTACCCTTTTTTTTATGATGACAAACAAAAAGAGGCCAATATCATGAGAGATGATGTATGCAGATGTGAAACTAAAAATCAATACATAATCTCAAATCATATGGATCCTATACTTGTCATTTTGCAATAAAAGCACACTGTTGCCATACGAATCACAATATAATGATCAAATGAGCTGGCACATAACGTCTTTCCACCCTTTCTCTCACTTTATCATAAACAAAAGAAAAGGGCTTTGGTAAATTGTATATCTAATTAAAAGATAAGTGCATAAAGAGATAACTTCATAGGGAGTGAAGCTCCCATTTAATATATGCAGGTTAACAATTAAACTATACAAATATCCATTATATTCAATATTACTAATGAATAACATGAATAACAAAAATATGGCATCTCTCCCCCTTATGTCATACCCAAGGTTTAAGTAAAAATGATCAAGAAGTATGATCCCCATAAAGGTATGCATAAAGATATAGTAAGAGCTAGATCATAATGAGAATTATCAAGACACTTCAATCTAAAATACAAGAGCATTAAAAGCGAATACATGAATATCAAGATTTAATCAAATGACTCAGATATGATAATGCTAAGGCACATGTGATATTGTGAATGTATGTAGCTATTTAGTGCACATTATCAATAATTTTCAAAGATTTAGGCAACAACCTAGTGGTATGAAGATGAACGCCAAATTCCCATGATTCAACTAATCCAGTCAACTAGAGAGTTGAGGTGGCCAAAGACTAGAAGAATATAAGAGAGTGTTCTTCAAAATGACCAAAGATGAGCATATGAGTGTATCGACAATTTCTTCTTAAAAGTAATGATAGAATACCTTATAATATGTTTTCCTTTTATATGGTGGATAAAAAGCACAAGAGAAATAAGGAATGGAATGAATGATCTATTTAATGAGTAACTTGTCAATAATATAATGAACTGGAGATAAGACAATAATACTAATGTAATGCAAGAATATCACTCATTTGAACTAAGTAATACATTTAAGAAACATGAGGATATTTTTTGAAAAACATAATGTAGAGAGATGACAATCATCACATTCATGAGATATCACAATTGAATCTAGCAATGGAGTCATGTGATCAATTAATTTTGGAGTTGCATATATCAATTTAGATAGTAATTAAAAAATTATGTGTGTGGCTAAGGTGTGTACTACAAGATGTAGGTAAAAGGTCAAATTATAATGATCTCAAGAGTTAAAGTTTTAGATCAAATCATATAGGGGCATAAAATCACTGAAGATTTAAGAACATGAGGAAATACAAAGGTATACATCATAGAAGCATATGCCATTGGGGAGTTGTATATACTTAAGCACCATAAAGGATGTGAAAATAATATTAGAGTTACAAGTATACACTAAAGCAATAAATGAGTAATTCACTTTTGCACTTGGTTGTATGAAACAAAGAGTAAAACAAACATATTTTGATCACATAATTTTTTTTTCACATGCCTACTCAAGAGAGGAAGTGTCTCAACTCCCTATTATGCCCATATCGTATCAACTTTTTCCCATTACTAGTAATGAACCTATAGGAAATATGAGGGAAGTGAAATAGGATGAAGCATGCACATAAGAACCAAATTGTCAAAAATATAATGAATCGGTGAACATGACAATTGTATTGATGTCAAAATATAAAATGATACATTTTAATTCATGGATGTAAAGCTAGCAAAAGTAGCATGTCTGAAACACTTTCCATTTCATGCAATATCTATGAGTGGAATGCAATGTCAAGTTATTACAACTAAGCATCAAAATTCACACTTTAATGAAAATTAAATTATAAACATTAATAACAAAACAATCCATGAATTGCTTCTTAATATAAATTTAAGAAGGAAAAGGAGGAAGAAGATGTGTAATTCAAGAAAGTAGTTGCTCAAAAAATATAACTCACTACATTTTAATTTCTCAAGGAAAACAAGGAAGGTGATAAATGAGATAAAATTTTAGTAGGAGTATTATGTATGCTCATAGAGAATATAAAACTCTTATAATCATATATAGGAATAAAAAAATATATCTAGTCAAGTTGGAATGAAATTGAAGGCATATACTACTTTGTATAATATGAGAAAATGTTTTTTTTTTTTTGAAAAAAGTGAAACCTTCAATCTCATTTTTTGTGAAGTAACATATCTTAAATGAGTTGGCAAGAAAAATTACTGCATATAATATGACTCATATCAAATATATGATCATGATAAATATATATTTCACATTATCACAAGAGATAATAAGTGCAATATTTGCTACAATTCAGGCCATATCACATATAGTGAGAGGAAGTTGCATAAAATGATTGAAATTATTACCAATAACACTAATATCTCATATTGTCAATGTAGCACAACTATACACACATGTGCTTAGCAAGATGAAGTCAAATTATACTTGATTTATTAAAAATAATTTTCTTGAATATATTACTAATGATCGCATAATCTAATGTATTCAAAGATTATACCATGCACACAAGTGGGTATACCCGCTAATAAGACAGAAGTATGGATGGATTCAAATAAAAGCGATACTAAACATCTCCTCAATATGTATATGGCATGTCAGTTTAATTATACGGGATAGCAACCTAAATTATATATGATACTTTAACACAAGTCAAATTGTTTGGTTAGAGCTCACCAGATATGGATGACCAATATGAGATAAGTAAAACTCATAGAGTCTTCAAAATGTTTTTCATTCTTAACGGTTATGGTGGAGTCTCATGAGTGTGTCTTTATTGAGATTTAGATATTTGATTCAACCTATAACGTACACTCAAGTATAATGGACAAACTTTATTTTCCTAATGGATTTAGTACTGATCAACAAAGTTTGATCATAGGAAAGTATAAGTATCATGATGATTAAACTTACAAAATGTAACAATTTATCAAAAATACTAAGAGCATATTATGACAACTTACTAAGGTGAAGTATTGTCTCAATGATATAATATTAAAGCATTTTTTTAATCAAAATGTAACATTGAAAGCACAATTGCATATGAGTTAAATTATTCACATATTCGATAAATCATCAAGAAGCATGAATGTGTGGTAGATGCATAAGCACATTAAGTGTGCATTAGGCCATATTTTCATTACTCTTCAATCTATTAGGGTAGGAAAAAATCAAATAAAGCTCATTCAATTCATCAAACATGAGCCAAAAATATTTAGGAGTAATTCTTCTTGATATATGAATAAATTAACCTACAAAAATGCATTTTTATGAAGATATGCCAACAAATATCATGTAAAGATAACAATAAGAGCATTAGTTCAACTCCCAAAAAAAAAGCATCATCAAAACAAGCAATTTCGCCCATACACTAATATGATCATGGACTTCGTAGAGCTTTTATCACCACTAGTTGTGCCTAGAAGTAGGTAGAATGGTAAGCTCTAAAGGTATGGATCTAGATGGGTGAGGATTGGTGATGAGGTAAATCAAAAGAACATTTATATTGTAGTAAAGAGAATCATTTCATAGTGTATCATCTAAGTTATCTTCATCTATATTATCTAATTCTACATCAAAATCATCTCAAGTGCCCAGTGCACGCTCTAGATCATTAGTACTAAGTAGAGGTGCAAATTTCTAAATGTCATTAACCTTGACACCATGATCACTAGTAGCAACAACATAAATAACCATTCCACAATCAAATATAGTATATTATGGGGCCCTAGATGTATCTTGTGCCAAATTCTATGTTGTAATTGTTATAGGAGCATACACATATATCTATAGACCCAATGGACCCTAAACAAAGGTCGTATGATGAATAAAATAAACAAGTTTCTCAAGAATAGCAAGCCTAGTATCATGATCAAGATTGTGTATAATCTATGCATGTAAATCTCTATTCAACCATCTAAAAGCCTCTAATAAGAAAGTCTTACAAACCTTAAACTATAGCTCTACCCTAAGGAGTTGATGAAGGAGTGTAGTCAATAAGGATAAAGCATATGATATAGCAAGAGGAATTGTGGGATATGTTGCGAGTGAATCATGGGTATTTGGAGGGATGTCTCGATCATCTATATCATGAGCATGAAGAGCCTGATTAGCCGGTATCCTACAGATGCATGTTAATGAAGCTATAACTTTTGTAGTAAGTATGAGACTTCGAACATCTTCTCTCAAATCATATCTTATTAGTCATAAGGTCATCTTATCAAAGATATCCAATCCATTTTGTAAATGGAGAGGAATGGAATTGAAATATCTAAATGAGACCTAGAAGTCCGCCAGTTTCCTAATGATTAGGGAACCATACCCTAAAAAATATTGTGTTACTCACCATTTATACCATTTTTTATGAGATGTGGATCATGAAGCACATGGCAATCCCCGATAAGATGTGGCCAATTTTATACCAATTTCTAGCAGCCATATAGCCCTAGAGATCACAAGAGGGAATAACACCGTGCACTTACAATATTGTAATAATCTCTTATAGGGTTGTAAATGGTAAGAGCTAACGATGCCTCAAATTACATAATGAAGCCTATTTACCTCTTATATAACCATTTCATATGTCCTCAAGCTTATCTAAAAATTATATGTAATACCTAGAAGAGGTGACCACTTAAATGCCTAGAGTCCTAGCACATCTAGTCTCATTGACTCGAATGGGAACACTTAGGAATCTAGTGGTGATGGTGGAACCATTAGTAGAAACAATCAATTTCTCATAGAAAAGTTGAGTATGATCAAAGTAGATAAGGTTATAGAGTTGAAAGAGTGGATGAATGTAAAGATCAAAGAGGTTTTACTTAAAAAAAATCTTGATAATGTTGGAACTAATGTCATAATTAATTTACTTTTTCCTTAATTATTTTATACCGATGGAATCCAAATAAAATAAATTATCCTTGCCTTATTAAAGTGAATCTCAACCCTTATGTCATAACAAGTTATCACGAGGGTACTTTTATTAGAGGGTATGGGTTTCTAAAAGAGTTTGACTAATTCAAGATAGTGAGGTTTTATATGATGATTAGTGGGAACATATGAGAGTCATGTAGATGTTTCATATAGGATAAATGGAATTTATTTATGCAAACATCAATGTTGATGCAAAATCTAAGGATAATTTTGTTTTTTTAAATCCACTAAGCCTTTTTGTTGCTCAAACATAAATAAAAGAAATGGTGGTCAAGGGTTGATTCCTTGATGAGGTGTAGAAGTTATAAAAGAGGGTCAATTATATATTGAGGTAGAAGTGGTTGATATCCGTAATGCATATGAAGTTGTGGTTCCTTCATATTTGGAGGTGGAACATGAGGCATGGCTTCATTGATATGAATCCTTTTTCTTCACCTTTGGGTGGGAATGATAAGATCTTTTTCAATCCTTTTTAGATACCATTAAGGTGAATGAAGACTAAAAAATTCTAGACAATTAATCAAGAACAAATGTTAGTTAAAACAAAGGCCAAAAGGTTTCGAGTGGAATTCACAACTCACAAATGAAGTGAAAAAGAAATGCAGCTCAAATTTTCTAAGAGAAATAGAGTTAAAGATGGTATTCAATGGAAAATTGATAATATAAAAATATATGGACTAATCACGATTAGTTCCTCATATTATAGGCATAGGTGAGTATGGATAATTAAGAGGTTGAAAAAAAAGGTAGTAATGGTATATTTACATTTGAAATCAGTTAGGTAACATTGATGACTATAATCTAACAACAAGTTAAGTTGTATCACCCTTTAATTTTATCTGGTAGCAAATTAGGGTTGAGCACAAACATATTTTGATTTGTAAACCAAGTCACTTTCTTTCCTTAAATCAATAGAGATAGCATATTTTCCTTATTCTAATGATCAAATTAAGATTAAATTTGAATGATTCTATTGAGAAATGTATGGGAAATGAGGAGAGGAGTAGCAAAAAGTAGTTTAGGTTCAATTAGCCAGTTGAAGGAAAATAAAGCAAAGTAGATGGTTTTATTAAAAAAAAAACACTTATATACCCTAGACAAACTAGTTCATTGAATTGATAAATACATCGATATTTATTGCCCAATTTTGAAAAAATAAAGTTCAACGTCCATCGACCGATTTAAATGGTACACATTGACCGATCCCTTTAATAGATCTACTGGTTTTTTCCATCAGTCGATTGGTCTCTTCAAGTCATAAACAATTATTATGAGTATGAAAGCTAATAAATTCATGAAATTAAACATGCATTGCAAACTTGGTTTAAGCACAAATCATGTAGGCTAATTAAGAATCAAATCAACATTTATCCTTTATATCCAAATATGATTTTAACATAATTTTGATGCATCAAGCAATGAGATTTTAAGAATTAATAATGTTTAATTTTCATAAGTCATGTTTAGTGAATACTTGTTAGCAAACATTTTTGTCATCCACTTTTGCAATATTTTACATTAAAGATAGCGTAATATAAAAAGGGGGAGTACTAACTTGAAGTTAGCAAAATTCACATGTATTCTCTTTTCTTTTATGAACAGGTAGAAGAGGATTTGATGTTGTAGTTTTTATTTGATCCTTCAAGACCTTTCTCCTCCTCCTTTTCTCTCCTAAAATAAAATTCCACATACATGCTTTTGGTTCCCGTATCTTTGTGGGCCCATAAGGGTTATTCCTTAATGAATTATCAATAGCAAAACAATTCTTTGAAATCCAAATCATTTTTGAAAAGGAAAATGAAGCCTTATTTTGTATTGATGGAGGCTGTTTCTAAAATTTTCATAGTTTATCAAAGAATGATTTTTACTCATTTCAAGTTTTTCATCCAATTTAATTTTTAGGCTTTTAACCATTGATGCAAATTGTTTGTTTTCATTCTTCAATATTACATGCATTGAGAATAAATAATAAAACATTTTATTTAACTCAAAATTTTGATAATTTATAATATCTAAATGATTTAAGCAGTGGTCATCAATATCATATGATTTAATTATAGAGTTAGGTGAGAAATTGCTTACCTCCTTAATTTTACTTGGAATGCCATCATTTGTAGGGATGAAACAAGGATGCGAAATTTCTTCTTGCTCGTTACCACCATAAATGATATTCAATATTTCCCAAATCACTTTAGTGATGGTGAATTTTATGATGCTATCGAATAAATTTTCTCTAAGGCAAAAATAAAGCGTCAAGATATCTTTTTCATTTAAGTTGTCCTTGTGTTTGTCAATGTCCTTCCATTCTTCAACTGGTTTATCAATTAATCCATTTATGGTGGATTGTTGAATCTTAATTGGACCATATTGAATGATGAACCATAAATTTTAATTTTTTGCCTTGAATAAGCTTCTAATTGCCATTTTTTGTAGCCTTAAATTTTCTCTAATGAAAAACAAAGGCTTTAAAGGTATTGAGTCTTCACCATTGAAGGTATCTATACTTTAAGGATCTTAAGATTTTGATTCTTAGTTTAATTTGAAGATGCCCAAGCTCTAATACCAATTGTAAACATGTATAGATACTTTAGAGGGGATGCATAGAGTATTTTATAGCCATAATTCCAAATAAAAACTTTGTGAGAAATAAGTAGAAATATGGAAGACAATATGCATATAATTTATATGGGTTTAGAAACTCTATGAAGTTTCTCTACGTCCACTACCAAAAGGTTTTTTCTTTTGGATTTGAATCTCTATTTATTTTTTGTGGGTGTTAAGTGATGATCACTCATCTATTGATTTATAAGCCTAAAATATTAGTGACCTTATAAGAGATGTTTTCCACTTTGCCTAGTTGTCCTCTCTAGGTTTATGAAAGTACAATCTCAATGACCACTCTAAAAAATGATAGAAAACACACTACTCTTCACTTGAATTTAAGATGAAGGTTTTGAATGAATAAAATAAGAATATTCACTTGATAGCATATAAAATTTAGTAATCACTGGTGAAGATTTTGATATAGCTAGGGAAATAATATTTATAAGTGTATGAGCACTCTAACTAAATATGAAGAACTAACTGAGCTCTAGATCAGTTTGATTTGGATTTGAATGAGTGAAATAAAACATCTTTTTAATTCTTTGTATGATGTGAAAATGATGATTTTTAAAGAGTTGTGCTAGCTTGATTGATATTTATTGAAGTCTAACAACTTTTATTTATAACTTTAAAATAAGAGAAACATTAGCAATAGCCGTTGGTTGTAAAAAGTACCCCAACATTTGAATTAAAATGGACACAAAATTAAAAATTGTATAGGCCAATCAAGACCATTTTATAGGTTTTAAAACCAGTCGATTGGTCAACAAGTTTTTAGCACTGCACATCTTTATAAAAAAAGACCATTTCTCGAGCTACAAAGCTCAAAATTGAGTTTTGTTTTCTATAATGTGGATTAAACATCTTAATATTTCCAAATAGGTATTATTTAACCCAAAAAAATTTCTATGGAATTTACGGTGAATTTTGCAAGTCAATAGATAAAAAAGAGATTTAAAAGGTATAATTTTTTTATAAATGCTTGTAAACATTTTTATGCATAAAATCACATTAAGATATTTAAAATTGATGCTTGAATATGAATATAAATATCAAATCATTAAAAAATTTAAGGGCTCAATATGCAAATCATGTGTACTTAAAACTTAAGATTGTAACATGCTCTTTTAAATTTGAGTCTTTATTTCTTGAGCACACTTGTTTATCCCTTCATGGTTTGTTTATTCCACATAATAAATTGAAGTGCTTGAAGCTATAGTCTTTTTTTTTTTCTCTTTATTGATCTTTAGCTTTTGCTTAGAATATGATTTGCATGCTTCATCTCCTTAGTCCTAATTGACTTAGTTAAGCATTGAATACTTTTATTTTACTATGATACATATGCATACTTAACAAGATAATTAATATTCAAAATAAGTTTTTTATCAACAAAATAAAGTTTGATTGACCTATAAGTCACCAATAGTGGTGAATGAGGCTTGATTAGCAAGGATATTAGAAATCAAGCAAAATATATCCACTGGCATAACATACAAATAATGGATATAGACTTAACTTCCCAAAAATATTCTCTCCGACATGCATTGTCACTACTTTGTATACGACGGGACTGCTTACTCGTATTTCCAACCTCCCATTTAAAGGGTGTGTCACTACTTGGTATGATCTATTCTTTTCCCAAGGGCAAGCTTTGAGGAAGACATGACTTTGAAGGATTGATATGAGGTTGACCACATTCTAACCTCTACTCCCATACATTTTGGGATAGATATATTTTTCCAAATATCCCACATGGCTAGGAACAACCATTTGTCTCTTGGTTACGGATCTTTGATTATGCAAGTTCTTTGCAATTTTGGAGTCAAGGTTGGAAATTTTTTGATCACCATACTTCGCCCATAGAATGAGCTCGACGTCCTAGATATTGTCACCCTCTGAAGGATGGGATATGAAATTATTTCTAATGGATAGGCCTTTGAGCTTGCACTAAAGTCACATGCCCCACTTCTTTGCAATAATCACATCTCTGCCTCATCCAAACCCCAACCTCCATACATCGAGGGATATGATCTTTTGCAAACCATTGGATGTCACCATGGCTCTTACTGGCATTCCTTTCACCATAAATGGAGCCTACCCATATACTAAAACATCTTCCATGTCCACTGTCACACCCTCCACCTCTTACGCCTACTACTTTACATCATGTGAAACTAGCCAGTGTGCATGACCTACTTTTCAGCGTGGTTGGGTTGATGGCCATCATGTAGTGGCCATAGAGTGTCCTAGAGGCTGAGTTGCATGGAATACACTAATAGATAAACCTTAATTTACCCTGCATCATTAGGATGACATAGACACACCTTAGCGCAGAGGTTATCCGTGAGGCACACAACCTTGCTCCTACACGTACTGATTCAGGTGACCATTTCCCTCCTCCTTCTGATCCAGTTATCGATGAGTCACTAGATTTGGATACAAGGATTATTTGTGAAATTTTTTAGAGCATTGGCTCTGAGGATATTAAGAGTGAGGACATAGACATCAATTTCACACTTTTCATCACTACTTTAGCTACACCACCTCACCCACCCATATCTGATATGCTTTGAGTTTGCCATGATATGTATTTATTTTAATTTTAGCATAGTCATAAAATATACCTTAGGTTTTTATTTATTTATATGTACTCTATCTTGAGTTTCATTGAACTCTTATCTTTAATTAAATATTGAGTTTTTTAATTTTTTTGGTATACATTGTGTGTATCACTTATGGCTGCCTATTTTAATTATTGATAAATTATCTTTTGTTTTAAGAAATAAAATACAAGACTATTCCTCATGCGTCTCTTTGGGGGGATTATTCCCTGTCGTTCCCTATTGAACCATTTTTTCTTTACCATTTATACACACCTATTAGGGGGGTTTCCCCTTAAAATCTTGAGATTGTTGTCTCTTTTGCTTAAAAGTTTCCCTTTATTCTCACCTTTTATTGATGAAAAGAGGGTGAGATAGAATCCAAAAGGTTTGGATTAAAAGATGCATAATTGATAAATGAAAAATGATATGGTACAAAAACTCACCTACTTCATATTCATCAATCTTTCACATTTACAATTGTTCGCCGTTTATTTTTATCATTAAAAAGGTGATGATTGTTGACCTCATAGGTATAATAACTTCATTGCCCTTATTTTGATGATAAAAAATAGGTCTTGAGAACTAATTTTTGCTTAAGTGTGCATGTACTATGATTGACAAACAAAGATATCTAAACACACTTTTACTCAAACTTTCATGTGCAATTTAAAAGAGCAATCAAGTTTCTAAGAAAAAGAGAAGATCATATGAAGATAACCAATAATTAAGGTTTAATAAATAAATTGTTAATGCCTTATTTTCTTGTAAATATTTAAGTGGAGTAAATTCACATTCTGATCAAGGCTATTTAAAAATGGCTTAAAAACACATGATTTGAATGCACTTCAAAATACTGTATGGTTGATCATGATTTCTAAATCTTTCAAAGTGTTTTAAACTTATTTATTGGTCCCATTAGGAACCCATTGATAGGTCTCAAGACTAATCGAAGAGTGTAAAATGAGTTAAAATCAGACAAATCAACTAGAGCAACGAACCGATCGACTAGTTTGGAAACTGATTGACTCTTTTGACATACCCCTCCATGGGTTTCACTCCTATAGAAACCCATTTATCTCTAGTTAAACTTATTGGCTAGTTTTTCCAAACCAATCAATTGATTTTAGGAAATTGATTAACCAGCTTGACAACCAATCCATTTTTTTTACTCCTACACAAACCCATCCGTCTCTAGTTAAACTCATCAACTAGTTTCACAAAGCTGATTGACTGGTTTAACCAACTAACCCATGGGTTTTACTCCTATAGAAACCCATTTATTTCCATTGAAACTCATTGACTGGTTTTACCGCATCAATCGATTAGCTTGTAACTGACCACTAGTGTCATAAACAAATTGACTAGTTTCACTAAACCATGTCACTATTTACATATGTTTAGAGGACCCACTAGGTACTATGCATAACTAATTGACTAGTTTAAATAAATCAATCGATTAGTTTGTGTAATGGTAACTTCCCATTTCAGGTGTGAATATAATTAGTTAACTAGTTTGAACAACCAATTGATTGGCCAGATTGATTGAATTGTGGGCGTTAAATGTTGATTTTCTACCTATTGGGTAATACAACTTTTATGACCTTGTATGTCTAGCGGCTATACGATGAGGGTTAACCTTTTAAATAAGGACCCTCTACATTTATTACAACAAATTTTCCACTAAATTGAGTGTGTAATTAACCATTAACTCTTAAGTGATTCAATTCCTCATTCAAACTATCTCAACTTTTAAATTTAAAGTTTTTATTAAAAACTGGTCATTGCTCACTTCTCTTAGCTATAATTGCTCTTAAATTTTAATATCATTTATTACATCTATATAGACTATATCTCATCTAAATCTCTACACTTTCAAAACTTATATTTTGTTGAGAATCAATTGTAATCACAACTACCTTACACACACACACACACAATATAGCTTAACCTTTCTCGAAATATTACAAAGAGTTATATTCACACATACTAAATAGCTAAGGAGCTATGAGAGAATTTATATTTATAATTTTTCACAATTGTTTCTAAAGGATTTTGTTTTATTCTTTAACCTTAATAGTGAATTTTTCTACATGTCATCATTTGTAGATGTAATCCAAATTAGGAAAACTTTATAAATTAGTTGTATTTATAAAATTTTAGGCTATCAATATTCTCTTTTTTCCTATGCATATTGATTTTTTTTTGTGAAAATTGATCCACATCAGACTTTTTTTTTGTCCTTAACTATCCTTTTTTATATATAGCTGGGTTCTCTAGCATGTAGACATGGAACCACCAAATACACTTGAATATATCACAAATCCACTAGTTCAAGTTCTATTTCTAGCTAATACAATCCTACTTCAATATACAATTGATGGGCTCAATTCGTAAGTGTACGGATTCATCATAGCACTTCAAGGTTGTATCCCACAGGAACTTCGCAATTGGTACACAACTTCATCATTCTAGCTTTCTAGATCAATATATAGCAAAAATATGCAAGCAGGTAGCGGGAATAAATACGAAGACTTTTTAATCGTAAACTCTAAAACAATACATATGAAGCTTAGGATTGAAATTCAGTCTTCAAATTGGTAATCAATGATGAAACAATGTATATGTCATAGTTTAATTCAATAGTTGTGAACAATCAGTCTAAATATACTCGTTAGCCTCTTTTAAGGTCCAAGAACGTATTTCATCTAATTTGCCGACTCTTTTCGTGACTAACAAACTAAATCAAATCCCTCAAGTGTCATCGATTTTATAGTCCTTAAGAATTAGACATCTACTTTCATGATTGTTTAAATTCCTGTTCGTATGCTACTTTCCGATAATAATTTCAACCTTTCAGTTGTAGATATTATCTAAGGAGGTTGGATTTCGTTAAATCCACTTTACAACAATTGATCCTAGCACATGAAACATAATTTATGAACCAAACAATAACATCCCTAAATTTCACTAATGAAAAATTTTGTTTAATTAAAACAAATACAAGCACGGGGGCTCTACCACCGTGATCAATACAAGCCCGGCCCCCGGCTAGTCTCGTACTAACCATAAGGCTAAAGAAAAGTTTCCACAAGACATTATACAAACTTAACACAAATTCATAGAAATCGAAGTGTTTATAACACGAAAATTAGAGTGTGCGTTTAAAAGTTGTTACAACTAAAAACGATTTACATAATCAAGTGCCTAAAAGGGATAAAAGGTACAATGCCATAGAATAAAATTGAAATAAAACAAGAACCATTAATAAACAAGAATAAGAGAGTCTGACCAACATCCACTCTCGGCCCCAGGTAGGTCCAATGGTTAGCACACATGCCTGCCTGACGCATCCAGTACGTCGTAGGCATCAAACACAGTCCCACCTACCTGCACAAGATCTGAAGGGCCCTTTATTCCTGGGAATGAGCAACACCCATGAAAAAGGTGTTCAGTACGCTACGTATTGAGTAAGGTAACCATATGGGTAAGACCAGCAAGAAGCACGCAAGTAAGGCCACACAAGAAGGTAAACACGTATGGCATACAAGACATAACTCAGATTTATAAGATCAGGCTGGACTTATACTAATAATTTGTCTTACACATCTTCTATATTAATTCCATGAGAGTACGAGAACCCCACTATTATAGCCGGTGGACTAGAAACACTCCACAGGGCAAAACACACCTGACCACTATTATAGCCGGTGGACTGGAATCACTCAGTAAGGAAAAACACACCTGGCCACTATTATAGTCGGTGGATCGAAAAATATATATAACCTCACTGGCCCCGACTCACATGATGTTCCACTATAATTAATTAGTATCTTTCCATGTCTTATAATTTTGGTTCACACATTTCTCATATTAATTTTGCGTGAGTACAGGAACCCCACTATTATAGCCGGTGGACCGGGAACACTCCATAGGGTAGAATGCACCTAGCCACTATTATTGTTGGTGGACTAGAAAATGTATATCTTCACTGGCCCCAATTCATGAGGTGTTCCACTGTAAGTAATTTTTATCTTCCCATGACTTATTACCATGCAAAGTTTGGTTTATTGAGCCTAGAATCCCCCACTATTATAGCCGGTAGACCAAAAATACTCAATAGGGCAAAAAGCTCCTGACCAATATTTTAGCCGGTGGATCGAAAAATCACTCAACAGGGCAAGATGCACCTGACCACTATTATAGCCGGTGGACCAGAGAATATATGGCCTCACTAGGCCCTGGCTTGATAATCTTTCACTTTAAGTGCTTAGTGTTTTATTGTATCTTATTCCACACACAACCCTAACTAGACATGCACAACCCACTTGACTCCCCGACAATCTTGTCTCATATCTTAGGACTTTTACTTCCTCTTGTACATCCCGACATCCTTTCCCACTATTTCCTCATTACCATGAATACTCAACTCCGAGGACCACTTTCCATATCTCTAAATCAACTTAATATCACTCTCTAGGGTTTTCTTTCGAGAAAACCCTAATTTGGCCTATATGGACCAACCTGTCTCTATCCCATATAACTTATACTCCTCCAATTTATCACCTCACTTGATTCATCCCCAAGACCCACATTTTACTTTCCATGTAGTACATGTGGCCACAAAACCCTAGTTGGCCACCCCAAAACTCTAGCACCTCTTTTTCCCCATACATTGTTATTTATTCATCACTCTTACTTACCATCACCTCTTCCACATGACACATATCCAACACAACTTATGACCTTGAGGCTTCATTCCACTTTTTCCACTCATCATGAACCCAAAACTCTTCTTTATTACCAAAACCATCACTTCCCCTGATCCACACTTGACATTACAACCTCACTATCCAACTCCCACACATGATCACAAATACCCTAGTTAGCTCCCCGAAAACCCTAGTACTTCTCCTTTCTTTTATGCCACTCACTCAACACCCAAGTACATTCTTCTCACTTGACTCACTTTTCCTTCGTGTGACACCCCTTCCATATTTTATCCTCATTCCAACCATTTCCATTATTTTTTCCTCCCTTACACATTTCTCTCACTTAGGGTTTCCTCCCAAAATCCTAGTCAAATCTCCCATGCATACTTACATCAACCCACATACTATCTTTCACATATGGATTCCAACCACCCTAACAATTCTTCCCTTACCTTATTTGATCCTCAAATCAACCTTTCCCACATAAAAGTCATCACCATGCAAAGGCTAACCATCCCATGCAAACCCTTGACTCTCCATGCATGTTTTGATCCATTCTCTAAATTCATTCCCATTACTCCTCTTTTCATCCACCCATAGGTCATAAGATAATTAGGCCATCATTACCATTCTCTAGTCAACTTAATTTCCAAATTCTTTTCCATTTCTCTCACAACCACATCATACTACTTATGACCTCCTATCATGCATGTCATAAGGGGCAGTATTACATGGACATAATTCAAGTACAAGTATTGATATCATATGACACACATCATAAATACATGCAACTTACCTTATCTCCATGCTTAGTAAGCTACGCTACAAGAACATGATAATATAATATATAAAGCACACACATCGAATCAATACACATAGCACATTCTTATACACAAAAGCCTTAACCATATCCTTACCTAATACGACACTAGGCTTGGAGTATGCTCCTACGCCTCTTTAGGGTTTTGACTTGATTCACCTATAAGAGGGAAATACTAAAGGTTAACTTCCCTCTTACCAAAATTACCATCATTCCTACCTTACCCTTATCATAGCCTACTATTGGGGCTAATAATGATAATAGTTGTTTTATAAATAAAAGTAGGGTTATTATTCTTAAAGTAGTTAATCATGTTATCACTAGTCAAAATAGGTATTAGGAGGTACACTAGCTCATGTTACAATATTAATAGCAGTACTTATATTATTCAAGATAATAGCTTTAATATTACTAATAATAATAATGATAGTAGTTGTAGTGATAATGTTAATAGCAACCTAAATCTTAGTAATAATAATAATGATATTAGAAATATTAAAGTAGTGACAATAATGATACTAATAATAATAATGCTAGTAGTGATAGTAATGATAGTGATATAGGTAATATTAACAATAATGACAAAGTAATAATAATAATAATAATAATAATAATAATAATAATAATAATAATAATAATAATAATAATAATGTTCTTCGGCTGGTTCCTTTTCAACTGCCCTTGGTTCCTCGCGGTGGAATTCACGGTGGATAATGGCCAAGAACAAGAAGTCGATGGCTAGGTCTGGTAAAGCTGGTCATCGGCAAGTATTGAGAAGTTCAAAATCTGAGATCACGGCACTCGATGTGGGGAAGGTTGAACTTAATTCTAATTTTGTTGATGGGGATGATAAAATTTTATTGTCACTGTCGTCTAGTCCTATTCTTGATTCAGGTGGATGTCTTCACGATGGTCTTAGTATACCTGATGCGAATTTGTGTGGGAACTCTATGGATAAGACTGAATTGCATGATCATTTTCTAAACCCTAATTCTGTTAATCATCCTTCGAATTGAAAATTGATGTCTTCACCTTCTGAGACTATTGTATTGTCTGGATCGGGTGTCAATTGCACTGATACTATCAATTTACCTATTAACCACCCTATGTCATTGAATCATTCTGCACTAGGTGTAGGGATTGGAATTGATGCTGGTGTGAATTTTTCTGATCAAAATTAGATTTATCATCAACCTGGGATTGCCACAGGTGTTTCATGGAGGGACAGAGTAGCTTTTAATTGTAATCTACATCAATGTATGCCCTTAAATTATATGCCTCCATAGATTGAAGAGGGCTAAATTGTGGTCAATTTGGTTAAGGAGGAAGTGGATAAGGAATTGGAGGAATGGCAGCATACTTTGATAGGTTATGTTTATGGTCAGGATCTAACTTTTAATCAAATGGTTGGCTTTGTTAGATCTCAGTGGAATCGTGTGGCTTCTCCTAAAAGCATTTGCCATGATGATGGTTTCTTTTTGTTTAAGTTTGCTTCTACTGTAGATTGTGATTGGATATTATCACATTATTGGTCCTTTTATAGCAAACCTTTAATCATTAAAACGTGGCAAAGGAAGTTGAAACTTTTAAAATTTGAATTGTAATTTGTTCCATTGTGGATTAAACTTCCTCAACTGCCCTTAGAATATTAGTCCCCCAAATCCTTGAGTATGATTGCTAGTTCAATGGGGTCCCCTATTTGCACTAATGCTATCACATGCATAAAGGATAGGATTGCTTATCCTAGGGTGTTAGTGGAAGTTGATCTTAAGAAGGCATTGTGTGAGTCTATTATGATTAGATATCTTGATTGATCTATTATTACTCAGTCTGTTCTGTTTGAATGGAAGCCATCATTTTATCATCACTGCCTTGACCCTTCCCATAATGATCAAAACTGCAGGAAACTTCACAAGAAACCTATATTTGCAGAAGCTCGAGTACAACAAGAATGGAAGATAGTCAGGGACAAGAGGCATATTGTTGCTTCTAAGGATGACTCTCCAGATGAAGTTGTTCAAAGTCAGAGTCTGCTCCTGGATTAGTGAAAGAGAGGACTAATTCTTCTGTTATGCCTAAGGATACTGACTCCAGGTCTCATGATATCCTTAACAGTGGTAGGAGTGTTAATAGGTTTCAAGATCTCACAGATTTTAATGTCCTTAACTATTCTCATGATCAAGTTTTTTCCCTGGGTTAGAATCAAGAGCTGACAGGGCACCTTCATGATCCAGGTGCCCATGCTAGCTAGTTGGAATGTGAGAGGTATTAATGATCCATCCAAACAAAGGGAGGTTTGTGGATGGATAAAAAAAGTAAGTGCTCCCTGGTTGGTTTATTGGAGACTAGGATTAAAGCCAATTCTCCAATAAACCTGATAATATTAAAGCAGGTTTAGTGAGAAATTGGATGTGGTTCAATAATTATCAGAATCATCATAATGGGAGAGTGTGGGTGCTCTGGGATCCTTTGGTTTGGTTTGTCACTCAAATTTCTTCCTGTTCTCAGAGTATATTATGTAATGTTAAGACTCTTGTTGGGAAGGTGCAATTTGTGGTGCGTTTTATTTATGCCTTCAATACTGCTTCAGGTAGGCAGAGCTTGTGGAATTAGCTAGCACAAAATTGCAGATCTTCACAGCCTATGATTTTAATGGGGGATTTTAACATAATCCTTCACCATTATGAAAAGCGAGGGGAAAATCCTTCTACTCAAGATATGCTTGACTTTTCTCAGTGCATTAATCTGCTGGGTTTGAGGGACCTGAAGGGCTATGGCTGTTTCTTTACTTGGATGAACAAAAGGAGTGGGGTTGATGCTATTTCTTGTAAGCTTGATAGCACAATGATGAATGTGCCTTGGCTTAATTTGTTCACTAACAGGAAGAAGCCTTTCAGATTTAATAATTTTTAGGCTGATGATCCTCAGTTCTTGGACATTATTAGAACTCACTGGATTGGTCATTCAAGTGGTAATCCTCTGCTACATATTTTTAAAACTCTTCAAAAGCTAAAACCTGTTATGAAAGAATTTAATAAGATAACATATGGATCCCTGGAATATAAACTAGAGGCAGCAAGAAAGACATTAGCTGAGACTCAACATAAGGTGCTGTTGGATGTTAAAGATACAACTCTGAGAACTACAGTGCATGAGTGTGAAGACCATTTCAAAAAATTATCTAGAAGCTATAAATGGTTTCTTAAAAATAAATCTAAAATTCATTGGTTGAATGTGGGAGATGCTAATCACAAATATTTCTTTGCTCGAATGTAGGGGAATCAAAATATGAATTCTATTCAACAAATTGAACTACAACTTGGGAATTTCACCTCTGATCCTGCTTGTATTAAATATGCTTTTCTTACCTTTTACAATAGTTTGCTTGGATCTAAAGGGAGTAGCACAGGTTTGGTCAGCACTACAGTTATATCTTAGGGTCCTGTTCTTCTGGAATCTCACAAGTATCAACTCCTCTCTCCTATTTCTTCTTAAGAGGTTAAGGAAGCTATTTTTGCTATTGGAGATTATAAAGCCTCTGGTATTGATGGTTTTACTGCTGCTTTCTTTAAGAAATCATGGGAGATTATTAGGAATGATATCATATATGCAGTCCAGAATTTTTTCATAAATGGATATCTCCCCCTCCCCAACTTAATATCACTTCTCTATTCCTCATTCCAAAAAAAGGAATGCTACCAGGGTAAATGATTATTGACCTATTGCTTGTTGTGGTGTTTTATATAAGATCATTTCTAAAGTTTTAACTACTAGATTACAAACCTTAATGCCTTATCTCATCAATCAAGCTCAATTTGGTTTTGTTAAGGGCATGCATATTGGTGAAAATGTTTTGTTAGCTACTAAATTGGTTAGGAAATATTCTCAAAAGCATATTTCTCCTAGGTGTATGATTAAAGTTGATATTAAGAAGGCATATGATTCAGTTCATTGGGGTTTTTTACAGCAATCCCTTTATGCATATGGTTTTCCCTTTGAGGTTGTTAGATGGATAATGGCCTGTGTAACCACTATTTCCTATTCTCTCTATTTAAATGGTGAACTGACTAAGCCTTTCAAAGCTTAGCAAGGTTTAAGGTAAGGGGATCCCTTTTCTCCTTATTTTTTTTATGTTGGTGGCAGAATATCTTACAAGATCTCTCAAGGTTTTGTGGAATGATAAGGATTTTAAAGGTCATCCCAAATGTAAAGATTTGAAGATTACTAACCTTGTTTTTACAAATTATATGCTCCTCTTCTATAGGGGAGATTTGAAATTGGTTAATTGTCTCATCAAGGTAATTTAAGACTTCTTTGATAGGTCTGCTCTTCTTATTCACCCTAAAAAAAGTAGCATATATTTTGGGGGTGTGGATACTGCAACTAGATCTCATATCATGCACCACACTAATTTCTCTGAGAGTAGTTTTCCCTTCTTATATTTAGGGGTTCCTCTTTCCTTTGCAAGGCTCACAACTTTCCAGCTACAAGGTCAGGTGCACAAAATAGCAAAGAAACTTACTGGCTGGCATTCCCATCTTTTATCTTATGCTGGTATAACACAACTATTGAAGTATGTTATCTTTAGTTTCTAGCTCTACTAGTCTCAAGTATTTATTCTACCAAGGAAGTTGATTCAGAAAATTGAATGTATGTGTAGGCAGTTCCTATGGACTGGGAAAATAAATTCTTCAAAAAAAAAAATCTTTGGTAGCTTGGAAGCAGGTCTGCTTACCTAAAAAGGAAGGAGGTCTTGGATTCATAGATATTTATCAATGGAATAAAGTGGCTATGGGAATGTTGCTTTGGAATCTTTGCTGCAAGAAGGACTCCCTTTGGGTCAAATGGGTTCATTCCATTTACCTAAGTTCTCAATCTTTGTGGTCATTTACCTCAGTTCATAAATGCTCTTGGCACCTGCAGCAAACCTTCAAGCTCAGAACTCATTTTCAGGTCTTCTTCTCTAATTCTTAGTTTGTGGATAAAATCATAAAACAAGATGGATCCTATAGTATCAAGAAAATGTATGATCTCACTAGGCACCATGGGGAAAAAGTTTGGTGGTGGCCTATTCTTTGGTGTGGCTTGGCTGCCCCCAAACACCAATTTATTACCTGCTTGCTATCTAAAATAGGTTGATGACTAAGGTAAGATTGAAATAGCTGAATCTTATTGAGGACATGGAATGCATTCTGTGCATGACAAGACATGAGGAGGACATCAAACATCTTATGTTTGACTGCCCTTATAGTCAAGAAATTTGGATGAAGATTAGGAACTCCTTTAACAGGAGGGATCATGTTCAATCATGGGAGTCATAACTTAAGATCTTAGCTAAAAACGCAAAGCAGTGCTGGAGGAAGAAGGACATACTTAGAGCACTTTTTGTCACTTTCATAGGTTTGGTTTGGCAAGAAAGGATTGCTAGAATCTTTATAAATAATTTTTGACACTCTCATTTACTTCTTAAAAACATTTGTTTTTTAGTGTCAAGTAGGATTTTTGCTTCACATTGTGACAATAAGTATGACCAATGGAAAGATTGTATAGATGCTTTGGTGGTATAATTTAGTTTGTACATATCTCCAATTTTGGTAGTAATAAAATTATTTACTTACCAAAACAAATAATAATATTAATAGTAGTTATAATCTTAAGAAGAATAATAATAAGGGTCCTAATAATCATAATAATAGTAACATTAGTGATAATAAGGTCAAGGATAATAATAATGATAGTATTAGTAGTAGTAGTAGTAACAACAACAACAACAACAACAACAACAACAACAACAACAACAACAACAATAATAATAGTAGTAGTAGTAGTAGTAGTAGTAACAATAATAACAATAATGTTAATAATAATAATAATCGTAATAGTAATAATAAATATAAGGGTTTGAATATTCATAATAATAATAATAATATGCCAAAGTTAGTATTAATAATAATAATGATAATAATAATAATAATGATAAAAATAATAATAATGATAACATACTAATAATAATAATAATATTAAGAATAATGAGATTAATACTAATAAAAATGATAACAAGTGCATTAATAAGGTTTAAGGGTTGAGGAGGTTAGGGTACCACCTAGGGACGTTGGTGACCAAGCGGCACCGGCGGCGTTGGCGGTGGAGGGAGAAGAGAAGGTGGAAAGGTGGTTGCCTAGGTTAGAAGAGGGGGAATGAGAGGGTGGTTGAGGTGGTGGTGGATGCCCTAGGTTGAGAGGGTTGGAATGGTGGTGGTGGTGCAGCCAAAGGGGCAGCACAGGCGGCGGCGGGTGTGGTGGCCTAAGGTGGTGGAGGGGAGGAAGGGAGAAGGAGAGGGAGGCAGGGGGAAAGGAAGGTAAAGGGAGGTAGAGGAGGTTCTGCTGGTTTTTTTTGGGGGATAAAGGGGGTGGTGGTTGCGGCGGAAACGACGGTGGACGGCGGCGCAAAGGGCGGTGGTGGGTGAGAATGGGCTGATCGAGGGGCCAGCATTGCACAGCTAAGGCGGCTCATGTAGGGAGAATCGAGGGTGGTGAGTGGTGTAGTTTGGTGGAGGGTGGTGCAGGGAGTGGTTTGGTAGGTGGTTCGAGCAGCGGTGCTGGGCGGTGACGCAAAGGGGGATTTTCTGGGTTGGGAAAAATAATCTGATTAAGGGGTTGATTATGGGGTATTTATAGGCCATTGAAGGGGGAAAACGACAGAGGGGGAAGAGGAAAAGAGGGGGCAAGTGAGGCAGGACCACCGACGGCCGCAGGTCTGCCATGGCAGGGGAGCATTTGGTTGGAGGAAAAGAAAGGGAAAGAGGGAAGGCAAGTGTGAGGAGGGAGAAAGGTTGGGTGGGTTGAAAATGGGAAATGAAAATGATGAGGGAGCTAGGGAGAAGGTAGGCAGGCGTGCGGTGGTGGTTGCTAGTGGAAAATGGGCGTTGCAGGGTCACAGATTTGCAGGTCGGTGTCGGGGAAGAAGGAAGGGGAAAAGAGAGGGGTGGACCAGCCGAACTAGGGGAAAAAAGAAAGAAAGAAAAAGGGGAGATGACCTGGCGGCTAGCGAGGGAAAAAGAAAAGGAACGCGGGCCTTGGGCTGTGCGGGTGAAGAGGGATGTTTGGGCTGCAAGGGGGATGGCCGACCCGAATCGGGGAGGAAGGAAAAAAAAAGGAAAAGGAGAAAGGAGAGGAAGGAAAGAAAAAAGGAAAAAGGAAAAAATGGATGTGTTAGAGTATTTAAAGCATTTTGGTATTTTTGAATATTTAATATAATAATATTCAGTAAAATAATAAATAAATTCTCTTTTTTGATTAATTTAGAATATTTTGAATAGTTTTCCCTTAATTCTATTTTAATTAGCAAGACACCCTAATTTTCCTAATTAAATTATTTATTATTTTCTCTTGATTTTTCCTTAACTACTTCCTCTTATTTTACTAAAATAATTTATTTAATTAATTTCCTTAATAATTCCTTATTTGGCCATAATTTCTAAAATTAGGGATTTGGGGTATTTCACAAACATACGGTGTGATACCTCAATTCTTCATATTAATACCAAAACGGACATAGTTCAATCCTAGCAAAGAGAATTACTTACTCATATGTTCAAAGAAAATAAATGGAGTAAATTACATAATAAACATAATGACATTATAAAATTCCAAAGATGAGAAATTAGATTGAATTAACCATAAACCAGAGGAGAACAAAGTCGATTCTGAGTTGATAATACACGAACATGCACTTGAATATCTGGAAAATAAAACTAATGAAAACAACCAAAATTACATGAGGTTTTTTCTTGGGAGAAAGAGGGGAAATGTGCTATGAAATCTCCTCCAAAAACTCCCCAAGATATCCCCGAAGTATGTCTTAAATAATCCCCATCACACAAGGCATATCGCACATAGCAGAACGTGGAGTAGCCGTTGTTGCATGGCCTGGCCGTGCAGCATTCTTGCTCTTGATTAGGGGATATTCGGACTTTGCACGACCATGCGATTTGCGCACCGCCTGGCCATGTGTTGTCTATGGATTTGACTTCATCAACAAAATTCCACATAGCCATGCATGATATGCACAGCCTGGCCGTGCTGTTTCTTTTGCTTCGAATATGCACACATAAGTGCCGCACTGGTGTGCAACCGGATTTGTAGCACCATATTCTTGTTTCTGTTAGACTTCTTGGCAAAGCTACGACTCTTTTAGCTTCTAGAATCTTCCATAAACATGTTAGGTTGATTTATCATCCTTCAATGCCTTCCATGCTAGGTCTTTTGCTCCAAAAACATACAATACTTTCTTGGATTTGCGCATTCTTGTGCAAGTTCCTGAAAAAAAACTCAAGAGAGTAGTAGTGCGAATAATAGACTAGAATCACAGTAAAATACATAATAGAGACTAAATGAAGTCTTAGAATGAAGGTAAAGCAAGGTGAAAATAGAGAAAATATTCACTTTATCAAATCCCCCATGCTTATCCTTTTCTTGTCCCCAAGCAAACACACAAACAATAGAAAGAACATTGGAGAAAAACAGAAGGAGATCAATGCCTTAGATGGCAGGACAAACTACATAAATAAGACGTACGATGACTAGGTCGACTAATACTACGAGCAGTAATAATAGGAAAGTAAAATCAAAGCGTGACTACCCATTAGTTCAGACTTGCAAATTAGTATTATCATGACACTCGAAGATGGTTTAGGATCATGTAAACTCTATCTTTACTAGACAGAGGCTAAACAAGGCCGTAGACTTCCTTTCTTTAGAAAAATGTGAATGGTATGCACTCTTGTGTTTTGAAGTGATAATTATGTCACTCAAAACTCTCCAACTTGATAATGATCAACAATATGCTTGCACAGACTCTCTTTCTCCACCACTAAAAGATAATATGCAATACAAAAATTAGGAGGTCTTAAAAAGGGTTGTAATGGGGCCAGGGCTAAGGGTAGGATAAATATAGGATTGTAGCTAATGGTCTAAAAGCCAGCGGAGCGGCAACCAACATATATGTAAGAATTTGAGAGTGAAAACTCACTAGTCACGTCCAAATAGCAACCAAAGCTCTTTTCTAAACTTTTCTACCCATAAATATTTTGATTTCTGACTTTCTCACATCACAACATAAAAAACATGCTTCTCTCCCTTCCAAAAAGATTAGAAATATATATATATATATATATATATATATATATATATATATATATATGTGTGTGTGTGTGTGTGTGTGTGTGTGTGTGTGTGTGTGTGTGTGTATGTGTGTGGTTTGTTTTTGCTTTTTTTACAAAGAAGAGAAATTAGCTACAATTAGATGACTCTCTTACACGAGCTCCACCAAACATCTATTCTTTTTACAAACCCTCATGCTTACCTATTTAACTTACCTACATCAAATGAGTCAAATAGCTATCACTCCCTAATTTCGGACCAGGGTAAGGTTATAACATGGAAATACAACTAGTAAGTAGGTTTATGATCAAATAAACAAGTCTTAGGCTCGAAGAGGTTTGAACAAAGGGAAACAAATGTCATTTGGTGGCCATTTGGCTAATGTAGCTATAAAGGGAAACACCTGCCTCAATCACGTTAATCCATGCATAAGTCATATGTGGTTTTAAAGAGAATGTATGCTAGATCTAGTTTCACATATTAGAGGAGAGAACACACAGTTAGAAAACAGTAAGACTACATAAAAGATGGGTAATCTATAAAGCTCAAGGTCTCACTGGTTCTTTGCTACAAACCTTATTTCCTCAGTCTTGGTCTAGATGGGTAAATCCACGAAGATAAACCGCTAGAGTGTTACAATAATAAGTAGTTTGAGGGTCCATCAATTGGGGAGTCCATGCTTAAGGAAATTTCAAAACATGTTCATTATACTTGCTCGCAATTTATAGGTCTCACTAGTGTATGATAAAGCTATCTAGAAAATTCTATCATGCAGTCATCATAGGCCTATCATTTCTCAAAAAAAAAACACACTAAAAACAAGCCAAAAATAAAAGCGAGAAAGAAAGAAAAAAAACACACCAAAAGCAAAGGCAACCAAGCAAAGCAATAAAAATAGTAGAAAGAAAGAAACCCCCTATGCTTAAAGACCACATTGATCACAATGGGTGAGTGGGAAACAAGGGGATAAGCAAGAACAATCATTGGGGTGGGGTGGTGGAGGGTAACCGTGCTCCAAATGCCATTGATACATTTGTTACATCATGGTGTGCATTTGGTTGATGGGAGCAACGACATCCAGAAGACTCACAACTTGAGCATCGAGCATATCGAATCAGTCATCAATATGCTGGAAGCTAGCAACCCAAGAGGTACCAAAAGAAGAAGGGCCAATGTTGGCACCAAAAGAGGGAGGCATTGGGGGGTGAAGCAGTAGTAGATCGAGCTCTTCCTCAGGAAGGTCTGGATTGTCGTCTAAGGGGGGGGGGGAATATGTTGATCAGGGAAAGGTGTGGTGGGAGAAGGTAATCAGTTGGTGTTACCGTTACCTATAAGAGTGGTGAAAGATTTGTTGGGTAATGGATACCACACCTCTTGATTATAGAATAAGCAATAGTGAAGCCTATCTTGCACAATTAGTTTCATGTTTGTGCAAGTTGCCAATCCTAGGTAAGTTATTTGCAGATCAACAAGTATATCATCTAAATGGTGTCCAAGATGAATAGCAATGTACATGACAATGCCGCAGATGGCGATCTCACCAGTGAGGTTGGTGCTAATCGTACTCAGGTGATTGGTGAGATAATACCCCCTACCAAGGGCATCATCCAAGAGCATACAGTGTCGAATGAAGAGCTCTAGCTTTTGTACATTTCCTTTGCTTTCCCCCTACCAAAGAGTGTTTCGGTCAAAAGCCTTTGGATGTATCGCAAGGCCGGGTTATAGATTAATAAGGCCTTAGCATGGTGTCTGCTATAGGACCTAGGAGAACATCCCTTTTTGGCATGGATATTTGAGTCCAAAAATCTTGAGGATCCCACAATTATGGTTCCTCAATAAGTCTCCCACCAATAGGGGGAAGATAAAGCAACGACGAAAATCTAGACAATGACATCTTTCTAGTCTCATTGAACAGTCTAAAAAGAATGATATTTCCTATTCGATCAAAATAAAATGAACTAAGGAATTGAAGGGTAAGTCCTTTACATGTGGGATATGCATGCATAAAGAAGCAGGATAAACCACCACGAGTGAGCAAATACTCAACATCCTCTTTGAGCCCTAGTGCCTTGAGACATATTCAACCGACGTATCAAGTGGGTGTAATGTTTTGAGAAATGAGCCCCTTGTAAAGATCTTTGTCATTGGGGTCAGTAAACACAATACCATAGGGATTAGAGGGTTGGGTATTTGCAGCTTTTTCTTATCCTTTAGTTTGGTTGGGCTACGATCTAGAGGACTCCCCTTCCTCTTGGTACATTTTAGATCGCTTCTTTGGTACCATATCTATGGTCTACCTATGAAAGTAAGACGGTGATAAATTTTTTGAACAAACACACACCGTAGATGAGATTAGAAGTTATATAATGGAAATCAAACTTATATAAATATCATGAAGAGATAAGACAAGAATGAAGGAAAGAAAATCCAAACCAGTCAGGACTGCTCGTGTGTGTTTGCCCTAAGCCCATGCAAGTGCAATTAGTGGTTAAAAGAAGCGGTGGTGCGTGTGATGGTGCTGGGTATGAGTATGCAGGTGTAGGATTGGGTATGGTGGTGTTGGGATGGATATGAGTGTGAAATTAGGATATCATTGGTGAATACGTATGTCCACAATAAAAGTAAGGAAAATAATTAAATTTGATACAACAATATATTTTTAAAAGATTCAAATAAATAATATGACATATGTATATATTATTATTATTATTATTATTATTATTATTATTATTATTATTATTATCATAACTGGTTGATATTGAATTTGGTTTTGTTAAGTCGATTCGGATTAGTTGTGGGTCGGGTTGATAGCAGGTTGGGTTGATGTCAAGTTACGGGTTGGGTTTGGGTCTTGTTTGGGTTAGGTCGTGTCACTTATATATATTTCGGATTTAGGCCGGTTTGGGTTGATGAATGTATTGGATTTTATTGGGTCGGGTTTTGTGTGGGTCAGGTCTGGTGGGGTAGGTCGGGTTGACTTTTGTCTGCTATAATTTTGAGTAGAAAATATTTTTATGTTGCAGTGTTTCTTCATGGCTCCATACCATAGAACACCATGTCTTCCTCTCTTCCTTATACCTCAAAACATAATAAGTTGAGTTAATTGTGTAGGAAATAGTGCTAAAATCCTGATTTTAAATCTTCTACATAGAGAAAGGTGTGACTTTCAAAATGCTTCTATAAACCCAAGGTCTAAGTTTGGAAAATATTATCTAAATCAGAGCTTTGTAGAAGCTAGATGACAAAATTAAATGGGTGTTAGTGACACATTTTACATAAATTTGGTCTACTTTAGCTTTCTTATACTAAATTTAATGCTAATTTTTTTCCATTTAACTTGATGATTGACAAAAAGGAAGTGTCAAGCGATATATAATGACTATAGAAAATCAAAATGAAGATTAAGTTCTGATACAAAAGGAGCTAATATAAAGCATAAAGTAGATAAAATACATGGCATAGGACTTAAGTGTCTAAGATGAAGACTCCGAGCCCTAACTTGCAATTCCTAAGCCAAAACATAGAGGATCATTTTAGTGCCAATTCAAACAAACCAAATATTAGACATAATTCTACACAAAAGTGTAATTTTAGTACACAACACATATTAAAGAAGGCACAACTATGGCATAGAGATAAAATGCCCATAGAATCCAAACACAACAAACATGAAACATGAAAAGAATTGGTTATATAGATTAACAAGGTAAAGGTAGCATAAGACCACATAGGATCATATTCTAACATGGATCATACAAATATGATTAACACTAATAACATATGTGTTAATAAGAATGTGTCACGACAAGGCTAAGATAAAACTTTAATCATCAACACCTTAACTATTTATTTTGTGAATAAGATAAAAAAAGTGTTACCGTTTGGATAACAAGATTGGCACATTTCTTAATTTAGGGTAAAGTTAATGTAACATCCCAAAATTTCATAACCATTGTTTTTGGGTGTTTGGCCTTTTTGTTCAAAACTAACCCTCAAACCTTAGCCTAATTATTTTATTTATAACCTTAACCCATAACCCGAAATAAATTCCTCAAATTTATCCTTGATTATTATTTCTTTCCATTCTATTAAACCTATCCTAATCTGACTTATTTTTCCCTGATTATTTTTCTACCCAGTACCCTAATCTACCCAATGTAAATCTAAAATAAAAATATAAAATAAACTTATTTTACCCTACCATTTTACCACCCTATTTTACCCTCTACCAACCCTCTCTCTCTCACGTTACCACTACCGTACCCCAATTCCCTCCACCAATCACTCTCCCTGTTGCCCTCCTTATCTCACCCCTTAACAACCTTCTCCATACATATGTACATACACATGTAAACATATACTGGCAACCCATCCCCTTCTCCTACTTCTATTTTTCTCGATCATTTTTCCCTAGCTTCCCCTTTCCCCTAGCTCTCATCTCCTTGCTAGCCAAACAACCCCTTTCCTCTCTATTCTTGTTTGATTTACCCTAAGTCTAACTGTGCACCAACACACTCATACACACACAACCATCCAAGACCTGCACCCCGACCTGTCCCCTTTCCTCTCTAGTGCGCCATCACCCAACAATCATCACTCTACAGCCTTATCCCATCACCATTTTCCTACATCCATGGCCGATCATCACCTTCTTCATATTATCCTTCTTCTTCTTCCTTCCCCTCTATTTTCCTACATCTCCAGCTCCACACACACTCCAACCACCACCTCCCTCTCTTCTCCCCTACGTGCACAACCCTACCTACACATGTATCCACCACCATAATCCCCTCCCAACTCCCTACCTACACCAACAACCTCACCACCCCGCATGCACAACACCTAACCAAACCAATCGACCACAGTTTCCAGCCAAGCACCATTACCCTGTAGCAGCTCTAACCTGCCAAGCTAACACCACCCTCCACAGTAGCATCCAGCACCCACCACTAGCCTTCCCGTAATACTCCACCACAACACACTCCAACCCTCACCAGCCCACCACCCAGCCTGATCCAGCAACATCCACTCCCCTATACATGTGCCCTTGGCTCACGTTATGTGCATGCAGCGTGAGTGAGTTGGGTTTGGTTTTAATATTTTGGTTCCTATAATAAACGTAAGGGTATTTTGGTAATTTCATAAAAATAAATATTTTATTATTATTATTATTATTTTACCTAATAGATATTAATTCAGTAATTATGGTATTATTTTTAGGTACGATAGTTTAAGTAGCGGGACCTTATAATTTTAGTAGGGTACCACTATTTTTATATTTTTGCTAGAATTCAGGTAATTGTTATACTCTACTAAAATGATAAATATTGTATGATAGTATATTAGGGTTTTTATGTGTGAAATGTGTTAAGCATGATTTGTTATGTTATAATTATGTATTATTTATTTTTATCATGACAATTAGAAAATGAGCATATTATCTGATATAAAATATATTGGGTATGAAAGTGCAATTAAAATGATTCTTATGTCAGGAAAATATTTTGTATAACATGTATGTATAAAATAATAGGCTGAGCATGCTTGAACATAATTCTAGAATAATTATTACGAATAAGTGCCCTAGAAGCAATTTGGTTATTTTGAGTGTTTTAGTATTTTTATCTTGAAAAGCATGTCTTGTATGAATTATATGTTATTGAGTATGTGAGCATGTGCTTTGGATGGATTAAAAGTGCATAATAGGATTTTATGTGCAGAATTATGTGTAAGGGCAAAATGGTTATTTGGCATATCTGATAATTTAAATCACGTAACAAATAATATATTTATGGTGTTTTAGCTTTTTCATAATAAATTAATAAATAAAATGGAATTAGTATTTAAATAGATGATAATCTTGAAATTGTGGTCTTAGGGGTATTTTGGTCATTTTTTGCCTAAAGTGCCTAGATGTGAATAATTGAGCCTAAGATGGCCTTAGTATATTTTTAATGTTGGACTCGGTATTAACCTTGATTATGGTTGTCTCAAATAATTGGAAACAAGCAAAAATGGTTAAGTATGAAAATTAGATATATCTGTATTTTATGCGATATTGTTATGATAATGCCTTTTGTGGAAAACCCTAAGTGGTTCAATATGGTATATGGTTGAAATCTAGGCTTATTATAGCATGATGAGTGGAGAATAATTACGTTTAAGATGCATGTTGATAAATAGAGGATTTGGAAATAATGATATTGAAAATATAAGCTTTTCGTAAGATAAGGGTTATCGGCTATCTTTAAGGGCATTTTGGTCAATACAGGTTAATATGGAAATTTATGTATTTGAATGTGTTAGGTGGATTAAAAATATGCTAATAAGATCATTTGGAGTTATTGGAAAGTTATGAAAGTCATAAGTTCCTCAAATAAGAAAATGGTCTAATTTGGAAATAGTAACTTTAAAACGATAATATTTTTATCACGTGTAAAACATTGGATTTAGGCAATGGATTTTGGATATGTTGTTAATATTTATATTTTAGGAATTTATATTGAATTTGGTAATTATATAGGACTTATGAGAAAAGTTATAATTTACCTGTGAGATTAGGGTTTTGGGAGCCTTATAAATAGTAACTTTTGAGGTAGGGCTATTATCACATGTGTAAGATATGGGAGTTAGACCTTGAATTTTTGGTATTTTAATAATAATATTAATTGAGGAATATATACTAAATTTTGTGGATAAATGATCAATATGGGGGAATTTTTGTCTAAGTTGTGAATTTAGAGTTTTTGGGGAAAATTAAGCTTAACCTTAAAGAATAGCCTTATTATCTATGTGTTGATATATCACTTACTTTAATTATGTTTTGTACTCATTAACCAATCATGAATAAGATACAAATAATTTACAGCAAAAGATCATATGAGTTGGGCCGATGTGTTTATAGGTCCGTTCTACTAGACAATAATAGTGGCGCAAGAGCATTTTTTCCTAAGAGGTGTTGGGTCCATTTTACTAGATGATAATAGTGGCTTACATGTCCTTTCCCTGAGAGCTGCTTTAGTTTGTTCCACTAGATTAAGAATAGTGGGGCCCTTATACTCGACGTGAATAAGAATATGATTTCAGATAAGAACTAACGTCTAAGATATTAATTATTTAAAGTGGAATATTACATGAGTTAGGACCAGGTATTGTGTTCATTCCATAGGACAATTATAGTAGATCAGGTGTGTTATCCCTGAGAGGTGATTCAAACCATTTTATCGGTTAAGAATAGTGGCTTAGGAGCATTTTGCCTAGAGAGGTGTTGGGTATATTCCACTGGACGATAACAGTGGCTCAGGTGTATTGTCCCTGAGAGGTGATTTAAACCGTTCCATTGGTTAAGAATAGTGGCTCAAGAGCATTTTACCTTAAGAGGTGTTGGGTCCGTTCCACCGGCCAATAATAGTGGCTCGGGTGTGTTATCCCTGAGAGGTGTTTTAGGCCATTCCATTAGTTTAAGAATAGTGGGGGTCCCTAAACTCAATGTAAATAAATAAAATTGGATATAATAATGATTATTTTTGGATTGGTCACTAGTAGCTTTTGTGCCTACATGTGATTTTGGTAGCAGCTTTCATGCTTAGCTGTGTGCGTATTGTGCCTTTTTTCCTTACCTATGATGTTATGCACTTTTTTGGGATTAATGTTGAGATATGAGTTATGTTTTGAAGGTTATGGTTGTTGTGTTGGAGTTTTTTTTTTTCTAATCATACTTCAGAGAGCATCTCTGGTATGCTCATTTGGTAAGTTTAGTTGTTCTAGATGAACGAATATGCAAAGTATGTAACCTTGATGGTAATTGGTTGTCTAAATTATTATTGTATATCAATTCTCATATGTATATGTATATGTCTTATACCATGTTGATTGCTATGCCTTGTATATGTTCCATGTTGGTTTTTCATATCAGTTTGGTATAAAGGGTTGCTCAGTACTATTGTACTGAAGGATTCATTCTCCTGGGCCCCTACCTATTGGATGGGTAGTGAACTTTGTAGGTTAGCTTCTGAATTTAGTTGAAAGATGGTAGTTCGAATTTGAGAGCGTAGGATTGTAACATCCCCAAAAATCACAGTTGAAAATTTTCATTTAAATAAAAACATACGCAAGTATAGGGGGTGCTACCTGGCTAGTCTCGCACCAACCACAAGGCTATAAAATAATTTCACAAGACATTAAACTAATTTATACATGGAACTAGAGAAATCCAAAAGATTCATAAATAAAGAGAAATTCAGAGTGCGTAAATTAAAAAGTCAATATAGAATTTAAAACAGTTACAGTGTGAAGCCCTTAAGGGGAAGAACAAGATAACAGAAATTTAACATATAACTAGAAAAAGGAGAGTCTGATCGACAATGTCTCTTGACCCAATGCAAAGTCTTATGGGTCATCACACAACCCCGCTCGATGCATTGAGTGCGTCATAGGCATCGAATATGGCATCTCATACCTACACCAACTCATAAGGGACCTCTGATCGTGGGAATGAGTAGCACCCGTAAAATGGGTGATCAATACACTAGGTACCGAGTAAGATAACCATATGGATAAGGCCATGCAAGAACAATAGATAAGTAATGCATACAAGGCGTAATTTAGGTTCATATCATCAATCCAGACATAGACTATTGTTTCTGTCTTACTCATTTTTCATATTAATTCCGCGTGAATGCAGGGACCCTACTATTATAGCTAGTGCTATAGCCGATGGATTAGATATCACTCCATAGGGCAGAACACACCTAACCAATATTATAGCTAGTGGACTATAAAATTATCCTCACTAGCCCCGACTCACGTGGTGTTCCACTATAAGTAATTAGTATCTTCCCATGATTTATTACCATGAAAATTTTGGTTTATTAAGCTCATAATCCCCCACTATTATAGGCGGTGGATAAAAAACACTCCACAAGATAAAATGCTCTTAACCACTATTATAGCCTATGGATCAAAAACACTCCACAAGGTAAAATGCTCCTGACCACTATTATAGCTGGTGGACCGAAAATTATCCTCACTAGGCTTGGCTCGATAATCTTTCACTTTAAGTGTTTAGTGTTTCACTCGTTTCTTATCCCACACTTAACCCAGACTAGACATGCATGACCCACTAGACTTTCCACGCTCACCCTTTTATTCTCAGTTCTCCCAAAAATCCCTATCCCATATCTTGGGACCTTTACACAACCTATAACTCTGAGACTTCCTCCCCATCTTTTCCCACTCACTATGAGAAACCTAAACTCTTCTGCACATGGTTCCAAATTCACTCCCCATAACGCTGTTTTGACTCCTCTTCGCCCTCTAGGGTCTCCCTCCGAAACCCTAATCTGGCCTATGTGGCCTCACTTCCCCTCATCCTTGATAACTCATACTCTTCTTTGCTACCAAAACCACCACTCCCCTTCAAACCATACCTAACATCACAACCTCACTGCTCATCTTCCATACGTGACCGCAAAAACCCTAGTTCGCTCCCAAATCCTAGTACTTCTCATTTCTCTTACATCATCCCCTCGACACCCCAAACACCTTTTTCCACTTGAGTCACTTCCCCTCCATGTGACACCCCTTTCATTCTTATCCCCCACATTAACCATTACCATTAGTTATCCCTTCTTTGCACACTCCTCCCACTTAGGGTTTCCTCCCAAACCCTAGCCAAGTCCCCTATGCACCCTTATACCAACCCACGTACTATTTTTTACATATGAACTCCAATTACCCTAACAACTCTTCCCTTACCTTACTTAACCCTCAAGTCAACTTTTTCCACGTAAAGGTCATCCCCATGCAATGGGTAACCATCCCATGAAACCCTACACTCCCCATGCATATTTTAGTCCATCCTCTTAATTTGTTCACATTATTCCTTCTTTTGTCCAACCATAATTCATGACATACTTAGGTAATTCTTACTTCCCTCTAGTCAACTCATTTCCTTTATCCCTTTAATCTTTTTACCACCACATCATATCATTTAAAGCCTCCTAGCATGCTTGTCCTAAACGACCATATTACATAAGCACCACAAAGTACAAGATGCGTTATCATATTACACATGCTATAAAGAGAACACATACAACTTACCTTAGCTCCATGCTTAGCAAGCTGTGCTATAAGTATATAGTTCATAACCACATAAGTTACACAAATGTATCATCACACATAACATACAATACACATAATACACATATTTGGCCTTAACCACATCTTTACCTAGTGTTAGACTTGGGTTCACCTATACGAGGGAAACACTAGGGTTAACTTCCCTCTTATTATCACTTCCATTAATCCCTTCTTTACCTTTAGTATGAACTAGTATTGGTGATAATAATAATAATAATAATAATAATAATAACTTTTGTAGTAAAAATAAGGTTATTATCCTTAAGGTGGTTAACCATACTATTATTAGCCAAAATAGGGTTAGGTGTTCATAGTAGTCATGGTAGAATATTAGCAACAATATTAGTAATGATAATAATAATAATAATAATAATAATAATAATAATAATAATGATGATGATGATGATGATGATGATGATGATGATGATGATGATGATAGTAAGGTTAGACTAATAATTATACTAAATAAATTATACTTAAGGGTTAGGGCATGACCTAGTGAAGGTGGCAGCTAGGCGACGGTGGCAGGGTGAAAGTGGTGGTTTTGGAGGCGGAGGGTCTTTTAGGGCTGGAAGAGATAGAGATGGTGGTTGTGGGGTGGTGGACTCTCTGGGTTGAGAGGGTTACTGTGGTGGTGGTGGCGTAGCAAGGTGGCGGTACAGGTAGTGGTGGCTAAGGTGGCTGAGGGTGGTGGAGAAGGAGGGAGGGTGAAGGAGAGGAAGAAAGGGAGAGGGAAAGGTAGGGGAAGGTAGAGGAGGTTCTTCTGGTTTGATTGGGGTGGTAGGGGAGGTGGTGATTGCGACCAAAGGGGCAACACACAACAGTGGGAAGGGTGGCGATGAGGTGCAAAGGGTAGCTCGAGCTGCCAACTTTGCACAATTGGGGTGGTCTGTGTAGGGGGATTCAGGGGTGGCGAGTGGCTTGGTTTTATGGAGGGTAATGCAAGGAAGGGAGTGGATGGTTTTTCGGGTGGTGGTGGTGCACGGCGGCAACTGGGGCAGTGTTTGAAGTGGTGGCAGTGAAATGTGATGGAATTTTTGGGTAGAGCAAAGGAGGGAAAATGGGGGGTCAGTATGGGGTATTTATAGGCCAAGGGAGGGAGAAGAAGAAAAAGGGGCAAGAGGACAAGGGGGGAGGAATGGGAGGAGCTCACCAGTCGGCGGTGGCAGGCTGATAAAAGCCTACGAATGGCAAGGGCGCAGGTTGTAGGTGGGGGAAAAGGAAAGGAAGGGGATAATGTGAGGGAGGCATGTGAGGAGGGTTTGACTCGAAATGGGAAGGAAAAGGATGAGGGAGATAGAGGAGGAGTAGGTCGGGCGGTACGGTGGTAGGGGAAGGACGGTGGCAGATCGCAAGTGTGACCTATAGCATGAGGACGGGGAGAAGGGAGGAGGTAGAAGAAGGGGGTTAGGCTGGCTGGCTGGTCAGGGAAAAAGAAAAGAAAGAAACTGGCCAGGCGAAGGGAGAAAAGAAAAAAAAGGAAGAATGGCGAGCTGGGCCGCGCGAGGAAGGGAAGAGAGGAGGGGGAGTTGGGCCGCACGGGCGAGGCCCAACCAAGGAAGGAAGAGGAGAAAAAGAAAATGGAGAAATGAGATAAAGAAGGAAGAAAAAGGAAAAAAGGAAGGAAAAAGGAAAAGGGAGGGAAAAGAAAAAGGGAAATAGGGTAGTTGGGGTATTTAGGGTAATTTTTTTTGCGATTTTTGAATATTTAAAAATAATAAAATTAATAAAATAATAATTAAATTCCTTTTTATATTAATATAGAAAATTTTGGGTAAATCTTCCTAAATTCTATTCTAATTAGCGAATTACCCTAATCTTCCCTAATTAAATTCTTTATTATTTTCCTCCTTTTTTGTCTTAAGTATTCCCCTTATTTCATTAAAATATTATCTTTAATCAATCTCACAATAAATTCCTATTTTTGCATAATTTCCTAAGTTAGGGTTTTGAAGTATTACAAGGACTATCCGGTGTCTCTTGCCCTATCTTGTTTCTGGTTGTATTTTAACCCTTATGTCCTCCTATAATTTCTCTTTAGAGTTTTGTAAACTGTTGATGTTGTTTTTAATTAGCACGGTATTTATCTAATGTTCACTATATTCTGATTTATGTAATCATGTTATTAATTTGAGCGGAGTAATAATTTTAGCGTTAGTACTTGGTATGAGAATGGTAGAGCAAACCGGACTTGTACCAAGTGTGGTGGTAACACCCTTCATTTTTATTGTTTTAGCTTCCGCGCTTAACTCTACAAATAAAAATTTTAAGTTCGTAAAAATCGGGGTGTTACAGTTAACCATAGGAAATATGATGTGAAAACATCTAAACATAAGACCTTAACTTAGTTAATACTTTCTCTAAATATAAAGGAAACAAAACTCTTATTATTTGGGATGAATTATTGAACTAATTAAGGGAACCATGAGAGCCTTGCATTTCACATTCATGGAAGTGATATAAAGCCATGCATCAGCTGCCTCCTTTTTTAAATCCTATTTTCGATCAATTTTTATATAAGTCCACTAGAAAGGAAAGGAAAAGACAAGCTACCACATCCACCGACCACAACTAGGTTATTGCAACAAGTAGGGATAAGTAGGGGCATCATTTTAGCATATAACATAAGAAAGGGCTCGACATGGTAGGTGTGGGTGAAATAAGTGTTTAGTTGTACTGTTGCTATATTTCCCTTACTTTTTTTACTTATTAACATCCCATGTAAAAGGATAAACCCCTAGCTTCATTATTGTTTACATAATTGATGTTTTATAATTTATCTAGTAGTATTTTTCTTACACTCCAACACAAGTCAGATTTAGGGGAGGCATATGCTGACACATGATGGGGTTAGTTTAGGGGACTTGGGTTGAATTTTAGCTGGCTACATTTAAACTAGCAAAGTTGGTTTATATTATGTGACTAGTTAGTTTATACTCTAAAGGGTTTCAACTCTAGTTATGTAAGTTAAGTTGTTACAAAAAGTTCCTAACATACTCTATAAGTGTTAAAAACTTATATAAATAGAAATAGACTTGTTGGCTACCATATCTATCTCATTTTTTAGAACTCCCACAACCAAACTAATTCATTCTCTCCTCGTTTCTCTTCCAAATCTTGTGAGATTTACCTCAAGCGCTAAAAGGATTGAGTTGCAGATACAAGTGTATGAGTCTAAGGGTTACTTAGATCATATTCCTATCCTCTTCTTCCACCTTTTTCCTTTTAATTTTTGAATGGCCACCACTCCTAAACTTGATTTAATTTAGGATTAGCATATGCATCAAATTGGTATCAAAGGTTTAGGTTAATATATTGGGTCTTTTATCTTCTATCTTTCACCCTAAAAATTCCTATCCAAATACATTAAAAACACCCACATTTTATATTCTACTTTCTTCACTCCTCTACTTCACCTTTTCAAATTCAAGATTCCACAAAAGATCACTATTTTCACGAGTCTTGATGCTTAAAGAGGCACAAAGTATAAAGTTACAAAAAAGAGAGACCAAGCTATTACAAAACTACAAGAAAATGTGCAAAGGATCCTTGGTATGATAGAAACCGTGATTTCAACCTTCCAAACCACCCATTCAAATACAATTCACAATTTCACACCACCTTACCCAATAAATCCAAGCCCTGCCCACAAAAACACTCACCAAATTCTAGGAGGATTTGTATCCACCAAAATGAAATCATCAAGCCTAGTTCTAATAGTGATGGTGGGTATTCCTAAGGTGATTTTCTAAGAGCTCATAAAAGAATAAGGGATGAAAATAAAGGTTAATTTCATGACATACAAATGGATATGCCTAATTTTTATGGGGCTCAAAATCTAAAAGATTTTCTAGAATGAGAGTTGAGGTGGTTTAGAATTTTTGAAGCCAAATATTACAATGATAAGAAGAGTTTCAAAGTGGTTATAATGAAACTCAAGGGTCATGTTTCCTTATGATGGGAGAATCTTTTTCACCAAAGGAGAAAATGAAAAAGGAAATTCCAAAGTAAAAACGTGGATGAAAATGATAAAGATTATAAGCGAGAGATTATTACATTTTTTGTATACTCAAGACTTCTATAAAAAAAATATTATGAGGCTTGGATTGGAAGAAGTGGAGGATTACACAATGTCTATGTTTTTAGGAGGTTTGAGACATGACATCACAAGTAAGGGGGAATTATACAAGTTCTATACCTTAGATGAACTATACCACTTAGCTATCAAGGTGGAAAATCACAAGAAATACAAGAGAGAATCATTGTTTGTACACCTAAGGCATTTTATGTTGAGGGTAAAGGATTAGGAGTTAGGTTTGAGCCAAGAAAATTGAAGGGGGTAAAGTGTTTTCAATGCCAAGCCATATGCTATTATGAAAATGAGTGTCCAAATAAAAAGGTCATGAATATTATGGAATATGAATAAATAATACAAGAAGAAGAATTGGGCGGTGAGGCCGCAACTAATGAAGAAGAATAAAAAGTTGTAGTACCCTAAATTTTTCTAATCATAATTCTTGGGTGATTACTCTCCTAATATTTTCTCTAACATTAAACCTTGTTTGGGTAGCTTCCCTATACCTCTCAAACCCAAATTTTACCTTCCCACCATTTAAAACCATATTTTTCAATTTGGTGGACCAAACACCAACACCAAAAACCCTACCATATAGGGCCTCAAGTGGTCCACCACAAGCCTCTTCCAATCGTTTGAAACTAAGCAATTTTCACCATTCTATATTTTCTTAAGTTAATCACTCAACTTTCCCTTATGTCTCATGATTTTGTGAAATAATTGATTATTATTTGTATTTTAACAATTTGCTAGACTTTTCATCTTACATAACCATTTTTATTTACTGTTGACCTTTTTGGACATGGGGAATTTGAATTTCTAACTTCCTCACACTAGAGGATAAGATTACACATGGTACTTTCTCATTCAACCAAAAATTCAACTATAATCACCTTAATTACTTTCTATCAACTCTATTGCACTTTCTCACCTATGCCACTCACTTCTATAATTCCTTTTACTTGCAAGCAACCCATCCATATGATTTTCCCTATCTCTCTAACCTTAATAAAAAAACATAAGGGGGTCATTGCCTTTAGTTGATCATTTTCATACTTAGTCAATTCTTTACCATTCAACTTTGCCCTCTTCTCTCTCATCTCCTCTTGACTTAGTTGGTTTTGGTCCTTAGTTTCCTTTTTTTGTTCCAATAACCCTCTCCAGTTCTCTCTTAATTTTGTTCATCTTATTACTTCCAAAATATTAATTTTACCTCTTCGGTACTTGCTGTTAATGAAAAGAGATTCAGGGTTATAAACTAGGGAAGGTTTTCCAAGATTTTCCCTAAGCCATTTTCAAAATTCTAAGAGTTATTCTCACCACTTTTAATCTTTTATCTTATTTTCTAACCCATGGAATTTGATGTATGTGGGAGTATGGAATTCTCAATTATGTGAGATTAAGGCTTGAATTGGGTTTGGTTATTAAGATGAAGGTTCGGTGATGTTGAATTAAGTTTAAAGGTGTTCGAATAGGCTAGAATGATAATGGTGATGAAGCGGATATGATGATGATAATTCGGTGGTGATGAGTGAATGATGATGATGGTTCAAATCTGATGAGATGATTATGATATTGATTTGACAATGAAGTGTTGGTGATGATGATGATTCGAATATTAGGGCTTATTGTAAGATGATTTCTTTGGTTAGGGTTAGGGTTTAGCTTCAAAATTGGGGTTAGGGTTAGGTTTTGGTTTGAATTTTAGGGTTAGGGTTTTGAATAGTAGAACCGGTTTATGGTTTCAACTAGGCTTCGATTTTGGGTGATGTTTGGATGATGGTGATGGCTAGAAAAACATGGATTATGGAGAGTAGTAAAGATAGACCTTAATCTCTAATTCACACAAACAAATAGATTAAGGTTTTCAAGAGTAATCGTTCACACAAATTCGATTAAACTTCAATACTTGATCATCAACTACCTCTAATCGTGACTTTCATGGCTTTATGTAGACAATCTATCATTTAGCTAAAAAGCATAATTCAAAAGATACCTAGTTAAAAGATGACTAGTAGCTTGTATGGTACGTTTGATCTCTTACAAGCAACGTAACCATCTGCTTGTCTTCAATATTATGGGACATCCTTTCTAAATAAAGAACAATTAGTTCCATAATTATAAATGCCAATTCTTGAATGTTTTCTCCTACATCAGCATTGCCTTTTTCTAATTTATCATTATTATTATTATTATTATTATTATTATTATTTTAGGTGATCAAAGGGTTGAAGAAACAATCCAAGAGTATATTTATGCTTTGTTAAGGAACATATATTTCTCAAATGTAATGATTATTTGTGTTCATGATTTGATTTGTATGATTTTTTATCATGCCTTGCTTGAAATAATGTTAATCTTTATTTTAAATTTCTATCAATATATTAATTGGTAAATTTAGGATTTCATGAGTTTAGTGATTTTATGTGAAGTATCTACTTTACGCCTTACTGGAATTTACCATAAAATAAAGTTATTATAGTATATTGTGTTTCATTTTTAAATCTTAGGATGAGTAAATTAAATTATTTATAAGTATGGTGGTTGGTTTAATATGATGAAATCTCAAATTTTGGGGTTTTTTTTTTGTGGGAATCTCAGCCATGTGTCTTCTTGGTGTTGTGGATTCCTTTAATTTTTTTGATTTATTTTTTTAGAATGATAATAATATAAATGGTGTTGTGTGCAAAATTGGCAATATCTAATTTAGAGGAGTGTTGGCTATAGGGTTAAAATAATCAGTGAGGTTTTTATAATACATTTGATATATGATATGTTAAATTTTTGATAAGGATGACTTGAGTTGAAAATAATTTTCATAATAAAAATGGAGATGTTTAGGTAAACTAAGGGCATTTTGGTGCTTTTTGGTTAAATCTAAAATTTTGGTGTTGTATAAGTATTATATGGACTCAAATATGATAATGATGATTTGTTAATTATCTTAATAAATTATGAATAGCATAAGAAGTGATTTTATAGTAAAAGAGTTCATTTGAGAATAATAACCAAAAGGGTAATAACAATATTTGATGCGTGAAAATTTAGAGATAATTTTTGATTTTTGGATATGATATTTTTAATAATATTTAAGGTTAGTGTTTTAAATTAGGTGAGTTGAAAATCCTTGTGGACGAAGTTGTGGTTTCATTGTGAAATTAGGGTGTATAAGTGTATTGCGGTCTTTTACCTTGAGAAATATTATTTAATATGTTTAATAATCATGATTATGTCTTGCCTTTACTCATATAGTATATTCAATGTGTTATTAGTGATACACTCCAAGTGTTGAATGTTATTGATTGTTGGAATAAATTCATGGTAATCAATGATGATAAGTAGTTTATATCATAAGATGCCAATGATAATGAAGAGTTGAAGTACAATGACTTAAGTAACTCAGGTAATGCATTTTTTATTTGCTAAGTGTTGGTTAAGGTACTAATAAGAAATTAACACTTAAGGTGGAAGAACACTTGATTCAAGACCAAGTACTTTATTATTATTAAAATTAATTGATTGGTTTTTACGAAACCACTAAATCCTATTCTTCTCCAATTAACCGATCAACTAACTTATAGGTCGTATGAATACATACGAATTCTATGTTTACTATGGTCCAGGCATGTTTTACCCTAGATAGGAGAGTATTAATAAGGTTGAATACCTTTCCGTCATCTAAAAAAAGAGAGGAGAGTATTGTTACTATCGATTCCTTGACCTCAATGTGTTAATGAGAAAGTTTTGTTGATCACCTAATTACGGATATTTAATATGGCTACATCTTAGATAACTCTAAATCATGAGTAGTGTACTTGTTTAATTTTCCCTTAAGGTAGTATTATGTGATGCATGGCATATCATAGTGAAATATATTTGTTACCATACTCAATAAGCAAATATTAATAATCTTTTTCATGGGCGTTGCCTATGTCCATGAGTAGATAACCATGTTGTTGACATGCGGGTATTTGATGACCATCTCGTAGAATTTGTTGAATTTGATGCTCGACTTGTCGAAGATTGACTATTTTTTTGCTATGGAAATAGATTCTAGGATATCGGGTCGTTATCATTTTTCTCAAATTCCTTATGGACTCTTAATTCCATTAGTTTTCCCTTCTTTGTATTTTGATTAGAGTTATACACGGAGTTTATCTCCAAACCTTTATCTTTCGTTTATGGAAATCTACTTAATCCCTATTTATCTTATTTAAATTTTCATAATATTTTACCTTATACTTTGTACAATAATGATTGATAAACCAGACTCAAATTAGATATGGTGGAAACACCCAATTATTATATGTTTAGCTTTTAAAAATATCTAAAATGTTTTTGATATAGCTTCATGAACTCTTGTTGAGAAGCTCAATATTCGCACATCACATGCCAAACACTACAAGCTGCAATGATTAAATAATGGGAATGTTGTATAAGTGATCAAGTAAGTTGTTGTGCCATTTTTATTGGTAAAACTTACCAATATTAAATTGTTTTTGATATAGTTCCCGTGAATTCTTTTCATTGACTATTGAGGATACCTTGGAAACTTAATAGGAGCATTTTGCATGATGGAAGATGGAACACATATGGCTTGAAGTTTATGAAGAAGAAAATTGTTCTCATATTGTTGAACTCTCAACCTTGTATGCAATATAATGTTACAAATTATATAAATTCATTGGGTCGTGGATGGAAAACACTTTGATCAATCCATTGGGAAGGTTAAACTAGTGTATATGTTGCTACTACTTGAAAGTAACATGTGTGATGATCAGAAGGACCTATCGGTAGGGATTTATTGGAAGAGTTTCATGACGTCTTCCCCAATGATCTACCACATGTATTACCTCTCATTAGAGTCATAGAGTGCCAAATATATCTTGTACCTAATTTTACCCTCCCAAAAAAGATGACTTATATGTGTAACCCTAACAAATTCGTGGAATTACAAAGGTAAGTCGAATAATTGTTGTCTAATGGATTTTTAGAGAATCCCTTAGTCTGTGTATGATCCTAAACTTACTTGTGCCTAATAAAGATGGGACCATGAGAATATGTGTTGATAGTAGAGTTATCAACAACATTACTATCAAGTATAGGTATCCTATAACTATACTATCAAGAAGTGGCTACTATCCAATAAGAATAAAGAAGGGAGATAAAGTGCATACTGTTTTCAACACAAAAATAGGTTTGTATGAGTGTATTGTGATTCCCTTTGGGTTGTCAAATGCACCAAGCACCTTCACTAGGCTCATGGATGTATAACTCAGACTATTCATTTCTAAGTTTGTTGTAGTTTATTTTGATGACATACTTGTGCACTCCTCCAGTAGTGAATATCATGTATAACACTTAAGACTTACAATATTATCACTTAAAAATAAAAGTTGTATCATAAGCTAGAAAAATGTGATTTCTTGCCATGGATGAGTCAAAGGTGGAAGCAATAAGATCCTAGCCTACACCCATATCCATTACAGTCGTTAGATCTAATCATGGGTTTGTGTAATTTTATAGGAGGTTCATTAAAGGATTTAGAACCCTCTTATATCTATAATCAAATACGTAAATAAAGGGGAGTTCAAATGGACAAGAGCTACTCAATATGTCATTGAAGCAATCAAGACCAAGCTTAGTGAATCTCCTATTCTAATTTTACTTAAATTCCAAAAATTGTTTGATGAGCAATGTGAAGTGAGTGGGGGTGAGAATAAGATTTATTTTACTACAAGGACACAAGCTAATTACCTTTAGTGAAAAGCATAATGGTCTTAGGCTTAATTAGAGTACTTATGACAAGCAGTTCTATGGATTAGTTAGCACATTAGGTCATTGATCACATTATGTTAGGCCCCTGCAATTTGTATTACATACCGATCATGAGACACTTAAATACATCAAAGGGGAACAAAATCTCAATCTTTGATATGCAATAATGGTAGAGTTATTATAATATTTTTTATTTGTAGCTAAAAACAAGAGTGGAAAATTTAATGTTGTAGCATATGCTATTATTAGGAGATATCACATGCCTTCTTTGTTAGAAGCAAGATACCAAAGTTTTAGCTGCATCAAAGAACTCTATCATGGAGATGAAGATTTTGGTGATATCTTCAATGAAAAAGACAAGATCAACAACCCATTTTTTCTTTAAGATATGTTCCTATAAAAACCCTAAAAGGGGGTGAATAAGGTTATTAAGAATAGTAACAAGAAATTACAATTTTGACACATAATATATTGTGGTTTGAGGATGAAATTTCTCTGCATCTATTTTTAGGTTTGCCCCTTGTATTTTGAGAATCCCATGTGTTTATTGATGATGACTCGTCTCATGGTTTATGAGCCTATAATCTCAATGACGTTTTAAAAGTGGATTTACAATTTATTCTAGTTATCCTCTCTAGTTTTATGGATCTACTAATCCAATGACATCTATTAGGACTATTAGCCAACACACAACCTTAATATAATGAATTTTAAATAGAGTTGTGGTTGATTATAAGATACCTATTAAATAATATAAATATAAATTTTAAAGAAAAAAAAATTATGAGTGTAATCTAACTAGAAAGAGTATATATTATAATTAGAGAAAAGTCTATACTAGTAGAGTGAGTATAAACACTTTTTAAAATTTCTCAACTTGAGATAAATATAAAGGTGGGTTGTTGAGAATTAATTACAAGTTGGAGTAAAGAATTAAGTTATGCAATTAATGAGAGGTCAAAATTAGTTTTTTACTCTACCACATAAATTCCATTTATTCTTATCTCCAACAATGTAGTCATTTGAGAAAAAAAAACCATATATTTGATGTACGAGCAACATGTTAAATTTCCAGCATTTAATGTGACCAACCAACCAGTTCAAGGCAATAGTTTATCGATTACCCCCGACCAATTGATCGGTTGGCAAAACTAACCGAAGTATTTTGTTTAAAAGAATGTGAAAATATTACTATTGCATAAAATCGGTTAGTTTCATGCTATAAATTTTTGGTGTTTTGAACATGTATAAATAGTTGAATGGTTTGGTGAACTAGTCAATGTGTTTGCTTAAACTAGCCGATTGGTTTAACCCCTCGTCAAAAACCCTTTAGCACTTTATCTCGCCTCTTAGCCTGGTTGATCAAACAAGTTGATTGGTTTTCAAATCTAGTCAAAGTATTCAAGTAGAGGTACAATGGATTTACACAAGAATGAAACCCATAGCCTAACCAGTAAAACCAAACAATCAATTTTTGGACCAACATATAGGATTGATGCAATTGGTCAAAGTGTTCAACCATGGATAAAACCATTATTCTCAAGACTAGATGTCTACAATAACCACTCAATTGGTTATTTCAACCAATCAATTAGTTTCTTAGTTTTTGAAAGTTAAATACCTTGTCATGAAACACAAACTAGTTGATCGGTTACAAGATCAGTTGAATGATTTTAGATGGAACCAAATTTGTGCAGAACACTTTAAAAAGAATTTGGAATATAAAACCAACAAAGAGTTTAATTTAAAAAACCTTTAGATTTTAAAACATCCTAAGATATTAAAAACTAAACTTTAATGCTCAAATGATTTTATAAGATAACTATAGACTAAGAATATACACCTTAGGTCTTGATTCTTGGTAGCTTGATATAAACTCCTCTTGTGCTTTCAAAATTGATTACTTTTTTAAAACTTTCAAATGAGAATTCATTTGTATAAGTTAATTTTGACATCCTTGTGATCAACATAGTTCATGCACACTTAAAAAAACATGTTACCACCTTTAATTTTGTTTGTAATCATCAAAATAAGGTTTATCATTAATTGAAAAAAGATCTAAAAAATATCCCCCTCTCAGATGATGACCAATAAAAAGTGCAAATGTGGATAGGTTAAGGGTAAGATTATATCAAAATGCTAACTAGGAAGACCACCTATCCCTTAACATTTCAAAAACAAAATATGAAAATCTAATTTATCAAATTTCTTTCCTACTTGCATCATTAACAAAAGTTGACAGACACAAATCATGTGGGGAATCTATGTACAAAAGAGATAATAGGCCAAATAAAAAGATGTTCTACCCTTTAACCAATGCACACATAAAAGTATAAGATTATGATAAATTAAGTTAAGCACACGATTGTCTCCTTTGTGAATGTATAACTTATATAGAATGGTTAAGATAGATAAGAGTAAATGAGACCAATGAGAGATAGGGAATATGTAAGCCAAATCATCACATGTCATATATATAATCAAAATGTGCAAGATAGTACATGAGAAAAGTCATAGAAAAGTAATAATGTCACCTAATGATGTGAATCTTAAGAATTTATATTTAATTAATTTTGAAAATTGCTGTGAATTATTTACTTATAATTGTTTGTCTTATTTGGTGAATAAATAGGAGTGTAATGCAGCATATGGACTCTGTGGATCTTTGGATGCAGTTGCTGGAATGTGCAGATTATGTATCTGAAGTGTGCAGATTGTGTAATTTTTGTTAGTAAATTGTAATCCCATATGATGCATTCTCCGGTCAAAATTGGCTAATGGAAATTAGGTCGGTTGTATAATCCGCCACCCGGTCCTTAATTTGGACTAGATGGATTGTGGATTAATCAATCCTTAATAGCCATGATTAGCTAAAGTGTTATTTTAGCTGATGGGAATTAAGTCCTAAACTTAATTGTATTTGGGACATTTCTTATTTTGGGGTTTGATTGGGCTGATCGACTATTTTGTGGCCCAAAACAATCAGGCCATTCGGCCGTTCCGTTGTAGTTGTAGCGTGTATTAGAAGGTCTGTATTATGTATTTTGTAAGTCGACATACGGTCTGTAATACGCCTATATATAGCGGGGTCAATGTGTAACAGGGACAATACTTTTGACTGAATATTTTGGCTGAGTTTTTCTCGACTCTTCTCTCGCGACTTGTCTCTCTCTCTCTCGGCGATTCTCTCGTTCACTCATTCTTCTGAATCTACTCTCTTACCTTTGATCGATCTAGATCATTCACTCTTCAAATTTTAGTTGCCGTTGTACAAACTGTGCCTCTGAATCTTTTGGTCTTCCTTTGGAGTTGTTCCTTAGGCTGAACCGGCGAATCGAACGTTGCGCTCGATTAATCTTTCAATCCTTTCAAGAAACCCTAACAGGTTTCCATCACCTATGGAAATAAGAGACATCTAGATACATACCATCATCATGATACATAGTAAAATAAGCTCATATAACCACAAAATCCATGAATATATGTATGAATCAACAAAAAAAAATGTGGCCTAGTCATTAATGAAACTAAGAACAATACAAATTTGTGATAAAAAAAAGAGGTTCCTAGAATAGAAAAATATAGGATAGATAGTACATTTGTGATAAAGGATCATGGTGAAAAGTTATATAAGCCCTCAATCTTAGCGTCCTAAGAGTTAGGACTCTAAACAACATCCTAACCAAACCAAGTATCCTCGGAAAGTGACTTATCTACTACTAGATCTGATAGAAGAGGATCATTAGTGGGTTGTGCATTAGTCCTTGTATATATAGCAGCATCATCCCTTGTATCATTTTCCCTAGCTCAAAGTCACTAACTATGGAAGCTTAACTTATCCCCATGATATCTTGTGGCATATCCTAATGATGTGGCTTAAAATTTGGCTAAAATTGTGATCGTACAACACACTTATGAGTCTCTAACGCCTTCTAGCACCTATCCATAGCTACCAACTTCATGTCTAGCATCATATACATCTAGAGTATCAAGTTTGTGATCTTAACCATTGTTAATTTACCCTAAATGTTGATAAAAGGTGGTGTAGTATAGAAGTATGTGACATCATCATATCTAGTAGCTCCACTAGTGGATGGGAAAACAGTAGGTGTCATCAGGTTAGTAGATGGTGGAGAGATGTCATCTCCTTCTCTCAACTTAGGATATTGTCTAGGGAAAATGATATCCTTATAATGTGAAGCAATATAGCACGAGCATGCACCATGAGGAAAAATATTTGACCATCTTGGCCCATCTCATACCCCATATGTTAGAGTGTCACCTTGTATAATTTGTCTATCCTATTGTGAAGATTGAGCTGTGTAGTGGGAAAATCAATGACTGGTGCTCTAAAATCGTATAGGATCCTTGTGATTAGAGGTCCACATCCCAAGGCAACTTAATTGTGTCTCGCCATGTGAGCTATATGTCTCAATATGTTGATGCGAAATCTCATGGGAATTCTAAAGCAAAATCAATGAAAGAGGGTGGAGTTAACAAAGTAATGGAACAACCTATTCTTTGGAGGTAGACAGTAGGAACTAATAGTGCCTCCATCAATATGATAGGACCATTTCATCCTTGAGAAAATCATTTCATGCTTCCAAGTCCTTATCCACTCATCAAATGCCATCCCCATCCTATTTTCATCCCTAAGTCCCAAATACCGTAGCTAATTTTGCCTCATCAAGTATATTAGGAACACCTAGGAGGTGTTTGATGAAAAGATAACTAAGAATATGAAGGGATAGGTTTATATAGAAAAGGCAAAACAAGTCTATGTAGATAGGATCACAAAGATTAAAGAATGGAAGGAAGTGGTGATCAAAAAGATACTACATGAATGGAATCTTAAAATGCTCAGTACAAGTGTTAGAATTTATGCACTTGCCACTAAGAATTTTCTTACCATGGAAGGACTTGATCTAGGGCAGTTGATTATCCATGGTGAAAAAGTATAATGGTGAAGGAGGAGAGGTCTCCGTGATCTTGGACAATAAAGAGGAGGATCTAATGGTGGGTGGATCACTGAATGGGGTCAGACTAGTAAGTTTCAGGCTATGTGGCGGATGTTTATCCTCAATAACAGGTATAGTAAAATCCCTAGATGAAGAAATATTAGTAGTCTCCTTAATCCTAATGCATTTTCTAGTAGAGCGGCTAGCTAAAGTATAATCCTTTTTAACATGACCCTAAGCTATACCCTTCTCTTTGTGGGTATGAGTGGTAGTGGTTATTTATTTTGTCATTTTTGCTTATTAGATTGAGAACAGGAGCCAAATTATTATATTATGAAAAAAGATTGATAAAATAAGTGTGTTCAAAGGAGAAAAGGTTGTATATATATTCAGGAGAAACTAGTCAATTTGTTTGACAAACCAATCAGCTATTCTTTTAACTAGTTATTTGGTTTATTAAAACGAATCGATTGTTCTTCCCTAGTTTTGAAAAATAAGATGCAAAACTCATCATCTATTTTCAAGAGGGCCCATTGAATGGTTCTTTTGACATATCGAGTACATTATCAAATAGTTGACTACTTTTACCAAGTTTTCATCATGAATTTAACACATAAAAAATAATTAAATTATGGAATTTAAATATGCAATAATCACTTGATTTTATCATTTTATACATCAATTATGTATGGCATTCCAAAATCAAGTAATTATTTTTCATGGACACGCAAATCATGATTTTGATCAACTTTCATGTTATATTCATACCCTTTAAGTACAAAATTCCATGATTTCACAAAGATGAGGGAAACAAATTAAATAACTTAAATGTCATCCTCAGTTCTCTCCTAATAGTTATGAATATTTGTTCATTAAGAGGTTTTTGAAAATATCCCCCATTAGTGTAATGTATCCACACATTCCACTTTTACATTTCCTTTTTCCACATAATCCCTAATGGTGTAGATTTCTTCTCTTAATATGCTTAGACTTATATTGTTGACCATGATTAATAGTAAGGTAAATTTGACTAGTGTTATCACTCTTAATGGAAATTTTACGAAGTTTAAGCACAAAATCACTCAATTGGTGTTTCATCCAAATAAGTTGAGCATAACCTACTCTGGCGGCTATATATATATTACTTTCATTGTTGATAATATGACATTAGATTATTTCTTACTATGCCAACAAACTAGGGACTCTCTTAGGAATTAACAAGTACCCAATGTGTTTTTCATATATATCTTGTACCCCATAAAATTATCAACAAAGTAACCAATAAAGGTGGCAGTTAGGTCAAGGGTCAAGTTTGGGTTGGGTTATAGTAGGTTGAGTTATCCTCGAGTTGAGTTTTTTGTTGGTCATTTTTTTACGGGTCAGCTGTGGTTCTGGTCGGGTCATTTCCGATTCAGGTCATTTCCATTCACCTTATTGATTGGTTCAAATCATGTTTGGGTTATGTAGGGTTAGCTTGTCGGGTCGAATTTGGACCAAGCAAGCTTATATTTAGGTGATTTTGTGTGTGAGTTAATTTGATGGGTCAAGTTGAGGTTAACTGGATGAATCATGTCTTCTTAGGGTTTTATGGGTCAAATTGGTTTAGGCCAAGGTGGTCCTAGATTGAATCACTTTAGGTTTGGGTCAAATTGTACATTAACCACCAAAATTAATCTAACTCATTAATATCATAAGAAAGCATTAAGTTTGACTTCATGTAAGCATATGATTAATAATGTCTTATTAATTGCTATTTGTTTATTACTATGACTTCTTAATGTTTTTCTTTCCTGAAAAAAAAAGTCAGCAAAATTATAATATCATTGATGAATAAGAATATTCACAATAAAAGTAATAAAAAAATTAAAATTTATATAACATTATATTTTTAAAAGCTTTAAATTACTAATATGATATGTAAAATTTTAATATCATAAACCCACCCTAAAATTCTTCAAAATATATTTAAAATTATTTTGATATAAAAGAAATTGGTTTTAGTTTTTGAAAGTGCTTGAAATATGGGTCAAAATATGCATTTAACCTTTGTCCCTATAGTTAGACTAGCGTTTACGTGAAAGTTTCTTGCATTTGCTTCTTCCATCTACTATACCTTATATCAAATGGATGCTAAGTATATTTAAGCTTATATACATGATTAGGCTTTGAGTTATCTTCAAAATAGGGGAATTTTTTAACATAAAATTTCTTCTCAATGAAGCCATTCAAAAACATACCATTAACATCCATTTTATATAAGGTGAAGTACATGAAAGAAGCAAATGCAAGAGGCTTTCATATAACCATTAGCCTAGCTATAGATCCAAAGGAGTAATACCCCACCCAAAAATCATTTGAAATATATTTTAAATTCTTTTGTCATAAAATAAATTGGTTTTAGTTTTAGAAAGAGCTGAAAATTTGGGTAAAAATGTGAATTTTAAGTATACCAATATATTGATTTTGGGTATCCCAACTTTTTGTAGCCCTCACAATAGATGCATTTGAGGTATGGTGGGTGATTTATCTAGGTACAAGGGCCCTTAATGTATTCTGACCCTGTGTGGTGCATTTGGTATCATAATTAGTGTTAGCCCTTTGCGACAAAAGCACTCAAGGTGCAGTGGGTGTGGTATCCTCGAACAAAAGTCCCCTTGATGTATTTTGACCATATGTAGTAGGTGTGGTATCCCATTTTATTTGTTATGATACCATAACTTTTGTTGAAGATGGAAGAATGTGTGTGGTTGAACCGAAAACATTAATAAATGGAAAGTATCTAGTCATTAAATAAAGGATTAATAATACGATTTCTTCTATACCAATTCAATGCATGATCACTATTAGCATCTCTTCAATGATTCTATGTAAGCATTTTTATTAAATGATAATCATGATTTTAAAAGGCATACTAGTCTAAGAGGTTTTATACATGCTACTATGTGACCTCAATGTGCTAGATGAGTCATTACCATGTTTTAGGTAGTTTATTTTATCAAGTCTTCACTATATTGATACTATATTTGTGTGGTCATTGTGATTATTAGGATTTAAATAATATTATCATAGGATTAAGGGGTTACTATTCACATGAATAGTATCATGAATAGTGATTTCGTTAGTGTTTATCTTATTTAGATTTAAGTTATCTTATTATTGAGGAGGTGAATATTTTCCTATAAATATCCCATGTAAACTCATTATTTGAGGAGGATAGTTGAATTGAGTTATAAAATCGAGTTTTCTCTTGTTGAAACCCGGTGTGAGTTTCTTTATCCTATGTGAACATTATCTGTGTAAGTCATACACTAGAAATTTCTCTACATTATTTTATTTGGGTGAGGATAATTTAAAAATCCTCTATACATTTCCAGTGTGGGTTTATATAGAGTTATCTGGTGAAGTTTATTTTGTGTTTCAAAAATATTCCAAGATTTTGAAGAAAGAATTATGAATCACGATAGAAGGAAGGAAGGGTGAAATATGAAGATAACTATTTACTCTAAAATATGGATATCATTGAAAAGCCTATTAAATTAGGAGTCCAACGCATCTTTCGGAACTCAAATTCAAAGTTTCTGCACAAAGTTATGACTATTCTACCATATGTGTGTCGAACTAAATTTTGACACGCGAATGGATAAAGTATTGTAATTAGCATTATGGACACCATTTTCTTCTCATATTTATTATCTATATTGCTATTTAATTATCTGAAAATTATATTAGGATATTTGTTTGTTAATTTATTTCCTTAATCTTTAAGAAAGTCGATAGAGTTTATCCTTTAGCTTATGATGTATTTTATCTTTTTACGATTTTGTTAGGATTTAATTATTATTATCATAGGATTGAGGGGGTCACTATTTATATGAATAGTTTCATAAATAGTTATTTCATTAGTGTTTATCTTATTGTTGAGGAGGTAAATATTATCCTATAAATATCTCATATAAACTCATTATTTGACGATGATAGTTGAATTGTGTTATAAAATCGAGTTTTCTCTCATTGAAACTATGTGTGAGTTTCTTTGTTCTATATTTATGTTATCTGTATGAGTCATAAACTAGAAATGTCTCAAAATTATCTTATCTATGTGAGGAATAGTTTAGAAATCCTCTACACATTTCCTGTGTGGGTTTGTATAGAGTTATCTAGTAAAGTGTACCGTGTGTTTCTTCATTAGCGACCCCTTAAGAGTTATTAACTATGTGAGGCTTTCAAAGCTAGTTTGAAGAATTAATTTGTGTGATCCTACATCCATATCCTTAATTTAGAATTTATCCTTTTTTTATCATTATAAAATTAAATAAAATAGTGTATTTTTGAAATCATTCATTCCGTTATGTATCAATTGTATTTGTTGAGGACACATCTATTGTATGCCAAGCTCTCGAAGTGTGATTTTTGGTCGCAGGAAGTAGCCATCCTTGGACATATCCACTCAAGGGATGGATTTTCAATGGACCCCTCAAAGATCTTTCGAGTATCAAAGTGGTCAACACTAACAAATGTTAGGGAGGTACATTGCTTTCAAGGATTATCAGGCTACTACAGGAATTTCATCCATAACTTTTTACGGATCACCCATCCTTTGACTCTTTGTTGATGAAGATAATGTTTTTTTAGTGCGATAGTAAGTGCACAAGGCTTTTGAGGAGTTTAAGAGAAGAATGATTTAAGCTCCAATAGATACTTATTATCAAGAATGGACGGGTGTGAGGTATACAATAATGCATCCAAGCATGGGTTAAAGTGTGTTTTGATGTAGCAAGAAAGATGAGTGGTGTTTGATTCTTGTTAGTTTGAGGAGCATAAATAGAACTATCTAAATCATGAACTTGAGATATCTGCAATAGTCTTTGACTTGAAGATCTAGATACATTACCTATATGGAGTGGAATGTAAGTTCCTCAAGAACCATAAGAGCCTGAAGTACATCTTCACTATGTAAGAGTGGAATATAAGATAGTTGAGATAGCTAGAGTTGATCAAGGGCAAAGATTTGAAGTTGACCTACCTTAAGTGTAAGGCCAATGATGGAAACTTTTAAGGGTTTCTCAAAAATTTCACGGATCGTAGTTGAAATCGAGCGTGGGGTTCGATTTGCCGAGAATCAGCCTAAGGATTTCTCCAAAGGAAGATAAAAAACTCAGAGCACAGTTGATACAACGGCTGCTGAAGTTGAGAAGTAAAGAAGATCAAGAATAGAACGAAGAGAAGAATCAAGAAGAATGCGAACGAGGAGATCGCGAGAGAGAGCAGAGAGAGTCGAGAGAGAGAGCAGAGACAGAGAAAATTCCAGACTCAATATTTCATTCAACCAAAAAAGTGTCTCGAGAATACGGTGGAGGCCATATTTATATGGCGTACAAATACAAAAGGGAGCATACAAAAATACATATCACAGGCCTTCAATCAACATACACGAGTCAGCCCAAAATCCAGCCCAAGAATGAGTCGGTACAATAGCAAGGGATCGACGGCTGAATCAAATAATAACAACCCAGATACAACTTTTACATGCCTTAATAATACAAGAAAAGAATGATACAGATAATTCCCATCAGCTAGAATTTAATTTAGCTAATCATGGTTACCAAGGGATGAATAACCCACAGTCCAACTAACCCAGTTAATTATGGGTCGGGTGGCGGGTCATACAGCCAACTTAATCCCCATTAGCCAATTTTGCTGGCGAATGCATCACATGGAATTTCCTAAACTTAAAATAAAATTTCTGCATCAATTCCTCAGCAGTTACAACAATCTTTAAGTCCATTCCCCATGTTCTACATTAATTTTCCTAATCAAGCACACAATAAGAAAAAAAATTATAAGAACAAAGTGATTTATAAAAATTAACATAATTAATTAAATATAAATTTTGGAGATTCATATCATTCCCCTCTTCTTGGAAAGGTTTCACCTCTGAAACTTGATTGATGCCAATAAATGGACTAAGATTAGCAACATTAAAAGAATCACTAACATTCCCAAACTTAGCAGGTAAATCAATTTTACAAGCATTATCATTAATTCTCTCTAACACAGTAAAAGGTCCATCTCCCCTAGGGTCAAAATTTGATTTTCTAAGGTTTGGAAATCTTTCCTTCCTAAGGTGTACCCAAACTAAATCCCCAGGTTTAAAAACCATTTTTCTTCTCCTTTTATTAGCATTCTCAGCCATTTTTTGAACTTTCTTAGTAATTTATTGACTTACATATTCATGTAATTTCTTTATATTATTAGCACGAGATTCAGCATCAAAATTATGTAATTCAACATTAGGCAAAGGACTTAGATCTAAAGGAGTCAAAGGATTAAAACCATAAACAATTTCAAATGGAGTCTTTTTAGTTGTAGATACAACCCAGATAAAACTTTTACATGCCTTAATAATACAAGAAAAGAATGATACAGATAATTCCCATAAGCTAGAATTTAATTTAGCTAATCATGGTTACCAAGGGATGAATAACCCACAGTCCAACTAACCCAGTTAATTATGGGTCGGGTGGCGGGTCATACAGCCAACTTAATCTCCATTAGCCAATTTTGCCGACGAATGCATCATATGGGACTTCCTAAACTTAAAATAAAATTTCTGCAACAATTCCTCAGCAGTTACAACAATCTTTAAGTCCATTCCCCATGTTCTGCATTAATTTTCCTAATCAAGCACACAATAAGAAAAACAATTATAAGCACAAAGTGATTTATAACAATTAACAGAATTAATTAAATATAAATTTTGAAGATTCATATCAACCAATGTTATAGTATATGCTCTCAGTAGGAATACTTCACACTCTCTAAGTTCAATGGTACTCTCTGATGGGATATAGCAGGATATTCTAAACATGGCTATAAAGATCATTGAATTCAAAGATCTTGAGATGAGGATTAATGCTTTCTCGATCTCACTAACCATCTTTGATGACATCTGAACTAGTCATTCGGGTGGAACTAAGCTTGAGAAGATCTGATGGAATATGGAAGAGGGTAGAGATATGGGGTTCTATATTTTTGAGGATGGTACTATTTGATTAGGAAGAAGGTGGTGGATTCCTTAGAGTTCGGGGAAAATTAAGTACAAGGTTATGGAGGAGGGTCATTATTTGCCTTATTTTGTGAATCCTAGAGGGGATAAGTTGTAAAATGACATGAAGTAGACCTATTGGTGGCCTCATATGTGGGAGGTTATGAAATTTGTGGCTAAATGCTTAGCCTATCAAAATGTTAAGATGGAGAACAAGCATCCAGCAGGTTGGTTCAACCATTCGAGATTCCCAAGTAGAATTGGGATAGCGTGTTGATGGTTTTCATAGTTGGGTTGAAGTAGAATTGGGATAGCGTGTTGATGGTTTTCGTAGTTGGGTTGCCAAGGACTCGTAGTGGTTCATACTCACTTTGGGTTATAGTTAACTAGTTAACCAAACCAAATGTATTTACACCAATAAAGTCCACATAGAGCATGGAGCAAAGGGTCAATACTTATAGGAAACATGTGGTGAGGTAAAATAGGGTATCCAAGGACGCCGTGTTAGATCATGAATTCATAATCCTATTGCACTTCAAGAAGAAGTTGCTAGTAGTTTCCTAGGCTATAAAAGATTAACATTGATTTCCATCCAGCTATAGTTGATCATATAAAGTGTACTATTCATATCTTAGAGGACTTGCTTCGAGCTTGCATACTCAATTTCAAGGGTAGTTGAGAGGACCATCTGAACTTGTTCAAGTTTTCCTAAAACAACATTCAACAAATGAGTTCATAATTAACTAACCAAACAATAAGTTATAGGGTACCATATGGTTCCACACCACGTAACACCCTATAAATTTTAAAATGGATTAATATTATAAATTAATTAAATAAGTAGACAAATATTGGGGTGTTATGTTGTGTCTCTAAAGGAACACAAGGCAAGAAACATTAGTGAATGAGTTTATAGTAAAAAAAAAAGCAAAGATAAAGCAAGAAAATACACGAAAAATATATTGTTATTACATTGAATCTAAGAAAAAGAAGTAAATAAGTCCATGATAGTGAATAAAATCAATTAAATGTGTCTATGTTGACCCTTCCCCTATGCATGCATCACCTCTACTTATGCAAAATAGAAAAATAAAAATAAGCCACAACTTAATAGGTAACTACTCTTTCCATGCAAAAAAAAGTATTCAATTAAATTTACTCCCAGAAAACCACAACACAATTTTATCCCCTTGAAACATTACATAAAAATATAGGCATAATAAAAGAGTTAGATCATAAAACCCTTGAGAAAATATCGTCACCATTAGTTAATCTCACTTTTGTATACCTAACAAAAAAGCTACCCTCTCTAGACCATCGTGACTTCTCAACATTGATCACACATGACATCTAGAAAAATGTAGCACCGCCTTATAGGCACATCTTATAACCCTAGTAATTTTGAGTCTACCTAAGGAAGACTCCACCCGAAACAATTAGTCTAGGGTAAAATCCTATTCCAAAAATTCACGTATATGAATTTCAACACCATGAATTTCCAAATAAAATCACCATACCACTTTTCAACAATGCCCACTTATAAATTAAACATACATAAATATTTAATTAAAAAATTATGTAACCCTCAATAAATAAATGTGTAATTTGTAACATTTTCATAACATTTATACAATAACTTAAATTATTTTTAGAATAATTAGTACGAAAAAAATTTAGACAATCAATTAAATTAAATCCTATATAAAATAATAATGCATAAAATCTAAGACACCAATGTAAATACGTGAAATCAAAGCTCAAGAAAATAATCATTCAACAATAGTTAACACATATTTAAATCCAAAATTTAAAAGGATAGGACTTAGGTATCTACTACAGGAATGTATACCAGAATGTGAAAAGGGTAGTTGAATTAATATACCATAAGACTCGATCTTCCAATTATCCTTAATGCACTAGTGCCTAGTTCTACCTCTATATTTCTAACTTTTTCCAACTATTACCACTAAATAAGAAGTAAACACACACACACACACACACACACACAAACACAAACACAAATACACACACAAGACGAATGAGACAAGAAGAAGAAAGTTAATAGTCATCAAGGCTATAACTTATTATTAATGGTCATTATATGGTCTACGTACTCCAATTTAAGGATCCCTTAATTGTAGGAACCCACAAAAATTCGTTCCCTACTACATCCTTCCACTCCCTCCACCATCAGTTTATCTTCATGCCACCTAATTACTCCTAATGGTTAAAAACTTAATAATACATGGTTATATTACTTGGTCAAGGTTTTTTTCGATAAAGTAATTCACGTGAATTCCACCCTCAAAATCTCTAATAGTTCATTTATATATTTTTTTCAAAAGTCGTGCCCAAAAAAGTTGTCTCCTATGAGCTAGGTCCTAGCTTAACTTTTTTTTCTATTGTCAATTTTCGTGACCTCTTACATTCCCTTCTAAGATATACACACACATATATTTAAAGATTATTTTATTTTATTTTATTTTAACACACACACACTTATATACCCCCACCATCACAAAAATGCATCCAATTATCTATAAGACTGTAGGTATATAATTATCAAAACCTAATTAAGTTATATATCACCCAATTATTTTATATAAATAAGTATAATAAAATAACACACACAAAGACATTATAAAATAAATAAATTCACCCAATATTATAAAAGAGAAAAAATTACTATTAATTAAAGGAAATTACACTCACCCTTCCTTAGAAGAAGTTTTTCAAAACTCATCATACTTAAATTACATGAAATGATGTGGATATTCTGTTTTTCATATTGTCCTCCACCTCTCATGTTATTTATGTGGTTTTTTGGTTTCCCCATAAAACATTTATGAAAGCGACCGCTTTATTCCTTAACCTCTTCTCTTGACAAACAAATATCATAATTGGTATCTCCTCATAGGTCAAACTATCTCCAAGATATAACGATTCATGGTTGATCATATATGATGGGTGAGGCACATAAGATCATAGCATGTATACGTGAAAAAAAAAGTATTCACCTTCCCTAAACCCACCGATAAGGCCACACTATAAGCCACTTTGTTTACATGCTCCAATATCTTATATGGCCTAATTAATATGAGGCTTAGCCTTCCTATTATACCAAACCATTTCACTCCTTTCACTAGTGGCACCTTTTGAATGTTATGATCACCCACCAAGTACTCCTTATGCTTTCACTTCTAATCAACATAAATTTTCTATCAACTCTAAGTTGCCTTCATTCTTACCCAGATATCATGAATCTTATATGATGTTTGTTAGATACGCTTTGGTTTAGTAAAAAAAAAAAATTCTCCCACCTTAAACCATGTTAGTAGGGTTCAATATTTCTTTCCATAAAAACCTTCATATGGGGGCATGCCTATGTTGGAGTGATAGCTATTATTATAATAAAACTCAACTAAAGGTAACTAATCATTCTAAGTCCCATGAAAGTTCAAAGTTCATGCCCCCAACATCTCCTCCAATATATATATAGTTCCCTTTGTCTACCCTCTAGTCTTCGAATGAAAAGTTGTCCTAAAACTAAGCTTGGTACCAAAAGCTTCTTATGAAGCTAACTAGAATCTAGCTTGAAACATTAGGTCCCAATTTGACACAATCAAACTAGGTACCCAGGTAACCTCAAAATGTCCATACTATAGATGTTGGCTAAACGATCAAAGCTAAAAGATTTATTCACAGCCATAAAATGAGCCGACTTGGTTAAATGATCCACCAAAACCCATATAGCATTCATATCTCACCTTATTGGGGGCATCCCTATCACAAATTCCATAAATATAGAATCCCACTTCCATTTAGTAACATATAAGGGTTGAGTCAACCCAATAGGCTTTTGGTGCTAATTCTTTACCTTTTAACAAGTCAAACAATGGGCCACGTAAAAAAAACTTCATTCTTCATCTTATCCCACTAAAAACACTTTTGTAAATCTTTATACATCTCCGTCTCATCTGAATTCATTGAATAAGGTAAATTTTGAGCTTCATCTATGATCTTCCTCTTTATCTCTTCGTTTGCAAGAACACATAACCATCCCATACATCTCAATCCCAAGTTATCGTGCACTCTAAAGCAAGTTTTCTTTCCCTCTAAGTCTATCTCACAAAGATTGTATAAGTTCTCATCTTTTCACTCAGCTTGGATGATCTATGCAATGAAGTTGGGCTTCACTTCCATCATGCTTAGTCTACTTATTCCTCTCACCATTATTCTTACTCCAAGTTGGTCCTTCCGACTTAGGGTAACTTCAACCACATTAGCTTATATAGGGTGGCACTGAATATTCAAATAATAGTCTTTAAGTAGCTCCAACTACCTCATTTTAATTATATTGAGCCCCTTTTAAGTAAAAAGGTATCTAAGGCTCTTATTGATGCAGGTGCAAACACTCAAGAATTGAAATTCATAATTATGGAACCAATTTTTCTTCATTTAGAAAAGATCTCTCAAAAAATTGAAGACAAACTGATGATTACATTGCTAGTTATAGATGAAACGTACCATACAAGCTACTAGGCTTATGCATGCATATGCATGGCATGCATGGGGTGCATGGATGCGTGCATGGGGGAAATAATATGTAGCTTGGACGTGCATATTAGTGGGTTTAGTTAATTAATTAATTAGTCGAGTTAGAGATTAGCTAGAGAATAAAGTAGCATAAATCTACCTTTTTGAAGAATATTCTATATTCTAGTATCTTTTAGTATATTATATATTCTAGTATCTTTTAGCTAGGTATATTTTGAAGAACTATACCTTTTAGCTAGTATCTTGTAATCGGTAGCCTTGGCTATATAAAGCCATAGAACTCACAATTGGAGATACATCAAGATTTAATTGAAGTTGAATGCAAATTGCAAGTGTTGAATTTTGTGTGAGTTAATCTCAATTTTAATCGAATATGTGTGAACAATTAATCTTGAAACCCTTAATCTCTTTATCTGTGTGAATTATAGATTAAGTACTATCTTTTCTAATCTCCATAACCCACGCCCTTCTAGCCATATCCATCATCCAAACACATCCCAAAATTAAAGCCCTAATTCAAAACCCTAACCCTAAGTTTCTAACCAAACCCTAACCCATGAAACCAACCATGTTCAAACCCTAATCATCGAATCATCCTTATCATGATCTCATCATTTTCGAGTCAACATCATCATCATCTCATCTAACTCGAATCATCTTTATCATTAATTCATCATCATCGAATCACCACCACCACCACCGGATCATCATCATCATTATTCTGCCCTATTCGAATATCAACATTCTTAATTCAACACTTTTGAATCTTATACTTCCTAATTACAACATAATCGAGCATTAGTTTTACAAATTTGATAATTCAATATTCCCACACACATCAATTTTGGTATCAAGGCATATTTTTTGATCTATTATGATCATGATCCAATCTTTCCTTCAAGATTCTTGCAAGAACATGTCTTTACTTCAAGATTCTTCAAGAACGTGTCTCTTCAAGATTCTCCTAAGAATTCATCAAGAATACACCAAAACCCAAGCACTTGGAGGCATGTTTGGAGAAGCACCACTCAGTTGGTGAAGGGAGGAGATGGCGAACTAAGAGAAGGACTTGAGAGATATTTTCAAGGTCTTAGTGGATGAAACCAAAGAGGTAAAGTTACATGTGAGGAGAATAGAAGCTTCACAAGCTCAAGGGTCATATGTGCAGCCATAAAACTGAAGGGAACAAGTAGAAGAATACCATGTGAGGAAGGCACAAAATCGAATGGAGGAAGCAGAAAATAGTATGGAAAATTATGGAAGACCACATGACACCTCAAGAAGAACCTACAACAATGTGAAGAAGGGAATCCGATTTGATCTACCCGACTTTGAAGTTAAACTCGATCCAAAATATTTTATCGAATGGTTACAAATTGTGGAATCTATTTTTGAGTATAAAGAGATTGATGATGAGAAGAGGTGTGGAATAACAATATTTAAGTTTAAAAAATTTGCTAGAGTGAGGTACAATAAATTGAAGAGGAGAAGGAAAACTGAGAATTAGGTCATGGGAAAAATTTTAAAAACATTTGAAGAAGAAATTTGTGCCTCGAGAATATGAGCATGAGAATTTTATAAATATGACTACTTTGACTAGGTTCACCTATATTCCTTCCTCAAACACCACATGCCCCAAAAATGCCACTTCCCTTAGCCAAAAGACACACTTTGAGAGTTTGGCATAGAGTATACTCTCGAAGCAATACTAACGCCTTCCTTGGATGTAATACATGATCCTCCTCTATCTATGAGTAAACCAAAATGTCATTAATGAAATCCACCAAAAAATTATCCTAATGAGGCTAGAACACCCAATTTATTAAATCCATGAACACAGATGGGGCATTCGTAAGCTGAAATGACATAACTTTGAACTCGTAATGGCCATATCGAGTACAAAATAAAGTCTTGGGTCCATCCTCGTTATTTATCCTCAATAGATGGTATCTAAACCTCAAATAAATATTGGACAAAATCCCAACTCCCCTCATCAAATCGAAGATATCGTTAATCCTTCATAATGGATATTGATTCTTGATAGTTATCTTATTCAACTTTTGATAGTCAATATAAAACCACATTGTTTCATCTTTATTCTTTATGAATAGCATTAGGGAACCCTATGGCAAGTTGTTTGGTTGAATGTATCCTTTATCTAATAGTCCTTTAACTCTGCTTCTGCCATACGTTACACGGCCTTGGAGATTAGTGGATATCCTATTAGCATCACTATAGAGAAGTCAAAATCTCTATTAGATGGCAGTCATGGTATCTCCTTAGGAATTCCATCTAAAAACTCCCTCACCATCGATATACTTTACAACTCTAGATCAGATACCATAGTATCCACCACTTGGCATAGGTACTCATCACATCCAATTCAAAAGCACTTTGATGCCTTTTGTCGAGATTACTTGCACTCCCGATTTAACCTCAATCCTCGAGTGAGTAACCCTATGCTTTTGTAGACCCCTCCTAATTATAAGATCAAAGTCCACAAAGTAAAGGAAAATGAGGTTTGCTATGATATACATGCATCCTATAGCTAAAGACAACTCATATAGCATTTGCAACATGGCACCAACTCTCCTAATGGGAGGGTTATCATTATATCACATTAACTCATAGAGGAGTGTAGTTTCAATCTATCAGTAACATTTGAGACATGAAAGAATGAATTAGACCAAAATCAAATGCTACATGAGCAAGTAAAGACATGATGGTGAAATTACCATAAGAAAATTTGTCATGTTCTCCTTCCTATACTTTTCCCATGGCATAAACATGTATGCTAGTGGTTGTTGATCCTTAATAACAACTAGAACTCTCACCTTGGTTGAACTACTAGCAAGGTACTTCACGTCGTGTACTCCTTAGATAAAAATCCCCAAAAATCTTCTCCCTTGTCCAACTTGCATTAAATTGTGTATTCCTCCTTCCCACACTTTTAACACCATACAAGAGCTTGGGGTTGCCACTCTGATCTTCCCCCATGATGTTCTTACTGTTATTGACCCCAAAGTTTGGCTTTTTTAAGTTGTTCTTGCCACTAAGTAGCCCATGAGAATCAAAGCACCACTTATTTACCTATGGATCTGTTTGATTTGAGAAAAATAAGAAAGAAAGAAAATAAGAGAGAAAATTTTTCTTTCCCTTATTTGGTTGTTGAAAATTTTGTGTGGAAAACATAATTCTTGGAAAGTGTTTTTTGTGTTTAGACTATAGAAAAATAAAATTCTAAGGATAGCTAACTATTAATATTTCAATACTTTTATATATTTAATAAAATTAAAATATTAAATTGATACATTAAATTATTCATAAAGTTTCTTAAAAATTAACAAAAGCTCAATAAAGTCAATAATAATTCCAAATTATTTTATAAACATACTAAAATAATACATAAATAACTTACAATAATTTCTAAAAAATATATATAAAAATATACAAAATATTTTATATTCTTTCCATTTCAAACATGACACAAAAGACACAAGAAAAATAATAACTCCATGGCTTATTACGAATGCACTCATTAGTTTTGTAAAATATCAATAATCTACTATTTCATCATTTGTGTACTTATTTGGTACCAACCTTCAAACACCTTACTAATAAGAGATTGACCAAATAAAAAATACTTGGAAAATTCATCGATGAGATAGAACAAATAAAAGTACTTATCATTAGCTCAAAACAAAATGATAATAAAAAAAGGCTACCTGCAATGCTTTATGACTTTTAACACCAATACAAAAATTTAGAGACCATGGCTCATGCCAACCAACATGGTCTCCAAATATCAATATATCAGGATCATGTCTCTTTTCTTCATGATACAATAATGATCAAATTAAACAAGCATTATAAAACTTTGGGTGTCATATACCAAATATTAAGAGGACTACAAATGTGGATCTTGGAAATTTTTTCCAAACCATAAATGTAAGACAAAAATCATAACCAATTTAGAGAAGAGAAGACAAAAAAAGAAAAACTCAAACTTGTAGCATGCATCACCATGATCACAAGCCCACATCTCCTTGAAAATGACCAAAAAAATCTCCAATTTTTTATGCAAAAACTTGTGGTAAGCTCAGGATGTGAATGCATACATGACGAGACCTCTCTATGAGTTGTCAAAAAATCCTCAATCAATTAAATTTTTTAGCTAACCTCATTTGATGAATCGATTGAGCTAGATGCGTTTAACTCACCATATCCAAATTCCATGGTTCTAAATGCAACTTACCTAAATTTCTCGAGGTCTGCACTATATTTATTAGTGTCTTAGTTAGATATTCTAGCATACATAGTGTTCTAACTTGGTTTTACACCTTTTAAGCCATCCAATAGTACATCTCCTTCTAATGTCAGACAATCTGGTCCATATACCAAATAAACATTCAAAGATTAGTGACCAATCATATAGAAATATAGTAAAAGCATAGGTATAATAAAAAGCAAGGCTGAATATATATATATATAGGCCAAAAGCTCTTTAATTTTGATAATATGTCAACAGAACCTACAAACGATATGGCCTCAAAGCATACATGAAAAAAGTATTAAGATTTATGAATTCCATTTATTATATACCACTTAACACACACATTACATTTAAATAAATAAGATATTGCTAAGATCTCAAGCTAGAATAAAATGGACAAGTAGGAGTCATAAAAGGAAGCTTACATCTTTCATCTACGGCCTAGTCCAATTTATTTTTACTTATTTCCCTCTGTACACTCTACTTGGGATTAATTAACATAAAATAAAAATAAAAGTACTTGCATTTAAACACTCACAAGTCTCAATGAGTAAGCTGGTATTAATATAAAAACAGTCAACTGAGATTGTGTAACTCATATTAACTTATGCTAATAGACAATTTCACACCATCAACTAGCAATCATTCAAAATGTGGGCTACTCACCTAGGACACACAACAATTTGTATTTAGCTACAGAGTTGGCACCTCGAAGCTTACCTGAACCTGTACTTAGTTCTAGTAACTAGAATAATGGTTAAGACACAGATTCTCTGCAAAGTTTTCTTTTATAGTATGCGATGAAAGAAACTAGAACATGATTTATTACTAGACATTTCTAAGCTATCTGAATCGCAACATGAACCATAATAAAGGAAACAAACCATCATGAAACAATCTTGAATAAACAAATAACCCCATCTAATATATTAAATGTTATTCAAAGGGATTAATGATCAATTCCAAAAATATCAAGTTTCTGCATACTTACAATTCACGCTCTTATTTTTTCCTTTTTTTATATGTTAGTTGAATGAATGAAAAAGATCATTTCATGATATCGATCTAAAAAATTCATGGTAGTTGAAGACACTATAGATTCCTTGTTTTCGAATTTCATATTTCAAATATACAGGGGTTGTGGTTAAAACAACCTCCAATTTTAATATGAGTCTGTTAAAAATCCATAACCAAATGGTATAGAAGATCATAAAGCTCCCAAAAAAATTATAATAACTAGCTCTTCTATCCCAAAACAAAAATAATCATAATAAACCCAAAAAATAAAATAAAAAAACATTAACAAAAGAGTACTGATATCAAATTCATTAATGAAGGAGAAAATATGCTATCTAGGCGATATCTATAGACCAGTACACAAAAAAAGGAACAAAATCAAATAGAATAAAATAGTAAAGTAGTAACACCCTCACAAGAGCTAAACACACACACGCACACACACATAGAGAGAAAGCAAAGACAACAACCACAATCAATAATATGAAACCTGTTATTAATAGTTGTAAGAGCAAGGAATTGTGACTCCTCAGAACCAAACGTAAACATCCAAATTACAATAAAGAAATAAAAGAGTGATTGGGCTAATTAAAAAACTAAAATAAAATAAAATTCCCAACAACAACCTAACTATATCAAGATAACAAAATCTAGATCTTAACCTAAAAGAACTATGTAAAAAACAAAAGGATAAAATTAATAACCGGTGAGCCATAGTATGTTGGGAAAACCAAACATGGTAAAAATAAGCTCAGCTATAGGTTCTTTAAATAGATGAACATACAACAAGGTTTAGAAATAATAATTGGTAATAATACAATCTTATTCAAAAATTTAGATGAGAAGGCCTAACAAAGGATCCCCATAGATCCGACCCAAAAATACTTGGAAACACCTAGATAAATACAAAAATTTTATCTTCAAATTTGATAAATGCAAACGGCCAAAAAAAACTCAAAAGCTTTTAATACATAAAAATAGGTGATAATTGAAACAAACTAAGGCATAACTCTATCATTGTATGTAAATGAAGAATTCAAACCCTAAGATCAAAATCACAGGACAATCTCCACCCTAAATATCATGCAATAGTTTTTTTAGCTACAACAAACCATCACATCGAGCTCCATCGATAATAGCCCAACCAAGTTGATCTAGGGTAGGAGTAATCGTTGTCATAGATTCAAACACAAGACCTCCCAACAACTTTGAATAATACCAGTGGTATAAAGGAAAACATCTAAAGTCGAAAATCAAACCCCAATCGAATCTACTAGTGTTAATGAGGCCTTGAAAGTTAGAACTAAACACAGTCACAAAGGATGAAATCAATGATTTTTTTTTAGGAGTCATGAGTATCTTTAAATCAGATATAAAACTTGATTTCAACACTTAAATATATTCAAAAAGGTAAACTGAAGTAACCAAGATCTAGACATTTTTAGATCTAAGTCAACATCAAAGAAACTAGAATACTTCAACACATTTAGAACACAAACCATTAAAAGAAGGGAACAACAAATGTATGCAAGTAATATATATACTGGAAGAAGAAAGTTAATAGTTGAGAAGGCTACAGCTTAGTGTTGATGGTCACTATAGGGTTCAGGTAATCCTATTTATGGAGCTCTTAACTATAGGAATTCATGAAATCCCATTCCCCAATACGTTGATCTGCTCTTTCCATAATAATTTTATCTTCTTGTCACTCAATCACTCTTAACGGTTACAAATTTAATTCTACAAGATTAGATTACTCAATCAAGAGTTTTTTTCCAACAAAGTGATGTATATAACTTCCACCCTCAAAATCTCTGATAGTTCATCAATCATTTTTTTTCAAAATTCCCACTCTATAAAGTTGTCTACTACTAACTAGGTCACAACCCACATGTTTTTTATTTACCTAGTTGTTGTGACCTCTTACAATCCCCTACTATAACTAATATTACTACTATTTATGTACTAGGTGATCATCATTCTTTTTTTTACACACTATATACAAACACACCCACACCCACACCCACCCTACATAAACACATATAGAGGGAGAGAAAGAGAGAGACTATTTTATTTTCATACACATACTTATATACCCCACCATCATGAAGATACATCCAATTATATATGAGATAATAGGTATATAATTATCAACACCTAATTTAAGTTAATTCTATATCACCTATTACTTAGTCTACATAAATGAGAGTAATAAAATAACATACCCAAAAACATATTATAAAATAACTAAATTCACCAAATATTATAAAATAGCATAAATTACTATTAATTAGTGGAGTATTAAAATTCAAAAATTGGAGGTTATGCTTTGGGCAAGCATACTCTATTTCTAGAGCAATTGGGAGGATCATATAAACTTCATCAAGTTTTCCTATAACAATAGTCATCACATGAGCATAGAGATGACACCATTTGAAGCACTCTATGGATGGAAGAGGCAACGCCCCCTTTTGTGGAGCCACCACAACAAAATGGCTATGTTGGGACTCAAGATGATAGAGGATACTACAAAACATATCAAGTTGATTTGAAATTGATTGAAAGGTGCTCAGGATCGGTAAAAGAGTTATGCAGATATTTGGAGGAAGACATATGGGTATGAGGAGGGCGTCCAAGTCCTTTATAAATTCTCGTGCCACCTAGGTAGTGATGTACTTTGGTTGAAGGAGCAAGGTTATCCAAGTTTAATTTGGGTTGTATAAGATTTTGGAATAAGTCGGAGAGGTTGCATACTGATTTGCTTTGTATGTCTACCTTTCACATATGCATAACATCTTCAATATCTCTCAAATGAGAAAGTATATGGTAGATCTATCAAACATTATCAAATAAGAGGTGATCAAGTTTGCTGACTTGTTGATGTATGAGGAGAGAACATTAAGGATCCTTAATAATAAGACATGAGAGACACATCAAAGGTCATTCCACTAGTAAAGATCACATGGTCATACTATGGAGCCTAATCCACCTAGGATTCAAAGGATGAGATCAAAGGGAAGTACTCAAAGCTTTTCATTTAGGTACGTTGCATAACTAACACCATCTCTTTTAAGGGGGTAATATCCTTTCCTCATATTATAACTCTCATGTGTTGTTTTACTTTTCTTGATGGCTAAAGGTTTTAACACATTATAATCTTAATATAGTGTTTTGTTTTTTAGACTTTTGGGACAAAGTTTTAAGTATGGGGAAATGCTATAATATCATACCAAAAAATCATTTAAAATTTATTTAAAATTATGTTGATATAAAATAAATTAGTTTTGGTTTTGGAAAGTGCTTCAAAGTTGAGTTTATATATAAATTTGAGGCATATCATTTGACTAACTTCTCAAACCAATTAACCAAGATAACTGGGAAATTGCATTTTAATTTCTATTAAAACCAACCAAATGGTTTCCCAAACTTATTAACTAGTCACGTTGTGATTTTCTATCCTTTTTTATTTTTTCTTAGTTTCATTTTCCAATCTTTATGAAACCTTAAAATGAAAGTATATTTGAGTTAATAAGAATATTTTGGTTCTTTGGGATTACATTTATTCTACTTAGATCATTTTATGATTTTATTTAGCTAAAATTTCTTAATCGCACTTTTATGGTACTTTCTCACCTACTCTCCATGTCCCTCATTTTTCTCTCTCCTCTGGGAGCCATAGTTGCATTTAGGTCATCCTTAACCTTTTCCCATCACTTACCTACCTCTTCCACCATCGTATTTCACTCCACCTCCCTCATTATCATCATTCATCTTCTTATAATTTTTTACCCTATACTTAACAAAAGTCAAATCTCCCTCTCTCCCCTCTTTGATATGTTTGCCCAGCTCCCATACATTTCATTACCTAATTTGTTTGAACCTTTTTCTTCTACACTTTCAATCTTTCTCTCTTTCACTTTGGTAAATTTTCTAGATGTTGGGCATTTTCTCATTTTCTCTCCTTTTCCATTCTTCTAAAAAAATTGAGGCTTACCTCTTGGATTTCCCCTTTGGTCAATTTCTTATCTATTCCCTTTTCTCCAAATCTTAATTTTAGCACTTCCTTATTTTTCCCTTTTGAAACAAGGAAGGATTAAATTTTAGAGCAAGGTAGAAGATCGTAGCTTTTATTCCCCTTGAAATCGGTTATAAGAAATGGTAGAGATATGATTCTTCTATTCTTCTTCTAATTTTGATTTTAAGTTTAGTTTAAAAAAATGTTTGTTCTCTTTTTATTTTTGGTTCTCTTAGGAATTAAAGAGTCTTGTGTTATACCATCAAGTTAGGAGTATTATATTTTTCTAGAATACTTTCCATAGAGGTAAGGCATCCTCATCTCTAATATGACCAAGGGATTGTGTTGTTCATTGTGGTTTCAATTTCTCATTAAATGTTCTGATGTATAGGTGTATTTTAAACTCTTAAATTCAAGCATATGGAATGATTATACTTTTTAAGTTGGATCATGTTTTTGAGTATTTTACTTCTCAACATTAGATTGGAGATTTCTTAAGATTTTGTTGTCTACCCATTGTTTTGTCATGTATCTATATGATTTCATATATGGAGTATGTCAAACTATAATTTTTATAGCTTAGGAGTACAATAATATTATTATGGAAACCATATGATTGTGTTAAGTGTGAAATGTCTCTATGTGGCTGTTGTTTCACCTCAAATAGGTCAAATTGTGGGTTAAATACATAAGTTAGTTTGTGTGGATAGTCAATCAGTATGATGGACACATCTGTTGGCTCATGTGAATTGTAAATTGGTTTGAGAAATCCATCAATTGGTTCTATGAACCATCATCCGGTTTGATAGACCCATGGACTTTTATTTTTGTGACTAGAGTGGTTCGGTCATCTCCTAGACACATTAAATGGTCCAGCTAAACCCATCGATTAGTTCTTGTAGATAGTCCATCAGTTTGACATTCAATCATGATCTTATCTATATATAATTGGATCTTAGGAAAAATAAAATGATGAATATTCTGATATGGCTTTGATACATATTCTGATGTTACCTTTAAAAACCTATTTTGGTTTATTGTGTGTCTTGAGTTATGTTTGATATTATTACTTAAAAACACCCATTTTGTTGTTACTATAATTGATTTTTGATTTGTGATATCACTTAATGATTATTTAATTATGGAATAAATATTTTGTTCAATCCTTTTTCTTTGACTCTCAGAGTAGCTAACTAGGAGTTAGTCGATAGGTCACTCTTTGTTTCATCTTTTTACTCAGTACCTATTTCCTTCTCCACCAGTTTGTAGTTTTAGGGGTGTGCACATATCTTTGAGGTATAGGAAAATATTGACGTAGGCCAACATAACATCAATATCTAGGTGAGGTGGGTGAGGTATCCCAATACAAGCCTCTTAGAACTCTCAATGTCCATTACTTAGGCAAGTGTAGTATCTCAACCTTGAATAGCCCTAATGGTAGATGTATTCAACATGAAGTGGTTGAGATATCTCGATAAAACCCTCCATGATCTATTCAGACCAAATATGCAAAGTGTGTGGTATCCCAACCTATGTTAACCTTCACATTTGATGCACTCTAGGTGTTACAGGTGAAGTATCCATGGAAAAAATCCCCTCGATGTATTCTAACCATATGTGATGGGTGTGGTATCCCATTATGTGTGTTATGTTGCCATGAATTTTATTCGTGATGGTGAACTAAATGTGGCCAAACCGAACATCTTAATAAATGGAAATTATATGGTCACTAAATGGATGATTAATAATGTAGTTTCTTCTATATGAATCTAATGAATGGTCTATATTATCATCTCTTTTACAATTATATGTGAGCTTGCTTTATTATATGATAATCATGAGTTCGGAATTTATGATATCTTATTTGGTTTTATACCATGAAAATATCTCACTTCAATGTGCAACATGAGTTCTTACCAAGTTTTAGGTAGTTTATTTTACCACTACTTCATCACATTGATACTATATTTATGTGGTCACTGTGATGATTCAACTTATATTCCTGTGAGAAGAGGATGATTTGAAGAGTTATAATTCTCAACTAGTGTATGATGAGGATGATGATCTGGGTAAGTAGTTTGTCATTACTTTGAGATTGAGATTTATGTTATGATTTAGTTAAGCCACTTAGCGACAATCATTTTACCACTATGTTGGGGTAATTTGCTTATTTCCACTTATTTAAACTCTTATCTTGGATTCTTATATTTAGATTTTGCAAATCTCTCCCCCTATCTATATGATTCTCAACCTTTCTATTACCGTTATATTGTTACTGCATCTATACCTGGTCTATTATCTCATTTTTCCTAGCATCAAACATATGTTAGGTATGATTACATCTCTCCCATGATTGATGTGGCAGAAATAACCCCTAGCTTTTAATTATTATGCTTTTGCAATTTTTTTTAAAATAAAATTTTTTTAGTTCAAAATTTGGGGGTGTTACAAAAGATCACTCCGAAATCAATGTCTTCCTCTTTGTTATGCCCCTTAGCAACCAATCGGGCTTTATTACTAACAATAATGCCCCTTTAATTGAGCCTATTTCTATAGACAAATTTAGTCCCAACGATGGGTCTATTTTGAGGTATAGGGACTAGATCTCATACTTAGTTTTTCTTAAATTAGTTAAGTTTATCTTGCATTGTGATGATCTAATTTGCATCATTAATGGTTTCCAAGTGAGACTTTGGTTCTATTTGAGATAGGAATGCTAAATGGTTGTAGATGTTGCACATTGAGGATTGACTTGACATTCCTCTAGATGGACAACAAATGATGAGTTCTAGAGGATCTCCATGTGCATATCTCTAATTTCTTGGGAGATCTTCTCTTACTTCATCTTCGTGTTGAGTAATGGGGGTCATCTTCCTCTCGATTATCCTTGGTTTTTTCTCCTCTTGTTTAATAAAGCTCTCTACTTGAATTGATGGACTTATTTCATCATTATTTTTTCATTTCACACTAAAGGTAGATTCATCAAATATAATGTGGATTGATGCTTGAACAATAATGGATCTTTTGTTGAAGACTCAATAAACCTTATTATGTAAGAAATAACCAATTAATTTACCTTTATTAGATTTAGGGTTAAACTTTCCCAAATTACTTTTCCTATTCCTTAGGACAAATAATTTAAATCTAAATGTGTAAAAATATCTCACATTTGGTTTCTTACCCTTGTAGAGCTCATAGGGAGTCTTTTAAAGGGTTGCATAAATTAAGACACAATTTGTGAAATAATTAGAGGATGATATGGCTTCAGGCCCAAAGTACTTGGAAAGCTTTGAGTCGCACAACATGTTTCTTGTGACTTCTTCCAAGTTCTTGTTCTTCCACTCCACAACACTATTATTTTGTCGAGTCCTTAGGCCCTAAAAACTCTGGGATATCCCATTTTGATCACAAAATTTGGTAAAGTTGGCATTCTTGAATTCCTTATCATTATCACTTTTTAATGCATGAATCATTGTTCTTTTCTCCACCTATATTTTCTTAGCAAGCACAAGAAATGCATTAAAAGAAACATCTTTAGTATAAAGGAACAATGTCCACGTATATCACGAGTAATCATCCACAATGACTAAGGTATCCCTACAACCACCCATGTTACATGTTCTGATAGGTCCTAACAAATCTATGCGTGGAACTCAAGTGATTTTTATGTGGTCACAATATTTTTGTGTTTGAATGAGATCATATGATTTTTTTCCTTGTAGAGATGCATCACATAACTTATCTTTTTCAAAGTTCAACTAAGGAATACCGATCACCTAGTCTTTTTAGCCAATTTGTTTACTAAGTCCATGCTACCATGTGTTATTCTATTATGTGATATCCATGCATCATTATCTGTAGCACTCAAGTATGTATTGTGTAATTTTATTTATTTCACATCAAGCATATAAACATTTTTAATGTGTGGGTATACAAACAATTGGGATTTATCAATCCCATTTGAAATCATGCAATGAGAATGGGAGAAACTAACTAGAAATTTCTCCTCACAAAGTTGGCTAATACTAATCACATCATGCTTAATACCACTAACCAAACATATTATCAATTAAGGGCTTAGGCGTATTTATACTTATTCTACAAACTCCAATGATCTTCCTATTGGAGTTCTTTCCAAAAGTTACATTTTTTACATTATAGGATGCCAACTTTGAGAATATCGTCCAATCATCCGTTTTATACCTTGAAAACTAGTTGTCTAAGAACTATTTGTAGCTTCTCTATTTCACTTTGAAGCAAACCTACAAATATAGATTTCCTAGTTTAACTGCCCTTTCTATGGGTCCTTGATGGGTTAGTGTCTAATCCTTGAGAGATGGTCCCATTAGGTACCCACACCTATTTAAGTTTTAAAATAGCTTAAACATTTTCAATAAATGCAGAAGATAAATAAATATGTCTATTTCTACCACATGCATTGCAATAAATCATTTTTTTCTTAGAAGTGAATTTTTCATTTCTAGAATGACTACACATTGTAGATGAATATCCATTTTTTCCACATACACTACTAGTATTAGATGAAAGAGAGGCATATAATGCATAAGCATTAGAGGGTTTCACACAAAAAAGGGGGTTCAAGGTTTTGTGATATTTTTGTCAGTATAACTTAAATCTTCACCATCCTTGCAATACTGTTGAGCACCTAGCAACATGTTTAGTCCTTCTTCACATGGTGAATGTATAGGCTATATTTACAAATTTATCATATTTGGATTCTACATCAACCAATTTAGTTTGAAGTGGATCCAGTTTCGCTTGGTGATCAACATCAATGAATTTCTTATATGAATCAAACTCAATTATTTTTCTACTTCACTAAGTTGTAATATTCTATAAATGAGATCCTAAAATAGTCTGGCCATTAAGCAAGTTTTTATTTAATTCATTTAGGTGACCATAGAGTTTATTTATGTTATCTCACTCTTTAGATGATTTCTTTTTCTTTTTGCATAAAGAATCATGCAAGACACGTAGTATATAATCATATGAATATTGGGCTTTATATTGTGCCACATTAGTATCACCATCATCAAAGCTAGAATAAAAAGTGGAGGAGACAGATTCATCTCTAAGTGCCATAAAATAGATAATTGCTACCTCTTCCAACTATTATCCTTTATTTTCTCCAAATATGAACATGCTCTTCCTAGGAGCTTGTTTATCTTAGCTTGCAATCCTTTTTCTCTTTGATATTTGAGGGAATATCACATATTGAACTATTCCAAATGACATGTTCAAACTTTTTAGAGTTGTAACATTTGATGTTGTCATCCTTGGAGGAATCTTTTTGCCTTTTTGAAGGGTTGTATAGTTATATTCTTCCTATTGATAGAAGAAATCTCTTGAGTTGAATAGTGATAAAAGTCATATATTCCTTATCTATTGGAGCCTCATTATTACATTCTACTTCTTCAACTCCTTCTTTGATCATAATCTCTTTGTTCCTTGATGAAAAGGATGGCGTATTAAGAGTGAGAGTCTTCTTCTTATTTTCTTCACCTATATATTCCATCTTAGATTCATGGATCATAAGATTCCAAAAGAGTTCATTAGTAGTCATGGGTGTGAGGTCCCTTGCTTCTTTAATTTCTATAGCTTTTGGAATCCACTCTTTAACAACGCATCTCAAGAATTTCCTTAATTTTTCCTCTTTAGTTATGAATTTCCTCAATGCCTTGAGGTTGTTATAGATAGAGGTAAATCTATTACTAAATTATTTTATCAATTCCCTTTGCTTCATGGAGAATATCTAATATTCCCTCGAATGAAGAGCTAGTATCTAATTCTTCACTTTTGTTGTGGCTTCATGAGTTAGGACAATTCTATCCCAAATTTCTTTGGTAGTGGTGCACATTTGTACTCAATGGTATTCTTTATATGTAATATCACATTATAAGATCATGATGGCTATGTCTTTGAGAGTGAGCTTCTTCTCATTTACATTTATGAGTTCATAATGTGTCTTCTCAATCACTATGCCATCTTCCTCCTTCATGATTTTTATTGGGACCTCAATTATAATGGACCACATAAAAGTTACTCACATAATATTAAAACTAATATAAATTATAACATAATAAATAATATACATACTCATAATATAAAATTGCATACATATAAGTAAACTATATATATATACTTCATAAATTAATTATACAATTACGACCATACTATACTACAACTAAAATCAAATACTAAATCATACATACATATACACACGTGCATTTACCAAACAATATATATATCATATATAAAAATGTAATACAACCTAAATAATTATTTAATACTAAACTAAATTATATCAGTATACACCAGTAATATTAGAGAAAATTATAGAGAAAATCAACGAATGGGGAAGATTCAGTGATCTTTAACAAGGACTACACATAAAAAATTAAAATTAGTCTCAAATTAAATAAAAAATAGAAATAAAAAAATAAAAAGCAACAAGAAAAAACTCAAGATATGTCGGTAGTAGAAGAGGCAGCATAAGGATTAACAAAGATGGTGGTCTAATTCCACCTTCAGAATAATAACATCACACAAAAAACTATGCCATAAATACAATGAATTAGCAAAAGAACCAAAAAAATGATAATAATATTAACAAAAAAAACCTAGAAATATAGCTAGAGTATTAAGAGAGAGACGAGTAGAGGATAGGAACATGAGGAGGAGAAGAGGAAATGAACGGTCAAGGAAAAAATCATGCATAGGTTTTATAAGATTTATAACGATGACATATGTTTTTTTCCTCATAACATATGATTAGGATTATGATCAGAATAAACCAAGTACTAGGTTAATGAACTTATCACTTCATCATTTTTACCATACATAGTAGAGTTAGATTCCTAAAATGCAACATGGATTGATTCTTCAACTAACATGGTTCTTTTGTTGAAGACTTGGTAATCTTTACTACATAATGAGTAACCAATGAAGATAGCTTTAGAAACTTTAGAGTTAAACATATCAAATTTATTTTCCACATTATTAAGGACAAAGCCCTTGCAACCAAATATTTAGAAGTATCCCACATTTCGTTTCTTACTTTTCTAGAGCTCTTGAGGAATTCTTTTGAGAATAAATTGGAAGAGAACTTGGTTCATCACATAGTTGGTTGTTGAAAATACTTATACCTTAAAGTATTTAGGTAACTTGGAGTCCACTTTCACGGTTCTTCCAACCTCCTCCAAAAATGTTTTTTTTTTTACTTTCAACTGCACCATTTTGTTATGGTGTGCTTAGTTCTAAAAAGTTTTTATATACCCCATTATCTTTATACAACTCCATGAATGTGGCATTCTCAATAGCTTGACACGAATGCTCTTACTTAACTTGATAACTACTCCCTTCACAATCGGTACTAATATATATCCAAAATTTGTACTTAAATAATTCTATTAATTGTTATAAATTATGTTGCACATATAATTACTTTTCTTATTGTGTGATTACTTAGGAAATTAACTCAGGACATGGGAGTGGATCGAGATGATTGTTGTGTAGCTGCTGCTGGGTGCTGTTACATAAAATGTGTTGTATTAATTTGTGATTATCCCATGTGATGCATTCGCCGGCATACTTGGCTAATGCGAATTAAGCTGGCTGTGTAATCTGCTACCCGACCCATATTTATTGGGTTAGCTGGAATGTGGATTACTCAACCCTTGATAACCATGATTAGCTAGCAGATTTTAGCTGATGAGAATTAATTGTAAATTCATTAATTTGGATTATTGTAGTTTGTAATTATTTTGTTGAAGTTGGGTTGTTTCTTTGCCCCAACTCTTAGATTCCTGATGTTGTATTTGTTTTGGCTGATTTTTAGGTTGTGTTTGGGCTAATATGTTGTAAATTAGGCGTGAAGCCCATCGTCCGTATACGGTTGTATCATTTGTATTATATACGCCATATAAAAGGTGTATACATGGTTGTACGAAACACTTTTTGGTTGAAATACATTCTTATTGAATTTTCTGGAACTCTCTCTCTCTCTCAACTTCTCTCGCTCTCTTGCGACCTTCTCATTTGCATCTTCTTCATCTTCCTTGATCTTCTTCCTTGATCTGTTTCTCAATCTCTTCTATTCTACAACTTCAGCAGCTGTTAATTCAACTGCGCTCTGATTTTTTTCTAATATTCCTTTGGATTAAAACCCTTAGGCTGATTGTTTTGGCAAATCGAACCCCGCGTTCGATTTTTCAATCCGGCAAAAATTTGTGAAACCTATCCAGGCTTCATCATTTGGTATCAGAGCCTCGAATCTTCGAGTGCTTGGGCTTTAATTCATTTGTTGCTAAAAATTATTGTTCTATTCTTAATTCTTGAGTTCGCTAACCTGTGGTTCTGAAGTGTTGATTCTAGGGTTTGCGACTGACAACGATTCTTGTCGCGATTAAGCTAGCGACAAAGAAAGTTGTTCTGACGGAGGCGGAAATATTTGGGAAACCCTAAATAACTGTTGGCACAAATTCTCAGTTAGGGTTTGGTTAAGATTCTTGAATCTTGACAATATTCGAGAAATACTTCTCGATCGGTAAACTCGATCCTTTATTTTACTAATTACTGCAATTACGAGACATCAGCTTGATATTCTTATTAAGAGTTGAAACTCTACTTACACTTGAAAGAGTGCGTAGGTAGTAGTTAAATTCCGACGAACCTTTGGTTCTAGAAAGGGGTAAGGACTCCAAGAAGAGGGGTCCTATCTCATTAATCGACTTAATTGCACAATTTTGCTAGCACGGAAATCTTGTTCCTTTCTTGAAATTTTTCTTCTTTGTTTGGTTCAACGACTGCTTAAGATTATAGTGTTGTTTTGTGTTGTTCTAATAGATTATTTAATCTTGTGGTTGTGCTATGATCCCTTTAATACAATTGTGATCAAATTGTTGTTTTGATTGGATTGATAGTAAGGTGTGATCTTGGCTGTAGATTGATTGTTATCTGTGTTCTTTTCTTGTGCTTGATAAAGTAAACCTCAATAGGATTTATAATGTCTAATAACGGCCAATATGTGAATCAATCTGTATCTGTATCTAGCAATGATTTATTAGAGACCCTTAGAAATTTTCAAGAACAAATGACTGCTCAATTAGCTGTTTTATCTGCTAACCTAGAACAGAGGATAGGAGAGCAAGAAATGAGAATAAATGATTTGCAGAATAACAAAATAGATAACCAACATGCTGGGGTATTAAGAAGGGCTCCCATAGACCCTAGAACTAGGATTCCACCCTTAAATAACTTAGAAGAACTAGAAGATCAAATATTCAATAATAGTGATAGGAGACCCAGACAGATTAATAGGTAAGAAAGAGAGTTAGATCTAGTTGATAGGAACCTAGGTAACCTTAAATTTAATATACCTGGATTCAATGGGAGGAATGACCCTAATTATTACTTTGAGTGGGAAAGAAAGATAGAATTAGTGTTTGAATGCCATAACTATTCTGATGAAAAGAAAATTAAAGTAGCAGTAGTAGAATTCACAGACTATACATCTTCTTGGTATCATAATCTTATCTTACCTAGGCGTAGGAGTGGAGAGCCACCTATACTAACATGGGATGAATTTAAGATTTTGATGAGAAAAAGGTTTGTTCCAAGTTATTATTATAGGGAACTACATAAAAAGTTGCAGACATTAAGTCAGGGGAATAGGTCTGTAGATGAATACTTTAAGGAACTAGAGGTATTAGTGATCAAAACAAGAATTGTTGAGGATGAGGATGCCACAATGGCTAGATTCTTAAGTGGGTTAAACTCTGAGATAGCTGATAAGGTAGAGTTATATCCTTGTGGAACCTTGAGTGAACTGGTTAATATAGCTACCGCGATAGAGAGTCAAATAAGGAAAATTAGGCAGTATAAACCCCCTGGAATTAGGATTAGGAATACCCTGAAAAGGAATTTTAGAGTACCTAATTCTAGAAACTGGAAGAATAATGGAAGGTTTGAATCTAGAGGTAAGGGTAATGAGGTTAAGGTAGGAGACAGGACTGATAAAGGGAAGAATATAACAGCTAATCCTACTAGTGGTCCCAACAGAACTAGAGATATAAAATGTTTTAAGTGTGGGGGATTAGGTCACATAGCTTCTGAGTGTCCCAATAAGAGGAACATCTTGATTAGAGATTCTGGAGATATAGAGTCTGAATCTGAAGAGGAAGGATTGGAGGTTAACTTGATTAGGGATGATATTAGTGAATCAGAAGAAGAGATAGAACTTCTAATAAGTAGACATCTTTTAGTGGTCCGTAGGGCATTAAACAGTAATAAATTACCTGATCCAAATGCAATTCAGAGAGAAAACATATTTCATACTCGGTGTTTGATTAATAACAAGTGTTTTAATATGGCAATAGATAGTGGTAGTTGTATCAATGCTGCTAGTACTTTATTAGTATCTAAATTAGGCTTACCAACTACTAGACATCCAAAACCTTATAGATTACAGTGGTTAACTCATTTAGGGGATGTTAAGGTTAGTCAACAGGTTCTAATAAATTTAAAGTTAGGTAAGAATGAAGATTCTGTTTTGTGTGCTATTGTCCCAATGCATGCTGCTCATTTATTATAAGGAAGACCTTGGCAATATGATAGGAGAGTAACACATGATGGGTATAAAAATAGATATACTGTACATAAGGATGATAAGAAAATTATTTTAGCACCTATGACTCCAAAAGAAATCTTTGATGACCAAATTAAAATAAATTATGATTATAAGGAATTAACCAAACAGAGTGTTGAGACTGGAACTAGTTCAAAGGAAGTTAAGAAGTCATATGGGTTTTATGCTAAGAAAGGAGATGTTGAAAAGGCTATTAGACAAGAAGCAAGTGTATATTTGATGGTTTATAAAGAATGTTATGAGTGTCAATTGGAGTTAAGTGAGGAAGTACCTACTGATGTTAGGAAACTGTAAGAGGAATATAGTGAGTTGTTTCCGGAGGAGATTCCCCATGGATTACCCCCATTAAGGGGGATAGAACATCAAATAGAATTTGTACCAGGAGTTGTTATTCCAAATAGGCCTGCTTATAGAGCTAACCCTGAAGAAGTTAAGGAGTTAAAGAGGCAGGTTTCTGAGTTATTGAGTAAGGGCTATATTAAAGAATCAATGAGTCCCTGTGCAGTCCCAGTACTTTTAGTACCTAAGAAAGATGGAATTTGGAGGATGTGCATAGATAGAAAGGAAGTAAACAAAATAACCATTAAGTATAGATATCCTATACCAAGATTAGATGAAATGTTAGATCTTCTTCATAGTGCTGTGATTTTTTCAAAAATAGATTTAAAGAGTGGATATCATCAAATCAGGATGAAACTAGGAGATGAGTGGAAGACAGCCTTCAAAACAAACTTTGGGTTATATGAATGGTTAGTTATGCCATTTGGGTTATCCAATGCTCCAAGTACCTTTATGAGGCTTATGAATCATTTGTTTAGAAATTTTATTGGGAAATTTGTAGTTGTTTATTTTGATGACATACTTATTTACAGCAAATCTTTAGAAGAGAATTTGAGACATTTAAGAATTATTCTGGATGTGTTTAAAATAGAACAGTTGTATGCTAATTTAGCTAAGTATAGGTTTTTTTTAGAAAATGTAGTATTCCTAGGATTTATTGTGGGTAAGGATGGCATATCTGTTGATAAAGAAAAGATTAAGCTATTCAGGAGTGGCCTATACCTAAAACTGTGAATGAAGTTAGAAGTTTCCATGGTTTGTGTTCTTTTTATCGTAGATTTGTTAGGAATTTTAGTACTATAGCTGCTCCCTTAACAGCAATAACAAAAAAGGAAAATGGTTTCAAATGGGGCTTAGAACAACAAAAAATTTTGAAACTCTTAAAACTAAGTTAACCCAAGCGCCTGTATTAACTCTTCCTAACTTTGAAAAGATGTTTGAATTATACTGTGATGCTTCAGGGTTGGGAATAGGAGCTGTACTTTCTCAAGAGGGTAGACCTATAGCTTATTTTGGTGAAAAATTAAATGGTAGTACTTTAAATTACTCTACTTATGAAAAGGAATTATTTGCATTAGTAAGAGAATTAGAAGTTTGGAAACATTATTTATGGCCTAGAGAGTTTGTTATAAATACTGATCAAGAAGCTATCAAATATTTAAAAAGTCAGTGAAAATTAAATAGAAGACAGGGTAGGTGGATTGAATTTATTGAAAGTTTTCCTTATATAATTAAGTATAAAAAAGGAGGTGATAATGTAGTGGCAGATGCCTTATCTAGAAGACATGCTTTGTTGAATACTATAGATACTACTTTTCTGGGATTTTCTTGTATCAAACTTTTATATTTGGAGGATCATGATTTTAAAGAAATATATAAAAATTGTGAAAATGCCACACAAGGGAAATATTATATCTATGACGGTTATTTATTTAGAGAAAATAGACTTTTTATTCCTGATTGTTCATATAGAGGATTATTAATTCAAGAAGCCCATAATGGTGGACTAATCGCACATTTATGATTTCAAAAGACCTTAGACATATTAGTTGATCATTTTTATTGGCATCATATGAAGAAAGATGTGTTAAAATATTGTGTTAATTGTATAGCTTGTAGATAGGCTAAGTCCACATCAAAACCTTTTGGATTATATACTCTATTATCTGTTCCTAATCAGCCCTGGACTGATGTTTCCTTAGATTTTGTTTTAGGATTGCCTAGGACTAATAGAGCCAAAGATTCAATAATGGTTGTAGTAGATAGGTTTAGTACGATGGCCCATTTTGTACCTTACAATAAAACTAATGATGCTGTGACTGTAGCTGAATTATTCTTTTCTCATATAGTTAAATTGCATGGAATACCTAAAACAATAGTGTCTGATAGGGATGTTAAATTTCTGAGTCATTTTTGGAAAGTTTTGTGGGGTAAATTGGGAACTAAACTGTTATTTTCAACCACATGTCACCCTCAAACAGATGGATAAACAGAGGTAGTAAATAGAACATTAGGTAATATGTTGAGAGCTGTCCTTGGGAAAAATCTTAAACAATGGGAAATTGTATTACCACGGGTAGAATTTGCTTATAACAGAACATTACACTCTACAACTAAAAAGACACCTTTTGAGATTGTGTATGGCTTTAATCCTTTGACTCCCCATGATTTTATCCCTTTGCCTAATTCTAAGTTGCATAATTTTGATGCTGAATCTCGTGCAGCTAATATGAATAAATTACATGAATCTGTGAGTCAACAAATTGCTAAAAGGGTTCAACAAATGACTGAAAATGCTAATAAAAAGAGAAAGAAAATGGTTTTTCAACTAGGAGATTTAGTTTGGGTACAACTTAGGAAAGAACGTTTTCCAAATCTTAGAAAATCAAAATTGGATCTTAGGGGAGATGGACCTTTTACTGTATTAGAAAGAATTAATGATAATGCTTATAAAATTGATTTACCTGCTAAGTTTGGTAATGTTAGTGATTCTTTTAATGTTTCTGATCTCAATCCCTATGTGGGTATTAATCAGGTTTCAGAGACGAAACCTCACCAAGAAGAGGGGAATGATATATATCTCCAAAATTTATACTTAAATAATTCTATTAATTGTTATAAATTATGTTGCACATATAATTACTTTTCTTATTGTGTGATTACTTAGGAAATTAACTCAGGACATGGGAGTGGATCGAGATGATTGCTGTGTAGCTATTGTTGGGTGCTGTTACATAAAATGTGTTGTATTAATTTGTGATTATCCCATGTGATGCATTCGCCGACATACTTGGCTAATGCGAATTAAGCTGGCTGTGTAATTTGCCACCCGACCCATATTTATTGGGTTACCTAGAATATGGATTACTCCACACTTGATAACCATGATTAGCTAACAGATTTTAGCTGATGAGAATTAATTGTAAATCCATTAATTTGGATTATTGTACTTTGTAATTATTTTGTTGAAGTTGGGCTGTTTCTTTGCCCCAACTCTTAGATTCCTGATGTTGTATTTGTTTCGGCTAATTTTTGGGCTGTGTTTGGGCTGATATGTTGTAAATTAGGCATGAAGCCCATCGTCTGTATACAGTTGTATCATTTGTATTATATACGCCATAGAAAAGGCGTATACGCGGTTGTACAAGACACTTTTTGGTCGAAATACATTCTTATTGAATTTTCTGGAACTCTCGCTCTCTCGCAACCTTCTCGTTCGCATCTTCTTCTTTTTCCTCAATCTTCTTCCTTGATCTGTTTCTCGATCTCTTCTATTCTACAACTTCAGCAGCCGTTAATTCAACTATGCTTTGAGTTTTTCTAATCTTCCTTTGGATTAAAACCCTTAGGCTGAATGTTTTGGCGAATCGAACCTCGCGCTTGATTTTTCGATCCGGAGAAAATTTGTGAAACCTATCCAGGCTTCATCAGGTACCCTCTTTTCAAGCACAAAAAAAAGCAATAAAATCATCATATTTAGACATAAGTAAAAAAAAGAGTAATAACCAACAATGATTAGTGCATATCTACAACCACCCATGCTTCAGGCTATAATAGGCCTCAAAATATCAATATGCAATAATTCTAAAGGCTTATATGTCATCACAACATTTTTGGGTTTTCAATAAACCCTATGACCATTTTCTTGTTGACATGCATCACATAAACAATATTTAGCATAGTTCAATGTTGGAAGGCCACACACAATTTCTTTCTTGGCAAGTTTATATAGTAAGTACATACCACCATGAGCAATTCACTTATACCACAACCAAGCATCATTATTTTGTGCACTCAAACATGCATTATGAAAATTAATTTATTTATAATCAATCATGTACACAATTTTGATGCATTTATATAATCCATTTGAGATAATGCGTTACGAGTTAGAGAAATTAACCACATGGCACATAGCACACATATAACTATTGTGAATAAGGTTATGTTTAAGTCCATCAACTAAATAAACATAATCAATTAGGGTTTCAATGTTACCATTACATATATTGCCAACATCGATGATATTTCCTTTAGAGTTGTCTCCAAATGAGGCATTACCTCAATTGTAGGGTGCCAACTTCGAGAACAAAAATTTATCACCCATTATGTGCCTTGACCATCTGTTATCTAGGAACCATTTGAAACTTCTTGTCATGATTTTGAAGCAAACAAACAAATATAATTTCCTATTTTAGGTACTCATTAAATGGGTCCTTGAGGGGTTAGCAACCAATCCATCAAGGGTGGTTCCCTTAGGAACCAACACCTTCTTAGACTATCCAAATTTAACATTTCTTATAAATTTTCAAGAAGAAGATGCATGGCAACGTTTTCCAAAAACATTTAATGTAATAGGTGAAGGCGAGGAATATGATTGATGAGCCTTATAGTCTTTCACAAAGATTTTTGTGAGGTTTTAGTATTTCATAATTTTCTTCTCACTATAACCTAAACCCTCAAAATTATTATGATACCTTTGAGCACCTAAAACAAGTTCAAACCTCTTTCACCCTTGGAGAAGGTGTAACCTATCTTAACAAATTTATCATACTTGGATTCTAGATCAATCACTGTTATTTCAAGTTTATAATTGTTTTGCCAACTTCATCATTCTCTTCATTAATTAGAGATTTAAAATGAAGTATTTTAGATTTAAGGAGATAATTTATCATCTAGAAGGTTGTTACATTTTTTATTTAAGTGACCAAATAAGTTTTTCATATTATCGCATTATTTGGCTTTTCTATTGTTGTCACACAATGTATCATTAAATAAGTATAGAAATTATTATAGGAGTAAGGAAAATATGATTGTACCTCATCATTGTAATTATCATTGAATCCTATAAATGATGTTGAGGTAGAAGATTTATTTCCTAGAGCCATAAAACATAAATTTGCTACTTCATCTTATTCATTTGACGATCTCCCTTCACTTTCACTAAATGCAACCACTACCTTTCTTTCTGCTTGTTTTCATTTGTTAGTGTTGTTGTTGCTAGATTTTCCTATTTCCATATTCATTACCATTTGATTTTACAATTCAAAATAATATCAGATGGTATACCTGATCTTCCATAGTAGTAGCACTTGACTATGTTATCCCTTGTGTTTTCTTTAGGCCTTCTTGACATCCTTGAAACTCTCCTTCCCCCTCTTCCACTTATAAATCATCTAATTTAGAGGAATATTTTTAATGGAAAAGAAATAACATAAACTTATTCGTCATTCATCCCACCTTCTTCTCATCCTTCTCTTTTGTCTTCTTCTTCAATTTTATTATTGAAAATTATCTCTCTCTTTTTCTTTTTTAAGAGGAGAAGGCTTTTAGTACTAGTAGATTCTTCTTCTTCTCTCTAATGACATCTTCTAACTTGGATTGATGGACACTTATATTATCATATTGGTGAGATCTCTAGCTTCCTCAATGGTGGTGCCCTTAGGCATCCACCCTTTTTTAAGGCTTTGCAAGATCTTCCTCCCAAGATATTCTTTGCTTAAGTCCCTTCTAGGGGCCTTAATATGGTTAACAATGGATGTGAAATAGTTGCTTAGCTCAGTGATTTATTCTCTTTGTTTCATGATGAACGTCTAATATTCTCAAGCATGAGGGGATATTATTTAATTCTTCACTTCCTTAGTTCCTTCCAATGTTAGAACAAGGTTATCCCAAAATTCTTTGGTGGTAGCATATGATTGATTTTGATGGTATTAGTTTTTGCCAAATCTGCATTAAATAATCATGATAGCCTTATTATTCAATGTGAAACTTCTCTCTTTTTAAATAAGTAAGCTTTTATTCATTCTTTTTGACTTGTACACCATCAACCTCCTTTGTGATTTTGATTGGATTTTTGGTGAGGAAATAATGCATATTGTAGTTGTCTTAATGAAAAACATCATCCTATTCTTCCAATTGGAGAACTTCTCTCCATTAAACAATAATACCTTGGTGGTAGATATGCCTTCATTCAATCTAATTATATCCATTATTATGATATATCTTTTCATCCCAGAGTGTTAGATCCTTTTCGAGTTAACCTATTCTAATACCAATTGAAATTAACCTGAAAGGGGTAAGTAGAGTTGAATATAATATAATTAGAAAAAAAATAAGAAACATAAACTATAATGGTTTAAGACAACTAAATATTGTTTATCTACCTCCACTACAAAAAGGGTTATCGTCTTAGATTTTTGAAATGTTATACAGATTTTATTGATGATATTCTCCTAGGTTTATGGATATATCACTTCACTAACATATATGACACAAGTTTATAGCTAAGTCTATATATCTTCTTTAGATTTTAAGCTTATAATTTCTAAATAATTATAGATATTCTCACAACCCCTTAGTATTGAATTTTCATCAGAATTTTGGGATTACCAAAATCTATATAAAGATTATACATATAAAAGTGTAGAATAGTTTATGGGCTTTAATAAAGCTAGAACAATATGGTTTAATAATTAAAGATTGAATCTACCTTGGATGTATGAGAAATAAAACATTTCTAAGATTTTTTAAACAAAAACGACTTGAACATAATAAAATGCAAATAAAGGTAACCATTTTTAGCATATAACAATTTTATGAATAACAAGTAGAATTTTCAACATTTAATGTTGATTGATCAATCATTTCAAGGTACTAGTTGATTGGTTACCATAATCACTTGATAGATTGATATAAACAACCTAAGGAATATATTCAAACCTGGAATAAAAAAGTTATAATTACATAACTCAATAAATCAATTAGTGGAATCAATCAATCGATTTGTTTACTTTTTCAGTCCTTTGAACATATAAGAATAGTTAAGTAGCTTGGAAAATTAGTTGATGTATTATAGTGACCACTCAATGTGTTTGGTAAAACTATTCAATTAGTTTATGCAAAGAAAAAAATATATAATCGCACTTAATTAAATTCATAACCTGGTTAGTTAAACATATCGATTGGTTACAATAACCAATCAATCAATTTACTGAAGCTAGTTAATTTGTTGAAGTAAAGGCAAAATAAATTTTCATGACAAAAACCCCTAAGAAACTAGTCGATTGGTTGTTAGGATTTTTAAAAGGTTAAAGACATGGCCATGAAAACACTAACCAATCGATTGGTTATGAAACAAGTTAATAGATTTTGACTAGATCCAAACTTTTTCAAAACACTTTGACCAAAGTTTTGGAATTTAAAACCAACAAATACTTTATTTCAAAAAAATTATACGGAATACTTTAAGCATTCTAAGAGATAAAATTAAAAGTGTAAAAGCTCAATCAACCTTGTAATAAAATTCAAAGATTTAAATATTAAGCCTTGAGTAATTGAGTGTTTAGGCATCTTCACAAAATCTTCTCTTATATTTTGAAATTTGATTCCTTAACCTTGAAATTGAGAGAAAAAAAGGTTGATTCAGGGAACATGGAAAATTGATTTATCTTTTAAGCTTTGCACTTGAAGAATGGTTTATTCATGTGTGGTTTGGTATCCATATGAGTTTTATTATCCATGCATACTTAAACAAACAAGTGAAACCCATACACACATTTGCTATCATAAAAATAATGAGTAAAAATTTGATTGGCCTAGAAGTTCATCATGATTAGTATAGATTGAAAAGTTGAGATGTCTTTCCAATATCAATAGAAATATAATGAGAATGTTTTAGGTAGATTCAATATGGGTAATTGTATTCCCATGTCTACTTCAAGAGTTTCCCACTTCAAACTTTCATACAAGCTTTGTCCAAAAAGAAAGGAATAAAATGAGTGAGTGTCTAATACCCCTAATTCTAGTGAAATTAGTAGCTTGATGTTTGTGATGGGTTAGAAAAAACCTAATCTTATACATGCTCTGAATATATTAAATAGTTATATGCATAATTTGAGGTAAAAAATGATCATTGGATTGCAAAAAAAAATGGATTCTTGGTTACTTGAAGGGTTCCTCTCTTTTTGGTTTTGTGTTTGATAAGGGTAATATAAAATTATGATGGGGACCTAAATATGTGTAGATATTTCTCTAGATACATCTTCACTTTACATTTCAGTGTTGTAAGTTAGAAAGCATCACTGTAGTCTATTGTTTATTTATCCATTACATTAGCCAAACATGTTTTTTGATACCAAAGGAAATATTTACACAAAAATGGGTTACCTACTAGCATAATGATAATCCTATATCTTCTCTAACCACCTCTTAGTACTCTGAAAACAAGAATTTCCTTGAGTACAAATAAAAATCTTATTCAACAGGTATTTTACTATTACTCTAGGCAACAAAGTATTGGCCTCTATGATAGCACCTTTGTAATAAAACACCATATGAATCATATCACATTTTCCTCTATGCCTCCAAGAAACTTCTAAAAGCTAATGAAGTAAATGTTGCAAGTTGTAAGAAAGGAAGATTATTTGTAACTAGTTGAATACTAACATCAATTACCTTTGAGGAAAGTATAATTTCACCAAAACATGATCCAAATGTTCATCTTCACTATCACAAAGATTGCATCTAGGATTGTCAATAATGTGAAATTTGAATAGCCTATCTTTTAACATAATGACTTCATAGAAAAAAAATAATATAATAATCTTATGCTAAGATATACCAACATGTTTCCACACATGAGAATACCAAAACATTAACTCCCCTCTTAGAATGAGAAAATCATAAGTTGTAGAGATAAAGAACCTCCCATGTAGAGAAAAATGACAAGACAAAAAAATGTTGAAGAATATTATATCATAGGCTTACAATAGATCTAAAGAGCTAAGAATGATGAGCTTTAGGATATTAATCCTCAATGGAAACTCTAAAAAGATAAGCACCATGAACCCAAAAAATATAGAGACCTTCCTTATGGTAAATCAATGTCCATAAGTATCGACCAACTATAGTTCTTTTCTTGTAGTACAAAATTTTGATAATAAGCCCTTAATATTTCTTAGGTATACAAACTTTCCTCCAAGCAACTAAATCTTTTGCATTTTATTTTCCCATGCCACCCAAAAATAAGGTTAAACATAAGCATTCAACTTAATCAACTGTAACACTCCAACAAAGCTCAAAACCCTTAAAGTCCACTTAATCTTTGCTAGCAATCTGTCAAGTAAAGATTGATAATGTATTTATTACAAGAAATCCTAAGTATCCAAAAGGGAATCTTTCAACTTAAGATGCAAATAGGGAAAGAAAGTAATGCTCAAAATAACTCCGCCAAAATAAATGCAATTCTTTGTTGGATTTTCCTTCAAAATTGAACAAGCACCAAAGTTTTTAATCTTTTCATATATTTACCTTACTAAGGGATTGTCACCTTTACAAAAGATAAGTATGTCATCTATAAAAAAACATTCCATGATGTTTAATGCTTTGCAATAAGGATGTCCCTGAAGATATTTGTGGTCTAGAACTATTGCAGGATCTTATAGAAGTACTCCATCCCTAGAACAAAAGGATAGGGGAAAGGGTTTCCTGTCTTAACCCTTTCTTGGTAGGGAAAGGTGTAATTAAGATTCCATTCACCTTCAGTGAAATTTGTACAAAGGTAATGTTAGTCATAGTAAAATGAATAAGTGGCAAGTAAAATGAAACTCCATAATATTATTTTCAATGAAAACCCACACATTACTATCAAGGACCTTCTAAATATAAATCTTCAGGATCAATCGAGGACTATTGTTGTTCATGTTGTAATGCTTCATAAGTTCAAAGGGCATAAGAATATTACCATTTAACATTCCACCCTTAATGAAGAATGATTGTGCAGGATCAATTACTTCATGAAGAACAACCTTGGAGAAGATTTTGTAAAAAAAAAATTACAATAGACTATAGGACAAAAATCTATTGCCTTACTTACATTTAGAACTTTGGGGATAAGAGTTAAAGCAATTCTATTGATCTTCATATACTAAAATTCAGTTGCAACATCCACTATATCATGTTCAATTATAGAGTAATAATTCTTGTAACATAAAGGATTGAAACCATCAAGGTCAGCATTCTTTAGGTCACCCACTAAAAAAACAACTTGTTTAGTTTCTTCTCTAGAGAGAGGTCTGAGTAAAGCAAATATGCTTTCTCTAGATAATTTATTTACTCAAAAAATATCAACATCAATATGTTTAAGGTGAGTATTTGATGTTTTAAGAATCATCGCATAGAAGTGAAGAAATTCACCCTTGATTTTCTCTTACCCCTACAATTTGTTACCATCATCACTAATCAAAACCTCGATTCAATTTAAACCATGTCTTCTTTTAACATTTTCATAAACACATAATTTGATGAATCAATGAGAGATTTCTACTATACAAAGTTTTCCTCCTCTTGAGCTAATTTTTTGTACTCATTTATTACATCTTTTTCCATTGAAAGAAGGTTAGTATTTAAAGGATTTTCCTAAAGATAAGTTCTAATCTCCACCTATCTATTTTGATATTTTCCACATTGTGTAGTAATGTGACCACACTAATTTGCATTAAAGACCTTCAAGATTTTTTTTAGGTAAATCAACTTCTAAACATTTCTATAATTGGAGGTTCCATGAATGTTGAGTTGCCAAACATGTGAAACCAAGTCCAATTATCCTGATCTTAAGGTCTAACACCTTAACAAACAAAAATTCCTAAGTCATATATTTGGGAGAATATTTAGAGATACTATATCAATTGTATTATCTAAAATACACCATGATAAGACATAAGTTTGAGAAAAAGGAAGGAAACAGAGCCCGTCACAGCTCACCAAGATCCTATCAAGCTTACACCATAAACATGCCTTAGGATCTTAGTTATTAGTCTATGTATAAAGGTTACCAGTGAAATATAGATCATTCAAAACATATAATTGAAGGCAATGAGTAAAATCTTCTACATCTTAAACATCAATGACACTAACAATTTTTTTTTGTGCATATAAAACAACATTAAAATGTTAGAGGAATATCCAAGTATTTAGCTAATGTTTGGCATGGTGAAACCACTGCAATAGGCTAAGCCTTTTACGTCTTATATTAAATGTATAAACAATAGTAAAAAGAAAAAAGAAAAATTCCCATGTTTCTTCACAACTTGAATAGGAATTCCTTGATCACTCATCGAAATAACATGAATATTATACTATAGAGAATTCAAAGTAGCCAAACTCTTCCATTATCATGATGTTCATTGTTATAAGTAACTTTCCAATTTAGTTTCAATCTATCAAAAACTTTTAGATGGTTTCTAACCGTAACCCTAGTTTTCAGTATCATAAACTTACCAATGTTTAGGTAGGTGGAGCATGTTGCAATTACTAAAGGTTTAAAGAAGGCTATACTGCTGTGATTTTTTCTTCCTGAGTTTGGTGTTGCATAAGAGACTACCATTTTGTTTTTTAATAGATAAAATTTTATTTATTTGACCTAGAATGAAGTTTAAAAATCAAATACAAAGCACATTGATATGATATTTATCACTTTATTAAAGACGGTGTTATTATGGTGGAAATTGAGATGAAGAAAGTTCACACATTCACAAACATACCCATGAAGCCACTTTATATTGCTTAATTTTTTAGCATTACTTAAACTCTATTAGTAATCCATAAACTAAATAGTTGGCAGTTTTTTATAACTAATCCATAAGTTATGCACTTAAGAATTTTATAGGTTTAGGTAGGTTCTACTTATAAACATAAGCTTAGAACCAGTCTTTATTTGAATATTTTGAAGAGTTATATTCACATATACTAAATAGTTGGCAGTTTTTTAGAGAGTTTCTCTTTATACAATTATGTCCTTGAGGAGTTTTCTTTGAAAATTGTCAACCTTAGTTGTGAATTTTTTTTTCTCCTCATCATTCATGGTCCAAATAAAATGAATCATGTAAATTAGGTGTAGTTAATATTTCTTGATTTCTTAATTTCTATGGTTCTGAATGTTCATGTTTTCTTCCTATATATTTTGATTATTTTTGCAAATTTATCCATGCTAAACTCTTTTATCATTGGTTGCTTGTTTTCTATATGGGTAAATTCTATAAGACACATAAATGGGACTTAAGCTAACTTATCTAGGAGGGTTCTTCCAAGGATCATCATAATGGTTGGAATAAATACCATACATGTTTAGGTTCTATTTCTAGTAGATAAGATCTTACTTTGTAGACAGACTAGCTAAGGGAGTAGTTTTTCACAATAATAATTGGAATATGGAAGCAATTTTATATTTTTATTCATTTAATTATTTAGTGAATTTTTTAGCTAATCATTGTTGTACTATATATAATGGAATGAACATGTGATGATTTAGTAATTATGGTAGAATTTCATACGCCCTTTTTCTAACAAACATCTATAAGACAACCAAATGTGTGTGTGTGTGTTTGTGTGTGTGTGTGTGTGTGTGTGTTAATGGGATATTTCACTATATAATTGAATGTTTTATGAAATATTTTGAAAGCACATGGTTATATGATGTACTATTCCAAAATTATAATCCTACAATAGATATAGTAGACAAGAGGCCATACATGAAGTATGTTGTTGTAAATAAAGCAAATAGTGTTTCCAATATTTGAAAAAATTTTCTAGGCTTCTAAAAATTTTAGAAAATAAAGAAGAGAAAAACTAAATTCATTGATTAGGTGTATTGTAGTATACTTGGAGCATACAATGTTTAGGTTGTATTTTGCAATATATGCATGCATTATATATATATATATATAATGCATGCATATTTAGAATATATAATAATGATAAAAAAATTAAGATTTTTGGTAACTTAACTTTTGTCTAAAAGTAATTGTCTTTTTTAATCATAATTCATTTATCCTAGGTTATGAGAATAAAATTTCTTCTCACTTTTCTTTTACCATTTTAATTTTTTATTGACCCCAATATACATTAAGAGTTAGTAAGTCCAATATTATGATAAGAAAAATTAGTTGTGGTTTGATTGGCTTGTTTTGATATAGAGTGTGTTTTATACTATTATATTACTAGTACCACTCAAAAATAGTCCTAGCACACTCTCTTAATTTGAAGCTAAATATTAATAATAATACTTATAAACTTGTGAATGAATCAAAAAAAGAGGTAAGGGTACCTTAACCTAATGGACACTAGCATAATCATACATTTGGTTCAATATTAGAAAGCCACCAAACACAAAGCCCGCTAAATTATGCTCCCATATTTATGCCTTCTAATTCACCTGCTATTTCTCTAACCTTATTGATATGTCTTCATTATTCACAATAGGGGGAATGAAAGATATATGTAAGCCCTAATTATGGTTATGGTTCCCCACTACTTTATCCTTCCAAAACACACCAGAACTCTTTGTTAGACTTGTTGAACCTATTTTATCCCATACCAATGTAGCATCCCCTTGAGAAACCAAATGTGAAGCCCCTTGTCCCTCTTATATGATAGAATCAATCGTCCTCTAATCACCTAATGTTGTATGGGGCTACATGGAAAATGAGGCCTGTTATTGTTACCCAAGATTACCCAAATTAACACCATATTCAATTACATCATCAAAAATGGAAAAATGTATGGATAATTTAAAAAGGATGAATGGCGTGGATCAAGGTGGAGAGAAGCGTAGGATCGATTACTACTTTGTTTTGACCAGCCACAAGTTGAAACTTGAAGGAAAAAACTTGGTTTAAGGTGATTAAACCCGATGAAAATGCTTAAGGGATGGTTGATGTTCTTCGAAGGTTGATGCCGCATTCAATCTTCGAATGAAGGAAACAAAAATGAAGAAAGGAATGCCCCGGGCTTTGCTGGATATACTACTCCAAAAGGCAGAGACAAATCAAGTGTTAACTTGAGAATTTGATTCCAATGATTTCTATTATGGCTTATGTTTTCATGCGTGTACAAGAGATATATATATAGGAAGAGCAGCGGGCGGCTAACATGACTAAATCCAGCCGGTTATTCTTCTTAATTCAAGCTAAATTTATCTCACTTGAATTAAGCCTATATAATACTTAATCTTACTCATAATATGATCATCTAAATGATATTAATGACTAACATTACAAAGCCACACTATCAACTATGGTACATACATGAAATTACAATAAAACCCTAGCCTACATAAAATACACATAGGGTTTACAACAAGCTTAATATAACTAATGATATCACCAACTTTATCTTGTTGTAGTATTATCCCATGTATTCCATAGCCTTGCATGCTTTGAATTCTTGTACACTTTAAGTCTCATTTGGTGTGTTAACATCTTCTCCTTGGAAATATGTAATATACCGGCAAGAATATCTTGAATCATTTTCAATACCAAGTATAGACATATTATCAAGAATATTTAAAACGATTGGCTCTAATATTAAGAAAGCTAATTCTTCCTTACCTTGAGAATCAACAGAAATATGAGAATCATTAGATGCTCCTGCATCAATGAATAGATTATTTAACAACAATAATGATGAATTAAAATTTTGCACAATGATTTATAATGGTTTAAAGGTCCAAAGCACATCTACATTCACTACCTTTTGTAATTTCATATATTTTTTTATGATCGCTCTTCTTATTTTATGAGCCTAAAATCTCAATAAATTATCTAAAAGTTGATATCAACCTTATTCTAGTAATTCTCTCTTAGGTTTATGGGCCTATAAACTCTAGGACGTCTCTTAGGAATGTTAAACACATATAGCCTCCAAATAATGAGAAGTGGGAATAGTGTTCTTATGTTTACAAATGATTCCATCCAATTAAAGATATGAAAGAGTAAAATCACTATTGAGGGAACTAAAAAATATATATGAATAAGTACTACAAGCACAAGATCAATCTAGATAAATATAAGACCAAATTGAGAGAAGTTTGATTTAAATTTGAAAGTGTAAATTCAAGCTCTCTTTGATTATTATTATTATTTTTGTAAAAATAAGAAAATTATGATTTTAGAAAAGTTTTAAAAGCTAAACCAACCTTCATTAAAGGTCAAGAAATATTATATATAGTGATAAGAAAATGATAGAAATTAAAAAGAAGGTATTTTGAGCCATTAGGTGTAAAAGTTACTCTAATGGGAAGAAAATCTTTCTAACACCTAAACCACTCGATCAATCTCACAAACTAGTCAATGTTTTCAAGCTAAGGATAAAATAATTTTTTCTAGAAAGGAAACCAGTTAATCATTTTGATAGGCTAGTCGGCAAGTTTAGCTTATTACTTAATGTGTGAAAGTCAAGACTAAAACACATTTTTCTGGAAAGTAAATTAGTGGATCTGTATTTAAACTAGTTATTTGGTTCGACCAAACCAATCATTGTGTCTGAGTAAAGCCTACAACATATTTTTTGACAGTAAACCAATCGATTTGTTTGAAAAAGTAATCAATATATTTTGGTAACTAATTAATGAGTTTTGTGAAGCAGTCAATCAGAAGAATAATTTTCAACACTAAACGCTTTTACAAAGTACACCATAACAAGGGCTACCATGCTCCAAATAAAGTTTTATCTTTCTTTTTGTCAAGTAGATATATAAATCTATCCAAAGAGGTATTATTAATCCAAAAATAATGTGCATAAAATTTATGGTAAAATTTTCAAGTTGGCTTAGATGGAAAATGCTTAATAAAAGGCTGATTTTGAACATCCTTTTGTGTAAATACTTATAAAAATTTTTTATGCATGAAATAATTTTTAGACATTTCAAAATGAATTTTAAATAGAATTAGAAACATCATATCTTCTAAAAATATACATTCCCAATCCGTAAATCATATGTACATAAAACATGAGTCTTGGTTTCCTGAGCACACTTGTTTATTCCTTCATGATTTATGTATTTAGTATATGAAATTGAAGCTAACACATGAAGTAAACAAGTTATACAACAAAATATATTTTTTATCATCAAAATAAGGAGGATTGACCTAAAATTTCAATAATCTCCCCCTTTTTGATGATGATAAATAAAAATATGATAATATCAAGAGAGTTGATGTATAGAGATGTGAAAGTAGACATTAGTACATATTTTGAAATCATATAGATCATATTATTATCATTTCCATTTTCAAAGCACATAAGTAACATACTAATGGAAATATGATGATTAAATAAGTGATCATATAACATATTTTCACCCTCTCTCACCTTTTGTCATCAAAAAAAGGAAAAGGCTTCAAAAAATTATATCTCCAATCAAAACACAAGTGCATAAAGAATTAAGTGCAAGGAGATTAGGCATACTCAATAATATTTTTGAATAGGATGAATGAAAAAAATATGGTAAATCTCCCCCTTAGGTCATGCTTAGGGTTTAAACACAAATGATCAAGAAGTATGCTCTCTCTAAGGATATGCAAAAAACAAGAGTAAAAATAAGATTCTAACAATAATTACCAAGACACTACTATCTCAAAAATTATGGGCAATAAAAGTAGAGATATGAGTATCAAGATTCAAATGAATAACTCAGATAAAATGATATTGAGGCACATCAGATATCATAATAGTATATAATAATGAGATTGCACATTATTGATAAATTCAAGAGATTTAGACAACAAATTGATATGAAAATAAAATTTAGAGTTGTATTTGTTTACAAAGGTAACCAAATAGAAACATAAGGTAGCTATATATTGTGTAAATATAAGAAAGTGTCCCTTAAAATTCCTAAGAGTGAAATGAGTGCATCTTGAAAGTCATGACAAAAAAATCTTATCATCTATTTCCCTTTTATATGGTGGATAGAAAGCACAAGGAAAATAAGAATTTGGATGAATGATCCATATAATGAGTAACTTATCAATAATATGATGAATTAGAGATAAATATAAACATATCAATGAAATGAAAAAACATTAGTCATCTGTACTAAGTAATACCTTTAAGCATAATTAGGATAATTTTTACATAATGTGGAGAGATGGCAATGTAAAACTCTATACATGAGGTATCATAAGTGCATCTAGCAAAAGATTCCTGTGATCAATCACTTTTAGAGTTACAACTACTAACTTAGCCAATAGATATAAAACTTTGTGTGTGGCTAAGGTGTGCATGAAAGAAAGTAGGTGGAAAACCATGTTATAATGACCACAAGAGTGAAAGTTTTAAGATCAAATCATATAACACAACATCACTTAAAAATTAATAACATGAGAAAACACCAAATCAGGGCACATGAAATCACATACAATTAAAGAGTTGTATAAACTCAATCAACATAAATGATGTGAAGGATAATATCATAGTTGCAATTATACAACTAAGAAATCGATGATCAATTTAGTGTTGCACTTGGTTATCCAAAATTAAGGGTTACTATTTTAATGTTATGAGAGGATTCAAATGAATGAGGAAAAGCCTATTTAGCCCACGTATAATTTTTGGATATGTATACTCAAGAAAATAAGTCTCTTAGCTCCCTTTTATGCTTATCTTGTATCAATTGGTCCTAGTCCTAGGAAAAAATGAAAAAGGAGTATAAGAAAAGAGAAATGGGATGAAATACTCTTACAAGAACAAAATTGTCAAAAATTTGGTGAATTGGTGAAGCACAAATATTGTATAGGTGTTAAAACATTAAGTTTTATCCATATGTATCAAGTATGAGCATTTAGTAATAAGTATGAGACATCTTTTATATGTACGGATGCAAATTTAGCAAAGGAAACATGTCCTAAGAACTTCCCATTTCATTTAATATCTATGAGTGGAATGTAATTTCCAATTATTGTAATAAAGTATTGATATTCACACCTCAATGGTAAATGAAATACTTAAATATTAATCATATAACCATCCATGAATTGCTTCTTAGTATATAACCATGAAGGAGAAGCAACTTGTAGATGTTCCCAATAATAATGCAGCTGTCACATAAATGTAACATAAAATATTTTAATTTTTCTTTAGGAAAGCATGGAAGTTTATAAGCAATATCAACTTTTAGTATAAATATCATGTATGGTCATAGAGAATATAAAACACTTGCAATCATGTGTGAAAAAAAATAGATATGTCTAGTCAAGTATGAAGGAAAAAGAGGTCATGGACTAGCATGATGATTCTAGAGTCATACATATTTAGGTCCTGATCATATATATACTTATAATGAGAGGTACATGAATCACATATGTATAGAATAAAGAGTATAACAACATGAAAGACAATAGAAGTAAGCTCTCTTTTCATGTAAATCAATGGAATGATGTGAAGTGTGTACATCAAATCACTTGAAGCCAAGTTCACTCATAAAAACTAAGGTTTTGATAAAACTATAATATCAAGGAAGAAAACACCCAATAGTCACTTGGAAGAGTATCTAAGCAACAATGCATGACACATGAATCATAGAAAGATATGACAATAACAAGATGAAAGAGGACATGTAAAGAAGGTGCATATAACTCTCATGTTCATATGAAAGATCACAAAGATTGATTGAGAATAGTATATAACGTGTTTTAATCTTAAAAAATTATTTCAAGCCAATTCTCATCTTGTTAGATATTATACTTAAGAATAATAGTGGATAATAGGAGATAATAATTTAATTCATATCACCTACGATATAAGCAATTTACATAACAGCTTTGGCATAATCAGCAACAACTTAATAATCTCATATTATCAATTTAGCATAATTTCTATCAAAGATCAAGGGTGGAAGAATATATATGAATCCAAAAATTCAATAATTATTTCATGCACATGGGAAGGTATACCCAGTGAAAAAATAGAAGGATAGATGGATTTGAAATGAAGGAGATACCATACATCTCCTCGAAATGTATATGAAACACTAGTGTAGTCATCAAATAAAAAAAAATTAATCTGATATGATAGGTTAAGTATGTAAAATTAATGATTTAAAGTTTACCATGAAGAATATAAGTAGTTACAGTAGGATAAGACTTATTTTCTTGGAATCTTTAGAATGTTTCTCATGCTCACTAGTTCAGGTGGATTCTTATGAGTGTAGCTAATAGGCAATCTGGAGACTCCATTTTGCTTTGTGACTTGTATATTAAGAGCCATGCATAATGAGTTTTCAACTATTTTGTATCCACCATATCAAAATGTATTTTCATTATATATTGAACAAAAGAATTATCTAGACCATAACATTTAGGAGTAGCTCTTCCTGTTAGATGGTTAGAAAAACCACCACGAAGTAGGATCACCAATCATAAGTAATCATGTCTCATCAAGGTTAAGAAGTTTAATTTACTAATCACACATATAAATAGACACATGAAAGTCACGCAATTCTTTCTCAATACACTGTATGAGATATTTAAAGCATATTAATCATATCACTCATGATATTATAAGAATTTAGAGTGAAATATAATATGAAGTAGAAGATATTTAGAATAAAAACGAATTTACAAAGGTCATCTCATATTAGTCAAAATAGAAAAAAGTACAATGAGATTGACAAAATAAAATAGGAAACTATCATCTAAATCCATTTAGAGACTAATAAGAACAACCTAAGTTAGATAGTTATAACAAATGAGTTTATACAAGTAAATATAGTTATAAAATCATCAATACAACTCTCAAAAACAAAATAACAAGAAGATGTGTCCCACAATGCCGATGCAACCATGGATTATATAGAGCTTTAATCAACACCAATGGTGTTTGAAATAGTCCTAAATGTATATGGTAGATGAGATTGACACAACCCAGTGACGAAGGTATCCAAAGCTCTATATGTATTATCTCTTATAGAATTAGATTAATCACTAACATCATCATTAAGATTCCTAATTTGGATCTCTAAAGCTATAGGATCTAGTTGTATACCCTCTATGGTTGTTGAAACTATCTCATCATCTCCCAAGAAAATTCATTCATGAGCTCAACCTTTGACCTCAACATCATAAACCATAGTATCACCTAGTATTATAATATCATACACATGCTCTCGAGCTAATGACATAAGTTTTTATTGAATTTGTATCTATAAGCCACCCTAAAGAAGAGAGAGGATAAGATATTACTAAGAAGGTATGACCTTAACATCCTTCTCAATCTGTGAGGTCATACTATCCATCAAAATATGACCGGTCTCTAAAAACTTGACCCCTCAAATGATCAAATTAGTTCACCCATAGTGGATCTCCCCATGAGAGTTGGAATATTTAGTAAAGGTCTTTGAGGGTAAGGTGGTCTCATGTGGGTTGTGAGCACTTTTCTCCCCCTCAAATGCATCTACTCCATCTCCCAATGTTGGATGTGCAAGTGGAGTAGGTTAACCCTTCTTCACAATATGCCCATACTAGATGCACCATGTAGCCTAATGTGGTACAACAAAAATTTCATATCTAAGGGCTTTCAGACACATCAATATGGTAGGAAACCTCTTTAATGGTACTCCAGCATGCTCAAAAAATCTTAGTCATTAGAGATGCCTAGACCATGTTGGTATGAGAGTTTAACATATTGTGAATCATGTACCCCAACATATCATGAAACAAGTGTATTGCTCACCACTCTAAAAGAGTATCACAGACATACAAATCCTTGGTTATCAAGTCATCTCCAGATCCACCTAAGGAAATAGGATATGGCAAATGATATAGTGAAGAATCCTCTTTGCCAAAGGAAGTAATGATGAGCTCCCCTTCTTACCATGTTAGTCCTTAACAAAGTGTGTATACCATTATTGGATATGGAAGGGATCGACCCAATTGTGTGTAAACTACTACTCATATGTTATCACAACCTCTATTATGAGAATCTCAAGAACCTCAGCTAACCTAGCCTTAATAAAGTGTATCTTAACCGACATAAGAAGTAACCTCTAGGTTGTTTTTATTGAAGGATAGGTTATTACAAAATAGCTTGACTAACTCATGATAATGAGGATTTATGAGGATGAATAGTGGGAGCATGTGAGAGTCATGCAAATGTTGCATAAAGTATAAATTGAATTGATTGGAAAAAAACATCAATGTTGACGCAACATTCAAAGGCAAGTTTCTTTTCATTAAATCCACTAGGTTATTTTTGTTATTTAAGCATAAAAGGAATAAAGTGGCAATTCAAGGTTGATTCTAAAGTGAGCTTAAGAAGGTAAACAAGAGTGTGGATCACATTTTGAGGGAAAAAAGGAGGTCCAAAAATACATGAGATTGTGGTTCATTCATATTTTAAGGTGGAACAAGATACATAAGTTCACTTACAAGAATTCTTGTTCTTCGCCTATTGGTGGGAATGGCAGAAGGTTTTCTAGTCCTTATAGGTGCCATTTTGGTTAATGAAGATCAAGGGATTCAAGATATTTTAGTTAAACACATGAATAGTTAATTAGGATCAAATGATAAATAATACTAAGGCCACAAGGTTTTCAATGAAATTCACAACTCATAGATGAAGTAAAAAATAAATGTATCTTAACTTTTGTGAGTGAACTAGAGTTAAAGAGGCAATTGAATACAAGATTGATATCATATTAACACAAGAACTTATCAAAATATATTCATCATACCACACACACAGGTAGGTAATGTAACACCCACAAAACATATGAACTAAAAAGTTTCCTTTAAAATAAGTTTGTGAAAGCTAAAACACAAAATGCAAGGGTGTTACACCACGTCCAACATAGAAGAGGTACTCTTTATACCTAATATATGTTGGCTGCAAGGCAAAAGTAACCGCATACCTATGAATTAGGCATGGGAAGCACTTGATTCCACTATAATACTAGATATGAAATAGAAAGAAGAAAATTGGTATACTAAAAATAGAGGGCATAAGTCTAAAGAGATAGAGAGAATTCGAATAACAAAACTCTAGAAAAAACCCAATAACACTCACCGCAAGCAACACAACAAAAGTAATGAATCAACGAGTACCATCAAATATTTCTACAGAGTCACCACTGCCCATTGAATAGGCAGGGTCCAAGAAATTATACCTATCAATATAATGGTATCAATTAATCCACTATACTAAGCGAGAAAATGTCACATGGAGCATAAGCAAGGTATCACTAAAGGAACAAAGATACATATCATTCTAATAATGCAAATGGTCATTGGTTATAGAAATTTCAAACAAAAAGAAATACAGAAAGACATAATAGTTTAAGAATATATGGATCAAAGATATTGAATATAACACTAGATAGTCCTAACTCTCAATCCATAATACTATCTTCAACTAATCTCACAAGCTAACTTGTAAAGTTATAACTACTCATTAAAAAAGTAAAGGCCCATGAAACAACACACATTAGTATAATGGTATTGAGTAACTCACTATACAAAACTAAACATGAAATGATCACATGGAGTACATAGAAGGCATCACAAAAAGACATGGTATAAAATATTAAAATATAAATATGATGAACAAAATAGGATAACCATGTCAAATAAACAAATATCACCAAGGGCACATAATGCTCATGTCCATCCATTCATAACATAAAGAAACTTACCAACCAAGCATCCAAGGGATGCTCTCTAATGTGATGATTAGAATCAATATCAACCCAATAACCATATCATTCACAATATATCTAATAACACAAAATCCATGCCAATGAATTCCATAAAACCATAATTAGGGCACAAAAGCAACTACTGACCATAGATAGGTACAAAGTCTACTACCGAACCACAAGTAGCCACAAAGGTTACTATTGAACCAATATAATAGTTATTATTAAACCAACAATAATTATTTTCATTTTTAATTTTACATGAAGAGAGATCATATAAAGCCGGGGATACTAAGGTACTCTGATCATATAGGCGCACAAAGGCAACTCAGTATCCTAGTCGCACTAGTACAAGAAGATAGCACAATACCTTATCAACAAGGACTCCTAATCCATAAGTATGCATACCCTCTATAAAGTCCACAAAGGTAAATATAGGATGATATAGGGCTTGTTGAGGAAAATAAGGTACAGCAGAAAAATCCAAACCAAACCATGGGCTAAACCACGTCATTAAGGTAGTGACCCCAAAAGAGCCACAATTCACAATATCAAGGTCTTCCACTTTCAATATTAATATTTTACTAAGGTGATCTCAAATATCATATAATATACCAATAATTTCAATTTATATACTTAACCAATTTTATTCATTTCTAGTTATTTAAGATAATCACAATCAAAGTCAATGCTAAGGTCAACATGATAATCTACTTAGACGATCCTAGGATTAATTATTCACATTTAGTGCACTAAGTTGAAAATGACTAAAATACTCTTGAAACCATAATTACCCCATTATCATCTAGTTATAAAACTAATTTCATTTTATTTTATCATTTATCATGAAAAGGCTAAGATGTAATAATTAAAATGTTTTAGCAAGCAAACAAATTACCAAACATAATAAATAACTATTTTACCATTATGCAAAATATATCTCGTTAAACCTTAACATGTGTTTCTAAGTCATCAAACCAAATACTTCCATTATTAACAATAAATAATACATATTAGGCATTCTTATTGAAATAAATATTATGTTACACTTAAAAAGACCAAAATACCCCTAGGGCATACATTGATAATAATCGTACTAAACATATGCCTAAGCATGCTCAACATATGATAATAGACACACATAACATACATAATTAATTCATAAAATTAAACCCAATTTAACTTGCCTTCATAAACATAATACTTTACACAAATCAGTATGCTCCATTTTACTAAATTTTATGATAACATTATTAGGTAAATAATTACAACGTAATGGACATGCTTAATACAAATTTAAACATTGAAATCATAATATATTATCATGTCATAGTAAACATTTTAGTAAATAAAATGGGTTATTTGATATTAAGTAAAAAACCATAAATTAAAGGCAAACTACTAAAATTATCATGCTCCACCAATCAACCTCTTTTTCCCAACAATAAAACCAACATTAATCATATTAATATCAAAATCATTAAATAGTAATTTATACTAAAATATTTATCAAAGAAAATTAATAAAATACCCTTTAGTTGGAAAGGAAGGAAAAACGCACACTCACACTGCATAGGAAATCAGCATGAGTCCATGCATGCAAAAGGGAGTGCTTGGGGTGGAATGACAAAGTAAGGAGAAGCATAAACACAAGGGTGGCTGGTAAAGGGGCTAGGAGAAAGGTGGTTCGATGGTGGAGTTTCAATATTCAACACTCCAGGAACTTTTCTCTTGGTCCTCAAATTATATAAGTCTTAAAAAGTTTTCCTTCGATGTTGAGTTGTTGAAGTTTCACTCATCATTTCGGTGGGATGGTGGTAATGATATACTCTAAGATCAATAACCTTATAAAGAGAAATCAGCTATTTCTCTAAAGAGCACTCTCTACTACTCTCTAAGACCCTCACTTGAAGAAAAGGAGAAGAAGAAGGTCAAACACTCTCTCTTGGTGTTGATTCTCTATTCGAAAGTTTCATTAATTCTCATTCCATGTTCTATGATCAAGCATACAAGACATATAGATATATATATACATGTACACATGCAGGCCTTTCAATAATAATCCCATAGATCTCAGCCTTATTAACAAAAGTAATCCATTTGCACGACACTAGTATATACATATAAATTACAATGATATTTTACAAGCATTACAAAGTATACAACAAAATAACAGAGCTGCACAAACTCTAAATATGTAATACATTGATTTAACATATGTAATCTAACTTTGTTTCTTGTATCATTATCTTCCATGCAACTTTGTAAATCTTGTAATGTGATTATCTTATACATCAAAGATCTTAAATAGCTTGAACTTCTTGTAAACATATATAATACCTACAGGAGTTACTTAACAAAGCATTTTCAAGAACAATGGATTCCGTCTACAAGTATTCTAATTCTTGTTCTTCATCCCTTGAAGAATAAGATTGATATTGAGCTTGCGATGCTTCGGCAACAAGGGAGACCAAGGATGAGGGTAAAGAAGCAATGGCAAGAGGTTGTAACATAGGGAGCTTAGTGTTAGGAGAGGTGGAGTTGCGGGGTGATGGTGAGAGCTAGAGATGGTTAACTATAAAGGAGGTTGTGAAGTTGGTTATTCAAATGGGGGATACACAACATAAATGGAGGTTGAAGGGCGTTGGGTCAAGGTGGTCAAATGTGTTGGGGTAGAGGATTGTGGTGGAATCATATTCGAGGGAAGTAGAAGATAGATGATAGTGGAAAAGGGAAAGAGTGTGCATACAGGAACATGGTTATTCAAATAATTGTGCATAGCTATACATGGAAGGATGTATGATTGTGGGAGGAGGGGTTAAAAGGTTGTGCAAGAAAGGATGAACGATCATGTGAGCGAAGGTTTATAGGTGTGTAATGAACTAAAAAAAACTAGGAGAGAAAAAGATGACGATTAGGAAGAAGAAAATGGAAACAGAAAGAATAAAAGAAAAGAAGGATGACGATCAGGGCATGAGTTTGGTGTTGATGTTGTTGCTTGGATGGGTATTGATTCAAACAAAAATGGAAGGGAGGAGTATAATATTAGTATTCAATTGATGGGGGGTTCTACAAAGAGGGTATTGAAGCAAGGCAGGGAAAGCATGGGAATGAAAGGGCACAGGCATGGTCTGGCATAGGTTACAGAGGGAAACTATACAACAGAGGCAGGTTTAGGGATGGGTAGAAAAAATCAAGAACCATGTGGGAGGGCATGCATGTCTTAAATAAGAAGTGGAAGCATGTCTATTAGGACATGAGGAGAATGGAAAGAAACATGAAGAAGAGAAGGGAAGAAGAGAGAAAGGAAAAAAAAGGGAACTAGGGTTAGGATTTGAATGAGAATTAGGTTTAAATTTAGAATTAAGTAAATAGGGAAAATTAATTTATCAATCATCCGGGTTAAGGTAAGGTTAAAATATTAATTCTTGAGAAGTAGGATTGGGTTAAAGAGTAAAGGAAAATGGTAAAATAGTTTGAAGAAAATATTTAAGAACTTATGTGGGTTATGGATCAAGGGTTAACAAAAATATTTAAGCTAAGATTTTAGGATTAGGTTTTGAATAAAAGCCTAAATGCTCAAAAATCAGGTTACAAAATTTCACGATGTTACAACTATGTTCTCTATAGACCATTATACTTAACTGTACACAATCTTAATAAGTGAATATAATCATTTTAGTTATTTAGTTACATTAATTTTGGGGACCCCACTATTATTGTCTAGTGGAATAGACAAGTACAAATCCTAAAGCAACATGCTCTTGGCTACTATTCTCATCCGATGGAATGGATAGAAAAAAATCCTATGGTAATATGCTCTTAGCCATTATTCTCATTAAGTGAAATGGACATGTACAACTCCTGAGGCAACACACTCCTAGCCACTATTTTCTTCTAGTGGAATAGATAGGTAAAAATTTTGAGGCATAACATTCCTAGCCACTATTCTTGTCTGGCGAATTAGATAGGTATAAATTCTAGAATAACATGCTTCAGGCCACTACTCTTGTCTCGTGGAAAGGAGAGGTACAAATCCTAGAATAAAATGTTCATGGTCACTATTCTCATTCGATGGAATAGATAGGTATAACTTGGTCTCAACTCACATGATCTTTCACTTTAAAAGTTAATGTCTTCATTAACATAATAGCAACATAATCCATATCAAATAATATTAAATGTATTGCACAGAGGCAACTACCGAACCATAATCAAAACCCATCATTAATAAAAAAAATATTGACTTCCATGTCATTAACTTATAGGGATCCAAGAGACAACTTGGATGTGTATAAAGCACACTATTTATACTGGCACACTAAGGTGATATAGTACCCTCCAACCATACAATATAGAGACATATAAAATACCACGATCATAGCACACTAAAGGCAATACAGTACCCTCCAACCTAGGTCACCTATTTTTTTAAGTATCGATACCACCTATAGGGCATGTAGATTACCTATAGAGTATACTAGGGCCTTATTGGGGCACTAAGGCACACTAGGAAATCAATCTAAAATTAGGACTCCTACCTCATCTCTAGAGTAACTAGCCCAAGAGAGTAAACCATTTCAAAATCTTTAGTCCTTCTACTTTAAATATTTGTATTTTATTTGTGATCACAAATACAAATATCGCATAATATATAGATAATTTAAATTTCCTTACTTAAATATTTTTCCTTAATTTTCAATTATTTAAGTCAATCCTAAGGTTAATAGTCAAACTAATGTCAAATTAAACACTAAGATCAACCTAAGTTTCAATTACTCACATTTAGTCTCATGAGGTCATAAAGAACCAAAATACTCACGGGACCATAATTACAACATTATTATCCACTTTAAATAATTATTTTATTTTATATAATAATCTTTCATTAAAATGTTAAAATGTGATAATGAAAACACTTTAGCATGAAGATAAATTACCAAACATGGAAAAAGGCTATATTTCCCCTATACATGATTTAGCACATAAAATCCTAACATGCATTTCTAAATCATCATAAATCACATACTTCCATACTTAACATTATATAATACATACTGGGCATACATATTGGAATAAAATATCATGGTATAGTTTAAAAAACCAAATTTCCCCTAGGACATATAATGATAATAATTTTGCAAAAGTACGCCTAAACATACTCAACCTATCATAATATACGTATACATTATACACAATTTATCCATGATAATAAACCTATTCGAGCATGTTTTCATACCCCATAAAATTATAAAGAACTTAGCATGCTCTGATATACATAATCTCATACTAACGTTATTGGAAAAATAAATATGGCATAAAAAGGCATGGTTAATAAAATAATTACAACCTATCACGTCAGAACCCTAATATGTTGTCATATGATATTCAACATTTTAGTAAGTCGTATGGGTTATCTGATTTTTAGCAAAAAAATATAAATATAAGTAACTTCATATAAATTATTAGTCTCCACTAATACTACTCCCTTACCTAAAATAAAACCAATTATTCATATATTAATATCTATCTCACATAATAATAATAATAATAAAATATTATCAAAATAAATCATCAAATATTACAACATACTACCTGAAAGTTGGTTGGAAACAAAAGTAAGCAAAACTCATGCTACATGGGATGGGCATTGTGAGTTATGTATATAACAGGGGGATTTTACATTAGGAGGTTCACAAAGCATGATAGGGGCTACATAGGGAGGTATCACTACACAAGCTATCCAGAGTGAGGAAAGGGGTGTGGTTGGTTCATTACTGGAATTAGGCCAAAAAATTACACAAGAAGAGATGTTGGGTGGCAGTGATGGTTTGAATGAGAGAGTATTATGAAGGTGATCAATTTCTTAGCTAAGGGGAAAGAAACTTGGTGGTAAAGGTCAGTGTTGAATAGAATGCCTCCTAGTTGCATATTATGGGATTACATAACACTAGACAAAGGTTGCAGTGTAATGGAGCTATAGTGGGAAAATTGACCTACCCACGACCTTGACACGGGTAGGTAGAGGAGCATGGAGAGTTCACGTTGAAGGATTGGAGAAGCATGAGGAGGAAGGAGAAGGAGATAGTTTTGTTGGAGAGAGAGAGAGAGCAAGAGTAAGGGGAAGATAAAAGATAGCTATGAAGGTGATGGAAGTTGGGAAGGGCTAAGATAAGGAACGAACCAAGGGAGGTAGAGTTCATGCCGAGCGATAAATGTATTGTAATACCAAAAGGGATATACCAACTTAAAGTTATCAAAATTCACATGTATTCCCCTTTTCTTTTATGAAGAAGTAGATGAGGCTTTGATATTGTAATTTTTATTTGATCCATTAAGCTTCTCCTCCTCCTCATTTTCTCTATACTGAAATTTTAAATGCATGATTTTGGTATCCATATATGTATTGCTCCATAGGAATTAGTCATTAATGAATTAACAATAATATTAAAATTATTTGAAATCCAAACCAATGTTGAAAAAGGGATTTCAAACCTCATTTTGTATTGGTGGAGGTTGTTTCTAATATTTTCACAATTTTTAAACGTATGAATCTCAATTGTTTCAAGCTTTTCATCTAATTCAATATTCAATTTTTTTTAGCATATATTCAAACTATCTATTTTAAATCTTCAACTTTATATGCTTGAGAAAAGGGGGGAAAACATTTCATTTAATTAAAACTTTCAACCACTGAGTCTTAAAATGATTTAAGTAATGATCATCAATATCATAGGGATTAATTTAAGAGATAAAGGGGAAATTTGATACATCATCCTTTTCAATTGAAATTTCATCATTTATAGTAATGAAAGGAAGATGTAGAACTTCTTCTTTCACTTCACTACCATAAACGGTGTTTAGCTTTTCCCAAATCTCCTCTGCAATAGAGCATTTTCAAGATGAGTTTGTATACTTCTTCTCCAAGGCTAAAATGGAGCATCAAAGTGGCTTTTGTCATACAAGGTGACTATTTGCTTATCAAACTCTATCCATTCTTCAACTATTTTGTCAACCAGCCCATTATTAAAGGGCTTTTGAATATTAATTGAGTCATGTTGAAAGATGAACCAAAGTTATTGATTTTTTTTCTTTAAAGAATCTTCTAATCTCCAACTTCTAAAGCCTAAAGTTGTTTCCAACAAACAACTAAGGTTTTGACGGTTCCAAGTCTTTACCTATAAATTTATGCATGCTTTGATGATCTTAAGCTTTTGATTGTTAGATCAATTTTGATGAAGCCCCAAGCTTTGATACCAATTGAATATGGATACTTTAGAGGGGGAGAATAGATTATTTCGCAACAATAATGCCAAATTAAAATTTTACATAATGATTTATAGTGGTTTCAAAGGCTTAATGCACCTCTACATCCATTACCAAAAGGTCTTCCCTTTTAGATTTCAAAATCTTTCTTTTTCATATGTTGATGATGATCACTTCTCTAGGTTTATGAGCTAAAAATCTCAATGAAATCTCTAATATTTGGTTTACACCTTAGCTTAGTTATCCTCTCTTAGTTTTATAAGTCTAGAAACTCAATGAACTCTCTTAAAAATTCTACACTCTCACAAACATCCATATAATGACCTTTGTGAAGAGTGATATTGTGTTTAAAATTATTTCTCACAATTATGGATATGAAAGTGCAAAATCAATTTTATGGAAAGTAAACGAGCTAGATGAATAAGTATTACAAGTTTAAGGTCAATATAACTAAATATGAAGAACAAATTGAGCACTAGAGATGATGCAAGATCATGTGCTACAAATGAATTGTTAGATTGTTTAATATTAGATCCAATTATTTTAGCCTTTGTTAAGAAATTGGGCTAAACTATCAATATTAGGCCTAATAATGGGTTACTTATTTAATTATGGATCGTAGAGGGACATAATGGTCATTATTGAAATTTTGAATGAGTAAACATGGTTGGAATATTATGGGGACGTCCAAGAATGGGGAATAATAAGCCATTATTAGAATATTTTTGATTTATTTAGTTGGTTATATAGTGTTAAAATCTTAAACTTCTTAGTTTCAAGTTTTATCTTTTGCACTTTTAATATGTGCCAATTTTTACATAGATTTGGAGAGTGTTTATCTTTTTAGATTTAGCTTATATTTTAATGAAGAATTCATATTTAAGTAGCTTATAATTCACATATAAAATCATGGATATGTAACATTGATGAGGATGATGAAATTCAAGTTCCAATTTGATACTTCAATTGGTTCTCTTTGTGAGATCATCTTTGATTGTGTTTTCTGTATGGTTCACAATTCAAGTTTTTCTAATCAATTTCTATGTGTTATGAAAAATTTATTTCATCTTCAAATCAAACATATTCATATCCCACAGAACCAATCCCCAAATCATCTCACATTCATCATATATTAAACCTCCAAATTCATCTTCTTAAACCTCTAAAACCTTAAACCTCTTCCATAACTAGTGAATAATAACACCTTTAAACCCTCCATTAATCATGAACTAACCTTCCATTAATCACTTCATCATCAGATATTAATCCACCATTAAAACCCTAACAAATCGAACCCCAAACCCTAAACCCTATTCCATAATCGCAAACCCTAATCTCATAACAAAAACTCTAACCCTCAATTTCATCCATTTAGTCTTCTTACTTTGGTTTATCTCTTGTATGGCTTATTTCAATTATGTTATTTATTGTTGTGTGCTTCCAATGCAAGCCAAGAGAAGTTTGATTTAGATTTTAAAGTGTAAAAATAAGCTCTCTTTGTTTTTTTTTTTTTTGCATTATATGAAAATAATGATTCTATAAGAGTCGTGCTAGCTTCATCAATCATCATTAAAGTCCAAAAATTTGTATATATTACTAAAATAATGAGAGAAGTTGGAACAAGCTTTTTAGAGTCATTGGACATAAAAAGTACTCTAAAAGGTGAATTCCAATGGATAGAAAATCTTAGTAATGCCCAAATTGGTCAATCAATTTATCTAACTAATCAATGTGTTGAAGTTGAGGCTAAAACACATTTTTTCTAGAAAATAAACCAATCAATTAGTTTATAAATTATCCAATTGGTTTATCTAACCAGTAAATGTGTTCAAGTAGAGATTAAAACACATTTTCTTGGAAAAGAAAACTATCTTATTGGTATTTAAACTAGTATATTGATTATATAGACTAGTCTATTGGTTTAGTTAATCAGTTGATAAGTTGAAGTTGAGGTTAATATCATTATTTTGATAAAATAATGTATTTGATTTGTTTAATACATCAGTGGATCAATTTGGGTAACCAATCAATGGGTTTGGTGAACTAGTTAATATGTAGAACACTTTTCAACACTACACACTTTTATTAAAAAAAAAAAGGCCATAACTTGAAATAAAAAGCTTATAATTGAGTTCTATCTTTTTCTTTTCATATAAAGTAAACATATTAAGTTTTACAAAGGTATTATTCACCCAAAAATAACATTTATATAATTTATGGTAAAGTTTGCAAGTCAAATCAGATGGAAGAGGGCTTTAAGAAAAGGTTAATTTTGAAAATCTTTTTGTGTGAATACTTTTAAACATTTTCATACATGAAGTCATTTTTAAAAATTTCAAAATGATTTTCAAACATCAAATCATTTAAAAATCTTAGAGATCATTATGTAAATCATATATACATAAAACCTAAGATTATAATATACTCTTTAAAACTTGGATATTTGTTTCTTTAGCACAATTATTTATTCTTTATTATTCGACCATTCAAGATATGAATTTGAAGGCAATGCATCAATTAAACAACTTGTACAATTACAATATTTTGTGTAATACCCTAAATTAGTGGTAAATACTAGAGGCTTAAACTTTTTCAACAATGTATACCTTATTTTCAAAAAACTTATCCTTAAAGTACTCTATATTGACTTCGAGAATAATAGAGAATACTCCATAAGTGTGCTTCACTTTGATAAATTTATGGATGGGTTACCTTTTGGGTAGTTTTTTGGGACAAGTGTAAGTTGATAAAAAGTTATGTCTGAAAATACTAGAGCTAATCTATAGGGTCAGTCATCAATTGGAAAGTGCTCTAAGTAACTATTTGTTCTTAGTATTCTGGGGTGTAATGGTTTGCTATCATCAAAATAAGGTTGATTGCCCTACAATGTTAAAAAAAAAAGGTTTTCAACCATAGCTACTAGATTCATGACCCTAGAGGGCATACTATCATGCTCTTACTCTTTTCGTAGAGTCATGTGTGGCACTTGGCTTAGTTATATCAGTTTTGTGAGGAAAATTCAGGTTAGCCTAACCTAAACAAGGATAAGACAATAGATTTAAAGTAATAAAGAATGTAAGTGAGAGTTTTCAAAGGAAATATTTGTATTATTAGGGTGAGAAAGTACAAGGTAGAAAGAGAGAAAAAGAGAGAGAGATGAGAGGTCATAGATAAGTTAGAGCAAATGATGTCTCCTTCTTTGATAGTTGAAGTGCCCACTCCACCTCCTCAACTGGAAGAGTATAGACTCTTTATTAATTATGTCTTCTAAAACTTTTGAGTATATAATATTCCACCACATTCTCTTACCTTCCCCTTTGTATAAGAATACTCTAGAAGATTCTCATTTCTCCCCTTTTATTCTACAATATTTTATAATATTTTATAGTATTCTATACTTCTCTAGGACTCTCTAAAACCTTCTAGGGTCCACTAGAAAATTATAGACTGTAGTAGATTCATCTAGTATCCATAAGTAGCTATATTGAGCCTCTCATATGACATTCTCCCTCCCCCAAAGTCGTAACACCTTCTCGTGGTCTTGGAACTACTTGCCTTTTCCTCTAGTAATCTATTTGAGGTAGGATTTTCTCCTTCCATGATCCTTGACCTATTCCAATTCGGTGCACTCCCTTTGAGTTGCTTTTAATCTTTCAAATTGTGTTAACCTTTATAAAACATCTCCTTCGCTTTATATCTAAATCTTAAAGAATCTCAACCATGCATGAGTCGTCTCCATCAAATATACACATAGTCCATTTCCTTGGCATCACACATGATTTGGTAATATTTAAGAAGTCTTGCCCCAATATCAATGGATATTCATCCAAGTCTATATTCTTCTTCCATGAAACTCCAATTTTGATGGGAACATCCCAAGTGATCTTATGTATCAATTGTGCACTTGAGATCATTGCCTTAATGATAGAAATTTTCCATTCAACCTTGAAGTTATACTTCCCAGCAAGCCTCGGTGACATGAAGTCTAGTTGCCCTTATATCCACTAGTGTTATTGTTGGTTTGCCACAAACATACATATCCACATATGGAAACCCATCACCTTATTTCCCTACAGGAGCTAACTAAATCATGTAGGGATGTTGCATGGCTCCCATGTGTTGTGGATCTCCTTGTTGGACTCCTTTGACTCTTCATACCTCTCACACATTAGAGTTGTGAGCTTTTCCATTTATGGGAATTCCGTAGTAAATTGCGGCTCTCTAAACAAGAAATAGTTTGAGTTTGTCTTACTATTTCTTTCTCTAAAAGATCCTTTCCCTTTATCCTTCCACTATTATTAGTCATGGTCCGCACCTGACTTCTCATTTTGATTATAGTCTCATGGGATCATAGAAGGGATTTAACCTCTATGATCCTTGGGCTCATCTCCCCCACCTTTACTCTTGTTCCCCTTATAAACTCATGGATAAGGGTGAGGTCCAAGAATGACTCCACTACAACCATAGAGTCATCAACACTTGTAACTCCACACCTCTCAGTGACACCCCTGACATTTGGTTGGAGGCCGATCAAAAGTAGAAGTAAAACTCTTCCTTGATCATGATGGGTATCTCCAATCCTAATGCCACAAACTCTTTGACATAGCCTCCCACCAAATCAATCTATTTGAACTTGTGCATGTTTACACATGCCAGGAGTTCATAATTTCTTGGATAAATTTTTTCCTCTTAATTTCTTGCTTGAAATATGCCCGAGTGGTGCCACTAGAAAGTCCTAAATCCATATCATTAAACTTATTATGCACCCATACCATAACATTATCAATAAGAAAAAAAATAGTGATTAGTACCTTTTCTTCTTTACTATTAATACTCTAGTTTTCAAAGACATGTTCCATGTGGAAAAAGAATTTTTCTAGTGTATTGTCATCTCGTGTGGCTATAAATAGAGGGGGCCTTGGTATATCCATCATCCTAAGAGCCTATGTGGTGATTCCTCACACCACATGCCTCCTGTATCTCATAATATCTTCCCATATAGCAATGACTTCATTGGATAGATTCTTCACCATAGCTTCTAACTTCTCCCACAATTCATTGTATCACATCTTCAAATAGGACCATGCCTTCATTCACTACCTTAGTGTTATCCTCCATCATGTTTTCCAAGGTATCCCATCTTACCTCAAAGTCATCTTTCAACTTGGTATTAGTTTTTATCCTGTCATCAAGGTCCTATCTTAAATCCTTGATCTCAACCATGTGCTCCTCTACCTTCACCAATCAAGACTCAATTCTGGCAAAGACATCCTTAGACTTACCACAGCTTCCCTTCTTCGATTGTGTATCCACCATGGTGCTAATCTCAATGTTGTTACCCACCATATTGTTCCTCTTTGTAACTGGCTTACCTAACACATAGTTACCCCTTAAACTTACTTCGAAACTAATTGCCATGGTCTAACTTTTCCATAGAGCCTCGTGCAGCACTTGGCTTAGTCATATCTCTTTTGTAAAGCTAAGTTAAGTCGACCTAACTTGAAGTACAATTTAAGTGATTTAGAGCAATAGATAATGCAAAAGAGCATTTGCATAGGAAGTGTTGTATTATTAGAGCAATAAATTATAAGGTAGAAAGATAGATGGGAGCTTCTGGATGGGTTGGAGCAAATGAGGTTCCCTCATTTAATAGTTGAGGCATCCGCTCCACCTCCTTAAGTGGAAGAATCTAAACTCTTCATTAATTACATATTTCACAACATTCGAATTTATTATGTTCCACCATATTTCCTTACCTTTTCCTATGTACAAAAATATTCTATAACACTTCCATTTCTTCCCCTTTATACTACAATATTCTATAATATTTTGTATTATTCTATACTTCTCTAAAATCCATTAGAAAATTCTAGAATATAGTAGACTATTCTTGTATCCATATATAGCCATATTAAGACTCCCAATGGCTCAAACTCGATGTAAAATCTTTCCGTGGGTCTCAAACCTATCATTGCATTATAATATACAATAAAGACACCACCCTAATTAGTATTGCCCCATCCTCTTATAGCCCCTTGACACTCATGAGGAGATGTCTCTCTTTCTTCCTTCTCCTTTTTGCTATGGCTAGCATGTCTCTATCCTAACAAGGAAAGGATGAGAGATGAGCAATTACAAAGTTAATTTAAAGTTTAAATTTTATTCATCAACTTCATTATGCTCTCAACTTTGAGATTTAACAAAGCTAAAGTGATTTAAAATGAATAAGTAATTTCAATTACTTTGGCTTGTTTAACGGTAATTATCAAAAGTAGTTATAATTTAAACTTTTTTTTAGTTAAAATTTTTTCAAAATAAATAATTATTTTAATAAATAACTTCAAATAAACACTAACTAACTATTGCAAAATTGGTTTTCAAATATGATAAACAGAGATAAATAATTTCATTCCCCCAAACCAAATCAACGCTGCCGTAATCAATGAATTCCGAAGCTCCTCCTCGCTTCCTCTTCTGTTTCTTTTCAGCTGTCTCCTCCCGAATCTCAATTTATTTGACTTTGTTTAATCAGTAGCAGTAGTACTTTGGCAGCCGGCAATTATTTCCCCACTCTCGTTTAAATTCATCATTTCAAACTATCCCATCTTCCTTTACAGCACGCCTCTGACACTCCGCCTAAACCCAGCTCTTTCTCCGTTCTTCGCTTCTCTTCTCTTCCACGTCCTCCTCCCCTCCTTTCATCAAAACCATGAATAATTTCCCTCCCAAGAGACGCAAATCTTTACTCCTCTGCAATCCTACCAATCTCACCAAATCCCTTCCTCACTAATCCCTCTTATTTCTTAATTACTTACCTATTACTCCTCCAATCAATCCCAAAATAAAAAGGTGGAGAAATACACCTTCGTAATAATTACCCCAAACAATCCTACGATCCTTCCAGAAATCATGATTAACATCCAGAAATTATTACCACTTACATTTCTTTTCATCTTCGTCGTCGTCGCAATTCATCTCTTCCTGAAACGCAAAATCCGAACAGCAAAGTTAAAGAAATGGTGCAGATCAATATCTGATTTATTTCACGAGCATCAATCCCTCAAAGTGCCTGAATTCAACGGCAATTTCCAAGAAAATCAACTTTACCGTCGTGTATCACTCTATGTAAATTCCTTAGAATCACTCGAAGATTCTGATCATACGAACCTGTTCTCTGGTGCATCCAAGTCTACCGATATCGATCTCACCTTGAATCCGAACCAAACTACTGAAGATACTTTCCTCGGCGCCCGCGTTTGGTGGACTAACCAAGTCGCAAATGAAAGAGGCGGAGAAAGAAGGGCGTTTCTATTGAAGTTACGCAAGAGAGACAAGCGTCGTATACTCCGCCCTTATCTCCAGCATATTCATACCGTTACCGAAGAAATTGAGCAACGGAGGAAAGAAGTTAGGTTATTCACCAATATTTATCTTCAACCCGAAGGTGGCGGAAGTGCTGCCGGTTTGACTGGGATTAGCAATGGTAACTGTAACGATCTACGGAACAACGGAGGACGGTGGAGATCGGTTCCGTTTACTCATCCAGCCACAATCGATACAATTGCAATGGACGCTGAATTGAAGAACAAAATAAAATCCGATCTCGAGGCATTTCTCAAATCCAAACAGTATTATCATCGATTAGGCCGCGTTTGGCGACGGAGTTATCTCCTCTACGGTCCATCCGGCACCGGAAAATCAAGCTTCGTTGCCGCCATGACGAAATTCCTCTCTTACGATGTCTATGACGTCGATTTAACAAAAGTCTCAAGCGATTCTGACCTCAAAATGTTATTACTTCAAACAACAAATCGCTCCGTCATCTTAATCGAGGATTTCGATAAGTACGTAACCGGAAGCTCAACCTCTTATCATCTCCCTCCAACAGCTATCAGTCTCTCCGGAATCCTGAATTTCATGGACGGAGTTGTGAATTCATGTTGTGATGAAAGAGTTATGGTGTTTACGATGACAACAAAAGATCACGTTGATCCAGTATTGCTCCGTCCAGGAAGAGTTGATGTTCATATTTATTTCCCGCTCTGTGATTTCAACAATTTTAAGAATTTAGCTAGCAATTACTTGGGAGTCAGAGACCACAAGTTGTTTCCTCAAGTGGAGGAGATGTTCTCAAGCGGAGCAACGTTGAGTCCTGCAGAAATAGGTGAGTTGATGATGGTAAATCGGAACTCACCGAGTCGGGCGTTGAAATCGGTAATTACAGCGTTGCAGACAGACGGGGCAAGGACGAGGGAGAGGGAGAGGGAGAGGGAGAAGAATGGAAGGAGGAGGTCTTCCGTTAGTGATAGGCAGGTGTCAGTGATGGACTCGGCGGTAGATGAGTCGGTTGACTCGGCGGTCGGCATTGGGTGTAAAGATGGTCCGAAAGAGCTTAGGAAGTTTTACGGGTTGTTGAGATGGAAGAGTATAAAAAAATCTGAGTCGTTTGATTTGGGTACGTAAGCAAGGAATCAATACTGACGGCTCTGATTCATAACAAGAAAAAAGGGGGAAAAAAAAAAGAAGGAATAAGAAGAAGGTGCTGGGAAAAAAATTGTCAAATTGATGATTGGTTGCTGATCTGGGAATTAAGAGATGGAGGACTAATGGATTCTCGATTTCTGGTACTGGTCTGAATTTTTATCATTTTCGTTTTTTGTTTATAGATCAATTAGTAGTGTTATTTGTTTGAGCACTGTTGAATCTGTGAGGTAATCCCTTTACGGGTTGTAAATTTGGATGGACTCAAACTATAGGAAAAGGGAAAAGAAGTCTTTTCATTGATCACAGAACTAAGCAAAGCTTCCTCTTGTTTGTTCTCTCTTTCAAACTTTTATATTAGTATTTTTGTCTCAGGTGACCTTTCATCATGGCCAGTAAATCGAAAAAAGATCCTTTATTTAGTTTAGTTGATAAAAAACGGTGGATTAGTAGTGAAGTACTAGCAGAAAACCTCAGCCTTACATTTTTGGTCTTTTTTTATTTATGATTTTCCAAATCGTTAGTGGGCAAGGAATTTTTCTTTCTATGCAGTGGGCATTATATGCGGAATATTGCGCCAAAAGTTAAATATGTATTGTTGATCGTATATGAGATTTGTTGGCTACTTTCCATGAAGGGATAGGAAAAGTAACACCAATATTCTCGTGGATTAGAGAAAGGGTCTCTAAACTCACTTATACAGAGTTTCACTTCTTTTTTTCCGATCACTTTAGAGTTTGGACAACCACCATACTGTTACAACAAAGACCAGCTCAAACACCGAAAGAAAGGAGAAACATGAGATCCATCTATACAAACGTTCGCCCAACTTCAGCCGAGAAACACTGAAATAAAATCCTCCAAATATGTACGGAACATTAAATATGTAATCTATCGGCACAAAACCCGCAAACCTTGAGGATGCATATTCTAGCCCACCTGACTTGATTGTTCTTGCTGTAAGAAGCGAAATCTAGGAGCAAATTCAAGTTCTGTACTTCTGCCATTTCCATGTTGCAGTGGCATTAATATTAACCGCAAAATAATTTGCTGTTTGTCAGTAGTATTTTTGGCAAGCTTTCTTCTACCACCCAACATTCAGCTTCGTTGTGAGACGTATAGCCTGCCAATTGGGTCTACAGTTTTCCACACAAATTTTATTACTTGTATCCTAGATAGTACAAATTACGACAAAGAAAGTAGTTTCCATACATTTTTTGGAAAGCCTCCCGCGGTCATTTATATCCAAACAAATGAAGGTGTTTCGAGTAGGAGGAGACTATGTCCTAATCTATCTGGACAAACGTCGCATCTTATTTATATGATGGTGGAATATGATAATCTATGATATTTATGTTGTTCCTCCGCTTAGCAAGAACCCATAACCAAAAAAACAAGAACTATACAAATTATTTATCAAATCCAAAAACCAATAACAACTTATATTATCATTGCACGTAATATAAATTTCAAGAATACTCAAATCTCATTTTTTTTTCCCTCATCAAGATTATTAAAAGCAACAATTTTAATTAATTCACTTCAATTAAGATTCTCGTTTTCAATTAAAATTTTCTTCTAGATCACATCACTAAATCTAAGATAAAATAATTTCTCTTCTAATTTTTGTTATGTTATTCTGCACGTTTAATGCTATAGGAGACACCCCTTTATATAGGTTTGCAGGACCCCTATAACCAACAAAAAATTTAAAAGTCGGACCTAAAAGATAATCCACGGAGAATTAGACCTGTTTGAAACCTTGAATATAGATCAACACTTTTTTTAGTTGCTCTTTGGATAAAACACACATAGAGTCATTTTTGTATTCACAACCTACAAAGTCTCTTATTGGTATTCAACCTCCCCCCAAGTAAGAACCAATTGAGTAGCTTTTCCCTTTGTGCAACAAAATTACATTAGGGTTTTGCTAGATTCACCATAGAAGAATGGATTTTGCATCACATTTACCTCAATACTTCCATCTCCAACATAGAATATCATCTTTGTTTTTCTTTAAGGAGGTCATGTTGATAATTTCTTGGAATTCTGTAACTAATAATGTCTTTCATTGAAGATAAATTGTTTAAGTTAATTTCATGTCAATAAAAGAATATTTAAAGGCATAAATATTTTGGGTTTATTTCCATAATCACATAAACATTATTGAATTTTTCATAAAGGTAAAAATGTTTAACATTTGTTTCATATGAGGCATAAACGATTTGTAAATATTAAATTTAAGGTAATTTTGATCATTTTTAAATTTTTTTAATTTATGAGTATGCATACCTAAATTTCCCTTTTACTTATATGTCCAATTATATATATATATATATATATATATATATATATATATATATATATATATATATAACAATTAAAAGATAAAAAGGTAATGAAAAAGAGAAGTCTATTTTTCAAAAAGAGAAAATAAATAAAAATATCAAAAAGAGACGACTAAGGAAATAACATTCGCGATCGAGAAGGCTATCTAGTGACCAGAATGTAGTTGAACCCTAGTGTTTCCCATGTCCTCCACGGTGGGACACGAGGATTCTATTGCCAAAATCACTCATCACCAAAGTTTACTTCAATAGCCAAAGATGTCCATGATTCTGAAAGTTGTATTATACCACCTGTAATCACTTGAAGGAATTCAGTGACACTATCAATTTGTCAAGAATATCATATGATCGAAATTCAGCACCTATATGTTGCCCCTATAAACTAAACTAATAGTAGTATTTTTTTTCCTATGGAGGATCAAAAGCAATCAAAGTCGACATCAACTTGTCAAAATTACATACGAATGACATACAAAACCAACCTATTGTGTATATGGATGATTCACATGCACATATTGAAGACAACTCAAGTCTTATCCTTACTAATACTCCATTAGAAGGGATATCTTGGAGATATAAGATGATTATGAATATAAGACTCGATTGAATGGTGCCATTTGACTTGTATCCTCTCCCCCAATGATTCACCAAGGGTAAGTTATGGAGGATACCCAAGAGGAGCATCTTATCAAAGAAGCTCAACAATGGCAGTTTTCACTTGTGGATGTTGTGTTTGGCATCAAAAAAAACTTTTAATTAGCTGAAAATTATGTTTAAGTAAATTAGAGCCATTTAAAAATTAGCAAGACCCTCATATATGATGTAGGATATTTTCTCTTGCAATATACCTTATAGGCATAATGTTAAAATATTTTGGAAGCATAATACTAGTCCTTTTTGAATAAGTCTTTTGTGTTGAAGCCGTTGTATCCTAAATTCATATTCCAGCCATCTGAATTTTAGTTTGTGCATACATAGGTGAAATTAGGGATGGCAACGGGGCGGGTCGGGGACAAGGACCCCATCCCCATCCCCGAACCCGATAAGGAAAATTATCCCCGAACCCGACCCGATCCCCGATCTATTTTCCATCCCCGATTTATTCCCCGTTCTTAAAAACCGACCCGATCCCCGAAACCCGACTTTATACCCGATCCCCGATCTCATCCCCGATCCTCAAACTATTTTTTTATATTATATTTTTAATTTATATTCTATAAAAAAATTATATATATATTATATATATATATATATATATATATATATATATATATATATATATATATAATTTCGGGGCGGGTTCGGGGATGGGGACCCCAAACCCGTCCCCGCCCCGTCCCCGAAAAAATCCCCGTTAAGAATCCCCGAACCCGAACCCGATCCCCGAATTCTCTCCCCGAACCCGAACCCGAACGGGGAATCCCCGACGGGGCCCCGAACCCGCGGGGAAAATTGCCATCCCTAGGTGAAATTGCCCAACATCCCTATAGGCTTTTAGCCACATGATTCCATGGAAAGAATATGCAATTGTATAGGGTGACCACTAAGTATTGATCATGTTACACCTTCTAAGGAGAAGATATTTGTTTCTTGTGCTATGATTAAGATTAATGTTTAAAGACCTCTTCCTAATTATATTATCATCAAAAAGCGTAATGGTAATACTCAAAGTTTTAAAAATCAAACCGGTATCATAACTGGTTCACTGGTTTAATGGTTGGATCAGTAGTTTGGACTGGTCAAATAAGTGGTACATATTAAGTCCAAAAATGTGAAATATATAATAAAAAAAATTAAACTACACATGAATTTGACTGGCTTCCAACCCATTTTTGACCGGTTTTGCGACCGATTTTTTAACCGTTTCACCAATTTTTATTGGTCTGACCGGTTGTTACTGGTTCCAAGATATTGAGAACCGATACATAAAATCTAATCGATGACCCGATTGGTTAGCCGGTTTACTAGTCGGATCGACCAGTTTTTAATATTATGGTAATAATTTTTAACAAGCTATTACATATGAGCGGCATCCCAACTCATGCTTGATGTGCCAACATATGGGTTCTCATTATCCACCTATTACCAAATATGCCCATCCTAAGTCAAATGCCATCTAGAATAAAGTTTGGAATGTAGCACATGATGGAAGGTAGGGTTGTAAATGAAAAAAACTAACTCACAAGTCTTCTAGGCTCAGCTTGTTCATTTATCTAAACAAGCCAAGCTTGAACCTTATTTTTAGGCTTGTTTAATAAATGAGTCGAGCTTGATAATAAAAAATTTTGGCCTCGATCTCATTTATAATGTAAAAGTATGAGCTTTATTTCTAAGCTTGTTTATTAAATAAGCCAAGCCGAAGCACACCTCGACTCAACTTAGCTCATTTACAACCCTAATGGAAAGTAAGTCCCAACCTTTTTGTACAATAAGAAGACTGAACCCCAACCACCAATTATTTTTCCACAAACTTTTGTATCTAAGCCTCTTCCCAATCAAATTGCTGCATCTACCACTATATGCCTAAACAATTTGCCTCGCCCTCATTAGCTAGAGGAAATTTGTGATAACAATAGAAACCTAAGGATGGAAATAATTTGGGGAAAGAAGATAGTAGATGACGCCTATTACCAAAACATTGACAGTCATATACAATGAATCTAGGTTGTTGGAAAGTTAACTGGATGAATGACCCCCCCCCCCCAAATACATCTATTATTAGGTTCAGAGTAGTAAGCTGTCCTTGTTGGTCTAGTTGAAACCACAAATAAATGAGAATAAACCATCTTTAATTTTGAATAAATCACATCAAGGTTGGTTGTGGCTTTATAAGTATGATAGTCATCACTATGGACGTGTATAGTTGGGTTGGCACTCAAGTCTTTGGGAACTTGATTTCCTTTCTTAATGTGCACAATGCATTTCTTATATGGTTAGTTCACTCCAACGCCAATTAAAATTTAAACTTAGCCTTATTTATGGCCAAAATACCAGATATAGTAGGAAGGACCTTTGACAATGGTTGATGGTTAAGGCACAAAATACACTTCATTAGTTGGTGAAGGGTGATTTTAGCATTATTCTTAATGTTCATGAAAATTTTCAAGGTGATTAAATGCATGACCAATGTTTAAACTCTCCAACAATGTTGATGACTTCCAACAATGTGCTTATACTCTTCAAGTTACTGACTTGAGATATAGTGAAGTGAAATATACATGCTGTAATAGATGGGAGGGCTTTAACAAGAATTATTGTAAACTTTACTGAGTCATGGGAAAAGAAAATTGGCAAGACATATTTCCTAATTCCATGGTCACCTTTCAACATTCAATTATTTTAGATCATACTCCTATGATAGTGAATATTCCTACAAGGATGAATTATGAACCAAAACCTTCTATATTTTTCTATTTATGGAATCCTACCTTCCATGCCCAATTACACCCCCTGCACCATCTACCTCTCACAATCCTCTCTCCTCCTCTTCTTTTTATTCTTCTTCTTCCCTTCTTCTCTTCCTCACTTATCCCTCAAGCTCACCTTTTCCCTGTCTAATCCTCTCATCTCATTTACTCCCTTTTCCCCCTATTTTTCCTTTGACGCCCCTACAACCCCTTTCCGACGTCGCCACCACCCAACCAACCACCACACCGCCACCTCTTACACCCTACCTCCTCCCTACACCGCCCCGATAAGTAAGCACCAGGCACCCTACGCCCTACCCCTTCCATTTTTTCTCCTTCTCCCATTTAACTCCCCTACACCTGCCAACCCTAGTCACCTCTTCCCTTCCTTTATATCGCCACCACGGCCTCCCCTTAGCCACCTGACACCACCCAAAAATCGCCCATGCACCACCTCTGCCACCTACACCACACCCGCCAACACCCAGCCACCTCCTTCTCTTTCTTTGCTTCTCCTTTCTTCCTTTCCCCCTCCCTTATTGGCACATCCCTTCCTACATCCCATACCGCCACCTTTGCTGCCTTCGAGCCACCTGCACCACACCCTCCAATACCCAACCACCTCCTCCCTCACCTCTACACTTTATAGCCACCACCTCCCTCTAGTCATTACTCGAGCCTCTCCCCTCCTTCCTATTTCCTCCCTTTCGTCCATTTGCATGGCTCACACTGCATGGGCAGCATGAGTTATGCCATGTGATTTTGGTATATGTTAGCCCATATTAAGGTATAAGATTGTTTAGTAATGTTATATATTTAATAAATATTTTTAATAAAAATTATTCCTTTATTTATCTAATATTAATATTTCACTTGTGACATTATTTTAAGTATGAAATTTTATTAAACTGATTAAGCATTTTAAACCGGGATACCGGCTAAGGTTGGTTTTACTAGAAATAAGACAAACGTTATACCCCACTAAAATGTTTGGATTCTCGTATGTTAGCACATTAGAGTTTTTAACGTGTGATTTGTGTGGATTTACTGTGTAATTAATTCCATGATTATTAATGTTACATGGTAAAATGGGAAAAGAATGTATGTTATTTTGTATGTGTATGAAAGGGGTGATTGTAAGGTTGAGTAGTAATGATGTATGTATATGTGGATACTTGTATTGAAAATGTTACAACTATGAGTCCTAGGGGCATTTTGGTAATTTAGACCCATCATGATATTTAATCTTAGCCTGGGCGCCCATTTGTGTTTAAATAATGTTAGGAATGGAGGTAGGATGTTGGTGTGTCATAAGCACATGATTTAGCATGAATATTAATATTTTGAGGTCTAAGAGTATTTTGGTAAATTTTAATATATGATGGTGATAATTCCAATAAATGTGGTGGCTAAGTTTCATGTGGTGCTAAGCATGAAAATAAGATTTGGTGGCATTAGTATCACATGTTTGGGCATAAATGTGACATTATATTGTTACATAAATATATATATATTTGCTAGAGATCGCATGCAGTCCTTAGGTTTTGGCCCCAATTCCACTTGTGAACTATGTTAGAACCAAAGTGAGACAACAAATAATAATTTTTTTTTTAGTATGGTTTCTCAAGATATATTTTTCTTTCCCTTATAAGTAGGATGACCAATTCTCTATAGTAATTTTTATGGGACTTAGTTACCAAAAGGATTATAAAAGGAATTAAAGGTCTAAATGTTTGAAGATGTTCTCTTTCATAGATCTAGTAGCTATTACTTCATATAAGATATATACTCATCGTATTAGGATAATTTCCCAAGTAATATTTAGACAACCATCCCAAATCATAAAACAAATAACCAAAGATATGACTTTACATATTAAGTGTTTCCAAGATTGTAAATCATATGGAGAACTTATTAGCCTTTTGGATACACTAGAATGAGTTGATATTGTGGAGAAACCTTTTTATGTATTTATTTTAGATATATGTTCAATACATAATTACTTAAAAAAACAAAGAATGCGTTCATCATCACTCCTTGAATAAAATAAGGGAGTCATAACTTACTCCGACCTTCTTCAACGTTTGGTCAACCATACATTCCAAGCTTGCATTGTTTCCTCTTCAACATCTGTTCATATTCCATTCAAGTATGTTTTTCTTACTCATCTCTCACATATTTTGTCTCATTTTTCTAACCACTCTAACATTAATCTTAAGGGACGAACCTTCTTCTTTTAGCTTTCCTACTTATGGCGTCTTCAAAGCTAAAAGTTTAGATAATGATTGAATGTTTCAATAGGATATAACATGTATTATTTTCATTTTGAAATCTAAAATTTGAAACCCTTACGTTAATTTTTTATTTTGAAATATGAGATTCAAAATTCTTATATTGATTTTCAGGAAATTTAAACTACATATAACTTAGTAAATAGAAATTTAATCAAATTCAATTTATTATGGTTGATTTTAGTTTCATTGTAGTTAAACAACAAGGCTCACATAGAAGAAGGTGGTTGTTTGTCATTTGATTGTGTAGAGCAAGTCCTTGTAGAAACAAATGCTTCCATGTAAAGATAAATTTAGTTGCAATTTAGATGTTGTTATTGGTTCTTTAGAAATGAAATGCATATAATGTAATTAAATTCTTTTACATATAATTAAATAATCCCTTTCATTCAAGACCAAGAGTATGTCAAACAAGAGCAAGGTGGAACCATAGGGAGCAAAAACTAAAACTAGACTGGTTATACAAAAGGAAAATAAGATAGGAAGAACAACTTACCACCACCATCTAAGCACTGCCGACCCTCCAATCTATACCTAGACACAAAAAAAAAACTAGAGGGAGATGAAAACCAAAAATGAAATAGGGAATAAACATAAGGGCAAAAGATCAACCAAAAAAATAGCTAGAAAGCAAACACTTTCAAATCGAGCAGGCACCTGGGACCAACTTATAACCAAGTGTAGAAATTATCTCATATGGCTAGCCCTTGCTTAGAAAGGTCATTCGTCGCATTGTTAACCTATTTTCTTTTTTAGATAATGCCAAGATCACTTCAAACTCCACCACATCGACAAAAATTTATTTAGCTCAAAATTGTATCTCTAAGCACCACAAACATCGTCATTACATCAGTTTAAAAAAAGGCCAGAATCAATCTCCATGTGTAAGGTCCTTACCTAGAATTTTAACATAGATAAATTGAGATGAAAGTAGATAGTTGTTATTTCTTCCTCATTTATATCCATAGGAAAATAAGGGCAAGAGAAAACATACTTGAACAACACATACCAAAAGTGAAGAACCTCTCTAATACTACATCTACTAGAATCACTGAAAATTGATACATATGTATTCTACTTTAAGACCCCACCAACTAGGGTGTTCCAAACATAAACAAAAAAATCACAAGAGTAGTCCACCTTACTATTTTTAACTTAAGATAAGAAGGAACCCTCTCCACATATTCATCTTTATATAGAAATCCCAAATGTTGCCCATAAATCCATGATCCAATTCTCTATAGGACAAGGGATTTTATCCCTACACTATTAATGAATTTATTGGGAAAGATTATGTCATTGTGATTTTTCCAAATGGTCTAAATAATTCCAATAAAATTCATTGCTTATATCTTCTTCTTCTTCTTTTTAAAAAAAGGTCCACATCATAAGGATCTTTCCATTTTTTAAAGGCGTCAAAGATATTACAGGAGCAACATCCATGAAACATTCCATAACAAGCACCACCAATACCATAGCTAGTTATCTACCCCACATCTAAGGAAAAGGAGCTTAAAACTTGTAAATTCATCCACATACAATCCCCATCCTTAATATCCATATATCTTATCCACAATAATTTCCCTTTGGTGGAGATTTTTTTCCATAATAACAAACCAAGAAAAAGTTCTATCCATAGGGGAGCCAAACTAGCCCATAAATTACGAGCTTTAGTCTTATTAATGGAAGGTAGTAAATCAACAAGGAACTTGCCACTAGAACTAATAGAGAAAGTGTTAGTTGTTTCATACATCCAAGCAGCCTCATTCGATTTTGTCAGGTCAAGGTTAACAAATTCTATCCTTTTATTAAGGGTCTCAATGAGTCTTTCTTCCTAACATACGAACCTTATACGCCATGAGAAAACCCACATCCATGAGAGGTAACCCCAAAAACCCATATCATATATCTTAACTTGCCGGAGTGAAGAAACAAAGAACAACAAAGGGAAATCATTTTGGAGAGTGTGATTCCCGAACCAAATATCCTCCTAAACTTCAACGCAGTTATGTAGATTTGGACTTAATTACTATTTGAAAAACAATTTGATAAAGATACCATAATACTTTTCCCACTATTATCCCCTCCATTAATATCTTCTTTCTCCACATATCTCATCCCCACGCCTGTGCTCTTCCCCTAAACCCTATCAGGTGAAAACTCCCTTACCGATCTCCTTTATAGTAATAATATCTACCACCTAACACTTAGCAATGAAGGTAAGCTCACATTTTTCTAATTTTTTATTACATAACATCGTATTTGGTTGTTGTTTTCTCAATGGAGCACATAGTTTAAACAACACAATGTGAGATACTCAAGCAATCCAAGCGTCACTACGTGAGCTACTTGTGTAACCTAGGTTAAGTCATAAGAGATCTTTCTACAACCCAGGTGGAGTAGTGTGAGCTCTCCACGTAATCCATACCAAGAAGCTAGAGCTCCTTATGTAGCCCAGGGTGTACAAAATGAAATCCTAGTGTAGCTCAGGCCATGCAGTGCAATGTCAGAGCCTTATGCAACTCAAGCAATTCACCATTAAGGAGAAAAATTCTATAAATAAATATTTTTTTAGCTAAGTTCGGATATTTATATATCTATAATAATAAACAATTAGTAGGGTAAAAATTAGATATTTGATATATTATACTGCATAGATTTAGAGATATTTGGTGTATAAACAAGTCATAGAGTAAAATTTAGAGATATAATAATGAGTATATTTATTAGACTACATAGATCTATAAATGTGTAAAATGAGTACATTTACGTTCATGATCAGATTGATATAATAACAAAAATTGTGATTGAAGTGATTTAGTTATCGAAATTTAGAAAAACCACAGGCAAGAAAATACATTTGACAAAACTAAAGGTCATGGTCTTACCTATAACACCACCAAATTTACAAACCAAAATTTTTTGTTTAATGAGTTAATTACAGAAGCTAAAACAATAAAACACAAGGTCTTACTGCCACCCTTGGTACAAGTCTGGTTTCCTATACTATTCTTATACCAAGTGCTAAGGCTAAAACATTACTCCATTTAATTTAATAACTCAATTATAAAAATCAAAGTAGAGAGAGAGTCAAAGTAATTTAACATCATTCCAAGTAAAAACAATTGTCAGTAGTTACAAAATCCAGTGAAAATAAATACAAAGGAAATATAAGAGTATAAAATCATCTAAATCAAAATATGTCGGGCAGAACACCGAATAACCCTAAACTCTTAACCAAAATAATAGGCTTCAACTAGTCTTGTAAGCTAACCTACAAATGTCACTGCCCATTGAACAAGTAGAGGATCATAAAAAGGAATCCTTTAGTACAACGGTACTAAGTAACCTATTATACAAAACTAATATGAAAAGCCTACATGAACATATAAAAAGGCATCACAACAATACATAATATAAAATATTTTAAGTATGCATACGATGATCAAAATACTATAATCATATCAGATTAGACAAATATCAACAAATCCATATACCGATCATACTTGTTCACTTATAACATAATGAAACTAACTAACCAAACATACAAGAGATGTTATCTGAAATAATAATTAGAATCAGTATCGACACCATAACCCTAACCTTCACATTATATCCCATCTCTCAATATCAAAGCTAGTAATATCTAATACACCATAGGTAAGGTTCAAAGGAACAATACCAAACATATGTAGACATGAAGGTTACTATCGAACCATAGGTAGGCACAAAGGCTATTACAAACCAAACCAATAATCATTTCCATTTATATTAACTTACACTGAGTTTAGGAACCACATTGTGTTTAAACCAATGGAAAATTTTGAAACACCTCTTAGGGAAAACACACCTGAGCCACTATTATTGTTTGGTGGAACGGTATGAAGTACCTCTTGGGGAAAAACACACCTGAGCCACTATTATAATTTAGTGGAACGGACCTAGGTCCCACTTTAAGTGATTAGTGTCTTATTCATTATTATTTATATCTCAAGAGCATATTCTGGTTTAAGTTGAGCTTAGAAGTTCCACTATTCTTAAACAAGTGGAATAATCTAAAACACCTTTAAGGGACAACACACCTGAGCTACTATTATCATCTAGTGGAATGGACCTAACACCTCTCAAGGAAAAACACACCTTACCACTATTATTCAACCAATGGAATGGTCTAAAGCACCTCTCGAGACAAAACACACTCGAGCCACTATTATCATCTAGAGGAACAGACCCAATGACCCCAACTCACAAAATATTTCTCTTTAAGTGAATAATATCTTATTTAAGGTGGTATTACTCATGGCCCTCATACATACGCATATGTAGACATTCAAGGCACATAATATATCTTAACATAATCATTTAAAATACGTACAGCAAAATCAACATAAATACTGATACACTTCTCTATAGAAAAGACCACACCCCTCTTAAGAAATCCTAATTTCTTAATTCTAGAATAACTCCTCCCCCGATACTCATTTTATCACAACATCCATCCTTATAATGTTATTATTCATAACATACCCAAATATCAATGTGCAACTCTAATATCTTACACATGTGACAATAGATGGCCTTCAGGATTACTATCCACATTTCCCCACAAAACCTTAATTCTAGAATTTAATCATAAATCTTCCCATAAAATCCATATAACCACCAAATTTAACATACATTCCCAAAATATTATTATTGGCATCATGTACAAAAATTGAGATCCAACTCCCACATTTTACACATGCGATCATAGTTTACACTTAGGGTTATTATTCACCTTTCCTACTAAAACCCAAGTTTCACAATTCAATAATAGCTTTTCCCATGATACACATATGACTCCCAAATATAATATGAATTACTAAAATACCAATAGAACCAACATATCCAAAATTCAACGTCAAAGTCAAAAAAACGTCCACATGTGATAATAATTTAGCCTCTAGGGTTACTATCCCCACTTAAAACCATTTTCCTCATTTATTGGACTTATACAATTCATATTTACTCCGAAAATTCCACATAATATACTTGACCTATTTCGAACAACTTATCACATTAAAATACCTAATGTTCCACTTTTAGCCCATATTAACCAAAACGTCCCTAAGAAAGCTAGAATACTCAAATTTCCACCAAAATCTTTCAAGTCCCAATATGAATGATTTCCTAACCTCTAATGCATTCTATCATCATAAAAATGCATAGCCACAATTATATATATATATATACACTTAACCATGACAGATATCTTTACACATGGTTTAACAAGTAAAACCCTAACATGCATTTCTAAAACCCCAAAACACATACTCCCGTACTTAACAAAAATTAAGCTATACTTATGAGATTAAAAATCATGATATGCTTGAAACAACCAAGTTGCACTTACAGCGCACAATAATAATAATTATGCTAACACCTTTAGCAAAATAATTATACTATAATAACAAACTTAAACAAAATTGGCACATCAAAACCTTAATGTGCTACCATGCTCTATCTAACATTCTAGAAGAGTATATGTATTACTAGATTTTCAATAAAAATACAATTTATAGGGTAACATACAAAAAATTATTAGGCTCTGCTAATCAAACTTTTGTACCTTAAAATAATAAAAACTAAACCATATTAATATTTAATCAATAAAATAATAATTTTTTTATTAAAATATTTATTAAATATAAAATTACTAAAATGTATTTACATTAAAATGGGTAAAATATTAAAAGCTCCTTACATTGCTCATGCAGCGAGAGTTAGGGCGCTTCATAGGGCTTTAGAGAAATTGGTGGTTGGCTTGGAGGGTTGAGGGGTGCTCGATGGTTGCTGGATGTTGTGGTTGTGGTGTGGTGGCATTGGATAAGGAGGAGATGATGATGATGATGATAATGATGATGAGGCTCAAGTGTCTATCTAAAATGGACAAGGGTGGGGGTTGATAAAGTTTTAGTGGTGATGGTGATGGAAAAAGGGTTCTCTTTGGGTGCAGAGGAAGTCGAGGGAGCAGGGGACTGGATGGTTGTGTTTAAACTAGGAAAAGAGATAGAGGAGTGTATATATGTAGGCAGATAGTTAAACACTGGTGTGGGTTGGGAAAAGGAAGGAAAACACTGGTAGATTTAAGTAAAATGGTAGGGGAAGAGGTGATGGTCATTGCTAGTTATGATGAAGAAAAATAGAGGTGAGGGAATCTATAGTGTTGGTTGGTGTGTTAGTTGACACAAAAGGAGGCCAAAAGGGAGGAGGTGGTGTTGGGTAAGGAGAGGCAAGGAAAGGGGGAAGAAGAAGGAAAGGAAGGAATGAAGGAGAAAGAATTGGGAGATATAGGCTCAGGGTATGTTCATGTATGTATAGATTACTAGGGATAGTGACAAAGAAATGGAAACCAATGGGGGATGGGTCGGTTTAGGCGTGTAAGGTAGGTAAGCCTGAGTTGGTGATGGAAGGGTCTACAGTTTGGTAGGGGATGTCTGTAGGATGGGGAAAATTCAGTAGGTGAGGTTGGTTTGGTTAGAAGGGAAAGAGGTAGATACGGGGAGTGAGTTTGTATGGGAGTGTTTTGTTATAACAGGAAGGGAGAGTTGGCATGTGCAAGCAAGAGAAAGCAGGGGTTGTTGGTGCATGTAGAGGGGTGTGTGTTGAAGGGGTTGTTTGGGTGTGTGCAAAGGTGCATATGGACTTGCATGAAGGGGTGTTTTTGGGTTTGGTCAAGGGAGAAGAAGGAAAGAAAGAAAGGAAAAGAAATCAAGGGAAGTGAAAAAAAAAAAGAAGGTAGGTTGAGTCACTAGAGCATGTTGAAAAAAGAAAGGAAGGAAGAGAAGGAGGGTTGGAGCATGGTGGAGAAGGCTGGGGAAATAAGAAAAAGAAAAGGCGAGGAGGTGGTCTGGGTTGCATAGAAGAAGAAAAAAAAGAGGAGAAAAGAAAGAAAAAGGAAAAATAAGAAATTAAATTTTAGAGTTAGAATTAGAATTGTGTTAAATTTGGGTTTAGAATAATATTAATTTATCCAATTTCATGGTATCCAGTTAAGAAAAATAAATTGGGTAAAATTATCATTTTATGGTGGATTTAAAAAAACATAAGATAAAACAAGTAGAATAAGTTATTAAATAATTTAGCTGGATTTGTGGGTAAAAGGTTAAAAAATCTAATTAAATTAATATTTAAGGGTTATATTTTCGGATAAAAGGCTAAATGTTCTAAATTGAGATTATAAAATTTAATGTATTACATTACCACTTTAGTGCGCCATATAAATGAAATAGAATAAGAATAACAAATGACTTCAATTAATATAACAAGTATTACAAAGTCGTTTATTAGTGAATTGCTGTAACAATTCCAAAATTTACTACAGAAAAATTTCGTTTTAATGTGGAAGCATAAAATCAAATAATAGGGTGTTCTCATTGTAATTGACAGAAGTCTAGCTTACCACCCCATCCTTTAGTCAATCACAAGTTAAAAAAAATTAAAATTCTAAATCAGACAAAAAGAAAATGAGAGAAGTTTCATAAGCTTAAATGCGAGTTTTGAAACTTACTTCAAGTACTAAAATCCAAAATACAAATAAAAGGGATATTATGGGTCTAAGAGTTCTAAAAGGGTATCTGAGTAAAACCATCATTCGAATAAACATGACTCCACGCCAAAAAACCATAATACATAAAATCACTCTACCTCATATAAGGCATCATAAGCTGCAAAATCATTTGCCTGGTCCTCATCAACGTGCACATAAACACTCGGATCATCTGCTTATTGGAATGAGCAACACCCATGAAAAGGATGATCAACATGCTTCGTACTGAGTAAGGTAATACTATAGCTGAAATAGGAAAAATATATAATTACATGCATTCATAGTGGAAAGCAACAGACTTGCAAGATATAACAATTAATACAAGGTAATGAATGATTACTAATTCGTACCATTAGAATATAACATGACCCATTCTCTTTTTTTACGTTAAGTTCAGGAACCCCACTATTCTCAATCGATGGAACAGTTATCCAAATTTTTACAACCCTAGGGCAGAACATTCCTATCCACTATTCCCTACCAGTGGTATGGTTATCAATATTTAAAAACCCTGGGCCGAAATGCTCCCGTCCATTATTCTCGTTTAGTGGGACAGATAGGTACAACCAGTTCTGATTCACATAGTCTTTCACTTTAAATGATTAATAACTTATTCATGATTATAATTATTCTTAGGATTTATTTTAGATTGAGTTTAGGGACACCACTATTATCAACCGGTGGAACGGTTATCAATAGTTACAACCCTAGAGTAGAATGCTCCTGACAACTATCCTCTAGCAATGGAATGGTTATCAATATATATAACCTTAGGGTAGAACGCTCCCAGCCATTATTCTCGTCCATTTTCCAGTGGAATAGATAGGTACAACTGGTCTTGACTCGGGTGATCTTTTGCTTTAAATTATTAGCATCTTATTCATAACTAGTTTGATAATTACAAAGCATAATTAAGGCAACCAACATATCAACATACAGATATTAAGATCATATTTATAAGTTATATTCATCGAGCTCCCAAAACCCTAATTTCACAAGTAAGTCATAACTCTTCTCTTTAGACTCCTATAATTACCCAAATTTAATATACGTCCTTAAAATACCAATATTAACAACGTATCAAAAATTTGTGATCTAACTCTAACGTTTACATGTGTACTAATAATATTACCATTTTAAGGTTATTATTCCCCAATTGGCCCATTATCTCATTTAGAAAAATCCAAGATATTCAATAATCACTCCAAACACTTCTCATGATATTATTACCACAATTTAATGCACCTAACAAGTTAAAATACCAACATTCTCATATTTACCCATATTGACCCATATTGACCAAAATGCCCTCAAAGATAACCAGTAGCCTTTATTTTGTGAAAATCTCATATCTTTAATAACCAGTATTTTCCGATCCTAAATATATCACCATACCTAATAGATATACTTATTTCCTGCTTATCATGACTTATTTTACCCTTACTAATCCTCCAAAAAATACTACTAATTAGCATAACAACCTTATATCAGCATATTTTTCAACATTCTTGCTCTCTTTCTATCACAAAATCCATATTATCATTAAAAAAATATTAAAATCATACATGTAACAATATAATAAAAATAACTTGTTAAAATACATAACCATTTAGGAATTTAACACAAACCCCTAAACATCGACTAATATCCTTAACAATAAGGATACCGCACATTAAGCATGTAAATCCTAAATCATCCTCCGAGATCAATCCAATATCACCTACGAAAATAAGATAATAGATGATTATGCTCAAAGATTAAAATTAAGGGAAAAGTTAAGGTAAAGGAGGATAAAAATGGAAATAATCGGATTCAAAGGGAAGCTTGAATTGCGTGAAGTGTGGTGGAAGGTATGGTGATTCTATAGTGAAATTTTGGTGGTGTTTGGATGAGGTTTGAATGTGTAAAAAGGGGTGCATGGCTGAAAAAATGAGGTTACACAAACGTGCGGTAAGTTGTGAGATGAGGCACGTTCAAGCTCATATAAATCATGTATAGGTAATGAAAAACTAGGATGCCCGAGAAAACTATGCTAGCATGCGCAAGAATGTGAGCCATGCACTTCACAAAATGCAGCGGTACGCAAGGAAAGAAGAAGGAAAAATGGTGGTGGTGGACATCAGTGGTTGTCGACGGTGTGAGGGAGTGATGGGGTGGTTGTAGTAGCTGATCTACCAAGTCATGGCAGCACTTGGTGGTTATAGTGGTGTGTGGATGGTGATTATGGTAGCGTGTAATGGAAACCAAGCAGCAACGGCTGAAGAAGAAAAGGAAAAAGAGAAAGAGAGGTGAATCATGTAGATTTGGCGTCATTAAATGCTACAAATAAATGAGGGAGGGAGAGAGAATAAATTAGTGTATATATATATATATGTATGGTGGTGTCTTGTGCTGGTGAGGAAGACAGAGGATGATGATGATGATGATAATGATGATGATGATGATCATGGCAACAGTAACATGGGGAACGAGGGAGATGGTGGGAGGTGATGGTTGAGATGAGAGTTGTGTGTTACAAAAGTTAAGAGAAACATATGCAAGACAAGAGAAGAAGTAAAGGAATTTAGCGCAAGAAGGAGGTAGGAGTAGGAAAAAGGAGAAAGAGAAGGAAAAAGGAAAATGCTTATGTTAGAATTTAGATTAAATTTTGATTGCTAAAATAGATAAGATTAATGATATTAATCTATCGGGATTCAGGCTAGGTTACAAAATATGAATTACCCGAGTAAAATATTAGGATTAGGTTAAGATTTTTGGATTAAGGAATGAGGTTAATGCTAGAATAAACTTTTTTTGCTATTAGAATTATATTAATTATATGAGATTAGGTTTTGTAGAATTTTGGGGTATTACTTCACTATCCCCTTAAAAGAGACTTTGTCACTGAAGTTGCCAAGTCGAGGTGGAAGAGGAGTAAGAATGTAAGGAAAAGAGATCTCGGTGGTAGATTTCTAGGATTTGAAACTATGCTACTATTTACTGCCCCTTAAAAGAGAGAGAAACCCAAAACCTAGCACACCTGAACTAAAAAGCTCAGGATGTGATCCGCACATGTCGTTCTTGGTCCCTAGGGTCACTTCTTTTGCTCCATGGTGGATCTAAAGAATCTTAATAAATGCTACTAAGCTCATATGGGTTCATCGTAACTAAGTGTGGAGAATCTGTAAAGGTCTCTCCTCATAGGAAAAAAAATCATCAAGCCTGATCTCATCTAGTCTAATCACATGGGATGCGTCTGCAACGTACCGTAAATCCTCTCAAGCTTAACATCCTCAGACTGTCCTACTCTGATCTCATAAAAAACCATCGGCATAATCATCAATGCACTTATCCGGACCTCTAATTCACTATACAAAATCATCTCTATTATCATCTCAACAAGTTCCTCAAGCAACCGACTAGAAACCACAACAAAACTTTAAGAGTGTGATGTCTTCCTACTCAAGGCATCTACAACGATGTTGGTCTTACCCTTGTGGTAGGTCAACTCTATATCATCCTCATTCACTAACTATAGCCACCTACTCTACCTTATTTTCAACTCCTTCCAATTAAATAAATACTTAAGGCTCTTATGGTCGGTAAAGAATATGCATTGAGTTCCATATAGGTAAATCCTCCAAATCCTCAACGTAAAAAATGATGGATGCCAACTCTAAATCATGCGTTGGGTAGTTCTACTCGTGTTGCTTTAGCTAACGAGAAGCATAAGCCACTACCTTACCATGTTGAATCAAAACACATCCTAATCTATGCTTCGACACATCGTTGTAGACCTCAAATCTATCTATACCCGATGATAGAGTTAACACTAGAGTTGTATTCAATAGCTACTTGAAATCCTAAAATGCTCGCTATCATGCCTCGTCCCACTAAAATCTAGTAGTATTCTTCAAAAGGTTCATAAAAGGATGAGCTACCTTAAAGAAGTCCTGTGCAAAATGCCTGTAATACCCGGTCTAGCCTAGGAAAATATAAACCTCGGGAATGTTAGTGGGTGCCTTCGACTTAGTAACTACCGAAATCTTCATCAAATCCACGGCTACTCCTTCTACTAACACCATATGACCCAAAAACGCAACCTCTTGAAGCCAAAACTCACACTTAGAGAGTCTGGCATATAACTTGTACTCTCTAAGGAGTGACAAAATTGAACGAAGATGTTGTTCATGCTCCTCTCTACTCCAAGAGTATATAAAGATGTTGTCAATGAAGACCACCACAAACTAATGAGGAATGGCTGAAAAATCCTCGTCAACTTCATAAAGATGGCAAGTGCATTAGTGAGCCCAAATGGCATCACTATGAACTCGTAGTTCCCGTACCGTTTCGTAAAATTTGTCTTTATGATGTATGCATTGGTGATGCGTAGTTGATGATAATCTGACCTCAATTCGATCTTCAAGAATATTGAAGCACCCCAAATCTGGTCAAATAAGTTGTCAATCCTCAGATGTGGATGGCGATTCTTCACCGTCAACTGGTTCAAACCCCAATAGTTGATGCATAGATTAACACTCCCATCCTTCTTCACAAACAACAATGATATTCCCCATGGAGACACACTCAGGCGAATATACCCATAAGCCACATACTCCTCCAACTGAGCCCTCAATTCCTACAACTCTATCGGTGCCACCCAATAGTGCGCCTTTGAAACAGGATCGGCCCCCAGTACCAACTTAATAGTGTATTCTATCAACAAACTCTTGAGTAAAAAAAATATCCTCCCATGCTGACACATCTTTGTTCAGTTCCTCCACTCCACACAAATACATGGGGTGACCCCACTGCACTAAAGAACACAATGTCTAGGAAAATATGATCTTCATTGTAGGCCTAAGTTTGCATCTCCTATAACATACCGTAGCACTCTGAGGTCTCTGCAACACAACTCACTCTTGTGCGTACTCTATCATAGCCTAATATCTCCCCAACATATCCATTCCCAGTATAGCATCAAAGTCTTGTAGGTATAACTCCACTAAATCCACTAGGAAGGCAACCTCACCTATCTCTAAGGCCACATCCAAGTAGAGCCTAGTGCAATCCAATCTATCCTTAGAAGACAACATCTCAAAAATAGATATAGTAGAATATGGAGACAAGGCAGCTCTAATAACAAAAGTAGTGGACACAAAAGACAAAAATGCCTTTGAACCAAAAAATACATATGCTAGTGGAGAGAGGATGGAGAATGTACCAATAACCATGTCCAACTATTGATTAGCCTCTTCCTGGTCGATGATATTAATACACCTGCCTGACTTTCCTCCCTAAATCTTCCACGATAACCTCCTGAACACTAATTCATTCCTCCGTTCTAAGGGAAAGAGAGAGGCCCTTATGTTCTCCCTTAAATCTCACTAAATTGTCCACATTCTAGGGCATGTGCCCTTTGTTGAAACTACAACGGCTGGTAGGTCTGTTGCGGATAATCTTTCTATCGTTGTACAAGTAGTCCCCTCTATTGAAACTATCCCTTCTGATATAATAGGCCTCCTTACAATTGGAATAGACGTCTTTGCTACAGACACTCAAAAGGTCGGTGTCCTATCTTGCCACAAATGCGACAATAAAAAGGTCTTCCCTCAAAATCTCAATTTGGATGATCTCCACCACACTGTCAATAAAAAGAGCATCTTAGTCGATCCTGATGTCTAATAGGACCACTCAACTGACTCCTCTGCTGGAATCCTAAGGGTCCACCTCCCTGGAGCTATAACCCTATGTCTCTGAATTTCTCTAACTAAGAATGGATGCCTTTTCCTATACTATAGTAGTGGTGTGACACGCCCGCTCGTACATCGTGGCTAGGTCTTAAAAATCCAAGGCACCCATGATCCTATAGATTGTAAAATAGAGTCCTTGATCCAAGTGATACACAACCATAAACTCGCAAGTTGTTATCCTCGGTGCAAACATCAATGGCTCTATGAACCGGTTATGACATTGTCTCACTATCATGCCTCCTTGAGTAAGCTTCATGAACTCCTCCAGCATGTCCTATTTAAGAATCTCTAGATAAAACTTATTACGGATCGTCATCTTGAAGTCCACCCAGGACATCAGCAGTCCTTCCCATGCACGACGACCTACCCAATGGATGTCGGTGGCTCTTTAGAGAAAGAAATTTGTTAGGCCCACCTTCCGGGTAGGTGGACAATACACGGCCTCGTACGCCCTGTCCATGTCCCAAATTTATCCTTTTAGGATGACCGGGTCCTCGTCACCAATGTAGATCGGCAGGTAATGTCCCATAATCCTCCAAAGTTAAAGCTCTCTAATACCCTTGGGTAATGTAGAGGAGGTGGTGGTGGATGAGGCTAAGCTAGCACGGTGGACGCCTAACCAACTCATTGAGATCCTTGAAGGTCTCCTCTAGCATACCAATGCAACCATTATTTGCAACAAAAAACTAGCTGTAAGACAGAAAATATGTTAGAGGAAATATTCCTAGCTAACTAACATATTGTACACATAATCACATTCAAAGGCTGCCTAAGCTACCTATTTTTTATTCCTCGGTAGTTAATCTAGGTTATTGAAGAATCATGTTTTTCTAAAATGTGAAATAGACCATTAAAATTAGATGATAGATTGTTTGAAAACAAAGGATAGTAAACAAAATCAAAGCTTTGATACCAACTTATAACACCCCAAAAATTTACTACCAAAAATTACGGTTTTATGGCGGAAGCACAAAATCAAATAACCGGGTGTTAACACCATAATTGACATAAGTTTGGTTTACCGACCCATCCATATGTCAATCACAAAAAAAATTAAAATCATCTAATTGGTCCTCATCGACGTGCACATAAAAATCCGGGTCATCTACTTATGGGAATTAGTAACACCCATGAAAAGGATGACCAGCATGCTATATACTGAGTAAGGTAAGACTATTGCCGAAATAAAGAAATCATATTATAATTACATGCATTTATAGCGAAAAGCAACAGACATGCGAGATACAACAATTGATACAAGGTAATGACTGATATTGGACTCATACCATTAGAATATAACATGATCCATTCTTTTATTTACATTGAGTTTAGGGACCCCACTATTCTCTTTCGGTGAAATAGACAGGTAAAATCGATTTTGACTCACGTAGTCTTTCACTTTAATTGATTAGTATCTTATTCGTGAATATGATCGTTCTTAAGATTTATTTTAGATTGAGTTCAAGGACCCCATTATTCTCAGCCGATGGAACAGTTATCAATAGACACAACCTTAGGGCAAAATGCTCCTAGACACTTTTCTCTACCGGTGGAACGGTTATCAATATATACAACCCCATATAAGAATGGCGTCAACCACTATTCTCATTTAATGGAATAGACATATACAACAGGTCCTCACTCGGGTGATCTTTCACTTTAAATGATTAGTACAAAACATAATTAAGGCAAGCAATACATCAACATACATATATTAAGACCATTTCAAAAGTTACTATTTATCGAGCTATGGTGAAATTTTGGTGGTGTTTGGATGAGGTTTGGATGTATAAAAAGGGGTACACATCTGAAATAAATGGGTTTGCACAAGCATGAGGCAGGCAATTCTCACTCAGGCCATGAGATGGAAACTTGCGTTGGTAGGCTGTGTGAAGAGGCACGGCCTTGCTCATGCAACGCATGCACATGTAATAACGAATAGGGATGCATGGGTGTGCTGAGGTAGTGCACAATCCATGCGAGTATGCACAGGAAAACTGTCCTATCATGCATAGGCTTACAACAAGGAAAAATAGTGATGCAAGGCTGTCTGAGAGACCGTGCACGATTCGTGTGCTTCATAAAACACAGCAGCATACGTGGAAAGATATGGGGAAAATGGCAAATTTGGGCGGCGATGATCAGCAATGGTGACGGTGAGTGATGGGGTGGTCACGGTGGCTGATCTACTAAGTTATAGCGAATGCTTGGTGGTTGTGGTGGTGCATGGAGGGTGATGGGTGGTGGCATGTAATGGAAATAGAGCAGTAGTAGTATGAGAAGATGAAGAAGAGAGGGAGAGGTGGCTTGAGCAGGTTTTGGGGCATTAAATGCTGTAAATAATTTGTAGAGGGAGAAAGAAGAGAGTAGTGTGTATATATATGTATGGTGGTGGTGTGTGACGGTGAAAAATGTAGAGGATGATGATGCTGATAGTGATGATTATGGCAATAGCAGCAGGGGAATGAGGGAGATAGTGGGAGGTGATGGTTGAGATGAGAGTTATGTTGCAGGAGTTAAGCCAAAAATATGCAAGACAAGAGAAGAATTCAAAGAATTCGGAGCAAGAAAGAGGCACAAAAAAGGAAAAAGATAAAAGGAGAAAGAAATGGAAAAAAGAGAAAAGGATTAAGTTAGAATTTAGATTAAATTTTGATTGGTAAATCTAGGTAAGATTAATGATACCAATATACTGAGATTAAGGTTGGATTAAAAAATATAAATTACTAGGGTAAAAGATTAGGATTAGGTTAAGATTTTGGAATTAAGGAATTAGGGAAATGCTAGAAAGAAAAAATTTGAGATTAGAATTAGATTAAGGTTTTAATTATATAGGATTAGGTTTAGTAGAATTTTGGGGGTATTACAACTATGATGCAAAAAAATTTATTAGGTCATCACATGAAATAGAGTAAACCCAAAATGAAGCTCGATTACAAGCTAATCATAATTATGTGTTGCCTACAAAACTGAGATATGTGGATTACGCAGGTCATCCATCAGTTTTCGCTGATGCAATTATTTCACCATTATTAAATCATGGGGGAAACTTATCATCATTGGGTTAATCATCCTACAGTTGTCCACCCACCTCAACTTACACGGGTCAACAACCCTCCTCACCCCATATGGTCTAATAGTCCACCAAATCCTGCATGGGTCATCTATCCTCCTCAACTTATATGGGTTAGCCATCCTCTTTAACCCACATGGTTCAATCATCCTCCTTGACCCATGTACATTTTCCACCACATATAAATGAAGATGAAGGTAAAGATGGTAGTAATGATAGGAAGAATGATGATGTAAGAACAAATGAACGAGGCAAACACCTAAGGGATGGATGGTACTTAGTTAGACCTTGTCTTGGAGGTCTAATCAATCCTAGTTTGATTCCAAGATTTCATGCTTATATTACATTAAATATATGTCTTGAAAGTGTAAATTAAAAAATATATAGCTTTGTTGACACTTTTCCTTTGTTAACTATCATATATATCTTATATTTATCCATTTTGTTTTTTAAGATCATGAAGTTTAGAGGGTTAACACTAGACAGGAGTAGTTTAGTAATTAGATTACTGCTATTGATGATGATTGTTTCACCTAAATTTGTGGAACTGGATTGGAGCATCTGACGTCCTGTATTTTTCCATACGTGGACTAGCCTCTCATATCCTCCTTTATAGACAGATGGTAGGCAAAAACTAATATATTTCATATGTCATGGGGTGAGATGACCATTACCCTTTTAGATGTGTAGCATATATTAGGATTAAATGTTGATGGTCATCTATTATATACAAGCAATATAGATAAACTTATTTGCAAGTGATATATGTATTGGCTTAACTATTTGGTATGGAGGAGGAGAATGTGAAGGCAATAATTAAAGGGGGTGGAATTGGAATTCTCAATGCTTTATGCCCTATGCCCATCATACTAGTTAACAAAGGGATAACAAAGTTATTACGTTCCTACACATCGATGATAACATTGGAATAAGACATAATTAAATACATAGAATTATGTAGTGTGTGTGTTCCATCAAGAAACATATCCTAAATTCAATTTCAAGGCTCCACATATCATGTCGTTCCACTAATGGAAGAAATAAAGTGCTAACTTGAGATAAGTGTATAAGTAGTACATTCTTTCAAGTGGTAATTACATGGTCAAGATCTACCACTTCCATCTAGTGGATTGAGGGAGCATACCCTTCCTAGTGAGTAATATGATGAAGGAATTGATCCATGGTCATATATTGATACAAGCTCTCATAGAGCTGGCGTCGGTCCTAAAACTTATGATACAGCTCTAAATGAATTCAAACCCACTCATTTTCATCTCCAAACATACAATATGCTAATTATATGAATCCACAATTCTCATATCCTTACACATTATGCCAACTATGAATATATGGTATCGCATGTCAATTTAATTATCTTATATAAGGGAACTGTATCTAGTCTGATGATATATTAGATAGACATAAAGGACAATCATTATCCTTTACCACAACCTCAACCATAGCCTCTCCCCAATCATGATATAAATTTGGATTTGGTTGATTGAGAATTTCTTGAATACATTTGGTATGTGTACTCTCAATTAGAGGGATCCTTTATGGTGGAGTTTTTCCTTGGATCACCCCTTTCTTGTCATTCTTGTGGCTCTTTGAGTGGTGTTCTCTAGGGAATAGCAATATTAAATATCTCTCTAGCCAATTAATTTTGTATTGTAGGTGGTTGGCTTAGAACACCTTCCACAAAAGCATAAATTAAAAGAGGTGCAGCCTCAATCAAATCAAGTGGTGTTGGTGGACTAATCAAATAATTTATATCAAGCTTCTTCCAAAGTGGATGGATAGATAACAAGGAGATAGGAATAAAATTATGTAAGTATTGTTTTTATGGGTATAAGGTACCCCATACATTCAACACATGTAATATCCACATCATTACTTCTTTTTCACTCTTTACTAATCAAATCCAATACAAAGAAAGCTACATACCCTCTTGAATTTGCAAAATGAACGCTAGTAGCATGATGAGGAACATTTAATCTTTTTCTCCCAAGTGATCCTCTAATGCCGCAATGTTACAAGTTTAATAATGATTGAATTTGTAGTAAAATGGTGTTAAAGCAACCTGTAGATTTCTACAATAATTTCTTCAACAATCTATGAGCACCTTCTAACCTATATGTAGTGGAAAATTAACATTATGTGCAATGTTTCATAACTAATAAGTTCATGTAATAATAAACTATATTCAATATCTATTTGTTGCACCCTGACAAAAATATGAGACTTAATCAACCCAAGTTGAGATAATTTTTTCCTTATATAAATGTAACCAAACTATTTTAGATAAGAAATAAAGTCATACATGTTTCTATAATCACTCTCTAGCAACAAGAGTCGTTCTTTATACGTTTTCTCATCTTTGGAATTTATTACATTTTTCCCTTGAGGAACAAAACTATATGTGAATACTTAACCCCGAGCTTTCTTGCACTTCTCCCCTCCATTCTTGTTTATATAAAAAATTTCAAAGAAAATGCTTTGAGGTCAAAAAAACATGGTCCACTACTAAAATAAGCCCTGGTTATTAATCTGTGAGAATGGTGGTTGATAGCATCGCAAAATCCATCCAAAGTATTCAAGTTCTCAAATACCCAAATATAATTTTCTTCCTTTTCAGATAACATATAAGCAAACACAATCTTGAAGTTTAATTGTGTTGGCGTGAATCTAATAATCTCTAGTAAAAGGCATCCCACATCTATTTGTTTTATACATATAATCCATTACTAGCACAAAAGGAAATTCTTGTAAAAATAATAAAAGATATAGGGTGAGAAAATAAAATCTCACTTAGAATATCTTAATTCAGCTCACTTGGATGCCACTAAAGATAAAGATTCTCCACCAATATACTCATGATGTGCTTTAAGGTTGTTAGGCCATCCCTTTCATTCAATCTAATCTTATGTCGAGTTTTATGTGTATGTATTTTCATGAGTACATTTCCCACAAACTCTTTCTAAAGAAGCAATTAGATGTGTTACAGCTTGACACGACATTTATTAAGATCATCGACATACTTTACCTCTTATTCTTTCATTTTTTTCTACAAAAGCGTGACCTTCAAGAGTATTTTCCAAATCATAATTGTTTGTTCCATTATTGACAATTGCTTCCCATCCTCCATATGTATTGTCAACACCAGTAACTTTGAAATGACAATCAAATCTTTTTTAAGATGTGCTTCATACATTATCATTCTCCATAGATCTAGTATGCACATATGTACCCCCTCTTTTGCATCTAACTAATACCTTACTAGCTCCTCTACCATTTTCTTAACTCGAACCTTTTATGATTAAAATTATCATACAACTTTGATCAATATCATATAGCCATGTTATAAGCGCATCACAATTAGAAAATACCCGACCTATCATGAAAAAGCTTTGATAGTTATAACCCATAAATTGATCCTACAAATATGAAAATAGGTAATAAGTTAATGGTAGGTATAACCATCATTATTAGTAATTATAACCATCATATGTATGAGAATATGCATGGAAAAACTCACGCTAGGGGTAGGGGTATAGCAAGAGCATCTCATGCTAGGGTGGGTTACAACATTAGCATGTCTTGCTGGGGGGAGTAGCGTTAGCTTGTCATGCCGGGGTGCCTACAGGCTACAGTGTTAGATTGTCATGCTAGGGGCGGGTTACAGCTAAGAGTTGCATGCTAGGGGTAGGGTGCTTCATGAGGGCTGCATGCTAGGGATAGGGTGCAACATGAGGTTTGGATGCTAATATGAAGGCACAACATAAGAAGCTCATTTTTTTTTTGCCACTTAGTATTCAACAACCTTAATTCTATGCAAAGAAAGTGATATATATACATCACAACTATGATTCCACTTTGTTTCTTGGTCTTGACATCTCCTAGCTCCTCTTCATAGTCTTCTTCTCCATAGTTAAGCTGCATTTTTCTACTTAAGTTAGGGTTAGTGTCTCAGAGAGAAAGCAATGGGGAGGGGAGGGGTAATGAGCAAGAAATGGGATGAATATAAAACTAGATAGGGTGGGGATGTGTTTAAATGGGATGAGGGCTAATGTAGTCAAACTCTTGTCATTTGTTTTTCACTTAGTAAAAAGTCAATTTCCATATATTAACACCTTAAAACTTTACATTGCACCTATTACCCACATTCCAACATAGGTTATAAAGAATACATCCATACTTGTGGTTATTCGAGATTACATGCTTACAAATACCTCCACGTACTAGTGACCTTTGGGACCTTCCTCATGGTAGGGTGACCCACCAAGTATTAATTGTATTTTCTCTTGATAACAACTTTCCATAGATCCTCACTAAGATTCAAGAAATGTCATATCCACTTCAGGATAAGAGCATAATTCCTATGAGCCAAATTAGCAACCCACATCCCACACCTCTCTTTTGGAGCCAAATTGAAGTTTGTTTTAAACATAACACGGGAGGGAGTTTAGAAACTACACATCTTTTACGCATATATATATATATATATATCTTTTTGGTAAAATACACATTTCTCCTAAAAAATGGTGGATATGATGACATTTTTATAAATTTATTAAATTTTCTTTTAAAATAAAATACATCTTATTTAACATAATACACATATTTGAGATGTAGATGTTGATCGTTCATGACAAAAATGCATATCTTATCTAACAAAATACACATCTTTTGAATATAAATTTACATCATGTATTGATAAAGTTACAGGGGATGAATACATGTATTATAAATACACATATTACAGTTGTAACACACATCTTTTATTGAGAAAAGTACATCTTATAATTGTATATACATAAATTTTTTTATACAAGAATGCACGTCTTCTAGAAATAAAAATAAACGGCTTGTAATCGTAAATATACATCTTATCCAATAAAATTCATGTCTTTTGAATATAAATATACAACCTTTATTTATAAAATAATAAAAGAACAAATACATGTGTTATAAATTTATATTGTAGTAGAAAGAATATATATCTTTATATGAGAAATGCACGTCTTATAGTGATAAACATACATGTGATATCAAAAATTTACATCTTAAGATAAAATTTATGACCGTAAATGTATATCTTATAAATATGAATACTCATTTTATATCAACAAATGCACATTTTATAACTTTAAATACATATTTTATATAGGTAAAGAAACATCTTTTAACATAAAAATATACATTTATTATTTATATGTATCTTAGAAAATGTATGTATTTTTTTTAATAAAATATGTGTTGTATTGAATAAGATGTATATTCTTACTAGAAAATATGTACATTTATATATAAAATATGTATATTTTATTGGATAAGATATATATTGTTTAAAAAAATCAATAAATTTATAAAAATGACACCAAGTCCGCCATATTTTCATGAATATGATTTATTTTACCATAAAAGATATTTATTTATACGTAAAATATATATTAATGTCTTAAAGATGTATATTTTTAAATTTATTTATTTATTATTTTTTAAAATAAATTTTAATAAAATTATAAAATATTACCATTTATACGTATATAGGAAGTACCTAAGCAACTATTAAAATTTTACTCCTCTATACCACGCTGTTTGCTCTTTTCTATTTTTGATTTTTTTTTTTCACCCGATTGGTAGAATTCCTTTTTCCATTCTTTTTTCTTTTCTTTTTATTTAGTTCTTCAGCTGTCTTGCCCATAATATATTTATTCTTCAAAAGCTTCTGCTTCATGTGGATGTGGGTGAGCTTATTGAGCTTCAGAAACTGACGCGCACACTCTGAAGGGTCAACCAGTGAATATGACGACTGGATCATGATATATTCGTTCACGGTTCACCCGAATCATCAGCTTTTAAGTTCCCATCATGAATTGGTACAGGACCAAAAACATTACAGAAATCAAGCTCAACATCATCAGAAAACGGTACAAACATCAGCTAGTGCAATCAGAAAACAGCGATGGGTTCTTAAAATATCTGCGAGTTTGAGTCTCGGACGGAAATATAAGTAGGAGGGCAGTTTAGGTATACACATTCATAAATTAAACAAAAAATATTAACAAAAAAAAATTAGGCAAGTAAATGATGGATTGCCTTAAATTTAATATTTGCAAAACGTTTATGGGTTTAACGAAACAAATGTTAAACGTTTATATTTTTACAGAATAATAATAATTGTGACTTAAAATTGTTTATATTTTTATATAAATAAATCTCAAATTTTTATTGCAAAGAGCCACCGGAATTTGTTTTTGAGGGAGGGAAACCATTGGTCAGTCCAAAAATAAATATTTCTACCAGCGATGATTTTTCGACATTCCACCATCAACCTAATTACGTACAATCACATTCTTTCTAATAGTATTAACATTGTCTTATACCAATTCACCTACTTACTACATGTAATTGCGATCTCCATAATCGACATATTTAGATCAGTCTGTGAATGGATCTTATAATCTGCTTCCATAGTGCATTTTCTTCACCTGTGAAACCCCCCCCCCTCCCTCCCCAGTCCCCACCATTTGATAAGCTAATTTTCATGAGCAGATTGTCAGTATCAAGTCCTCCATCAACTTCGGTAGCCGCATCTGATCCCGTTGGTTCCATGGAACCCCTTTATTTCTGTTCGTACATAGTTTTCCTTTATTCAGAAAACGGGGGAAAAAAGTTGTGTACCTTCGTAATCTTCTTCACCACTATCCGCCAACCTCGTCAAATATATGATAGAAAATTAATTATAAATTTGATAGGATCATATTTTAATTCATCAAGATTGATAAATATAAATAATACGCAAGGTACTTGAATCTATAATACTTGAATAATCGAATACCGTTGGATTTGAAAGAATATCTGTTTAGGTAGTACTATGATTTTTCGGGACGGTCACATGATCATTTGTATCTATTAACTAACGGAAATTAAATAAGATGAAGTGTATGTAACCTAAGAACCACACCTATTTATATAGATAACTTATATGTTTTCTATTAGATACATTAAGTCCAAATAATTTATGCTTAGATATGATTATTTTTATATGAACTTTACTTATACGATAACCCATAATTTTTATTTTTCACATAGAAACCCAATGTTGGATAATAATCCAACAATCTTACATTTGGAATATATATGTGACTTTATAACTACGAATTGCAAAATAAACAAATGAGCTCAATATTTTTGTTGTTATCAAACATATCTATAACAATTTCGATCCATTAATCACATCAACATAGGATCAAAATAGTCTTTGTTACATTTCTTAGTAACTAAACTTTCAATGATTGCATGTGTATATGTTTAAATGTCATGGATCAAGATGTAGATGTGTAGCATGGAAATATCATGTAATATGATCTTAACATGCCTATTTTTAATTAGCCTACCTTAACATTTTAGTGAGATAAAAGCATTAACAAAAATAAGAGGAAACAAACTGAAACTTTATTTAAAAAAAAATATGGTCAAAAATGTCCATAAGCCATAACAAAGTGTCCAAATATAGAACATATAAAGTGACACACTTCCACTAAAACTAAAAATCATGAACTAACATTCGACTCATACAAGCAACATGCTCAAGAAATTATTTGGGTGGTAAAACCTTAGTGAGTGGATCCACTATCATGGAGTTTATATTGATGTGCTCTATTGATCATTCTCCTTTTTGACCTTCTCTTTAACAACTAGGTATTTAATATCGATACTTTTTTAATTTTGTAGAACTTCGATTGTTGTTGAAATATTTAATTGCAACCGTATTAGCACATAACATCTTAAATAATCCTTCAATACATCAACTATACGCAACCCCGTGAAAAGTTTCACAACCATATACCACAAATAGAAGGTGTAATACCCCAAATTTAACATAACCCTAATTTTAGGTATTTAACATTTTAACATAACCCTAATCTCAATTGATTAATATTTTAAACTTACCCAAATTCTTAAAATTAAAAATTTTAACCAAAATTTTATCCTAATCCTACACTTATCCTTCTTTTTTCCCTTGTTTTCTCTCTTCCTTTTCTTTCTTCCTCTTCACCCTCAGTTCTCCCTCTCTCCCACATGGTTAATCTTTCTCAAATAATTTTTTTTTCGTCAAGCCTAAAACCCATAGGCCTACCTAAGCCTAACTACAACATCATCATTGTCCCATCCATTCATTCCAAAGATGTGTCACGGGGGAAACTTTGCCCAAATTCCCCGATCTTTGCCTTACCCATACACATATGTACCATGTCCCTTGATCGTCATAGCCATTTGTACACCACCCCTCACCTATAAATACTCAACCTTTTTCTCTCCATACCTCATTAATGATGGCCACCAAACACTCTCCTCTATGTCACTTTGATAACTTCGTACCTAAGTTTTCTTCTAACCAAGTTTCCATCCACCACCCCCACCAACTGTTGGTGTTGTCTATGTTGTACTTCATGGCTCCCCTAGCCAATCACCTCCTAATCTCTTCCCTCCTCACTTCTTTGTTCTTCATTCATTCATCGCAACCATTACAACCATTTTTTATTCAATCGCCCTAGCCCTTGTACTTTTTATACCTCTCAACCAAGTTATGTTGTACCCTTCTTATATTGAGAAGCCTTGTCGAGCAAGTTTAACTTCCCAAGTGAGTGCACTCACTGAGTTGGCTAACTCATCAAATGGGTCAACTTACTGGGTAGGTGGAATTTCTTTCCCCTAAGCCAAGACACTTTCTTTCCTCTTAACCCTATCAATTTATTTCCCTTTAGTGTCATCCCAACCACCTTCTATCAATTGCAACCAGTCGATACCCTTGCTAAGCACACTGGTTCCTTTTGACTCTTCTCGATTTGGAATCATAGTCCCTCTCTTTTCGGTTCCTTTTTCCTTCTTCCTTGCCTTTTTTACTTGACCATAATTTCAAATAAAATTTTGTTTCTCTCTTGGCCTAGGTGGTTTTTCGACTACCTTGGAGGAAGAAACTTAGATCATTTTGCTTAGTTAGAGACCAGAGGTAGTAAGGTAAGAATACATGTCGTAGTTAGGAATTTTTCAATGATATGTGTTTATTATGTGTAATATCATGTTTGGTAATATTATATTGATAATGTTATTGTATTATAACATGGTATTGTATCCTAAAAATTGAGAATTATGAGAAAATGTATGCTTATGTCATGTTGATAATGTTATTGTATGATAACATGGTATCTTAAGTCTTATCTTAAAACCCTAAAAGGGGTAGTATGATCTATGGTATTGTAATGTGGTATTGATTAAGTATAGTAATGTGGTATTGATTAAGAATAATATGGTCATTCTTACTGTTAACTACATCCTTACCTAAAATGAAACAAGGCTTAGAGAACACTCCTATACCTCCTTAGGGTTTGGACTTGGGTCACCTATAAGAGGGAAATACTAGGGTTAACTTCCCTTTTACCATATTATTCTTTTATTTATCCTCCAATAAGTCATGAGATCCATAGATCATTCTTACTTTCCTCTTAGTCAACTTATTTCCCTTTTTCCCTTTTCATCCTTTCACCCCCACACCATATCATTAAAGCATCCTAGCATGCATGTCCTAAAGGGCCGCATCACATAAGCACCATAAAGCACAACATACACATCTTTTTACACATGCCATAAGGAGAACACATAAATGTACTTTAGCTCTGCGCTGCGCTACAAGTAAGTGGTCATAATCACATAAGGTACACAAGCATATCATAACACATGGCATACAAAGCACATAACATACATAATAGGCATTCACTACATCCTTACCTAAAATGATACAAGACTTGGCACACGCTCCTATGCCTCCTTAGGGCTTGGACTTGGGTCACCTATAAGAGGAAAATACTAGGGTATAAGAAGAAAGGAAGAAGTAGAAGCAAGAAATGAAGGGAGTAGGAATGGTTAGGTTTAAAAAAATGGAGGGGAGGAGTTAGGGTGTATTTACATGCAGATGGTTAAGGGAGATGGTTTGAACACATAAGAGAGGTGAGGGTGCAGGTTTGGAAAGGGCATGCTTAGACAGGGCATGGGTGTGCTTTAGTGTAATGAAAAGGAAGTTTTAAGGGTAAGGGATTGTATGACCTAGGAAGGGAAAGGAAAAAGGGGCATGCACAAAGAGAATGTAGGGGGATACATGGCTCGAAGGAGAAAGAAGGGAGAGGCAGGTAGATTCAGAGATGAAGAAAAGAAAAGGAAGAAAAAAGAGAAAGGAAAAACAAAGAAATTTAAGGTTAGGATTAAAATTATGTTTAAATTTAGGATTAAGGAATTATAGTAAAATTAATTTATCTGGGGTTAGAGTACCCAATTAGAAAAACTAAATGGAGAAAATTTAACTGGTTTAGGGTGGGTTAAATAATAAAGGAGAAGGATAAAGCAATTGGATTAATTCATTTTAAGAATTTATCTGGGTTATAGATCAATGATTGACAAAAATTATTAAGCTAATATGTCAGGGTTATGTTTTGAATAAAATGCTAAACGTTTGAAAATAAATGTTACAAAATTTTGGGGCATTACAATTGTGGTCTTCTAGGATAAACACGTATCTTTCTATCTCAATTGACCGATGGGAATCAAATAGAATAAAGTGCGTGTGACCTAAAGACCACAGTCATATATATATACAACTAATATATTATTTATCGAACTATTTTAATTTGGTAATCAATAATCTAGAATATCCAAAATCTTTACACATGAATTCATATCCAATTTTATACATTAAGCCCAAATAATTTATACTCAAATTTGACCATTTTTATATAAGGTTAATTTATACAACAACAGACAATTCGTAGTATTCACATATAAGCACAACGTTAAATAATAACCCAACAAGATAATGGTAATGAATTAATACGTATTTTAATAAAACCAATGTATTTGCTCTAGAGAGAAGTTTACCCTATGTATTAGAGTTTTTGCCTATCTTCTCAAGTACAGGCTTCCATGTGGCTTCTCTCTTCATAGCTACTCCAACCAGGATCCCTAGATATTTGTAGGGTAGCTCAGATTCAGGTCACATTAATTTTTTAATTAAGTTAGTTTTAGATCATTTTGTTTTATCGATTGGATCAGGTCATTTTGCGTTTATGTAATTACATGTCCTTTTAGCACCCAAGGTATTTATGAGTTGGGCTCGGGTCAACTCTAGTAAATTTATTAGGTCGGTTACTAGTTAAGGTTATTGTAAGTCATTTTGGTACTATTCAAGTCCTATTGGGCCAATTTATTGTCCCAAGTAAAATTACGTCACATTGGGTAACTTTTAATTGAGATTATTTTGGTAGTCAATACAAGTTTAAGACAATTCAGACCAATTTGTTAGTTAAGATTGAGTTACTTAGAATTTGATTTATTTTAGATTCATATTAATATATCATATAGGTTGAGTTTGGATTACTTCAAGTTTTGGTCATTTTGAATCAATTTATCAATTTATAATACTTCAAGTTCCAATCTTTTTAGGTCCTTGATTAACTCATGTTTAGATGGATTATATTGACTTTAGCTTACTAAAAGTTAATTTAATAATTAGGGTGGAGTTTAAGTTAACTTACTTTATATTCAAATTAGTTTAGACTTGACGTTGGCATAGGATGGATTGTGTTGATTCAACAATTTTTAAATTAACAAATTAATATCGAATTGTATTAATTTTAAGTTAAGTTGATATCATATTCAGTAGATTTTGAATTTAATTTGAATTGGATCGAATAAATAATTTTTAAATTTTTATCAAATTGAATTTCGAACAGGTTTAAACACGTTGGATGGATTAGATTAATTTTTGCTGCTGCAGGATTAGGAATGGTATCCCAGACCCAACCTAGATTTGCCAAACCCGCCACCTTTTTAGTGGGTTTGGGTCTAGGTCCAGTAGTTTCAGACCCAGACTTGACTCGCTAGATGCGTTTTGTGTATATATATATATATATGTGTGTGTGTGTGTGTGTGTGTGTGTGTACATATATAAATACATATTAATATTATGTTTGTCATAATTGTCGTAATCTTATTTGAACTCCTTATTTATTTTTTAAAATTTTATTTTTGTATATTTACTCTATAAGTAATATTTATAATATTCTATTTCAAAAGCATTAAAATACCATTTAAAAAATTAATATAACTATTTTAAAATTATTTTTTTTTCACTCGGATAACAAAAAATACATATTAAGTTATATAAAACATAAATTTATTTATATTTACATAAATTATTAATTATTTTTTGAAAAAATTCTATTTATAATTCGTTTAGAACGTGTGTATCCGTTTGACTCAATGGATCTAAATTTGGATCTAAAATTTTAAAACGTAATAGATCTAATTTAAATTTAAATCTAAAAAACATAAATAAATTTAAATCTGAATCTAACTAAATCTGATCGTGACCCAATCCATTACTAGGATATTTGATCAGGAGATCAACAATCTTGGAATTCAGTTACGTCGCGAGCTTTCTCACTCCATTTCTTCTCGCATCCAACATCAAGAAGGGCGGATATTTTATACTTTAAACTCAGGTGGGTCATGGGTGAGGAGATGAAAGCAACCTTACCAGGCGGGCAAAATAAAAGGATATATCATCCGTAAATTGCAAATACGAGATGCGGGTCGCCTTTGCACTCATTAATTTTCAACCCTTTATGAACAATTTGATGAATGCTCTATTTGGTTATTGAAAAATAAAAATAATGTTTTTGGTTTATATAAGACAATGGGAAAAAAAATAATAAAATTATTAAATATTAGTTATTGAATTTTTGTAAAATAAAAGTTTGAAAGAAATATTTTTATTTATTTTCTTAAAATGTTCCGTTTTCATATTTAAAGGAGAATATTCAGATCGTTGCGTTTGTTTATTGAATTAGTTTCTAAAACCTTCGATCAATAAAAAATAGTGATTGATATTTGGATAAGTATGCATTAGACATAGGTTTGAATTATAATTAAAATAAAAAGGATGAAGAAAGTACGATTACGGCGTATGCTTTTCTTCTACTAAGGAATCGGAGGATGAGCGTTAAGCGATCCCTGTTTCCCGTTACATTTTGTGCCACCACGCAATATGTGCGAATGGTACTAAATTTTTCTAGTTTTCTTCATTATAAGTATTTATTATCATATTTATATTTCTGACGTGGCAAAAAGGAAAGTTGATAAGTATGGACAAAAAAAATAAGGATTATAGTACCGTATATCTTTGTATTTTGAGCAAAGTATACTATATTTTCTTGCCATATTTTTTATTAATTTAGTTATATATCTTGTATTTATAAATATAAGTATTTAATATCTTAATAAAATAAATAAAAATATATAGTGAAATTTAATCAAAATACAGAAATATATGTTAATATTATTTCAATGGCATAAAATGATATGTTGCGTTCCTTCTATTCTTTCAGTTTTGTTATCTAAAAACATTAACCAAAGTCCCCACCCTCCTTTCTGATGTGAACTTGTTAACGGTCGTTCTTACATATTAATATGTGAAACTACAGTCACCTAGACTAGTAGCATTGAACCAGTCACAACAGTTTTTGCCGGTGATAATAAATTCTTCATCGTCAACACAAATATTAGCAATTTCAATTTCATTATAAATATAAAAGATCAAAAAGTAATAGTACACGACAAATTGAATAGAAAGAACTGTTTTCACTTATTACATTGTTTGACAATATGTTACGAGGTTGGGGTAAAAGTATACCACATTTTAAGTAGGTAAAAATTGATCCGATTCTATTCGTATAAAATATATTATTATTATTATTATTATTATTATTATTATTATGATTATTTTAAATATAATTATAAATATTATTATATATATAAGAATAATGATTGTTATAATAACTATAAGGATCATGTTAATTTTAAATTGAGATTAAGTTTACAATTTTAAAATTCAGATTGGTCAAGTAAAAGTACCGCTGTCTAGAATTGTGCAAAATCGGATATCCGTATCTGGTCGGATTTTTTTTTCGGATATTCGATCCGATCGGATATTTAGTAATCTATATTCGTATCCGTATTCATTAATAGCGGATATCCGAATAGTCGAATATCCGAAAAATCAGATGCGGATATCGGATATATCCGGTATATCCGATTATCCGAAAAATATTTATTTTTTAACAAAAAAGACTTGTTTATGACCGAATATCCGAAAATTTGATAATTTAAATTCGGATATCCGATATCCGATATCCAAACATCCGTATTGAAATATCCATATATGGATATTTTAACCTGCTAGAATTAAATTAAAATAAATTCTAAAAATCCAAATTTCATAACAAATACAACAAATCAATAATAATCCAAATATCTGCATTGAAATATCCAAATGTGAATATTTTAACCTGGTAGAATTAAATTAAAATAAATTCTAAAAATCCAAAGTCCATAACAAATCCAACAAATCAATAATAATCCAAAGTCCAAAGTCTATAATGCAAATACAACAATAATCTAATGTCCATACATTCATAATTTTTGGGTTAAATAATTATATATATAATTTATTTAATCAAAAAATATTTATATATTTTATGTTTAAAAAATATTTTTGTTATATATCGAATATTTTAATTGGATCGGATAATTCGGAAAAATATCGAATCGGATATCCGCTCCGAAAATTTTTAATTTTAACCAGATCGAATATCCGCTTCGATTTTTAAAACCCAGATCGAATATCCTAAAATTCAAATTGAATTTTTTAAATATCGGATCGAATTTTTCGAATTACATATTTTTTTACAGCCTACCGGCTACCGCTGTCACGAAAGTTGAAAAGTTGACATCCAACTAGACTACGTTTGAAAGCTATTCGGCCTGTCGTGTAAAGGCAGACAATTTTATCTATTCACATTACAGCCTCGTTTGGTACTTTAGGGCCCGTCAAAGTTTGTTGAGGATTATGTTGGAAAAGTATATTCTCGAACAGAAGTACTTAATACTATATATTAACATTTTCGTACATTTATGTATAAAATATCTTTCTGAAAAGTGTAGAGTATAACTTTTTGGAGGCCTATAACATTTTAGTACATTTATTAATAAATTAGAATTTTTTTCTATAAAGTTTGACATCTAAATTTACTAATATATCCTCATATTACTTATATTTTTTTCCCTAATTAATATTTTAATTTTATTTATATTTATCACTGAAAATAAAAAGGTAAAACGGATAATAAAGTATTTAATGCTCTATAATTTTAGTAAAAGTAGTAAAAAAAAATTAAAAATATATCTTATATTCTATAATATATGAAGCATATATTATTAAAGCATTAGGACTTTTCCTATACGTAATTAGTATTTAAATTGATATAAAGGAACTTTTATTGCACATTTTTATTTTATTTTAATATTTATTTATTCATTATCTATCTATCTATCTATATATATATTGATATTGATAATTTAATATTTTATAAAAGGTAAAAGTAATTATTATATTAGAAATAATATAGCCGCCAAGTAAAGTGGTAAAAGATGTGATGCTAGGAAGCAATAACTTTAAGGTCTTGGAATTAATTTCCACTTGACTTATTAGGTATAGGAATAACATAAGTAAAAAAAAAAGGTATCCTTTATTTTATGTATTTTATATAAAATATTTAAAAATAATAAAAATATTTTTAATAAAATATTTATTTTAGTTCAAATTAGTTTTTAAATGGATATGTGTCTCGGAAAAAAATATTTATTTTATATAGTGTATAAAAATATAAGATATGAAAATAAGTTTTCATTCTTATTACCTCGTACCAGATGAGGACCGAAATGAAAACAACTTTGGTTGAGGATTATCATAAACCAACCTTATGGACCGGTTGAGATTCAACCGTTCTTGTGAGAAGGGGCACTAGCACAAAGATCCAAGAATTAGCCAATGTGCAAATCAAACTGTGGGCCACGAAAGAGAGAAAGAAAAAACTATTCTAGGATTCGTTAGAATAATTCTAGGAGGATTTTACTTTAAAAAGGAATACATATATTTTTTAAAACAAATCCATAATTTCTTTGATTCTTTTTTTGTAAATTAATAATTTTGTAAAGAATGAAAATTTACTATTATATTCAATAACATTTAATTGGTGTGCCTTATCGTTAGATACACCATGCTTAGAGAGTATAAGGGTGACGCATATACTTTTAGATTAACTTAATTTATTTTTATTTAGGATTATTAAAAATGAAAATAAAAATTACACCATTAAATATTTGAGAATTTTATCTATAATTAGAGGCTAATATTAGTATACTTTTGACTCAAAAAATTATTGTATTAAATATAGTAATATATTTATCGTAATTATAGTTATATTTTACTATTGTTGAAATATTTTATAATAAAATTATTTTCGTTATTGTTATAATTATATTTCATAATGATTATGCTTGTAATTTTTTTACATCAATTTTCTATTTATGTTTTATTATAGCTAGTTCTATATGCTAATATAATTGATTCTATATTATACTGATATTAATTATATTTTTTTTAAAGACTAATTTATTATACTTTATTATAATTGTATATATATTTGAACACTATTTCCATATGTTTTATTATCGTTATTCTTGAATAAGGATGCACGCACTAATTATTGGGATGCTTTTCCGTTACTACATTGCACTACTTTTCTTGTCTGAATCAATTGTAAAATAAAATGAGCCCAAACGGCGCAATTATGACCAGTGGTGTTAGGAACTTAGGATTGTGAATTGAACCAAAAGCCAACTAGGTTCCGCTATAATATCCGCCGTTCTTTAGCGACCCCTAGCCCCACGGTCCCCGCCCCACTGACATGCGATGCCATCATGCCAGTTCAATGAGGTAGGTTTACGCGCAGACTATTTGGTGTGCATGTCCGTATCAACTATTTATTATCGGTGGGTTACGTATCGTTGGCGGGTCATTTTTCATTCAAAGATTGGCAACTTATTTCCGCCGTTGAGAACGCTACACCTCTTACGCTGTCCCAATTTGACGTGACTCTTTCGTTGCGGTGCGGCTGGTTAGTGGTAAGCAGCGTTGTCGTACGGGAGGGAAAGAAACGAAACAAATAAGTAAATAAATAAATAATATATTAAAAAATAGCCTAAATCCACCAAAATTGAGAGAAAATTTGAAAAAAAAATCCTAAAACTTACCCATAATAGTTGACATAAACTATTAATAATTTTTTTAAAAATTAATCAAATATTTTTAATAATAATTATGATACCAAAAAACTTTCGAAATAAAAAATATTTACAGAATATTTTTAAGATAGAAAATAATACGTAGATATTTCGTTGCTTCAATGGTGGTAAGTTGAAAGAGTGTCATCCTCTCTTGTCTATCACACAAGCTCATAAGAGTTTAATGCTTGAGTTTGATAGATGTCAAGGTCGTCATTATCATCGGGAGATGAACAAAACTACTAACGCTATAGTTTAGCCAGAGCATATCAAGGAATAAGGAGTTCATTTCGTTGACTCCCTCCTATGATTGGATAATGTTTGGTTAAACACCTTGAGACTCTAAGTTGACATTATATATATTATTTCCGCTAAATTTGTTGTAACAATTCAATATTTTTTAACTCTAAATTTTTATTTTAAAAACACAATTTGAAAGCAAATTAAAGAACGGAAATGAAACCAATGTACATAATCTAGAGAAAGGTGCGTACATCACATAAATATAAAATACAAGACTGAAACTATTAAATTCAACCTTACAACCCATAATATTCATAAACAAAAATTCCATGTAATTCACAACCTTATTTATTTCTCAAAAGTATGGAATGGGGTTTAAGTGCAGAGAAAAAGAATTTCAAATATAAAGGAATAAATAAAGAACATTGGATAATCCTTGCACTCATCATACTCTTGACAATTAGAGAGGACCCTCAATCCACTCACCCCAATCATCTCTGGGAATCCTCTAACCATTTCAATTATTCCTCTAAAATAAGCATAGTACCGATACAATATTTCATACTAAGTAAACCACAATATCTCTAAACATATATCATCCTCAAATATCCATAGATTGTATAAAACATAAGATCATGCATCAAGATCATATATTCACATATGACAACATCAGCCATGCATAACTGCAAGGACAAAACATGTTAAACATGTAATAGCATCAATCCAAACAACCATATTAATTAAGATTAGTGTACATAATGCAATTGTCAAACCATACACAAATTAACTTTCTTTATATTACTCAAGGATATAAAACCTTTGTAATATGGGATTTCTAAGATACCTCGATCATAGTTGCATCTAAGGCAACACAGTGCTTGCTTATCTATATAACTTGGGGATATTGATATGTATTGGCCATAATGGCTCAAGATAACACAATACCCACCCAACCTAGATTGTTACACCCCCATACAATCCTTGCATGGATGTTCTTGTCTACAATGATGATAATGGTAGTGTTGGGTCAATCCCTAAATACCTCTGCTACGAGATCCACTCTGACTACCCTAGTACCAACCATCGGTCTAATGTTGAACACTTGAATATCCATTACTGTAAAGTTGAATCTTTCCCCCTAAATCCAACATCTTAGTTTTTGTTGCCCAAAATTTGAAGTATACTCCTGGACTAACATGACAGCGACACATGCTCACTTATACAATGAAGCCAAGTAGTAGAAAATAATTGTACCCATCATCTTCCAAATGCTGAAGTGAAGTCCTTGATTGAACTAGAAGATAATGATAGCCTTACTAGGTGCTATAACTGGAGTAAACATCAATAACTCCACAAAATGTGCATGATACTCCCGCACTGTAAGACTTCCCAAAGTCAACTACATAAACTCCTTGAGATTATCCATCTTGAGGCTCTCGAGATAGAAACACATACAAAGTATTATCTTGAAGTCCTCCCAAAATATTAGAGGTCCTCCTTGAGCTTGACAACCTAGCTACCAAGTGCCAACTGATCTCCGAATAAAGTACATAAGTATTCTCACCTTCTACGCCTCTAGGCAATCAAATACCTCAAAAGTTCTATCAAAGTCTAGAATCCAACCCTCTGATACAATGGGGCATTCTTCTCTAGCGTACGTCAGTGAGTGATGATCTAAAACTCTATAAAGCTAATCCTCTAGGATACCCTCCTATAGGTGAAATGGAGGTGGTGAAGGCTAAGGCTAAGACTACGATGAACGCGGAACAAACTCTATGAAAGTCTCAAATGATCTTTTCAAATGTCCAACACATCCATTCAAAGTCATGTCAAACTAGCTGCAAAAAAAAAAAAAAAGGTGTTACAAAAGGTCCTAACTTACATATAAGCACAAAATAAGGGCCACTTAGTATACCTATACTCAAACACTCACAAGACTAATATGGGTTTAAAACGAATATATTTTCTGGTTAAAACATTTAGGATCGTGGGAAACGAATCCCAAGCCGAACATGATTCTCAACAACCAAAAGCATTGATAACAAATTGTGACACCCCAATTTTTAGCATTTAAAATTTTCAATTTGAAGGGTTAATTACAAAAGTTAAAATAGTAAAAATGTAGGGTGTTACCACCACACTTATTATAAGTCCAATTTCTTCTATTATTCTTATATAATGTGCTAAGACTGAAAATGTTACTCCACTTAAATTAATAATATAATTATAATAAATAGAATAGATATTACAATGTAGATTAACATTTTTACAATAATGCTAGATCAAAAAAAGAGTTACAAAAGTTAAATTGAAATAAATATAGAAGGGACATAAGAGTCATGGTATATTTAGATCATAAGATATTGAATAAGACACTAAATAGCCCTATAACTTTATCCTTTAAGATAAACTCACAAGCAATTTTGCAAAGTCATAACTACTCATTGAATAGGCAATGGACCATGAAATGGAACCTTTTAGTACAACAGTACCAAGTAACCCACTACATAAAACTAAGCATGCAAATGTCATATAAAGCATAAATAAGGTATTGCAAGACAACATGATATAAAAATACTGAAACATACATGTGATAACAAATACCATGACCATGATAAGTTAACAAATGCCACTAAGTCACATGCTCCTCATATATACCATTTCACGTAAATCATAAAATGAAACTTAACAACCAAAACATACCAAGGATGATTTCTGAAGGAACTACACATAACCATTCTTAACCTAAATTTCATAACATTCATATTATATCTCATAAACTCAACATCCATACTAATTAATTCCAAAACACCATCGGTAGGGCATGAAGGAAACTACCGACCATAGGATGGGTAAGAAGGCAACTATCGAACCATAGGTAGGGTACAAAGGCAACTACCAACCACTAATCTAATATCACAGCAAACTAGTAATAATTACTTACATTTTTATTTACTTGATTGGAGATCATATCAACTAAGATACTAAGGTACTCTGATAATACCGACGCATAAAGGCAATACGTTATTCTATTGGTTATCAACCCAATGAAACTACCCTTTACCTAATATATGTTGAGTGCAAGTATAAATATAACTCATAATTAGAGATCAAGTGTGGAAAATACTTGATCCTAGGTTATAAGATTACAAAACATATGCAATAAAAAAAATAAACAAGAGATAGAAATATACAAAATGAGTAAAAAAATTTTAATAGAAATATTAGATTAACTATAACACTCTAACCATAACCAAGATAAATATCACCATTGTAGGCATCATGCCAAAAACACTAATATTAACAACACATGTGAAACAATATAACATTTTCTCATTTGAATGAGAAGGTGTGTATACCATGAACACATTAATACTTGTGTATTGTGTAACATAATTAACTAAAAAAATAGCGTGATGAAATTAACACACATATGACATGGTGACCACATATATTACACATATAACAACAACAACAACAAATGACAACGATGACGATGATGATAACAAGGGATATTGAGTAATATGATTATTCCATAGACATTACATATTGCACATGGATCATGATACACTTAAAATAAAATAAATCAAGAAAAAACACATAATATGATTACATTCATAAAAAAAAAAAACAAAATATAGAACTTAGAGCACAATCTATATCATCAATACCTAATGGTCACACAATACTATTTCTTATTCACATTGAGTACATAAACCCTATTATTACCATAGAATTGGAGGATACCAAAACATCGTTTAGGATAAAATGCTCTTAAACACATGAAAATTGCACTAATAATGCTTTGTCATGCGTAACCTTTACTATCCAATAATTTAGAACCATATAGGATAAATTTAATGCCCTTTGATTTTGAAAAAAAAATCAAGTCACTAATATTAATATACTCTCAATCTCGATTTATAATACCCCAACATTTTGAAATCTAAAAAATTTATTTATCAATAAATCAATTTAACCTAATTTCTAAATTTTGTGCTATTTAATTATAGGTAATTTATATTAATTTTTTATTTATTAGTACTAAATTAAAATTTTACTCTAAAAATTTAACCTAAATCCCACACCCAAAAATTTCCTTTTTCCCTTTTTCTTCCTTTCTTTTTCTATCCTTTCTTTTTTTTCCTCCTTCTTCCTAGGTTGCGTCGTCCTCTGACCCAAGCTTCTTTTTTTTTCCTCTCTTCCCCCTGGGGGGCCTAGGCCCCCTTTTCTTTCTTTCCTTTCTTCTCCCTTGGGTAGCCAAGTTCGCCCCCCTTCATTTTTTCCTTTTCTCTTTTCCTTCATTTTTTATTCTTTCCCTTTTTCTCCCTTCCTTCTTCCTCGCGTCATCTTCTCCTTTTTATTTTTGTGTCTGCACCTACACCCCTACACTCCACCCTTCCTTTCCACCTTTCCTATCTCGACCATGTAGAGCCATGCATGTTGGCCTACACCCCTATACCTCTGCCATGTGCCCTTACTCTCCTGTCCTGCGCCTCTACCCTACCCTTACCACCTATAATAACCCTCTCCCCTACAACCATGCACACCGAAACTATAGGCCCCATTGTCGTCTTCCCCTCTCCCTCTCCCTCAGCCTCATCCTTGCCTATAAATACCTCCCCTATTTTTCTCTCCTCCCCCACACCTACCAGCTCTAGCGCTATGCCACCATCGCCGATGCCTAACCACCCGATTTCCACCTCTCTTCCCTGTCTACTCCTTACCCTCGCCTGTAGAGCCACCCATTCTCCCTCATTCTTCATTTTCCTCTCTTCTCTTGTGCTTAAAACCATTATAGGTTGCATTTTTTCCCAACCACCACCACTAGTCATTCTCCTCCCTCCTTGTCACCACCACACCGGATCTACCTTGAGTCCAGCCTATGTAACCACGTCCTAATAGCCTCATTTTTCATTCTTTCTTCCTCTTGGCTATATGCCACCTCGCACCACCACCGATCGCTAGCTCTACCACTACTAACCACCACCAACTCCCTCCAGTTCTAGTGCCACCGCCACGCCCTCAACCCTGAGCTACCAAGCCTTACCCCTTTCCACCAAAATTAACTATCGCCTCTATGACTGCCACCATACACCGCTTACACCATTTTCTCCCCCCTTTTTTGTCACCTCCATTTCCTTTCTCTTTCTTAATCTTGCATTAGGCTATGTTCCCTTTTGTTCTTTGAAAAAAAAAGAAAAAAAATCTAAATTGTGTATGTTCTCATTTTTGGGTATTATTTCGGTGATAGAGGAAGAGGAGGCGTAGGTCGTGTATGCTTAGATACAAAAGCCTATTTATTAAGGATACATTCATAGCTAAAGTTTTATTTTTGTTAACATATGCCCTTGTCGTGTGTTAGGTGATGACATGCATAAAATGATAAATGACTCTAGTTTTGTTTGTGTAGTTTAGCTTAACAATAGCTAAAGGTAAGAAGCTATACGGTAATGAATGTATTGATTTCAAGTGTTGATGTGTATCCATATTATATGATATTACATGTGTGGAAATTTTGGGGAGTCGTGATGTTGGATGCCTTGTGACCTAGGTATTGAGACCTAGGGGCATTTTGGTCAATATTATGAAAAGTGACATGTAGGGTACTTTAAGGTGTCAATTGACCTAAAATAGTTTGGAGATACTATACAAAATAAATGTAGCAAAAATAAGGAGGTTTATGGTAAATATAGTACGGGGGTTAAAAACCATGAGTGGGGTGAGTAAAACCTAAGGGGAGTTATGATCATATGTGGGTAAAGTGGTGGATTGGTATTAGAAAGTGGATAAGGGGTTAGAGATAAAATTTTTGGGTAGTCATGTTGTAACACCCCCAAAATTTACACATTTTTTTATTTAAAACATAATACTTATAAATTAAAACCGTAAATTTTTGGGAATGTTACCGCCACACTTAGTGCCACACCGGTTCACTCCGACCGTTCCAGTACCAAGTGCTAAGGCTAAGAAGAGATTAATATTAAACTCAAACAAAGAGTTCATAAAGTGAATTAAAAGATCATAACACAGAATTCAGAGTACGCATAAAAGTTTATAATCAATAATAAGATAGAAATCAGAATGCAAAATTCAAATTCCTCGAAGGGAATATTCTTACAATCAATAAAAGGTTCATTTTAACAATTCAATAGGTGGTAATAAATCAAAAAGAATAAAGCGAATCAAAAGAAATAACATAACGAAATGAAATCACATGAAGAGAAAATACAGCTGCGACACTCTCGAACTTTGAACCAAAACATGCTCAACACTCAACCCCGAATGATGTCTTGCCCACCTCCACAAAGTCAAAAGGGCATACTACTTGTGGGAATGAGCAGCACCCATGAAAAGGGTGATCAGTACGCTACGTACTGAGTAAGGTAACCAAGCACTAAGGCCAACACATAAGCACATAAATTAATGCAGAAGACTAAAAGAACATAAAAATTCATTATGATAACATACTATCGAACAATCATTCTGGTACATACATAAAGGCCCAATTATATTCCGGATTAATTATTTAATTAATCTTTTATCGGACATCAATACACACCATGTTTTTTATCAAATCCATATAAGTACAGGAACATCCAACTATTATTGCCGGTAGGCTGGTCACCTGCGGGACAAAGTCCAAACCACTATTATTCGCTGGTGGATCGGTCACTTGCAGAACAATAGTCCACATTACTATTCCTGACCGCTGGATCGGTCTAGTTCCTGCTCACATGGTGTTCCATTGTAAGTAATTAGTATCTTTTAAGTGTCTTAGCAAACTCTGGTTTGTGTTTATTGAGCTCCAGTCACCCCACTATTATTACCGGTGGGTCAGTCACATATAGGACATCATGTCCTAACCACTATTATAACAGTTGGATCGATCGCACATAGGGTAAAACCCTAACCACTATTCCTGACCAGTGGATCGGTCTGGACCCTGCTCAATAATCTTTCATTTTAAAAGATTAGTGTCTTAAGTATCTTATTCAAAAGCCTTCGCCATGGAAATGCATAAATCATCACACATCACAAATCATAAATTCTACCATCATAATTACACTTTAATCACCAAAATACACATGATACAACAAAAACCCTAAGTACCCACACCAAACCCTAATTAACCAGAACAAACTATAGTTAACCACTCCAAACCCTATTAACCACAACAACCATAATTAGCCATTTTAAACCTTAGTTAACCACAACAAACCACAATTAGCCACTCCAACCCTAGTTAATCACAACAACCCATAATTAATCACTCCAAACCCTAATTTAGTCTTCTCCATACCCTTATAATGTCCCACGTACTATTTTTCACCCAAAACTTCCAAACAACCAAATAACTTTTCTATCACCTTCCTTACATCCTAAGACAACTTTTCACACGTAAACCTTACTCCCATATATACGCTAACCTTCCCATGCAAACCTTCAAACTTTCTCATGCAAAACCCTAAGCTCCCGTGCAATCATTAACTCCCATGCAAAACCCTAATACCACCATGCAAATCCTAATATTACCATGCAACCATTAATACCACCATGCAAACCCTAATACCACCATGCAACCATTAATACCATCATGCAAACCCTAATACCACCATGCAAACATTACCTCCATACAAACTCTAATACCACCATGCAAACATTACCTCCATACAAACCCTAATACCATTATACAACCATTAATACCACCATGCAACCATTAATACCACCATGCAAACCCTAATACCACCATGCAAACATTACCTCCATGCAAACCCTAATACCACTATACAACCATTAACACCACCATGCAACCATTAATACCAACATACAAAACCCAAGATTCCGTCATACAAAACCCTAAATTCAATCCACACAAAACCAAAGATTCATCCATACCAAACCCTAGAATAGATCCTCTCATACAAAACCATCAATTAGATTCTTCCATACAAAACCATAGGTTAACTTCTCTCACACAAAATCATACAAAACCATAAATTAGATTCTCCCATACAAGACCATAAATTAGATTCTTCCTTACGAAACCATAAATTTTTCATTTTATTCTTCCCCTCATGAATCATTAAAATAATTAGGTCAACTCACATCCCTTGGTCAACCTCTTTCCCCATCCTCATTTTTCATCCTTTCTCCCGAACAAACTACATCAACACCCTTACATGCACGTCTTACAGGGTCACAACACATATCATCACATATACATAATACATATGCCATGCAAATACATGGAAACATACTTCAACTCCACATCATACCACATACGAAATAATTAATAATGATAAACATAGGATACATAGCATGCAAAGCACATAATGCATATAAACATACAAAAGGCCTTAGTAACACCCTCACCTAAAACGACACCGATCTTAGAGCACGCTCCTATGACTCATTAGGGCTCTGATTGTTTTCACCTATTATGAGGGAAAAGCTAAAATTAGACTCCCTCCTATCAAAATACTATTAATCACTAACTTATTATAATACTAGGTTTTAAAATAAATAATAATAATATATTAATAAAATAACATTAACTAATTACTAACTTTGCTAAAGATATAGAAATAATAGAAATATTATAAAAGTTGATAATATAAGGTTGAAAACTTTACCCTAATAATAATAATAATGACACTAAAATAATAATCGCAAAGATACTAAAAATAATATCAATGATAATATAAATAATAATAATAATAATAATAATAATAATAATAATAATAATAATAATAATAATAATAATAATAATAATAATAATAATAATAATAATAATAATAATAATAATAATAGTAACAATAATAATGACAAGGACATTATTTAAAACAAAGTGAAATAAGGGCTTCGGCCCCCTTACTAAAATAATTCTAATAATAATAGTAGTAGTAAAATAAATAACCAAATTTAGTAATAATAGTGATGAAATAATAATAATGATGATGATGATGATGAGAAAAACCATAATAATATTGTAATAATAATAATAATCATCATAATGGTAATAATAGTAAGGATAATATTTGAAGATAAAAAGAAGTAGGGTTTCCACCCTACATTAAATAATAATAACTTAATAAATAATAATAATAACACTAGTAAGAATAAATACTACTAATAATAAGAATACTAATAACCCTAATAATAATAAGACATGATATTTATAATACTACTCCTAAAATTTAAATAAGCACAATAAGGTTTCAGCCCTATATAAAATAATAATAGTAACACTTGAAAATAATAATAATGATAGTAGTAGTAGTAGTAGTAGTAGTAGTAGTAGTAGTAGTAGTAGTAGTAGTAGTAGTAGTAGTAGTAGTAGTAGTAGTAGTAGTAGTAGTAGTAGTAGTAGTAGTCGTAGTAGTAGTAACAACAATAATAATAACAACAACGCTAATGGTAAGGTAGTTTTAATAATAATATTGAAATAATAATTAATAACAATTTCAAAATAGTAAATAATAATAATAGTAATAACATATTAGTATTAATAATAAAGATAATAACAATAATAATAATACTAGTAATAATAATAAAATTGAATTAAAATATAATAGGGCTTCGGTCTTCAACAGAATAATAATAAAAACATTAATATTGATAGTACTAATAATACATATTAAAAATGGGAATAATAATAATAATAATAGTATTTATATTAGAATAAATGAAATAAGTTAATTTAAGGCTTGTAAAAATATGGAAAAGGGTTGAGAGGGTCTAGGGTTCAACCTTAGGCTGGCGGGGATAGGTGGCACCGGTGGTGGTGCACGGCGGCGGCGGAGGCGGCCGGAAAAAGAGAAGAAAAAGGAGAAAGTTGAGTGCTAGGAAAAAGATAGGGAGAATTAAGGTGGGAGTTGGGTTGTTTAAGAATGCCTAGAGGGAGAGGAGCCAAATGGAGGTGGTAGCGCACGGCGGTGGCGGTGGTGGCCGAATGGAGAAGAAGGAGAGGAGGAGAGGGAGGAAGAGGAAGAGAAGGGTAGGGGAAGGTAGAAGGTGGTCTGCAGAATAATTTGAGAGGTAAAAGAAGCGGTGGAAGCGACAGAGGAGGTGGCTAATGGTGGTTTGAAGGGTGGCGGTGGCAGAAAATGGTTTGGTTGAGGAGAGAACTTTGCACAGCTGGGGTGGCTCATGTATGAAGAATCGAAGGAGGAGGAAGGTACGGTTAATTACGGGGCGGTGCAAGGAGTGTATGGATGGCCAGAACGGATGGCGGTGTTGGTCGGAGGCAGCGGAAATGCTATCTAAAGGAGCAGCGGCGGCAATGTTGGGGAATTCTGATAAGCAGCCAAAAACTCGATACAAGGCTCAATCTGGGGTATTTATAGACTGAAGGGGAAGTTAAGGTTGAAGGGAAAGTGGGGGAGTGGTAGGAAGAAGTGGGCACCGGTCGACGAGGACAGTCGGCACACTCCCAGTCGTGGTCTGCAAGTGGTCGGGGAAGAGGGAGATCGTGCAAGGAATGGGGGAGTGGATTGGTTAAAAATGGTCGATGAGTCAGGGGGAAGAGAGAGGAAGGAAAACCGCCGGTCAAAACGAGCGTAACCGGCGGCGAAATTTTCGGAGGTGGCTGCTGAGGTTGCAAGTGCTCGATAGGGACGGTGTGAAGGGCTGGGGAAGAAGAAAGGAGTAAGAAAGGGCTGGACCGGCAATCTAGGGAAGAAAGAAAAGAAAGAAAAAGGAAGGAAACCGGGCGGTTCGGCGTAGGGGATAAGGTACTTAAATCGAATGACGTGTTGCGATGGTTAAAACAATTAAAATGCAGCGCTGGGATGGGAAGGAGAAGGGGGACGGCTGCGTGGGTTGGGTAGGCCAAAGGAAAGGAGAAGAAATATTGGGCTGCTGGAAGGCAGACCCAATCGGGGGAAAAGGAGAGGAAAAAGAAAAAGAAAGAAAAAGAAAGAAAAAAGGAAGAAGAAAAGGAAAAAGGAAAAGAGAAAAATAATTAAGTTGGGTATTTATATTAATTAAAATATTTGGGATATTTAAAAATAATAATATTTAAATCTCTTTTTAGGCTAAATTAGGATTTTTGAAAGATTTTTCATAAATTCCATTTTAATTAGCAAAGCACCCTAATTTTCTTCAATTAAATTATTTATATAATTAATATTAATTTGAAAATATTTTCTCCTTCTTATTTTAAATAAAATAATTTATTTAATTAATTTCTAAAAAAATCCTTAATTAGCTAAAATACCCAAATTTTCCTCTAATTAAAATATTTATAAAATTTCTTATTAATTTGCCCTAATTAATTTCCTTTTATTTTAATAAAAATAAAATATTTAATTAATTTTCATAATAAAATCTTATTTAATAATGGATAATAAAATTAGAATTTTCGAGGTATTTCACATGTAGATTTGGAAATTCCTTGAGCATTAAGGCAAGAGATATGACCAAAAGGTGGAATTAGGGTTTTAGGAGGCCAAGGCATGAAACCCTAGGGATATCTATTATCACATGTACAAAATGGGGGAGTTGGACTATAACCTTGGAGTATGATGTTAACCATGAAATTTTGGGAATGTGCATCAAATTTAGTAGACATATAGGATAGAGGGAAGTATCTACCTACGATCAAAATGAGGAATTAGGGTTTTAGAAAGGGCACGAACATGAAGGGTATTATCACATGTGCAAAATAGGGGAGTTAGGAAATGATATTCAATTTAATGTTTAACCATATCATTATATACATGGTTATGAAAATTGAGGGCTAGATAAGAAATAAAGGAGGGGCTAGGCCAACTAGGAGAAAGTAGGGTTTCAAGGAGTAACCCTAGAGGCTAGTTATTATCATATGTGGAAAATGGGGGTAACAGGCCATGACCCTTGACCAAAGGCTTCCAATGACATGCTAAGGTTTTTTGAATATATTGGGGACTCAAAAGGGACACTAGAGGTGATGATGTACCAGAGTTGTGAAATTAGAGTTTCAAAGGGGAACAAGGTTATCTTGGGGTAGTAGTAGGGAAGGTATCAAGCATGGGGCAAGTGTACATGGATGTGTGATGAACCTAAAATAAATAAAATATGAATAATAAAATAATCACTTAAAATGGAAGATCACTTGAGTCGTGCCTAAAATGGAAGATCACTTGAGTCGTGCCTAATTGTACCCTTATTATGGTGTTATTGATCTTAATGGTTTGCTTGATTGTATTGTTACGTTACTCAGTGTGTAATGTACTTGCCGCCCCTATTATGGGTGTTACTCATTTCCACAAGTAGAGACCCCTTCTGAGCCTATGCAGGTGAATGAGGGATCACTAGATGTCTTTGTTGCATATGATGCTATGATTAGGGAAGAGTGATGCTATTTTTACCGGGGCTAAGTATATGAAAGTATGACATTTAGTTGTTTTATCCAGTTTTTTTTCTTCTTCTTTTTTCAGTCGAACCTTTATTTATGTATTTTAGTATGCCTTTTGGAGCAAACACCTAACTCTTATTTATGATATGGGTTGTTATTATGCTACACTTATTAGGGTTTGCGTATTGTTTTATCTTGCCTTGAAATTGGTATAATGATGGTCTGGGGGCAGACTTATACCAATTACGATGGTAACACCCCTCTTATGTTTGAATGTTCTTCCACTTAAAATAATTTTATTTTAATAGTAATTTTGGGGGGTGTTATATGATTCATGTGATCTTTCACTTTGATTTAATATTTTATTTGAGTATAACAATAACACTTAACCAATTCACTTAAAATTTTACTAATCACTTGTCATTATGACCTACTTTAATACTTTTAGTAGTTTAAGATAAGTATAGCCACTCATAGAATCAAATTAAATCACTTGACAATATCAATTACTCATGACATATCATTTATTAAATGAATTCATACCAATAATTATAAATTAAACATTCAATTAGAGATACTCTAACGTCAATTAAATGGAACACGCCTCACATAAAATATCACATGAAAAATAATTAAAATTCATATAAAACTTTAATCCAACTATTCAAATGCAAGTGCCAATTGTCAACACAAATTTAATGGTCAATGAAAGTCAATGATAGGCCAAGGATCAAGAATTGAGTGCAAGTTATAAGAATTTAAATATAAGGTGATAGAAGGATCAACAATTGAACGCAAGCCACAAGACAAGAAGTCAACCACTAATTAGCACCTTAAATAACCATAAGTTGTTAAAGCTGCTCAATCACATTTTTAAGCCCTAAAAAGGTATATTAACTACTAATGGTGATAAAAGGTCCATATTTACCCAATTTTTTTTTACTCATAATGTATCATTAAATATTAAGATTGAATCCTTCAATCATCTAAATATGTGAAATACCAAACATATATTTTATAAACTTAAATAACTAACTGTTAACTAACTTTTCTAGAACCACTCATTTAACATTGCCTAATTATCACACCTACCAACCTTAACTAATTAGCTTAACACAATACTCGTTTTAATCCCAAATTTCTAGAATGAATGTTGAATGACCAAAATGACCTTATTCTCATAAATTCACCTCAAAACTTTAAAAAAATCATAATTAATTCTTTACAATTATAAAAAATCTAAAATTCACACCTAAGCATCTATACCCTAAAATACATATGATGACATTCTTATTTAAAAATAAATAAAATCATTCATACATTAAATGAATTAAAAACACCTAGCGCAAGATTCTAAAGTTTAGTAATGTTGCCAAATTCTCAAGCTCCAAGAATAAGCAAAACCAAGCTAAATAATCACCTATTAATTTCAATGATCATCTTCACAAAAATAATAATTATTACTCTTAATAATTTTTATTAACAAAATAATGATAGGAAGAGCAAGGAAAGAATGAATAAATATAAACCCTTTTCCGAAAATAATGGTGAGTTTGAGCAATGGTTTACCCAAGAAACATTCAACCTTTCATCAGACCTTAAACACCTACACTTAAAAAAAGTGTTTTGAGGTTAAGGAGATGATTAGTAAAGAAAAAGAAAAATCAAGAAGAGAAATGATGATAATGAGAATTGCCAGCCAACAAATTTACAAATAGCAATGAAGAATGACTAAAATAAAGGTCAAATCATTAAGTAGAAAGAGAAAGAAAAGGATAAAAATGAAGGAGTGTGTGAGGGATTAAACTAAAAAATTACTTGAAGAAAAGTTGGGAGAAAGCTCATGAAATGGTAGCAACACAAGAAGAAATAGTGGGAAAAAGAGACTAAAATGGCATCGAGTAATAAGGAAATGAAAGAAAAATGAGGGATTCATGCAGTAGGATCCATGTGGGATTAAACCAAGCCAAAAAAAAGATCAAGAAGAAAATAAAAGAGAGGAGAAGTCAAGCTTGTTGAATAGTACCTTAGAGTAAGGAAATAGAGAAAGACTTCGAGAAGTTTGTGTGAAATAAAAGAAAATGCTTAAGTTGAGGTATACATGGAATGGTTTAAGGTAAGTAAAAATATATCCTATTCATCTCGGGTCTTCGGTGCATGTGTAAGGGAAAAGATTCCTTGCACAAAACTTGGTTAGATTATAAAAAAAAAAAAGCATTGGTAATGTAAGGCATTAGGTAGAAAAATATTAAAAATTTAGAATTGGGACAAAGTGAAGGGAGACTACAAAAAAAAAATCAAATTCTGATTGTGCACAAATGAGGGATACACGCCAACTATGGAAGGGGCAAGAATGGGATTTTACAATTTTGAAAATATTTAAGTACATAGAAAGGCTAAACACTAGGACTTTATTGGAAAAAATAAAAAAAATTCTTAAACTAAAAAAAAATAAGGGATAGGTTAAAACTTATTTTAGAAACCAAAATATAAAAAAATACAAAAATAGAAAATGTTTTAAGCTTGAAATAACATAAACGAGCAAAATCGACAAAGATGGGTCATTACTAGAAATGCGCTTTTTGGCAAATGTGAAAAATAAATAATTGGGGTCCAAATGATTGGGTTAATCCAAATATATTTTATAAAACTAGATATGTAAAAATATTTAATCTAGAGATAAGTTTAGAGTTCAAACAAATTAAAATGAGTAAAACAACTAAAATATTTTATTCACATAAATGAAAATTATTGTTGTTTAATGATTCGAAAAGAACATATAAATTTAAATGGAATGGAATGAGTGGATAAGATTATAAATATTTTAATAATGATTATGAATTTTGGGTGAGTTAAAATAAGCAAGGATGACTATATTAGAGAAATTTCAAAACATGCGACTTTTTGCAAATGCATAAAAAAAAGGGAAAGAATCAAATTTAATATAATTAATATAAATTTAAGAATATTTAAAATTGATTTGTGAGCCTAGTTAATTAAGGTAATTATGTATACCTCGTATATAAAAAAAAATTTCTATATAAGTTTCAAATGATAATAAGTTTTAAAATGAATTTCAAAGTGGGGAACCGGCCAACTGGAATGGAAAATCCAGTCAAATGATGAATCATGGCTTTGTTTTTGCTTAACTAAAGTCCAATCGACTGGTAAACTAAAAAAAAATCAAACGATTCTATTAAAATTTATGGTCCTTATACTATTTTTGACTTCAAATCTCCTCTAAACCTTCATCTAGCTTTTAAAATATGTCATATTTTGAATATAAATGATTTTTATAAGATTTTAAACCCTCATTACAATTTTTTTTTGATTTAGCTAAAATCTAATAAGATTTTTCTATTTTTCCCATTTCCCCTTTTATTTAGTCTTCCTTGTCTCTCCACCCCCTTAGTTGCACTTCAGATCTATCAAAGCCCAGAATCATCATTTTAGATTCTTTTTCAACTAATCTATGACCCCCTTTGCCCCTTGGTTGTATCCAACCATCCCTTTCACCATTTTTCTTTCCTTCACTTAAGTGTTAGCACTTTACTTATCTCTTTACCTTCTTAACCTCAACAAATCCTTCTCCTCTCTCATTTGTGCTCTACTAAATCCCCAACAAGTCCCCCTTTATTCCCTATCTCTCTTATGGCATGAATTTTTTTTTTATTCTACTTTAAAGCTTAATGTATTTTTTGACATGAGTTTATTTAATTCTTGATTAGATGAGAAAGAATCCTAGGGTTGGAGTAGAATTGAGGAGTGGTATTCTTTTCTTGAAGATTTGTTAAATAGGTAAATTTGGTTATACCTTATATATGGAGAATGATGTATTATCTTCTAGGTGTTAATTATTTTCCAACATGATTTCCATGGTTCATAATATACTATAAGTATGTTATAAGTGGTTAAAAACATGAACATGGCATAAGGAGCATGATAAGTTTGGTTGTTTGAAATGAGAAACCATAAAGTTGAGTGTAGTATGATTCTTGCATAATTTGGTGATTTGAGTGTGGATTTACATAGTATTAATGTTAAATGAAAATTCTAGAAATTTTCATTGGTTATATATGTGTTTAATTTGTCTTTAAGAGCACATAATGCTTCATTTTTGTTTTACCTAGTAGAACTAAACAATTTTTTTAGGATAAAACCAATCCATTGGTTTATCAGTTGATTGGTTTTAATCTACCTGTTAACTAGTTCACTAGAATTTGGTAAGTGTTTTGCATGGAACCCATTATATTGTTAGGTTTTGGCTAGTCTATTGGTGACATCATGCAACTAGTTTTCCTATATTAATCAACTAGTTTACTTGTTTTACATTATTTTCTCTTAATTTCTTTCTCATACCAATCCACTAGTTTATGGGTCTGGTCCATTAGTTTGACTATGATTTTTGGTGTGTTTTCTTAGGGTTGAATGTGAGGGTTTACTTCTTTGCTTAGCCTTTAACTTTCTTGAATCATGATTAAAATGGGAATAATTAACTTAAGCGTGGATGTATGATATGAGATTAAATGTAAGCCTTAAATAAGATATTATTGATTGAAGTGGAGTATAATGGAAAAGTTGTGTTAGTTATCTGTATCAGGTTAACTATTTATTTTAGCCCACCTTATTTTGTGATTTGTGTTATCTATTTGTAGTGGATTGGCCTGTGGTTTTATTCCACCTTATTTTATAAGATGTGATGAATATATATATATATATATATATATATATATATTGATTTAGGTGGTAGTTTTAGTTTGCCTTATCTTGTGAGTTGTGATTGCTATCAATATTAATTTAGATGGTGGTTTTTGTCTACTTTATCTTGAGTGATGTTGGTTATCCATATTTTTTCAACTGTTGGTTTTAGTCCACCTTATCTTGAGATATGTTGGCTATCTAAATTAGTTCAGCTAGTGGTTTATTTCACCTTATTATGTGAGCTATGTTTGTTATCTATATTGGGTCAGCTGATGGTTCGAGTGAATATAATATTGATTTTTGCTAGCTATCTATATTAGGCTAGTTGATAATTTTAGTTCATGTTATCTTTGAGTTGTCCTAATTATCTATATTAGATTAGCTTGTAGTAGATAGTTTACTTATTTGAGCATGGATTATGGTTAGATTATTTTATTTGAGTTAAGCATGGGATTATGAAATATTTGAGTATTTGTGAAGTTATGTGTTATGTACGCATGATTTACCACTTTTATGGCATACCCTATGCAATGCTTGTTTCTTCTATAGGGGATTCTTTATTTTCTTAGTACATTAGTGTACTGATGTTGCATTTGTATGCGACTTATTATAAGTACTTGATATAGATGATATTGATCTGTATGCTGATATACTTGGAAAATAATAAAATTATTTGGGTTGGGTCTTAGAGTATAAGTTATCCAGTCGTGCCTTTGAGATGTTTTGTATTCCAAATATTTTGGACTCTTGTTTCATGTTTCCCTTTTTAGTTGTGTCTTTTTGGTATTTTATATCTACATCTTATCTCATTCTATTATTACTATCTCCTTTGTTCTTTATTTCATAATAGATTTGTGAACTATTTTGCCTCTCCCTTAGCACAGAAAATGCACGGGTATAGAAATCATGTTAAAAGTGCAGGTGGCACCCATGTTCTAGTTTTGGCTTCCGCAAATCTATAGTTTTCAAATGAATTTTTTTGGTGAGAAATAGGAGGTGTTGCAAAGTAGGTTTAGAAAGATGATGTATTACATTTAGGCATTGACAACCATTACCATTTGCTGGAGGAGATTAAGCATATTATATTAAGAAAATCCATCAATGTTCCATTCATATAAAAATGAGGCTTTATAATTTGATTGAATGAGTTTTTAAAATTTATTTTTCAATGCCAAGATTAGGAGTTGTGTTTCTGGGAATGATGGATCTTGATGAGAATTTATGGTTATTTCTCTACTAGAGACGTAAGAGGGATAGTTCCTCATTTTTATGTTCTTCCACTATTATTTGGGGTGATAAAGACAACACCAAGGTGTTCATACGACTTTAAGCCAAAGTGTCAAATATTTTAGGCTAATTTGAGGTAGAAGTAGAGAATGAAGGGTTTATCTAGTTGAGATGTATTTTAATGGTGCAAAGGAAGTTTTCTTTATTCATTTGACTATTGTAGTGGAAGGATTTATATAGTTAGAAAGGTTGAAGGAAATTTCCTCTTTTTGTTGGTTTGCAAAGAAAAAGAAGTGGTGGTTGAGGTGTTATGGAAAGATAGGAGTAGGATTTTTTTTTGTGTTTATCTATTCATGAAAGCTAGGAACCTATTATGTATATTTGGATATTAGTATAGTCATTTTGGAGAAGAATGCTCTTGAGGTTGTCTTTTTCATCCTTTTTTGGGACCCATAGGTCGCAGTGGCTATTGGATGGGGTACGTCGGGTTCGGGTAGGGTCATAGCGGGTCGGATCATTTCAGGTCATTTGACTTTTGTGGGTCGGTTGTGGGTTGGGTCGAGTCATTCCGGGTTCGAGTCATTGCCTTATTTAGGTCAAGTTGGCGAAAAAGAATGAAGAGGAGAAGACAGGAGAGAGAGAGAGTTAGACTAACTTGAAAAAAACACAACAGTCAGCGTTGTATTAGATAAAGAAAGAATGAATGGCGGCGTAGCATAAAAAGAAAGAGAATATTTGCATGAAAATCAAAACTGAGAAAGAAGAAGAAGAAAAGAAAGAGAAAAGTTTACCCGGAAGAATTTATTTTAGATGAAATTTAATACTTTTTCATTTGAATAAATTTTTAATCTTTCATCCACAATTAATTATGGTTATTTCTCTTCTCTATTTTTGATTAATATTTTTGATATATATTTCTATGTAATTAATTCGATCATTATGGTTGACTGATTATTTATTATTGGGGTATAGACTGAAATCTAAGATTATGGTTTGATATATGATTTTATTTTTCCTTGTTTCATGAGATTGTTCTTTAACTCTACATTAATTACTATCGTTTAAATATATGTATTTGTCAAGTATAATTTCTATGGTGCATGCCTTGTTCTATTTTCCTCATAGTGATAGTATGTAGAATTATTTGTCTGCTAGGTGGCCATATAAATATGCTAGAATTTATATGTGCAAATTGTAGCTAGGTTAGATAACAATTCACCTAATAGCTTTGTGATTCTAACCAGAGTAGTAAAACGTTTAGATACTTGTGGGTCAAATAAGGGAATTACAACTAGACATGCTTAGTGTACTAGTTTGGTTACTTAGATTGAAATCCTTCCAATTATACTTAATGCATTAAATCCAATTAAATATAGGAGTCGCATGTTGCTACTATACTGCTAGTATTTAATAGGATTAACATTGGTGCTTTGTCGTATTAATTATTTTAGGGAAGTAATATAAGGTGTATATACCTATTTTTAGTGTACAACTTGGTCAATATTTTTCTCATGATTAAATGATGACTTAGAAATTATTATTATATTTTGACCTAATCTACCGGTGGATTTTGAATTTCTTAGCATATTTATCATATCTACGGTTATCAATTATTTTTATTATTTTGTATTTAAAAAACACATTAGTATTTTTCTTATTTATTTATTTTGTGTAATTTAGAGTTTTTTATTTTTTATTATTATTTTTGAGCTAGTTAAATATAGGTGAGTTATTTCAATCTCTAGTATTGAATGATACCCTTATTTACCGATACTATAATTGTCAACAATGGGGTTTAAATTACGTACCGGCTACTACAACACCAAATACATATTCTTCAAGCTAAGACGACCACTATTCTATGTGAATCCAACCTCTAGGATTCTTTCTCTCAAAAAAAAATAATTAGATAAAATATTTATAATAAAAAAATAGAGATCAAAATTAGAAAGACAATAGAGAGAAGAAAAGGGAGTAGAAGAGAATAAGCTAAGAAGAAGCGAATAGAGCAATACTTTAATGATTTGCTTGTAAAAGGGAGAACACTATCACTTCATGGGGTTACTATAGGACCAACTGAACACAGTGAGATGAAATAAGATAAAAAAAAAATTATAATTTTGTATATCAACATTTTATCCCTCATCATTAAGTTGACTTATTTTATTGTTTATTTTTTTATTGCTTGATATATAACATGTATATACGTGGGAACACCTAACAAGGTGTTGATAATATAACAAAGGACATGTCTATATGTTAGGGGGGAATTATATCTTATGATCTGTTTGTTTTAGGGTGAAAGGGGGTGAATCAATTGATTCACCCAATTTGGAGACCAGTTTTTTTAACCTCAATGTAGTGATCGGGATTAAAATTTAACCTCTATTTTCCCCAATTAATTTTATTTTTGTTAACCTTTGATTTCGGGGGTAATAAAGATGAATGTTAACATATAAGTAATATTTTTACTTGTCTGGATAAAAATGCACCTAATTTATATTAATAAAATCACTCTCCTCTTCTCGTCCACTCTCTCCCAATCTGTGCCATGTCCTTCATTTGTTTTATTGGTTTTTTAACCTTCATCTACCTCATTCAAAAATTAATTTTTAAAATATTCATCTTGATTCACATATGTTAGGTTAATATCATTCAAACAATAATTTAAAACATCCACTCCGATTTACATCTATTTTCTTCACCTAGATTAATTTTTAATGTTTACCCCTACCCCTAATTCATCCCAATCCAAATGGACCATTAGGGTATGAAAACAACTTGATTTACTTACACATATCCACATCAAAGTCCCTTGTCATTTTATAAAAATAAATAAATAAATGGATGTAAGAGAAATATAGTCATTCACTTGCTTCTTCTATTGATGATTCTAGTTTCATCTACTTTGATTTCCTTCCTACCCACTAACTAATTCCTCCCCTTTTCTAGGAGCCTCTTTTTTCTACACCTAAATTTTTGAAAGAATGGAATCAATTGAAACTTTAAAGGAATAAACTAAGCAATGGTGACTATTGATGAACACGACACACAAAAAATTATAGGTACATTATAAACAAAGGAATGTGAAATTAGAACTCGAAAATTAGCGAGAAACAAAATTATATTCTCTTAAATTTTGAATTGGATAGGGACTAAGGATGGGAAGAATTAGAGTTGTAGAGGAGAGAGGGAAAAAAGATCTTTAATTTTGATAAACGAGTAAGATGAGGATGGTGGAAGAACCAGAGAGAGGTGACATGGTCGTGGTGTTGCGGACGTAAAAGGGTAAAAGAAGATGGAGGCAAGCATTATTGCCACACGTTGCACACACACGCTCTCAATCTTCACGTCTCCTTATTATTTTCCTCCTTTTAATCAACGAAGAAAACAAGGAACAAAAACTAGGGTGTGAATATATTCCCAATTCGCAATGCCAAAGAGATTATTCACCCTAATTATGACACGAGATGCTTGCAAACAAAAGGTAATAGCTGTCCTAATCTTATTGAACATTAGAATCGAAGAGGAGCTGAATCCACTCTTTTATGATTCGTTTAAATTCCTAAAGACAAAGGTCCTAAAAGACCTCAGCTTTGTGATACTTACGCCCATTAGTGGTGGTAAATGGTATCGAAGCCTTACTTTTGGTATAATAAGCATGTCATGAGACAGTCACAAATGCAGCTTCAGGCCGTTGTCAAATGGGCTCATAAGGTCTACAGGCATTACAAATGGGTTATACTATAAGAGTATTGATAGTTATTGTATGAATATGGTCCATTACTGCTCATGCGCTCCACACATTGTACGTGGATTAATGATGTAGACCGAAACTTCCACAGCTAACTAAAGCAATTTCTCGAGCCCAAGCCCAAATGCCCCAATGATGAGAAGAAGCCTCCCGTCCACTTGTAATTCTTATACGAGTCTGCCTTACGGTGAGCCTGACCTTGCCCCACCCATATAGTTCCTATTATGACACACCAGAAGAACAAACACTTCACGTTGTGAGTTTCTAAATGACAGGATAAAGTTCTTTGTTGGTTCCAATGGATGCGCCGGAACCAAAAATTGCCTTCATGGGCAGCTTTAACTAGAGCACTAGAGAGACGTCATACACCAACCTACAGGCACAAGCCGCACTGTTTAGGCTCTACTATCTGGGAGTGTGGAAGACTACTGTTTAACCTTCGAAAATACGAGTAACCGAATCACTAACCTTTCACAAGATACCCTGCTTAATTGCTTTTTCTCAAGATTAAAGGATCCGATCTGGAATGAATTAGCACTCCTCAAGCTAGCAACCATCACTAATGACATTGATATGGCTAAGCTAGTCGAAGCCAAATTCAATAACCAGAGAACTCCCTTCAACAGCTCCACAAATTCACGAGCATCACCAAACCAGAGCCAGAACACTACTACCCCCCCCCCCACTCCTCTCCCTTCTACCTCTTCCATCACTTCAAAACCAGCCATAAAAAACCCATACTTAGTTCATCGTCTTTCACCGGCTAAATATCGAGAAAGAAGGTCTTAAGGCCTTTGTGTTCACTATGGGGAAAGATGTCGTCCTGGACACCAATGCAGAAATAAACAAATTCTATTAATTTTATCCAATGAATCGATTCACGGGGACACGGCTCTTGAAGCCCATATTTGAGCTCAAGAGGTTGAATCTCACCATGCATCAGAGCCGGAAGTTTCCCTTCATCCCCTTCACTAGAACTGTGAATCCAAGGGCTCTTCGATTGACTGCCACGATCAAGTGATACGAACCAACCTATAGTCGAGAGTTCCACCCAACCTACAGACACTTCCAGGCCAAGCCGAAGGACCTCCAAACCCACGTGGCTCAGGGACTATATTTGAAGTATTGCACGTGACAACCAGCCGTGAGGAAGGGTCCAAATTTGCAGAGTATTGCAGCATATTTAACTGTAATTAGGACAATTTCTGTAACTGACATATCCCTTTCATTCTGTTAGAATCTCTTAATTCCGTTAGGATAGTTTGGCTATAATCAGCCACGTAGCAGTATACCTGGGTAATGATGATGAGGTTGTTATACCAATTTTGTATAAATATTCCTGGAATGAATGAGAACAGACAAGAAGAATTACGATCAGCATCTTCCTCCTATGTCTAGGCGTCTCCTCCTCCCTTCCTTGTTATGTTCTGGAGCTCATCCACTACTCTGAAGTGGAAATATTTTCTTATACCCCCATCATTTTGGTGCTCTCATTGACGAACTCACTATGACAGACAACATACAAACTAGAGCAAAAAGCACAGAAGAAAATATCCAGAAACTACGAGAGGATTACCTTGCAAAACAAGCTGCCATTGAAGAAATCCGTCAAACACAACTTACCACACAAACACCTTAAATGAGATCCTGTCCCGATTACCTCCCCCCCATCCTCCCGACTACCCTCCCACCCACTTTACCCAGTTCGTCCTCTACCACCTCCCTTGCCCTTCCCACCTTTAATACCATACCTGCCTCGGCCATCATCCCTATTGACCTAACCTCCTCCCAGATTGTTCAAAGTAACATCAAGTGTGAGCTATCTCAGTTCGACGGAAGCAATCCTTTAGATTGGATCTTTCAAGCTGAGAGGTACTTTACTTCCTACTCCATCCCTGATGTACAACGGATCGACATAGCCAGCTTTTACATGGTCGGGCAGGCACTTAGCTGGTTTCAATGGATGCACCGAAACCATCAATTAGCGTCTTGGTCATCCCTCACACAAGCTATTGAACACCGGTTTGGACCCTCTACCTTTGTTAATCACCAAGCTACTTTATTCAAACTCACTCAGACCAGAACTATAGCAGAATATCAAGTAGCTTTTGAGAATGTGTGTAATCGTGTTAATAATTTAGCCCCATATGCTATTCTCAATTGCTTCATTTCGGGATTAAAGCCACAAATCCAGCAGGAACTAGCCATTCTACAACCTACCAGCGTTTTGAATGCCCTTTCGCTGGCAAAACTTATTGAAGATAAACTTCAAGAATCCCGAACTCCCTTCAATTGACCTCTTCCCCAAAAACACACCCACACAACCTCCAATCCACAACCCCCGAGACCCCCACTTCTCTCATTACCTCCCATTCCATCTCCAAACAACCCCAGACAGACCAACTTACCAATCCGCAAGCTAACCCCAGCTGAGATGAGGACCCGCAAGGCTCAAGGGCTCTGCTACAATTGTAACGAGCAGTATAAACCAGACCATAAGTGTTGAACCCAGCCTTTCTTGCTGTTACTAGCAGATGACACCACTGAGGATGGCACCGGCGAAGATGATTCTGGTGAATGGGATAAGGGAGAGCAGGATAAAGTGGAACCAAATTCAGAAATTTCACTGCATGTCCTTACTGGCTCCGCAAACTCGTGCACTTTTAGACTTGTTGCTGACATCCATAAACATAACGTGGCAGTACTGGTGGATACGGGGAGCACTCACAATTACCTCCACCCCAAAATTGCCAGGTATTTGAGGCTTCCAATTGACCGACGTCATGAGTTGATCGTTACTATGGGAAATGGGGACCAATTGCGGAGTGAGGGGTGTTGCTTAGACCTTGTAGTTGAGATTCAGGGTGTCACCTTCAACGTCGATTTCCAGCTGCTTGACTTATCTGGAGCCAATGTTGTCCTGGGAGTCCAATGGTTACAAGGGCTGGGCCCAGTAATGACTGATCACAAAAACCTTCTCATACAATTCAAGTACCAGGGGAAACCAGTGACATTGGTCTAGCAAGAACCCACTGGCCTAACCCCCATTACTTTAAAGCAACTTAAACGCACCTGTCAGACCTCTTCCTATTCTGCTTATTATTATATACAACCATGTGCCTATACCTTCAACTCCATTGCACCGTCCCTTCCCAAACCTTCCCACTCCACTGTTCCATCAGTGCTTGAGGATTTTCTAGCTCATTACGAGCAAGTCTTCACAATACCCGAAGGCATACCCCCTGTGCGGCCCACCGATCACCACATCAACTTGCAACCATTGGCTCAACCCATTAACGTCCGACCATACCGTTACCCTCATTACCAAAAGGAGGAAATAGAAAAATAAGTCTGGGAGATGCTTGCTAATAATATAATTCGGATGTCCACTAGCCCATTTTCATCACCCGTATTACTAGTATGCAAGAAGGATGGCACATGGAGATTTTGCATGGACTACCGGGCATTGAATGCTATTACCATCAAAGACCGATTTCCTATACCTACGATGGATCAGTTGCTCGATGAGCTCCACGGGGCTACCATTTTCTCTAAGCTTGACCTTAGAAGTGGGTACTTTCAAATCTGTATCCATTCCCCTGACATTCCTAAGACTGCCTTCCGAACTCATGAGGGACACTATGAGTTCCTTGTGATGCCCTTTGGGTTATCCAACGCACCTTCTACCTTCCAAGCTACCATGAATGAGGTATTTCGGCCCTATCTCCACAAGTTTGTATTAGTTTTTTTTATGATATACTGGTTTATAGTCCTTCCATGGATATACATAAATATCATCTTGAAGTGGTGTTGCAATGCCTGGCGAAAAACAAACTTTATGCCAAATACTCCAAATGCTCCTTCGGCCAGGAAGAAATTGAGTACCTGGGCCATATAATCTCAGCGCAGGGGGTGCGAGTGGACCCATCAAAAATTGAAGCAATGACCAATTGGCCATTCCCAAACTCGGTCGCAGCAATACGGGGATTTTTGGGCTTGACGGAATATTATAGACGATTCGTAAAAGGCTATGCTGCTATAGCTAGCCCAATGACCGATTTATTGAGGAAGAATGCCTTTGTGTGGGGAGAAGAAACCCAGTGGGATTTTGAACAACTTAAGGGGGCCATGATGTCTATTCCAGTGTTGGGCCTACCCAATTTTGCTCTGTCGTTCTGCGTGGAAACAGATGCGTCCAATACTGCCGTTGGAGCAGTCCTTTCTCAACAACAACATCCTCTCTCATTCTTCAGCAAACGACTGAGTCAACGAATGCAAAATGCCTCTGCATACAGTCGAGAAATGTATGTAATTACGTCTACAGTGCATAAATGGCGGCAATATCTGTTGGGAACTCCCTTCACGATTCTCTCTGATCACCAAAGTCTCAAACAATTGGTCAGCCAAACTATACAAACGTCGGAGCAACAGCGGTGGCTGACTAAGATCCTCGGATTTGAGTTCACAATCCAATATAAATTAGGAGCATCAAACCAAGTTGCCGATGCACTCTCCCGTTGGTCCGCCACTGCATAAGGAGGACTAGCTGCCTTTTCAATGCCGGAACACCATCTGTTAGGGCAAATTCGGGAGGCCACGGTCCAAAATGAAGAGGCTCAAACATTGATTCATCACATTCAAGCGGGTGACCCTGTAAATTACGACGGATATGAGGTACGCAATAGATTGATTTTGTACAAAGGTCGGATATGGGTACCAGCTCTACCAGAATTGAAGCTGCAAATTCTTGAAATTTTTCATTGGTCGGTGATTGGTGGACACTCTGGTATCGCCAAAAAATTAACTAGAGCCTCTGCCAATTTTTTTCTGGCCAGGTATGAGTTCTGATGTTAAAAAATTTGTGCGAAGATGCACAGTATGCTTACAAGTCAAACCTAAAAATGCTATGACCAAGGGTTTATTGAACCCACTGCCAACTCCAAACCGCATATGGGAGGACATTTCCAAGGATTTTGTGGCTGGCATGTCCCCTTCAGATGGAAAGGAGATAATTTGGGTAGTTGTGGATTGATTATCAAAGTATGCCCATTTCTGTGCATTACCCGCCCACATCACTGCCACTAAACTTGCTGAGTATTTTGTCAAAGAGGTAGTGCGTCTACATGGTTTTCCTCGTTCTATCGTATCTGATCGAGACCTAGTGTTCTGCAGCAATTTTTGGAAGGAGCTATTTCGGTTACAAGGAACTAAATTGTGTAGGAGTAGCGCCTATCATCCTCAGTCTGATGGGCAAACCGAGGTGGTGAATAGGTTTTTAGAGACCTACTTACGGGCTTTTTCCAGGGAAGAAACAAGGAAATGGGCAAGGTTACTTCCCTAGGCCGAGCACTGGTATAATACGTGTCACCACAGCTCCATAGGCATGTCCCTATTCCAAGCAGTGTATGGTAGGCCGCCCCCTGTCCTAGCCGATTATGTGGGTGGACCCACATATGTAGAGTCTCTCAATTTGGATCTTACACACCGGGATGCCCTGTTGCGTTGTCTCAAAATAAACCTGCAAAGAGCTCAAGCAAGAATGAAGAACTAGGCTAATCAACATCGCCAAGATAAAGAATTCTCGCCTCTAGACTGGGTTTTTGTCAAGTTGAGACCCTATCGGCAACACTCCATCACACAAACTAGCCAAACGTTACTATAGACCTTTTCAGATTGTGGAACGGATCGGTCCCATAGCATATCGCTTACAGCTGCCCCCTCAAGCCAAAATTCATCCTGTATTTCATATTTCAGTACTTAAGAAATGTCTTGATCCCACGACAGTAGATTCTTCACCGCTTCCCGATGACATTGCACCTGCTGAATTCTCTTATCAACCTATTCAGCACCTAGCCACCAGACAATTCAAACATGGAGACAGCTCAATTCAGCAAGTCTTGATCTAGTGGGCAAATATGGAGCTCGAAGAAGCAACTTGGGAGAATCTCCAGCAATTCCAAACGAGCTTCCCTGAATTTAACCTTGAGGACAAGGTTCGTCCCCAAGAGGGGAGCACTGATATGAACTAGCCCATAGTCTAGAGTTCCACCCAGCCTACAGACACTTCTAGGCCAAGCCGAAGGACCTCCAAACCCATGTGGCTTAGGGACTATATTTGAAGTATTGCACGTGACAACCAGCCGTGAGGAAGGGTCCAAATTTGCAGAGTATTGCAGCATATTTAACTATAATTAGGAAAATTTCTGTAACCGGCATATCCCTTTCATTCTATTAGAATCTCTTAATTTCGTTAGGATAGTTTGGCTATAATCAACCACGTAGCAGTATGCATGGGCAATGATGATGAGGTTGTTATACCAATTTTGTATAAATATTCCTGGAATGAATGAGAACGGGCAAGAAGAATTATGATCAGCATCTTCCTCTTGTGCTTAGGCGTCTCCTCCTCCCTTCCTTGTTCTGTTCTGGAGCTCATCCACTGCTCTGAAGTGGAAATATTTTCTTATACCCCATCATCAAGAGTCAAGTGTTTACCGTTTTAGTTTACACCGAAATCACGCATAATTATATGCATCCTTGGATGGTTAGTTATTCGGGACTCATGCTAATGTTTTGCCGTAAGAGTTGGTAATGGAGAAAAACTCCAAACCCAAGGGGTTTGCAAGGTTACGAATTCTTAATCGACTTCCACACCATTCATATCAAATAGGGTCGATGCCGTTCTAGGTATCTAATGGCTGGAAATACTTGGTCATGTGACTACTCACCACAAACAATGGGTTATGGAATTTTCTTAACAGAGTCATCGAGTTAAGTTTATGAGCCTAAAGTCCTCTGAAGCCTCAACTCAAATATGCGTTTGTAAACAGCTGAAGAGAGTCCATCACACACAAGTAGCTACGGCTTATTTTCAATGTATGGTAACTATGTAATGCATATGAGATCCAACTAGAGTCATACTATGAGTTGGTGTTCTAAATTAGCTTAGAACAACCGAAAATAAAGAGAAGAATGTAAAGAGATTTGATATATTAAAATTGATTCTTGGTAATTATTTGAATCAATACTCACAAGAACCTCCTAAGGTAAAAACTCCTATGATAAATCTTGGAAGATCTTGGCAAATTTCAAACTCATACACTTAGTTTTGAAAAAGGGCTCTCAATTCGCTAGAGAGAAAGTTGCAGCCAATGAGTTGTGTGTTTCTCTTTCACTCTATCATTGACACTTATAGATGAAGTACAAGATTAAATGTTATAACTTAGCCAACTAATACATGCAATTTGAGCTAAAACAAAGGAATAAATCTACCTAATATCCTAGCCATGATTTTCGGTCATAGTTAGTGTGTGTGTGCAGATTTTGAATGTGATAACCTCTTTAGCACATGTCTTAAATCATATATAAGCCACATGGCTCACAATGAAAGAGACAAATATCATTTTAATATTGTAATAAACAAAAAGGAGTAACGAATGTCTTCTAGCCTTTCTTATTTTTCCCAAATATTGAAAAGGACTTGACTTACAACTTAAGAGGGACTTATGGGTGTTTTGTGTGGCTCTTATGGGTGTAGAATGGGCTGGATTTTGTGGCATTTTTAGGGATAAAATATTAAAGGAAAATGGGTTTAAAAGGGTGGGAAAATAAGAGGAAAAATGTGGCTAAAGGTGGCCTTTTTTTGGGGTGTTTTGTTGGTGGTAAAAAAGGTTGGCCTGTCTTGGATGGTTAGTTTTTAAGGAATGATTAATTTTTCCAAGTGAAGAGAATTTTGTGGCTCTCAAACTTGAAAAAATTAAATACGAGATTGTGATCATCAAATGAGGATGATCTAGTATCATTATGCCTCACACAACTGGAATAGAACCTCTAGCCCATTTCTTATACAAACGACCATCTAATTACCCTACTGGACCAATAGAGGTGCATTTTTGAGGTGCCTAGAAAATTAACCCTACCTAAGTCCATGATCCATCACATTAATCCCCAAAAAGGTTCCTCACCCATTAATATCGAGCCTTAATTATAGGTACCCCTATATCTAGAAAAATGAGATAGAAAGGAAAGTCTATGAATAGCTAGAACCGGTGGAATCCAAGCATCAACGAGCCCCTTTTCTTCATGGGTTCTTTTAGTCAAGAAAAAAGGATGAAACTTGGACTTCTTACATAGGTCATCAATCAAGCAGGCCCTCAACACCATTACCGTTAAGGAACACTTCCATGTTCCCGTGATAGAAGAACTCCTTAAAGTACACAAAGTTGCTCACTGTTCCAATTTGGATTGAAGGAGAGGATAGTTTCAACTATGAATTCACCCTTCTGATGTTTCAAAAACCATCTTCTCAACCCATGAAGGCTACTATGAATTTTTGATAATGTATTTTGGTTGTACTAATACTCCCTCCACCTTCCCAGCTACATTCAATTACATAGTTAAACCTTACCTCAAAACATTTATCCTAGTCTTTTTTGGCAATATCTTAACTTTTAGACCTAACCTACCCACCACTTATAACACTTTGAGCTCACATCAAACTTATACATAAGAACCACCTATTTACAAAGAGGTTTGAATGTTCATTCAGTCTAATCTTACTCAATCAAAGTATGACAGGCGTCTTGTCTCATTTCAACTATAGGGGTTCAAGGGGATCAAATAAAGAAATAAAATTAATAGCATTGGCACTTAAATGAACAGTATTACTTTCGAGATGAGAAATAAAATTAGTGGTATAATTAATTAGCTGAAGTCCTTTTTTCCCACTCGAGTTTAGGGCTTTCTAGGCCTCATGGGATACTGCAAAAAATTTATATAGCATTACACCGGTATTATAGATCCATTGATAGATGTTTTTGAAGAAATGTGCTTTCAATTGGGGTCTAGAAACTGAAATTGCATTTGAACTCTTTAAGTGGGCAAATGATCCAAACTCTCATTCTCACCTTATGGGTACTTAACACAAACCTCTGTGGTCTAAACCAATGCATTCAAAATTACTATTGGAGTTGTGCTGATATATTCATATATAATCTTTAGATCTGACAAAATCATATACTAATTGATCAAGATTCATACATAACAATAATGCGGAAACATACCTAACTCCCTAACATGGGAATAACCATATTTGGATTCAGAACAATAAGCTACTAGTGGTACTATGGTCTTCGGTGAATCAGATACACACTCATCAGTCTCTATTAACTTATAGGTATTGAATAGGATAAAGTATATGTGAACTAGGGAGTAGGACTCTATATATAAACAACTAACATATTATCTATCGGGTTATTCTATTTTGGTCAATAAATAATCTAGAATACCCAAAGGCTCTACTCATACGAGTCCACTTCTAATTAGATACATTAAACCTAAATAATTTATAAGTCAATATGATCACTTATATATGGGCTTAATTTATAGGACAACCTACAATTCATATACCTCATATATAAAGCCAGCATTGGATAAAAAAAACAAACAATATCCCACTCGGTCTATATACATAACTACATAACTATGAAATGTAAAATAACCAAATGACTTCAATATTGTAATCGTTATGAAATGTATCTATAACCTATCTCGTTCATTAGTCACACTAATAGTGGATCAAAGTGATTTTTGTCACATTTCTTCCTACCTCAACATTGAAATGGTCACATATGCAGCTATGACCAAATGACATAGATCAATATGTGGATATGTAGCATCGAAATGTCATGTAATGTAATATTAACATACATATTTCCAACTAGTCCATTTTAAAACTTTAGTGAGACTAAATCATAAACAAAGACAAAAAGGAAATAAACTAAAACTTTATTTCTATAGAAAACATATGGTAAAAAATATTTATAAGCCAAAAAAAAGTATCCATATATAGTGTAAACAAAGAGACACGCTCCCACTGAAACTAAACATCATCATTTAACACAACGTCCATATGAGAAATATGCTAGAGAAACTGTTTGGATGGTAAATCTTTAGTGAGCGGATCCGCTATCATAGAATCTATATTGATGTGCTCTAAAGACAATTATCCTTTCTATACTTTCTCTTTAACAACCAAGTATTTAATATTGATGCTATTCAACTTCGTAGAACTTAGATTGTTATTGGAATACTAAATTACAACCTTATTTCCGCATAACATCTTAAGCGGTATTTCAATACCGTCAACTATAAGTAGCCCTATGAAAAACTTCCGCAGCCATCTACCACAAGTGGAA